>CM065120.1:4595000-5275000 GCA_033026305.1 Cirrhinus molitorella
TTTCAGAGAAGAAAAAAATGAAGAATATGCTTACAAGCATACGATAATTAAAGGATCTGAGATTATTGTCTGACACTATGGATTTGTAGCTATGTATATATGAAGAGTTCAGATGCAAAAGCCTCTAAATTCATCTGACTTCTTTCTTTAAAAAAATGCATTTTTATCAGGCTCTGAAGTATAGGTTTCTAACTAAGTACCGGTACTTCTGATTGGGCTGAGGCTGGGATATAATGTGTCAAGAGCATTCACTCAGTATCATTGTCTCATTTTTGACTGAGATGGCTTTTAGGGGGTTTTGCATTTGAACTCTTTATATATATATATATATATATATATATATACACACATATATATATATAAAATGTGTGTGTGTGTGTGTGTGTGTGATTTTTTTTTCGAAAATGCACCAGTAAGTCTACAGCTTTTTTCAAATACCATAAAATGCCTTGTAAAACAAACAACAACAAAAAAAAAAACTAAATAATAATAAGAATAAAAAAATTATAATATAATATAATATAAATATAAAATATAATATAAAAAATATATAATATAATATAATATAATATAATATAATATAATATAATATAATATATGTACTGTGGTAATTCTTTGCAGGTATGTGGTGCATGGCATATCTCACTTATAAAAGAAGAACATGTTCTTAATTTTGTCAAAGTACAATATTGCTATGTTTTTGGATCCAGTACTATTTTTTTTAACATGCAATATGGTTTTATTTAAAAAGCCATGTAAATACCATGATAATACTTGTATTATATATATATAATACCATTGCATTTCTTAGAGTACCACGTTTAAACCATGTTATGCATAATTTATGGCATTACATGTGTTGTGTTTGGACCCAGTACCATGATAATAGAATATTTTGTCACTTGCAATATGGTTTTATTATTTTAAAAGCCATGTAAATACCATGATTATTATTATTATTATTATTGTTTAGTATTATTATTTTTTTATATATAATACCACTGCATTTATTAAGAGTAACCACGTTTAAATCATGGTTTTTGGACCCAGTACCATGATAATAGAATGTTTTGTCACTTGCAATATGGTTTTATTTGAAAAGCCATGTAAATACCATGATAATACACTGTTTTTTTTTTTTTTTTTTTGGATATAATACCATTGTATTTCTTAGAGTATCAAGTTTAAACCATGGTATGCATAATTTATGGCATGTGTTTTTGGACCCAATGCTATGATAATACCATATTTTGACATATTAGCATTCATTCATTCATTTATAAGAAACATAAGAAACATTATAAGAAAAAAGTACTGTGCAGTACCATGATAGCAGATGGTACAAGCCAGTGAGTCTGTTTTCTGTGAGTCTTTTGTTTTCTGAAATCTTCAGAAAACAAAAATCATGCTCTGCAACTTATTACTTATCCTAATGTCATTCCAAACCTGTATGACTGTATGTAAAATTGGACCTCATTGACTTTCACTGTATGGAAAAAAAAAGCACTGACAAATTCTCAAAAAGTGTTCCACAAAAGAAAGAACCAACATGAGGGTGAGCAAGCAAATGTTCACTTTTTAATGTACTATGTCTTCAAAGATGCATGTTTTTCCTCAAGCATTTTATTCTGCTGTCACTCCAGGTATTTCATTCAAAAGCGATGCATGGTACACAACCTTGAGTCTTGAGTCCAATACATTTTATGTAATAAATAATGAAAGAAGGAATATACATTATATTTTTACATTAGACACTATTGTTATAAGAAAATGAGAAATGTGAAGAGCAGAGTTCATGGAAAACATCACATCCTGACCACTCACACCATCAGTTCAGACTTCTATTCTTTAAACTACGCTTTTCTGTAGTCTTTAAAACAAAACTAAAACTCTCCTCTTCTTTAAAGGAGGGGTGTCCTCATTTAAACCCACCTGCCGTTCACCCTACGGCTTTTTCCAGGTCTTTTAGGTGTAGCCAGACAGAAAGAAAACCCAGAGACAATATCGAAGGATGCAGGCAGGATCCAATTAATAGAGAGAAGGAAACTTGGAATTCTTGAAAGAGCGGAGGGACCGCTGGGAGACGCATAAGCAGGAGTTAATAGAGGTGAGTACGGCTAAACGTGACCCACAGGGCGAGCAAATAAAACTGCTCAGGCTTCATTTCAGACAGCCTCTTTTTATTTGCCAATCACTTCAACAGAAAGTTAAGATCATACTTAGCTTTTTAAAGCAATAGTAAACCACTTTAAATTGGGCATTTTGGCCAAATGCATGAATATGGATGAAACGGTTGAAATAATAAAATATCTGCTGATTTTAGATGCAAAATCTAACAGCCTTTGGCAGATAAAAGACTTTCTCTTAGTTGAACTGATTTAAAATCAACACAATTTGCCCATTTATCATTTATTTACAAGAAGCTGCCAAATCTGACAAAACATAATATAAATCTCCCCATATTACAGTGGTGCACTGCTGCAACCTACATATTAGTTTTTTTCCACTCAGTTATATAGTAAAACGAGACATTTTCTTGTAATGACAAGATATTATGTCATTTAAACAATATATTTTCTGGTAATAACAAGATTATATATTGTTAAAGATTATATCTTGTTAAAACAATGTATTTTCTCGTAATAATGAGATGTCATTTAAACTATATATATTTTTCATAATAACAAGATTTTATTGTTTATTTTATTGTTATAGTTTATTGTATATCATTAAACCAACATCACATCTTGTTATTATGACATAATATGTCTATGTAATATATCAAATCTTAATTAAGTTAAACACACACACACACACACACACACACACACACACACACACACACACACACAAAAACTGTACCAAATTAATATTTAATAACCAATGCTCTCAGTCAAGGCCAATTTGATTTGACCTTCCACCCTTTATCTTGTTTTTCCCTTAGCAAGGCTTTCTCGGTCCCCCTGTGCCACATGTCCTTTCTGTCAGGCAGAGTTGCAGCAGGTTTAGGTTTAGCATGGCTGTCACAACAACCTCCGAGCATCTTTTTTACCGGGGTGAACCTGAATCCCTCTGAGCATTCACAAATGGAGTGGTAGCACATCTTCCACATGCTGAGTTTGTGTTCTGGTGTGCTTACGGCTGCAGATGAACAGTGATGTAGTAATCCACAGGGATGGCGTTCAGATTGGGCCCAGTTGTCTGGAAGTAAAAGGGCGTGGAGCAAAACAACCACTGCATCTCCCAAAAATCCCCACCACCAGTGTCAGAATTAACTTCTTTATTAAGGGCCAATGTTTGCCTGCTGGCGAACACTGGAGTATTATTTTCACCTTTATGAGGCTGTATTGTTTTTCGAACAATGTAAACACACACAATGCTGCCCACTTATAACAAATAGTTCAATAAAATGAATTTTCATTCTGAACAATTGGTGCAATAAAATACTGCAATATAGTATATGGTGTTATTTTTATTATACACCGAACAAAATTATAAACGCAACTTATGGTAGAGAAATTAACATTCAATTCATGGGCAACAGCTCTGGTGGACATTCCTGCAGTCAGCATGCCAATTGCACGCTCCCCTTAAAAATCTGTGGCATTGTGCTGTGTGATAAAACTGCACATTTTAGAGTGGCCTTTTATTGTGGCCAGCCTAAGGCACACCTGTGCAATAATCAAGCTGTCTAATCAGCATCTTGATATGCCACACCTGTGGGGTGGATGGATTATCTCGGCAAAGGAGAAGTGCTCACTAACACAGATTTAGACAGATTTGTGAACAATATTTGAGAGAAATAGGCCTCTTATGTACATAGAAAAAGTCTTAGATCTTTGAGTTCAGCTCATGGAAAATGGGGGCAAAAACAAAAGTGTTACGTTTATAATTTTGTTCAGTGTATATTTCCTATATTATTTGCAGATTTTTAATTAAATTGAATTTATTTATTTTACAATTTTGTCAACAAATGCTGAATTGTACATGCACACAAGTTGCAAACAAACATAAATCCACCCACTTTGCAGGTTAAAAAAGTTAAGCAAGCAAGTTGAGATTTAACTAAAACAGAATGAGGAAAAAATCATTAGCGGTTTTGCTTTCTAGACTTTTATATATTTATTTATTTATTTGGATGTACGGAGACACAAGAATAACATCATATATGGCTAGGGATTTGAACACTATCAAAATTACATAATAAATAAATAAATCTGGTTGCTTTCACCTAATTGCGCGTTTTATTTACAAGGTTTACAATGTAGTAGAACAAAGATGTTTGGAATAACCTAATATTCCTATTACAGCTCATTAAACTGCTATTCAAACTCAAACGTCTGCTAAATTTCTTAATTAAATCAATAAATCATCCTATATTTATTGTGTCTCAACTCAACTCAATGCTCGCCTAATAACTACTTCCAGAATATGCAAAGTCAGGCCCAAAGTAGTCTTTGTATGTTGGTTAATTAACGTTAAGCAATACAAGGAACACTCTTTAATGAACAGTGTTTGTTATGATAGGCATTTGGAGACCCACAACGTCTGAGCATGTGCTTCTAATGAGAGCATATTTGCTTTGCATCATCTAAAATGTAAAAGAAAAGCTTCGGAGAAGAAAATGGGTGGACGTTCCCCGCTCTTTCCTGTTCTCAAAACAGCCATTAAAAGAGAAACATGCTAATTTCAAGAAAACCAAAACTAAGTTCGGCCACTGTCATACCTTGATCCCATTCTCTCTAAACTTTTCTATCTCTCTGCACTGTCCTATATAAATAAAACACAAGGCTAAAAATCCAATAAGCAACATAAGAACAGAAGTTTTATCAAAAAGCACCAGGTATCAAAACCTGTTTCACGCTAGCATAACAAAACAGCTGTTTACATGTTCCGCTCTCAAATCTTCTTGGTGTTGGAGACATGTTTGATTTATCAATTACTGCATAATTAAAGCACCAAATGAAGATGTTACATGTCAAAACATTACAGTTCAATTTGACAGGGCTTCAAATAGCCTAACCCGGTTTGTTTCCCCCAAAAATGATATGAACAATACAGTCACACGCCATAGAAATGGCCAAAATGGTCTTAATTAGCATTAGACGACTTTTCAAAAGTGTAGGCACAACAACAGTCCAAGATGAATACATTATACCGTTTTAATCAAGCTAATGAAGTGCAGTGGTTAACATTTGGCCGGTAACCAAAACATTGTTGGTTTGAGTCCCAAAAAAACAATGCCATCATTGTGCCCTTGAGTAAGGTACCAAGTGTAAGTGTACTGGAAATCACTTTGGATAAAAGCCTACTTAGTACTAGTAATTCAGCCAGCTGTTGCAAGGCCCTAGACGTGAGATTACACATCCAGTATGCATTAATCTAACCCTGCAAAGACAAACAACAAAGTTTAGCCAGGTTTTTAAACTCAATGATTTCTCTTTGTCCCGAATAGATTTTTGAACATCACCCATAGCGCAAAACTTGTCTTTCTATTGAGTCCTTGTGGGCTGCGCATAAATGCGAACACACACAGTCCTGACAAACCGAATCTATTTCACAAACAAATGACTCTTTTGATCTGGTTCTTTTTAGCGAAGCTAATCCAGTAGTCATATTCATGTACAAATGATTTATGAGCCAGTTCTGTATAGCGAATCAAATACTGCGCCACCAGCATAGTCTGATTTACTGACGAATGACTCTTTGGAACTGTTTATTTAAGTGATTCAAAAACAAACAACGTAAACAATCCCATTGACAAACAAAGGTCTCATATGAGATCCACAAAAACAGTTTTAAGTAGCACACATTTGTAGCAATAGCCAAAAATACATTGTATGGGTCAAAATCATTATCATTATTCTTCTTTTGTGCCAAAAATCATTAGGATATTAAGTACAGATCATGTTCCATCAAGATATCTTGTCAATTTCCTACCATAAATATATCAAAACTGAATTTTTATTATTAATATGCTTTGCTAAGAACTTCAATTGGACAGCTTTCTCAATATTTAGATTTTTTTTGCACCCTCAGATTCCAGATTTCTTTAAATAGTTGTATCTCGGCCAAATACTGTCCTATCCTAACAAATCATACATCAGTAGAAAGCTTATTCATTCAGCTTGTATTCATTGTTTATTTAACACCATGTATAAATCTCAGTTTTAAAAAAAAATGACGGGTGATGACCTTATGACTGGTTTTGTGGTCCAGGGTCACATATCTGAGCCACACTTTCACTTTTTGCGAATCTTACCCGTCACTATATTAATGTCTTGGAATTAAAAGGTTCTCTCTGATATCTTTGTCAAATTTTAGTTATTCACATTCTTATTCTGTGGCAACTTATTTACATTATGTGATGTTTCTTTTGTTAGCTGTGTACATTTTGGGCCTTTTTTTAGAAAACAAAAACTTTGAAGCTCAATATCTCAGAATGTAGTGCTCAGAATGTAGATAGAACCTTATAATTCCAGTGAGGTGAAATTACACTGAACTGGTCACTCTCATTGGTTTAAAAACAAACAATGCAAGCAAATGACTTTTATGAGCTGGTTCTTATTAATGAATCAAAAAAACAGTGTAAACAGTGTGAAAGATTGTGTGTATTGTTAGTGAGATGCATTTACATAGTGACTGTGCCCCAGATGCAATCAACAAAACTGTCTGTAAAGGTATAAGATTGCATAACATGAAACTGTGATCTAGACGCAATCAACTATGTCAGGAAGGGCCATTTAGGTATGAACCAGATGGCCCACTCGTTAATATATGTATTAACGGGGGTCCTAGTTTCTATGTCACTGATATAAAGCTCTGTCAAACAGAAGACAAAAGTTAGTTAAGGTTCGTGGAAGAGGCTAACATCATCTCAGAGGAACTGCTACACTACAAACTCCAATAAATTATTCTTCCTTCAAGAACTCTAGTCCAGCTTACTTATTTAATGTATTAGAGAAATCTATTACATTGGCGAGCCACCCAAAGAACGGAAGAATCTAACAAGTGTAGTCCATTTCACAAACAAACAACTGAGTTGGATCTCTGAATGAATCGCTCAAAAGCTCTTGCGAGTAACTCAGTTTGATGAATAACTTGCACGTTTTTTCTTCCCACGGTTTAGACCAGAGCTCACCTGTACATTCATACTGTATGTAATGTTGGGCTGGTCAACATAAGGTAGTAACCAATTCACATTGTTTCTCCACTTACAACCAATGTTGGGGAAAGTTACTTTTAAAAGTAATGCTTTACAATATTGCGTTACTCCCTAAACAAGTAACTAATTAAGTTACTTTTTATGGAAAGTAATGCGTTACATTACTTTTGCGTTACTTTTTAAATCTGGACAGGGCTTGCTTGTTTGTTTTTAATATAAAAAGTTTGAGTCTTAGCAAATGTAAAAGCCCTTTCACACAAAAATGAAATTTAGTGAATAAGCCTAAGGCTAAAGGAAAATTATTAAAAAAATGCTTTTCTTACTTAGATTTTCTGTCTTGTTTTCAGCCAAAATATCTAAAAATTCTTAAATCAAGAAAGATTTAAAAGAAGTAAAAATTATTGTCTTGTTTTTTTTTTCTGAAAACAAGTCAAAATTAAGTGTGTTTGTCGGCGCCGATAGCCTTGTGGTTAGTGCGCCGACATATAGTGCTGTTGCGCTACGGGCGTCCCGAGTTCGAATCCCGGCTCGAGGACCTTTCCCGACCCTACCCCCTTCTCTCTCTCCCACTTCACTTCCTGTCAGTAATGATCTGTCCTGTCCTAATAAAAGCCAAAAAGGCCAAAAATAAATCTTTAAAAAAAAAAAAAAAAAAAAAATTAAGTGTGTTTTTGCTTGAAAGAAGCAAAATAATCTCCCAAATGGGGTAAGCAAAATATCTTTGAAATAAGATTTTTTTTTGCTTACCACATTGGCAGATTATTTTGCTTGTTCTAAGTAAAAACTCACTTAAAAAAACTCACTTTTTTTTTTCTGAAAACAAACAGAAAACAAAGCATTATTTACTTCTTGATTTAAGACTTCTTTGATATTTTGGCTGGAAACAAAATGTAAAGTAAAAATGTAAGTAACAAAATTGAATTGGATCAACAAATGTCAGCAGCAAAGTCACTGGTTAATAAAATGGGATTAAATACATAAAGAAAAAAAAAAGTAACTCAGATATTTTCTTGAAAAAAATCCAGCTTCGCTTGAAGGCCCAACCCCTGATCGCGGCTTTAAACTATTGTATGTTAATTCAGTCCAACACTGCATTATAATTCCAGCCACTGTGTTTGAAAGTGAGACACAAACAGAGATCCTGCTGTTGAAACAGGGTTAAGAAAACCACAACACGCACATTAAATATGCATGAGTAGTTTTAGGGCTTGGGCGCGAGGATATTTTAACCGAACATGTTTTCAGGACAGGAGCTGGTGAATGGCAATGAAACCCTTGGCTAGATGTGGGAAGGTAAAGGAGAAAAGAAGAAAAGTGAAAGAAATTATTCCTGGCTGCCATGGAAACAAAGTGAGAACGTGTGATTGTACGAGCACTTCCTCGCCGGAGAGAGTGCCATTAAGAGGTACGAGAAAGTAGATGACCTTGCGCGGGTCACTGAAGCTACCGATGTTCGCAACGTTTAAATCAAACTCGTCGTTGAGTGGCAGGCGGGTTTCTCCATGAGGACGGAGAGAAAGGGCACTTTGCACAAGATGTGGTAAATGTGACACCTTTTATTCTGTGAATGACTGTAAGATAGATCAATGAACGCACAGGAGATGGATCATCTTATAGGAGGTGCATTAATAACCGTGTCTGTTCAACACAAAGAGAAATAGAGGGCATAGGTAAAAAAAATTAGGTCTATATCCGGCGTATTATTGAAAAAGTGGAGTTGTCAGGTTTGCATAATAAAAGACAGCACAATGACCCTGACGGTCAAGGTTTGGTCAGTTAGAGAGGTTTAACTAGAAAAAAAATGCAGTGAAGGATTTGGTTTTGTGCATTAGGAATCGATTGGATTATAAAAAGTGTCTCAATATCTTAGTGATGTGCAGCCAAAATGAGGTTTTTAGATTATGAAACATCAAGTTTACAACCAATAACATGTTCTCAGTATCATACATACTGTACATAGAAATATTGCATACAACATACAGCATGCAATATTTAAAACATTATGAAAATCAATGCATTTCAACTGAAGCTTTGATAACAAATGTATACAGTCCCTTTCTGTATCTATGTTAATGCTGACACCCTATTTTACCTGTAAATTCATTCTTTTATATTCATAACCACAGTTGGCACATGTTTAACTTCTCTGGCATCCATGTGTTATGATAGCAATCTGCTAAATTAAAGTATATTAGTTAAAAAACTGTATAAGTGTTTTTGATACTTATTTTTAAAGCTAGAAATGATTTCAACAAGTGGCAACAATGCAAAAGACATCTGACATCTTGTTGCATTTAAATAAATAGATTTTCTATATATAACTAAATGTACAGTCAAGTCAACCCACAATCAGTTTTACTTGAAAAATTACATAGCTACTTTCAAGAGAAACAAGAAGTTTTTTTCTTCTTTTCTACTAACTTAATGTATACGTTGTCAAATTGACTTATGATCATAATGTAAGATCTCTTTTTTGTTGTTGATTTAACTTGCACAAATGACTTTTTGTATTCCACTAAAAACTGCGTGCCATATGGAAATGTTCATGCTGTTGAAAACAACTGTGACTTGCATTTTTTATCTTTTTTTTTTTTTTTTTGCCTGGCAGATAGTAAAACAGGCAAAAGTTCCTGCAGAAATGCACCAAAAAAGGATCCCAGGTCATATTTTGTGTGAATATGTCCGTGGCCATGGCTGTGTTTACAATGCGTGTGTTTCTTGTGTGTGTTCTGACTGTAGTAAACTCTTTAGGGCCCTTTAAAAAGTAGATTCACCAAGAAGTGCAAACAGCCACACAAGCACAATAGAGGCACTGGACAAAAAAAAGCTTAACCTTCACTTTCTTCTTTTTCATTCACTCTGCCTGCCTTGTAAAAAGAGATGAATGGGGTGATGTAACTGGCCATACAAACCGACGAACACAGAGAACAGCAGGCATGCAGAATAATTACCGTAAGACATGCTGCAGATGCATGGCAAGTTAAAAGTGCTGATATTTTGGGAAATGATGGGCTCTTCTCACTGATCTGTATCAGTCAGCACAAGCGAGATCAGGCTTTACTGCAAGACAGCAGTATATCTTTCCCTCTATCCTTATATGCTGCTCTCAAGTTCTCCTAGTAAGTTTGGAAGTCATTAGTGCAACAAAATAAAGAGCAAATGATGTGTAGTTGATGATTTATCTACAGGCATTTTATCTTGCCACATTCAAATCCTCCTGGGAAATTAGGTTTAAGCTCAAAAGTTGTAATTTGGTGTTTCGTCAACTATAGACTTTTCCGCCCTGAGGAGTTTTAAAAAAGAAACTCTCTTAAAAATATATTTTTTTATACTATAGTTTACTTACAATGTCTTGCTGTGTATATGTCACAGGAGTCACAAATATTTCCATTTCATGTCTCAAACTATTCATTTTGATTTCATATCACACACAAATTGCGTTGATTTTTTTTTGTTTTAATTTAAAAAAAAAATCAAGGCTGCATTTATTTTATCAAAAAAACAAAAACAAACAAAAACTAATAGTGTGAAATATTATTTTTTTATGTCAAATTTTCTATGTTAATGTAATTCAGAATGTAATTTATTTCTGGAGTAATTATGCTGAATATTCAGCTTTGCATCACAGGAATAAACTACATTTTAAAATATATTCAAGAAAACATTATTTTAAAGCCCTTAAGTGTATAAACCAAACAAAAAAAATATATATATATATAATAGATTTTCTTTTTTCTTTTTTGGGTTTCAGCACAGTGCAAGCGCAGGTGCTGAATAGAAACCCAATGTGATGATGTTTTATCGTTCTTGTGCTGCTACAGAGAATGCTGGGTAGTTCTGTCACGCAAGTCTGGCCTTGTCCCAAATGCTGACCTAAGCCCTTGCGGCCCTTCTTCGACCCACCCGCAAACCCCATTGGAATTGACAACATTGTGTTGGTGTTCATGCACACTCATCTTGTAAACATGAACACAGCGACATGACTTGAAGGCAGTGAAAGTTGAGGTTGATTCAGGGCGATTCTCAGCAGGCAGGAGAACAGTGCATGACTGATATAATTAGCTGTGTGAAGAACTTTTGCTTCTGAAGTGAGCTCTTTTTTTTTTTTTTCTTTTTTCAGAGAGCACCCTAGAAATCAGGTCAATCATGAACAACGTTCTTCTGTGCTGGATTAGTGTTAGAGTAATTTGAAATCTGAAATCAAAGGCACTTTATCACTAGAAAGTCTCAACATCCCTGTTAGGGGATCCTGGAACAACAGATTGTCTGTGTTTGGGACGCTATTAATGACTAAAACTTGCTCTTTGCAAGTCATTCAACCAGAAAGGACATTGTTCAGGGAACTAGACATTTACATTTATGCATCTGGGAGATGCTTTTATCCAAAGCGAATTGCATTGCAATTAATAGTACACGTTTTATTAGTTTATGCATTCCCTGGGAATCAAACCCGTGACCTACTGTCTGAGCAAAAGGACTGATATGAACATGTTGATAGTTTAACTGACATTAACTCATATAACAAATTATATTCAAACTATTTATTCGCCATGTATTTGACCTTAAAATGACCTGAATTGCAAATAAAAGTACACATTTTATCAGTTCATGCACCCCATAGTAATCAAACCCATGACCTACTCTTATGCAACAGAGATATTAACATGTTAATGGTTTAACTAACATGAACTATTTAACATATTATATTTAAACTATTTCTTTGTCATGTATTTGACCTTAAAATGACTTGCATTGCAATTAAAAGTACATATTTTATCAGTTTATGCTTTCCCTGGGAATCAAACTAATGACCTACTGTTTAAGCAACAGGAATAACATGACCATGTTGATAGTTTAACTAACATTAACTCAGACAACAAATTCTATTTAACTATTTATTTGCCATGTATTTGACCTTACAATGACTTACATTGCAAATAAAAGTATACATTTTATCAGTTTATGCATTCCCTGGGAATCAAACCCATCATAACCCTGTCATGCCCATGGACTTCTCTTGTGTTTGTGTTTGCTTTCCATGTGCCCTGTGACCTAATTTCCCCCTTTGTGTCTCTATTCTCATATTTGGTCTTTCCTGTTCCTTTTCCCATTATGTTAATTGGTTTCAGCTGTGATGCTCGTTTGTTCCTTGTTATTTAAGCCTAGTGTTTTTCAGCGTCTAGTGTTCGGCATTATGTCTTCTTGTTCTCCTGTGTTGTAACTGACATTAATTCACACAAAAAAATTATATTCAAACTATTTCTTCACCATGTATTTGACCTATAATAAACATTTTATCAGTTTATGCATTCCCTAGGAATCAAACCCATGACCTACTGTTTGAGCAACAGGAATGATATAAACATGTTGATAGTTTAACTAACATTAACTTACTCAACACATTTTATTTAAACTATTTCTTCACCATATATTTGACCTGAAAGAAACTTGATTTGCAATAAAAAGTACACATTTTATCAGTTTATGCATTCCCTGGGAATGAAACCCATGACCTACTGTTTGAGCAACAGGAATGATATAAACATGTTGATAGTTTAACTAACATTAACTTACTCAACAAATTGTATTCAAACTATTTCTTCACCAAGTATTTGACCTGAAAGAAACTTGATTTGCAATAAAAAGTACACCTGGAAATCAAACCCATGACCTACTCTTTGAGCAACAGGAATGATGTAAACATGTTGATAGTTTAACATTAACTTACTCAACAAATTTTATTTGAACTATTTCTTCACCATGTTTTTGACCTGAAAGCAACTTGCATTGCAATTGAAAGTACACCTGGGAATCAAACCCATGACCTACTGTTTGAGTAACAGGAATAATATGAACACATTGATGGTTTAAGCAACAGGAATTATATGAACACTTTGATGGTTTAACTAACATCAACTTACTGAACAAATTCTATTCAAACTATTTATTTGCCATGTATTTGACCTGAAAGAGAAAACATGACAGTAGAACATAAGAGTTTATTCAGTGTCGAATATACTGTGGCGCCCCTTGTGTCACCGATTAAAATGCACTGTCACAGCACCACGAAAGCTCTGATAGTCTTTGAAAGTAACTTTTTGACTGAACTTAAAGTGAAAAACAGTCAATTAAGTTTTTCAAGCTGAGAAACATTTGGACCCAAGGCCAGACTGCATTTGGTGTCATATAATGAAAAGGTCAGAGAGCGTCTACCAAGAGAAAAACAGCCGACGTGGGTGAGGCTATCAGAATTGACCAGGTAACTCACTGCGTATGAAAAGGCTCGGCAAAACAGCAGCAGGTGCGAACGATTATCCGACTGCTTGAGAAATGTCCTTTAAAAGGCGAGAGACGTAGAAACCTGCCGACAAAACAACCAAAACAGGTGGTGGGAGTGATTAGCTCTAAGCATTGCGGTTTATACCGTCAGCCAAAACCGCATCAAGCATTTGGCTGTGAAAAGCACACGTTCAATGGCACCAAGTGCAATGGAAAAAAAAAAAAAAAAAACATTAAGCCAAGTTATTTTTTTTTCTTGCCATGAATGAAGAAACCACAAGAAATGTGCAATCATCAGTTGCTAACAATGTCCAATTAATTGTCCAGTGTCCTTTAAAAGAAGAAGAAGACCAGTATCTCAACAGTATCTCTAATTAGATCTCTCTAAATCATAGACTGCAATCTCTGATTTTAAATGGACAACAAATAGAGACTTTAGCTTCATATTCTGGCTCTTAGATGTTTCTCCACAGCAAAAGACCTCCGGAATCTCACACCATCTATTCAGTTTCAACAATGTTTTAAACCGAGTTGTCAAAATACTGATCATAAAACTTATTTCAATAAAGCGAGGAAAGAAAAACATTAGGAAATGATCTCAAATATTCTACTCAGAGCAAAAACTAAAACATGTATTTGTAAGATACAATTATATTGTAAGAAAAAGTTGGAATTAAGAAATAAAATTAAAATTTTCACAAGTCACAAGGTCAGCAAGATTTTTCTATTTATTATTTTATTTCATGGCATTTTATTTGTATCATGTATCTAGAAGTTAATACTTGTATTCAGCACGAATACATTAGATTGATTAAAACTAACAGTACAGACATTTACTATATACTAAACAAGCAATTTTGAGAAATAAAAATAAAAATAAAGTTTAAGAAATAGTCAGAGTTACGAAACAAAGTCAAACTGTGTGGTATAAAGTCAAATTATATGACATAAAGTCACAATTTAATTGCATAAAATCACAACTGTAAGGTGTAAAGGTGCAGTTACTAGATTCAGGTTTGCAATTACCATTGTATTTTTTTTTTTGTATTCTATAAGCAAAATGGACTTCAATACAATACAAATAAACAACTTTATTTTTCTATTATGTATATTAAGTCTATTTTAAAGAATTTTAGAAACATTCCACTAAGTCTGAGCTCTGAAAGAACCACTTTATGTCAATAAAATTAAGCTGTAGAAAACCTATGAAGTAAAAGGCTTTAACTTCAATGCATCAACTTTCCTGGTATTTCTTAAGGATATAATTCACTCTCAGCTGATTTGGAAGATTTGAAACTCGTCAAAAGACTCTGTCACTATGATAATCTAGTGGTGCATACACTCAGTGACTGAGGACTCAACAGAACGGAGCTTCTCAGGCCTCTTTAAAGGCTCTGCAGTGTTACCATTTACAAAATCCAGCTTAAAGAAAATTCAAAGCCAGCAGTGCATCCAGCATTCAGAGTCCCTGCACTGCTCTGAACTCCTCCACCAGAGTCTGAAATCATCAAGACGGCAGAGAAACCTTTAGAGCAGCATTTATATGAATCAGTCAAAATGTCAGTCAAGTATAATCCAGAGTATTTAACAAAGCCTGAAATTCACAAGGCAAGTGATGAAGATCTGATGATCTTCTGAAGTTCAGAACGAGTCATTCTGGCGGTTGTGAATATTAAACACTAAGTTACCTCAAAGATCAAGGCAACTTGAATTATTTTAGTTCAATTCATAATTGTGACGTGATTTTTGCAATTGCAACTCTGCATCTCACATCTGTGACGTTATTCAATTAAATTGTGACTATATATCACACAGTTATATGTCTTTTTCAGTCATCTGCATTATTTATTGAGTTTATATGAACTTTTTTTTTTTTTACACTGTCACAGAAGTTCAGAACGAGTCGTTCTTCCTGGTTTGGTTTTGATAAAGACTCTTTGTGTACTTGTGAGAAAGTTTCAAGCACCAGAAGTTCTTTACATCAAAGGGACAAGAACATTTTAATAACAGTTAAATCAGTTTTCACTTTAGAGTGAAAAATAAAACAAAAACGTAATAGTGATATTGATTCTTGTAACTGCAACTTTGCTTCTCACATCTGAGATTTTATTAAATTAAATTGACAATAAGGTCACACAGTTTGACTGTTTTTTTTTTTTTTTTAATTCCAACTTCTTCAACTTTATAAGCCAACTTTATAATATTTTGTGACTTTCTATCTCACAATTGCAACTTGCAACTCGTTTTTAAACCTCAATTTTTTTTTCCAATCCAATTTCCAGATTTATTTTGATGATCTGCAGAGTTTAGTTTGGAAAAAGGCTTTGTAAACTAGTGATAAAGTTTTAAGCAAAAAAGAAAGTTGTAGACTACACATCTGTCTAGAATGGATATTTCTATTACTCATTACACAACCCCTTTAAATTATGACACATTGCCTTTGTTCATTTACTTCTCTATATTCTTTCTTTGTGATACATACATACATATCGACCTTGTGGTTTGAACAAGACAGCACTGCGTCTGTCTTTTTCTAAAAAAATAGGTCTAACGTGAATGTAAGTTTCAGAAATCCTTGGCAGTGTAACGGGACACATTGTTCAGAAACATCTTTGACTGAACCAGCGCCATGTCTAGTCTCTGATTTACATGATAACTGGAAAATAGTGTTTTTATTTTGGTAAACATGCCTTCTTTTTTCCTGTCGCATATTCCACACTCTTAAAAATAAAGGTGCTTTAAAAGGTTCTTCACAGCGATGTCACTGAAGAACCATTTTTGGTTCCACAAAGAACCATTAAGTCAAAGGTTCTTTAAAGAACCATCTCTTTCTTACCTTTTTATAATCTGAAGCACCTTCTTTCGCCACAAAGAACCTTTTGTGAAACAGAAAGGTTCTTCAGATGTTAAAGGTTCTTTATGGAACAATTTAGACAAAAAGGTTCTTCTATTGCAGTGTGATTCACCTTTATTTTTAAGAGTGCAGCATATTTGAAAGGTTCTGTTAGCTGAGACTCATGACCTGTGTAAAAATAAGTTTTATGAATCTATTATGTGCAAAATCTATTGATGTTGACTTTTGATTTTTTTATGCAATAATAACAGCAATGCTCAAACTTGTTTTAAAGGGTTAGGGTTAATGTTTTAAAAGTTCACTAAAAAACATTTACCATCAATCAAAGTTATGGGTCAAGCAATCAAACCAAGCACAATAAAGTCTAGATTTGTCATACATTCGTCAAAAAACCATGCCTTGTTTTTGATTTCATTCCACAAAATAAACCTCTGTACATTTGTTAGATTGCTTTCGATCTCTGATATACTATAAGAAATTGCTTACTTCCCTCCTGCACAGTGGATCAAGCCGTTCAAGACACTCCAAAACTAAAAGAACAGAAGAACGAGAGCGGACTGTATTATTATTACAATGAAGTAAACACACACACAGCTCAGTGTGAAAGTGTTTGTTGGACCTGTTGACTGTCCATTCAAAGTGTCAGCCCGTAAAAAAGAGTTTTCAGCACAAAGGAGAAACAATACACAAAAACACAATGCATCTTTGTAGGCCAGGACTCACCAACAAAACACTGCAGAATTCCCCAAGGCTCTCAATTGAAGTGCAATAAAAGTCAGCTTTGTAATAAATTGCTTCAGTTCGCCAGAAGCTTGAAGTTGGAGAGAGAAATAAATAAATAAATAAATAAATAAATAAGGCAAACCTCTCTCTCAAAGGCCACTGGCAGTTATCGAGCACAGACACAAATACATTTCGCATTATATTTAGGCAGCCACTTCAAATTAGTGTCCTCCCTTCACCTGAGACATTGGGCTTATTGGCACGGCTAATAAATGTAATATCATCACCGGCGAAGCCACGTCGAGACCCGAACACCCTAAAGAGCCTTAGAGTACGCGGCTCAGAAGAACATTTACAATTTCTGTTAATAGAAAAACACATATGATAAGAGGTCTGCTATGATGGGCTACTTTTTTCCGTCTCTCCTCCGCATCTAACTCCCATCCGGCGTGGTGGTGGGTGTCCCCCAGAGCACCGACGTGAAATATCACCACCAGTCCCACCATTTCCCAAGCTCATTTTGTTTATTACGGGAAGTGTCTGCAGTCAGGGAGGGAATAAATGAAAGGGGTAGAGAAAAGAAAAACAGAAACAACAAAGCACCTCGATAAATCTCTCCGAAGCCATTTTTACGGTTCCAGCCGCCTTCCAGAAGTGGGAAAGTCATATTAATTACAATGGAGGATGTCAACTGACAAAACAAGAAGACACAACGAAATCCAGCTCGAGTGAAGGCTTGAGCGCTCCCTCTTCATCTCACTCGCTCCGTTTGACACAAAACCCTTTGTCTTTTTCGTCTACGGTTGCCAGAGTTAATGTGTTGAAGGGATAATAGTCATTTGCAGTCTTTGTATGATGAAATTTATCTGTTATTGAAGCTCAACAAGTATGAAGTATCACCTACGAGAAGTGCTGTCACGATAACTTACAGTAATTGTGTCTCACAGCACGATGTGTATCGCAATGTTGTTTGAATGTGTTGTTATTGAGAGGATGAATTTCACGTCTGTTGCTTCAAATAGTTCAGAAAGTTCTTAATTCCTCCATTTTGTTAAATGGGTTAAGCCCTAAAGAATTGAAACAAGTTACAGACTTAAGTGTCCATTAATTTCCAATTTTTATGTAATAGATTTGTTTAACTTTTTTGCTTAGGTAAAGTACAATTAGCTCATTAATAGATACGTACCATATATTTTTGCAATTGCGTAAAAATGACAAAGTTTAGCACTGGATATGCAACACTATGAACGATATATATATATATATATATATATATATATATATATACACACAATATTTTTTTTTTTATTTGTTCATTTGCTTCGTTTATTTGATTTTAGTCAAAATGGGTGAAAAATCATGAAAACAACCACTAGTAATATTATTTAATTGGTTATCACTTTTGACCACAAGGTGGCACTGTCTCAAAAAAATGTAAGAACTTTCGGAACATGGTTTCGGTAGTGCATACAAAGTTTTGTAATGGTACACCAATGAACTGGTAAAAATGTAGCATTTTATATCATAATAGTCTATTGTAGTCAATGGCAATTTCATGTTTTGTTTAATTATAGAGCCACCAAGAGGCACCACCAAATTCATTATGTGCCCATACATATGTGTGTCAAATTTGGTGAAAATATCTAATTTTGTTTTGAAGTTATATTACATTTACATTTATATATTTATTAGAAGAGACAAAAAAAAAAAAGATGGCTGACTTTGTTTGCATTTTTTTTTTTTTGCCACTTACTATCAAAATTTTGGCAATTGGACATTAGCGTATAACTGGCATGCTATGTTTTTAAATTTCCTACAGTGGTTTTGTGTCGATAGGAGTAACGGTTTCTAAGATATTGATTTTACCACTAGGTGGCGCTGGCTCGAAATTTCTCAGGCTCTTTCAGGGCATCGTGCGGATGGCCCATACTGATTTTCAAAACGATACATTTTGAAAAATGTAAATATAGCATTTTACAACAAAATTCAAAATGGCCATCGCCCAAAATGTCTGACTGATTGGGTATCATTCGACTGGGCATGATGCACAGAATCTAAAGAGACCAGATTTGTGTTTGTTTGTTTTTGGCCAAGCCATTCAGAAGTGATAAGCTAAAATAGTCATTTTTCATCTCCTGACCACTAGGTGGAACTGCACTGAAACAATGCTTGTTATAACACACACCAAGTTTGGTCTCAATACGCCAAACCTTTGCATAGATATAGCCTCACATCCATTTTTGCATGCTTTTTGTAGAATTCGTTTGCCTGTTATTCAAGAATGGTTTGACTAATCAACTTGTATTCCATAACATTTTCCCAGCATGGTCTGAAGATGATTTTGGTAAAAATCAGACAAACCATCTAGGACAAGTTTTTCTTCAGTGTCTTACGGTACAAAAGTTATTAGTATATCAAAAGTGAAAATTTGGACAAGTTGTGGTGCTACAGAGTTTGAGTTAGAGACTCCAAATTTGCTATGGTGACATTTCAGACTGTCCTCTATCAGTGTGCCAAATTTCACAACTTTCCCGCAGTTTTATGGGCTGCCATAGACTCAATGGCGGAAGAAACAGAAGAAGAATAATAAGAACGCCAACGGATACAATAGGTGCCATCACACTTTCAGTGCTTGGCCCCTAATAAAAAAAAAAAAAAATTGCATGAGTACGAAAGAACAACCCCTGAGTAGTTAAACTTTTATCTGGGTTAAGACTAAAACCAGCAGGGATGTGAATACATTAAATTAAACATGATTAATCAGTAAAATGTGGATAGTCAATGCACTACTTCAAATTAATATTCCATAACTCAAATTGAGGTTTTTGATTGCATACTAAAATCAAATTCAGGCACAGTTTGTGATGCTGAGATCTCTTTATAAGAAGACACATGGGATTTCATGTATTTTGCCTTAAAAGATTCATTAGAAATGTTGGAAACTTCAGAAGCTTTATTAAAAAGTTACTGCCAGAGTAACGTTCCTGTATGTTCACAACAATTTACAGCACAATAAGCATGGCAAAATCATTCCTCACCAAGGCCAAATTGTTTCTAGTACTCATGACATCCAGTGCACCCTTTGTAGTGTGCTTGAGAGAGGACTCCAGTGTGGTCTGCATAATGCACCGTCAGGGTTAAGTGCTCATGCATATTTCCTTTCAAAGGCAATCGAACGCTAGTTGCTCCCGAGCCCTTAATGAGCGCGGTCTGCAAGCTCCATTCAAAAAATAAAATGTCAGATGAAAACCCACGGCTTAAACTACATAAGAAAAAGTCAAGGGGCGCATTAAATGCTTTGAGGGCCTCCGTGGAGCCCCGTCCACAAATCCTATTAAATGCAGCTATCTGCCGACGATACCCCATAATGAATGTATTTAGTTTGAGTGGCGGCCTTACCCTCCTCAAGAAAGGGGTCATTAATGTTACGCACATGGCCCAAATCCACTCTATGAGCAGAAAACGCAAATATCTCAAAGCTTATCCGTGACTATTATGATTTCCTTAGCTGTTGTGGGTGAACAGCTTTGTAATGTTAGCATGAAGACATGCTTTGGATGCTGTTAAATTTGATGAAATGCTCAATTTGTCATTTCAATACAGATTTCTGGGCAAGAACATTCATTTGATGTTTATTTCCGAGTGTCTCGTAATGCATGTTTACTCGGTTGATGTCCAAAAAAGCACCATCATGCCCATTCCAACCTCAGATTTTTAAGCCACTTGAAAACCTACTTGAAAAAGTGGATGCAACTTAATGCAAGAAATGATCCCAGGTGCCCTTGCATCAAACAATGCAATTGCAAACAAAAAATGTTCTTTTAGGAGCTTTGCATTTACATTTTGTAGTTTTTAAGTTCCACATAATGGAGAAACTATCACAGGTACTGAAATACCTCCTTAAATGACACCTTCTGAAAAACAAACAAAACAAAACAGAAGTATGTGTAGGTGTTTAATTTGTTAAAGGAAGCGAGCAATAGGTACACTTATACAATATAAAAGTAATGGAATGAGGACAAATGCAATTTGCTATTGTGCTACAGGCTCTGTTAGACTTAATAAGCAACTTGTTCATCTGGAAATGTATAATGAATAAAAACACAGACAAATGTCTGTAACGCTAATACTAATTTTGGTCCAAATACACTGCTGCTTTGTTGGTTAAAAAACACAGAAAAAAAAAAAAAAAAAAAAGTAATTATCTTAAGTGCCTTTGAATTCAGGAAATGTTCCCCGCTGGCACCCAGATGAACACAGAATCAGTGAAGAATGAAAATAATTTGGAAATAATGTTTGAAATTACTAACCAAAATTTGGTTTGGTGTTTAACTATAAAACTGAAAAGTTCAGATAAGCTGTGTATACAAAACTAATAATACTTATAATAACAGACAAATTGGTGTCATTGCTCGATGCAAGAAATCTAAAGACTCTGAAAGTATTTCTAGTATTGCAAAGCTATTTATAGTAGATCCATCTAACCAGTAGGTGGCGCTAAGATCCTCGTGGCAATGACACACAATAAGTTTCGCTTCAATATCTCAAACTATTGTCAAGATACAGTCATGGGTGTCGCTAGACCCTATTTATTGGGACACAAGCCCCAGCGAAACGCCTCTGTGTCCCAGTAAAACATTACTGTTACGTTCTTGTCTGGCAGTGGAGATTACCATATACTGACCTGGAAATCATTTTCCCTGATAATATTTTAGCAGTCATGTCCTGTGCGTTGTCTATCAGCTGTTAGGAATCACAAGTAGCGATGCCAGACTCTCGAATGAATCGCTCTTTTGATCTAATCGGTCAACTGGGTTTGCAAAAAGGTCTGAAATTGTTTGCAATTCAGTTTGATTTACTCAGACAGACTCACACTGGTTTTTAGACAGAAAACTTAAAAACTTAAAAAAGGATGTGCAGGAAGCAGAAAGCAGAACTTGCAGACTGTATGACTCACAGCTTTTTATTGTGCATGCAGTTAGTACGACTCTTTAAGTCTCTGCAGGTATAAAGATGATTTGTATATCCTTAACACACAAAAAAAGTATGAAAATATGGGGACACTTTTTCTGTGGCCCAGTACTGAAGAAAGGCTATAGTAGAAAAAACTCCAGGAAACAGCCTGACATACAGTCATAACAGACTGACATTGTAAACTTTGTTAAAGCGTAATTTGAAAACGGTTGTGAAAACCAAAACTGTATCCATAAAATCTGCAAGGATTGATCTGAAAATCATTTACACCAAATTTGGTAAAAATAGGATCAGATTTGTAAGAGCAGCAACAGATTTTATCACCTGGGTCAATCAGTTTGAGGCCACAAAGCAGAAATAAGAATCATTTTTCAAGACCAAAAGGTTAAAAAGTAAAGCTTCAAGATGGCACTAAAGGATTTCTTCATGCTATTGAGATGAATTTTGGGTTCCAGTTATAAAATCCAATAGCAGAGGAGTGTGAAAACCAACAGAATAAGGGCTGATAGTAATTAAAGCAGTGACAGATTGCTCTGTGAACGGCCACTGGGGTTTCCATCAAAAACTCCGGCACCATCAGGGTTGGATTAAATGAACCACCCTCCTGACCTTTACCAACCCGCTCTGCAGCGCGGATCCACAACCTGCTTCACACACACTTCAGTCTCAGTCGTGCTAATTCTCGTGCTTTGAAAACGATCCCAAATCGACATGGAAGAAAAAAAAACAAACAGATTTTCCCAGCAACTACTCAACGAGTTGGACAGCTGTGGAGAGAAGCTCCTGCCTGCCTGTCTATAAGCTTTAGCTTCTACCATCATTCAGCCATGCTGCTGTTGTATACATTAGCTATGTTACAACAACCTAGTGAGCTACATCGCCGTCTGCTGTCTACATAGGCGGCATCCTGACCGAAATAGAAGCTTATAAGACAAAACTCAGTAGGAAATGCAGTAAGTTTACAGACATTGCAATTCGGTTAAAACTCTTATGAAAACTTTGTATGGAAGAGTCCTTCATATTGCCCTATTTTGTAAATGACTAATGTTGATTAAATAATTTATAATTATTATAGTTTTTTTTTTTTTTTTTTTTAGCTGTTTTGGCTAAATAAACTGGTCTTAGCTTGTTTATATATATATATATATATATATTATATTATTATTTTTTTTATAAATCATTTGGTTTTATTAATGTATTTATTAATGTATTTTAAATTATTAATTTTATTTTACCTTTTTTTGTTTTTACTTTTAGGTGGTTAAACATGTTTTGTTAAATTAGCTGGTTCAATCTGGTTTTACTTGGTTTATGTTTTTTTTTTTACATATTTTCTTAAATCAGCTGGTGTTAGCTGTTTCTTTTTTATAAATCAGCAGGTTTTAGCTGGTTTTCAGCTTTGTTGCTAAATCAGCTGGCTTTTAGCTGGTTTTACATGGTTTAAGTTTTTTAAACATGTTTTGTTAAATCAGCTGGTTGTAGCTGTTTCCTTTTTATAAATCAGCAGATTTTTTAGAAAATCAGCTGTTTTTTTTTGTTGTGCAAAATCAGATGGCTTTTAGCTGGTTTTACCTGGTTTAGTTTTTTTTTAGCTGTTACTTGCTAAATAAACTGATTTTTGTTTTTTTATAAAAAGTCTGACATTAGCAGGCTGCTAAGCCAATGCTTTATAACTCTAATGAGAATAAAACAACACGAAAGCAAACAAAGCTTATAGGATTTCATCATACATTTGCATTTTTTTTATGTTGCTAATTAAGTGTACATTCTAAAATGCATGTACATATGAAACAAGGGTGTGATATGTTTAAATGTGATTGTAAAACAAGACTTAGAAATCAATTTTTAATAGTCAATTACTTGTAACTAATTAAGCCCTCATAACCCAAACCACGTACACACAGTCAACTCCATCGAGCATGCTGGGAAAGTATATTTTGCTTAAAAGTTATAACACATCGACCATCTGTGTAATTCATTTTATTCAGTATCACAACCTCCACCAGAGCTGATTTACAGCTACAAATAACCAGGCTTTCAGATCTCAGAGGAAGTGAACTGTGAGACTGGAGCTGCCCAGCCGTGACCATAATTCAGTAATGCAAACAAAGCAAGCCTCAAAATATGACAGCTGGGAATTACTGACATTTCCTGGGAAATGGCTCCTAAACCTCATTACCCATTACCAACATTTACAGTGTTTTTTTTTTTTTTTTCCCCTTTCCATGTAAACACATTATTCCCACAATATAGACTAGAGGATGCAAGTGGAATGGAAGATATTGTGAGAGTTTTTCATTGGTGAAAAGCCATATGCGCAACATTCAAACAGGTCTGAATCGCAATAATACGAGGCTCAGATTGCTGGGTATTAGGTATTGCCGGAAGCATGATTGGCCTTATTTGCAGATGGGTCTTTTCTGTTGTTTTAAGCAGCTCTCATAGCAGCTGGAAGATTCACATGAATCACAAATGTCAGCAAAAGTGCTGACACTTTTACGTCTTTATGAGCAAATCTCACAAAACATTTCAAGATATTGAAAAGTTATATATTTCAGCCCAAATTTATTTTGAATTCGGACTGAAATATATAACTTTTCAGAATCCTGAAACAAAAAATAGAACATAGGCAGAATATGAATGTTATGTATACAAATATATATAACAAAACAATGGTGGAATGAGTTATAATCTGACAGTATTTTATAAAGAATAATGCATAGTAAAAATAAATGAATAAATAAATATAATTTCCAGAAACATATTCTTATCAGGTCACTTATCAGGACCAAACAACAGATTTCCATGGTGAGAAATATTTATTAAAGTAAGACAAATGAAACAACTGGCTATTTACTATTTACACATACGAAAAGCAACCATATTTCAGTATTGCATGAGATGGACGAATGACAGACACATGTCTATTTAAGCTCAGATGGTCTCTGTGAAACTAGCAAGTCTGTAATAGGTATCCTGTTATTCCCCACACTCTGAAGTTCAAAGAAACTCTGTGAAAATGCTCTTCTTTCATACTGTCTGCCTTTAGAATGAGGTCAACAGCACCTCAATCTTTTGTCAGTGAAGGCTAATGCAATATAATGACTTCAAAGAGGTCCAAGGCAGTAAAGTAAAGTACAGAATGTTCAATACAGACAAACAGTATGTGCCGCATGAAGGCTGGATCTCCTTTCAGAGGCTCACGCCAGCACTGTGTATACCTTCAAAAACTAAAACCAATAAATCCACTGAAAATCTGGCTCCGGCTTTAATCAAATAAACTTTTGTTACACGTTGCAGTGTTTAATGTTGTTACACTGTTGTACTATGCAAAATGTTAGGATTTACATTACATCTAATATATATGTTTTGGAAAAAATATATTTGTGTTACTGTCAACCGTTTATGAGAAAAACAATATGAGATTTGGTGATATAAGCAATACATGTTTGAAAAAAAAAAAAAAGAATATCTAATACTTTAATATTTATGACCACAGTGAGGATATGAATCTTAAATGTGTATAAAAAATATGCAAAAAAAAAAAAAAAAAAAAAAAATTATATATATATACAAACAGCTAGTTATTGGATCTAAGCAATAATGTATAATTTAGGTTGTTTTGGTGAAACTGATTTGGAAAGAAAAAAACATTAATACTTACAGCCAGGATATGACTTTTAAATATGTACAAACAAATGCAAGCTATAAGCTATAATGTATAATGTAAGTTATACATAAGTTAAGTTATATATAATGTAATGCACAGTTTTATATTAAACAGATTTGAAAAGACAAAACAGTATGTTAGTGTTTACCACTACAGCTTGGATACGAATATTAAATATGTACATTTTTTGGAAATAAAACATGATTTATATTTACAACTACAGCCAGGATATAAAAATGATATATACAAAACAAACATTTAGTTTAATCTAAAAGTTATAATGTACATTAGTTAAAGTTGAATTAGGAAGAAAAAAAATGCTTTAATATTTATGACAACAGCCGGGATATGAATATTTAATATGTGTAAAGATATAAAAAAATTGGATCATATAGCTTAGTTATCAGATCTAAGCTGTAATGTATAATGTAGGTTTTTTGGTGAAAGTGATTTGGAAAGAAAACCAAAAAATATATATTATTTACTACTACAGCCAGGATATGATTTTTAAATATGCATTAAAAAATAATAAAATACATAAATTTGAGTCATTTTTAAATTAAACTGATTTTAAAAGAAAAGATACTTTAAATATACATAAACATTATCAAATTTTAACAATGATGGAAACCCAGAAAGAATAATGCATAATCTAACCAGACACCAATAACAAATATAATATGAAAGTCCAAATAATTGTATAATTATTATTTTTGCTCTAAATATTTAGCTGGCATTGGGTAAAAAGCTTTTTAAAAGCGCCCATTAAGCTTAGAGCAAACATATATATAATTTAAAAAAAGAAATGCAGACCAAAAACACCATGCATTTTCAATGGCGAGTAAACAGTAAGGGGCCGAATCAATGACATGCTGAAATTAAACACATAATCACTTTAAAAGCAGCACTGGGCTGAGAGCCCACGGGGAGGACAGCGATGGGGGAGCCTATATGCCATGCAAAATCTATTGGAAAATGAGTCAGGGTGGACTTTTAACACAGAACACCAGCTTGTCTAATGAAAAGGTCCCCATGAAATGGGAAGAAAGGGTCTGTGCGCTCGATATTGACATGCTCCATGGTGCTCTCTGAAGCTTAGGCCTCCGCTATCAATCAAAGTGGAGTGGAAGCCCCTAATGTTCCCTCGATGTGATTTTGGGAATGCTGTGTACATCCAAATGTCCGTGGCTGGAATCCATTTAATAAAAAAATGGAGGTTGGATGGCAGATAAAACATATGACTGGAAATTTGAGCGAGTCAAAAGACTTAAAATGAGATTTAATTAATGAAATAGCACGAAAAAGTACTTAATGTAAACCCTCTTGTTCATTTCCTTCCTTAGCATCCATTTTCTAAATGACACTGAATGGAAATACTATCAATTTACCGATAAGATTGATGTGACTGCCAAATCTTAATGGGAACAGTGTGATCATACTCCATTCTAAAATTACAGATTCGCTCTCTTTATTTCATTGTGTCGCTTCAAGCTTTCTTGTGTGAGCAAAACTTTTTGTGTGAGCCATTTGTAAATAACCCTCTTATGCTCAACAACACTGCATTTATTTGATTAAAAATAAATTAAATACAGAAAAAAAACTATAAAATATTATTACATTTTAAAATGTGAATATATGTTAAAATGTAATTTATTCCTGCGATCAAAGCAGAATTTTCAGCATTATTACTCCAGTCTTTAGTGTCACATGATGCTTCAGAAATCATTCTAATATGTTGACTTGCTGCTCAAGAAACACTTCTGATTATTAAAGCCATATATGATGTTATTCAAAATGTGTAATTCTGAAAGCTTATTAATTTAATGCGTTTATATTTCAATAATAAGATCAAATAAAGCCTATAGATAACAATAAGTAAATACATAAATTTCAATAATAACAAATAAACTATTCTCAAAATATTACTCTAACAGTTGAACTTTTTGCAAATGCATGCAAATAATATGTGATGATTTAACAAGCAAACAATCAAAAAGTAAATAAAGCTTACTGATTTTTTTAAGTTATTTGTTTGTTTACAATGTTTTTTATTCAGCTTGTTGCAAAATAAATATTATGTTGAAAATGCTTAACGCTAGAGTGAAGGAGCGAGGGAATGAGGAGAGAGTACAATAATATTTATTTAAACTACATAGAAGGGTAACCAACAAGGAAACAGAATGACATGTATAACAGTGGACTCAGACACAGGGAAACACAGAGCTTAAGTAATACATGACAAACAAGATACACCTGGGATCAAATTAACTAGACAGGAAGCATGACCATAAAAGGTAACGGAACTTAAGCTGCGACAAAAACATGAAACAGAAAGTCCAAACACGTGACATTACTCCCCCCTCCTGGCGCCCTTGAGGCCAGTAACTGAGGGAAACATGGAGGGCCTCCAGGGCGGATCCGGAAGCTCAGGGAGCCATAGCGGAGCAGACAGCTCGGGAGGCCATGGCGGGTGATGGAGTTCAGGAAGCCATGGTGAAGCAGACAGTTCGGGAGACCATGGGGGGTCAGGGAGTTCAGGAAGCCATGGCGAAGTGGCCTCTGTGGCCTTCACCTTAGTCCTACTCCACTTTGGCTCTGGGCATATGCCCCCGCCAAAAAAAAAAAAAAAAAAAATTCTTTGAGGAATGTAGGGGTTTACCAGCCCGGAAGAGTTCAGGAGGAGCAGGCTCTGGACGGCGCTTGGGAAGAACGGGCTCCAGAGGGTGCTCTGGAGGAGCAGACACTGGAGGACGCTCTGGATAACAACAACCGAGGAGGGGGGGTGGGCACCCTTGCAGCCGGTAACTGAGGGAGACATGGAGGGCCTCCAGGGCGGATCCAGGAGCTCAGGGAGCCATGGCGGAGCAGACAGTTTGGGAGGTCATTGCAGGTCAGGGAGCTCAGGGAGCAATGGCGGAGCAGACAGTTTGGGAGGTCATGGCGGGTCAGGGAGCTCGGGGAGCCATGGCGGAGCAAACAGTTCGGGAGGCCATGGCGGGTTAGGGAGTTCAGGAAGCCATGGCGAAGCGGCCTCCTTGGCCTTTGTCCTCGGCCCGGCCACTTTGGCTCAAAAAAAATTTCTTTGAGGAATTTAGGGGTTTACCAGCCTGGAAGAGCTCGGGAGGAGTGGGCTCCAAGCGGCACTCAGGAGGAGCGGGCTCCAGAGGGCGCTCTGGAGGAGCAGACACTGGCGCAGGTACTGGAGGGCTGGGCAGGACCAGCAGAGACGAAGGAGACTCAGGGGTGCTGGACAGAACCAGTGGAGATGAAGGGCGGCCAACGGGCTTCAGTGCGGAGCGGAGGCCGGCTGTTCTGGGCTAAGAACAAGGATGGAGCTTTGGATCCGGGGAAGCGTGGGAACAGAGGGAACAGGCTCACTGGAGACACATGTGGAGGGTGCTGGCTTGTGGTGAGATGGAGCGACCACATGCTTCCGGATGGGAGGAGAATGACGATCCTCCACATCGACTAGGAACTTGGAACCACTTAGATCAAGAACGTAATTTAAAAAATCTGCTTTGGGTCTGTGGCAAACATCAGGACTCCGAACAAATGGACATTTTTTTAGTCCCATCTGGAGACCTGATTCCATCTCACCTGGTCGAAAATGCTCAGGAACTCCTCACATAGTCCTCCAATGACCGTTCCCTCCTGCTGATTGTCCAGGATATAGTTCTCAGCCCAGTTAATTTTTTAGGGTCTGCTGTTCTGTCACGTTTAATGCTGGAGCAGGAGACGAAGGGATTGTTAGAGTAGTAGACCAAAGGGTAACCAACAAGGAAAAAGGATGACATGTATAACAACGTACTCAGACACAGGGAAACACAGGGCTTAAGTAATAAATGACAAACAAGATACGCCTGGGTTCAAATGAACTAGACAGGAAACATGACCATAAAAGGAAACATAACTTAAGTTGAAAAGTTGAAAAGAACAGTTTTTATTTGAAACAGAAATCTTTTTCAACATTGTAAATGTCTTTACTGCCACTTTGAATCGATTTAATGTGTCCTTGCTGAATAAAAAGATTCATTTCTTTGAAATAAAATCTTAATGACCCAAACTTTTGAACCGCATGCGTGTACCAATGATACGATCGCTACTTCGGTAAATGGAATATATATGGAAGAGAACGTGACTGCATTGCTAACATATTCATTGACGTCTGAAACTAGTCTCAAATGCTGGTCGTGGTGGTTTTATAGTGAAGCGAGTTGAATGCTGATTCTTTAATAAGCAAGAGGTTGAGTATTCTCAGTGGGTTGAAATAATAATTCAACCCAAAGGGGCTCGTGTGTCGCTAATGCTTCAGTACTCTGACCTCCCTTTTCTTTAGAATTATGCTCGATTCTCTAAAAAGAGTCTGCTGGGATTATCATTATCATTCTTGTGTTTCCTACAAGCCTGGATTTACAGCTAATGCCTGGGATTGCTCTCACCCTGACGGGATCAGGACGAACCAGGGGAGTCAAACGGACCTCACTCGGCGCATGTTTAAATCATCCTCTTCAGCGTGCTGAATGATGTTAGTGGATCAAGTTAAGCAGAGTTCATATTGGCGATTAAAACACTGAATTCTGATGATTCGCCAGGGAAGTGTGAGCTTCAGAGGAGAGTCAGTTTGCTACAATGGTCTAAAAGAGTTTTCAGGTCATTCTGGGAAGAATTGCTTAAAGTCCCTCATAAGGCAAGTTAGAGGTTGAATTTAAATGGGAAGATAAAAACAACTTCTCATTTAAAAGCATTTAAATTAGTGCTATTCAAGATATTATTTTAACCCATTGTACATAACGCTTGAAATAAAAAATAAAATAAAATAAAATAAAATAAAATCTCCATTCAGAGTAATTCATCTAAATTTGGAGCAAATTTATGAAAGTTTATTAATTACAATTAAAATGTATTTAGATTTATAGACTCTTTTTTCCCCCCTGATCACTTTCTCTTTATTTACATATAATGCTTTTCATTTAGTTGCTCATTTAGTTGAAAAAATAAAGCATTCTCAAAATATTGCCCTAACAGTTCCACACAAATAATATGCAGTTTAACAAACAGTAAGTAAATAAATAGATCCCAATAATGCAAAATAATAAAGTGTTCCCAAAATATTAGTTATTACTTTTTTTTGGCAAATAATAAATGCAAATATGTGATTTAACTAACTAAGTAAAGCTTTATATAAAAAGCTATTTATTTATAATGCTTTTTATTTAGCCTGTTGCAAAATAAATAAATAAATAAACACATTCAAAAAAAAGAAGAAATAATAGTCTCAAAATATTAAGTTTTTTTTTTTAAATAACAAATGCAAATAATATGTGATTTAACAAACAATAAATAAAGATATATGCATTTTATTTTAAGTTATTAGATTTTTATTTAGCTTGTTGCAAAAAAAAAAATAAAAAAATAAAATAATAATAATAAATAAATAAATAAATAAATAAATAAATAAATAAAGCATTCTCTAAATATTGCCCTAGGAGTTTTTTTTTTTTTTGCAAACAAATGCAAATAATATGTGATTTAACAAGCAAACAAACAAACAAACAAACAATAAATTAATAAATATATATATTTTTAGGTTATTTGTTTGCTATAATGCTTTTTTATTTATTTGCTGATAAATAAAAACTAAATACTTGAATCGTTTAAAAAATAGTAACACTTTTTGGGCAAATAATGCAATTTATAAATAAATAAATAAATAAATAAATAAAGTATTCTAAAATAGTTACACTTTTTTTGCAAATAATATGCAATTCATAAATAAACAAATAAATATTCAAGCAAGCTGTAGATCTGTTATTCAAACTTATCATATTACATCAAAAATTCTATTTCAATAATAAAAAGAAACTATAATTCTCGCAAATACTTCCCTAAGAGTTACACATTTATTTCTTGTAAGTTATTTCTCTTTATTTATTTTTTACGAACGCAGGGCTTGATATGAGCTTGTGGATGAGGTCACATCTTTTGCCCCAGTGTTTTGTTCTTGTGGTTCTTCAGCACTGGCACAAATTCTCGCTGAGACGAGCTGATTGTAGCGCACACGAGGTCACAGCGGATCACACAAGAGCCGGAATTACATTATAGCTTATTTCAAGGCCAAGGAGCTCCCCCTTGATTCATCCATCTTGGTTTGATGCTGTAGGGCAAAAGCACGAGTCAATACTGCTAAGTTTGCACAGCTGCTACGTTGGAATGGTCACTAAAGAAGATATTCAGCTTTGACTGCTATGTAGCCTCAGGCCGCAGACAATGCAATAAAACGTGCTGTCAGGGGAGCAAGAATATACACAGTACTGGGCTGACATAACACTTAAAAGATTACTTGCCTTATGGGTGTAAGAACCCGGAAACAAAACTAGGCCGAGCCAGAGGTCAAGAGGTCTTTAATGATATTTTGGGTCAGTGTGCACTTAACCTCTTTTATGCAAAATGTAAGCCATACAAATTCATTTGAAATGCTGTTATATAGTGCCTGCTAACTAAAAAACTATATGTTATCATTGCAATTTATCTAAATGGCAGGATGCCCTTGAAGAACGCAATCTGAAATCTTTGCTCCTGAATTTAATTTGTGAGGCAATTATTTGAGGCATTTCACACATCATGTGACTAATCTGGAGCAGACTAATGCTGTCATGACCCCAAACACACAAACATCTACTGGAATTAGATTATACACCTATAAGGAATGACATTCCAATAAAATAACATAAAATAAAATCAAATAAAATATTAATTAAAAGAGTGTAGAAAATGAATGATTGAATGAATACATACATAAATAGTAATAGTGGAGACATACTGTTAAAAATAATAATTAAAATAATAGTACAACTTTTGCAATAAAATGGTGCTGCACAATATAAAAAATATATGAATAATATTAATATTATATTTATAATATTAATTAATTATATTATTAATAATAATATTAATAACATTTCCATTTTGTCAGCAGTTGCTTTATATATCAGTTATTTTTGAACTATTTGCTTGTTATCATTACAGCTTTAACACATTTCTTGCACTTGGAGAAGTGAGGGTGAGCTCCGCTGACAGCTGCTTGTCTCAAGTATTGCTTCCAGACATATTCCATAGTGATTTTGCCAGACAGAAAAAGCAGCAATAATAAAATAACATTCTGTTCCAGCTGTGAACAAGTCCTGCACTGGTTGCTACAAAGATATAGCTTGAATATTGTCGTGCAAAGTCTAGTCAGAGTTTTATCTCACCCAAACATTGAATTATGAAACATGCAAAGAAGCCCCATGCATAAAATCTTTTGATGAGCACAGTTTTCTTGCCAGGCTATGATGTTTACAACATAGCCATGAACCATCATTCGCGACTCGCTACTGCTATTTGCCAGCAGGTAGTATTAGGAGGAGGGACATTCATATTCTACAGAGCAAACATTTGTATTCGCCCCTGCATGCAAGATGACTCCTCAGGTTGTTTTCTGGAAGGAAAAAGACTGAATATTGTATATGCAAAAGGGGGTAATTATTTTAGATGATTCCTGAGGTGCATTTGTATTTATTTTGCTTATTATCTACCAGGATTTTAGCCCTCTGATTAGAAGGGGCGTGTCTGCTGTGAGACGTCAATGTAAACGCAAACCGAATTGCTTGGCTAACATATTTGCATATGAAATGAGAATTGTATGTGGAACTGTCTCAAGCAATACATATATACAGTATCTCACAAAAGGGAGTACACCCCTCATATTGCAGCAACCATTTTAGTATATCTTCTTAAGGGACAATACTATAGAAATGAAACTTGGATATATTTTAGAATAGTCAATGTGCAGCTTGTATAGCAGTATAGATTTACTGTCCTCTGGAAATAACTCAACTTAACTATGCAAAGCCACATGTCCTTGACAGGGCAATACAAAGTTGTGCATCTTGTATTAGAGCAGTTAACATTTGGTGCTTTGAGTACAATTCATACTGACCACTGGATGTTCAACATGGCACCTTATAGCAAATAACTCTCTGGGGATTTGAGAATTAGAATTGTTGCTCTCCACAAAGATAACTAGCCAAGGCTAGTAGAGGTTCAGTAACACCCTGAAATTGAGTTACACTACAGTGGTCAGGGTAATACAGAGGTTTTCCAAGATGGGTTCCATTCAGAACAGACCTTGCAAGGGTCGATCAACAAAGTTGAGTACTCGTTCTGTGCGTCAGCTGCAGAACCTGGCTTCAAAAAACAGACGCATACTACTCAGACCATACGCCACACACTGCAACAAGTCGGTTTGCGTGGGCACCATCCCAGAAGGAAGCCTCTTCTGAAGCTGGCTCACAAGAAAGCCTGCAAACAGTTTGCTGAAGACAACCTGTTCAAGAGCATGAATTACTGGAACTATGTCCTGTGGTCTGATGAGACTAAGATAAACTCGTTTGGCTTAGATGGTGTCCATCATGTGTGGCGATGCCCTGGTGAGGAGTACCAAAAAAATTGTGCCTTGCCTACAATCAAGCATGGTGGTGGTAGCATCATGTTCTGGGGCTGCATGAGTGCTGCTGGTACGGGGGAGCTGCAGTTCATTGAGGGAAACATCAATTCCATTATGTGCTGTACATCCTGAAGCAGAACATGATGCCTTCCCTCCAGAAACAAGGCAGAACGGCAGTTTTCCAACATGATAATGACCCCAAACCCACAGCCAAGATGACAACTGCCTTGCTGAAGAAGCTGAAGGTGATGGGGTGGCCAAGTATGTCTCCAGACTTGAACCCTATTAAACACCAGTGGGACATCCTCAAGCAGAAGGTGGAGAAGCACCATGTGTCTAACATCCAACAGCTCTGTGATGTCATTGAGTGGAAGAGGATCCCAGCAACAACCTGTGCAGCTCTGGCCAATTCCATGCCCATTTTTGACAAGTTCACTTAGGGTGTACTCAACTTTGTTGCCAGCTATTTTGACAATAATGGCTGTATGTTGAGTTATTTTCAGAGGACAGTAAATATATACAGCTATACAAGCTGCACATTTACTAATCTAAAATATATCCAAGTTTTATGTCTATAGTATTGTCCCTTGAGAAGATATACTAAAATGGTTGCTGAAATGTGAGGGGTGTACTCACTTTTGCGAGATACTGTATGTACAAGGCTACTTTACCTAAATGTAAGCACATTAGCTGGAGGTTGAGAATCGCAGTTGTTACGTATGAGATGAGGACATGGCCAATACCTTTTTTTAAGGATTTTTTGAATAGGCTACTTGAGACATTTAAGTGGCTTTTGTGTCGACCTTGATTCATTGCAATTTTGTTCAGTTTTATTAAGAATGTGGAAGTTAAATGTGATTGCTCTCCTCACAAATAATCTTTTTCTTGCTTTTCAATTGCATTTCTCTTAGGTGTTGAGGACTAGTGCATCTTTGAGCCTACAATCAGATACTTCATAACTTTTTGGTGACTTTTTGCTGTAAGGTTTATGTACTTTTACTCAAATATGGTTTTCAGGTAGTCTTTACATATTAAGAAAATTTTGTTTCTCCATTTCATGACCTCTTTAACTGCAACTGCACTAGAATAGACAGTACATTACATCGAAAGCAAACAGACTTGGGCTAGAAGCTACATTTTTTTTTTGATAAGAATCAACTTTAAGTGACAAGCATCAAGTCATGTTAAGTTCTGTGTCTGTAGTTTAGTACATATAAAATCAATTTCCTTTCACATGGTGACATTTAAAAGCAGCGCAGCAAGAAGTCTTGTTATTTTTGCATAGTGAAGTGCATCATTCAAGTCTTATACACGACCAGACACTTTTCATCTTTTATTTAAACCTGATGTCATCTGTGTAAAACAGTACACCTGAAAGTGCCTGTTATCCAGCAGGGAATGGCCTTAAACACGGGACATTTATTTGTCCTAATGCCGAACCCTTTCTCCCTTATTTTGCCATGCTGCCAGATTCACGTCTACTTTTCTATTTCACTTTCAGCCTGACAGCAGGCAATGGCTCAAATGACTAGTCCTAGACATCTTCAAACCTTGATTCCATTTATTTGGAGCTGAATAAAATCCCAGCATTGGCCATAAGTACACTAGTAGTCTGTGCCCACCATGGCATTGCAATGACCAATGATGCTAATGAGGTCCAAGGCTTCGGCCTGCTGGCAGTCTGACCTCTTAATATGGATGGAAATGTGTGGCGGCAGAGAAAGTATTGCTGATTCCTGGGTAAATCAGAAGTACTAGGAGCTACTGCGACTACGCCAGCAGTTCTCGACTTATTAGCTGTATCTAAAATAAACAAGCAACAAACAAAAAAAAAAACATAAAAAAACAAAACAAAGACTCCAATAGAAACCAGACTGCCTGCTGTTGGGATCATACAGTATCTAGTATTTGCAACTTTAAAGGCTTCAAGAAGTCAATGAGCATCTTGTCGAGAACTCTGTGTGCAACATCAAAAAGTGAACCTAAAAGATTTGTTTCAAAATTTAATGAGCACAATTCGTACAGAACGGTCTGAAGTATTCATAAAGTTTGCTTGAATACACTAAATAAATGACATATGTTCACAAATACTGTACAAAGTACAACCAGAACAGCTATCGATCAGAACAGCTCATGTTGACTATCAGCATGCAATAGCAAAACGCAAAGCTAACAAGTCAACAAAAAAAAAAAAAAAAAACTTTCACTGAAGATTATTTTTTGGTGATTCCTGAAGTCTCTTTGAAATATGACAATGTTTTGGTTATTACTTATTTACTATTTTTTAATTATCTAAAACTTTACATGTATCTGATTTATGATTTTTCTTATATGAAAAAATAAATAAATATTTGATTGCTAAATAAATAAATAAATAATGTTAGCATATTACAATGATTGTTGAAGGATCATGTGACACTAAGTACTGGAGTAATGGCTGATGAAAATTCAGTTTTGCCACCATAAATAAATTATATTTTAAAGTATATTAAATTAGAAAACCATAATTTTAAATTATAATAATATTTCACAGTTTTACAAGTCACAGTTGTTGTTTTTTTTCAATATTCTGAAGGAAAAACTTACAAAAAAAAAAAAATGCTGATTCTATACTTTGAATGGCAGTGTATATAGTCTACTAAGAAAAGTGAAAGTCAAATATTTTCAAAAACTTTATTGAAAATAAAATAAATACTCTATTTTAAAAGGCATCCAATACTGTCATTTTGCATTTCTTTATGCAATAATAATAATAATAATAATAATAATAATAATAATAATAATAATAACAACAACAACAACTCAACTCAAATCTTAATATATATATATATATATATATATATATATATATATATATATAGTTGAATCGACTACCTTTTTAATTATATATAGGGTGAGGATACAAAAATGCTATTTCATGACGATTTTAGTTAAAGCTTTAAGGTAGAAATTGGCATTGAGTTGAAAATAGTATTCTGAAGTATAACGATTCAAAATTGTATTTTCTATACTGTACTCCAATAATCTTTTTAACAACAGTTTTATTTATAACATCAAACATTTTATTATTATTTTTTTTTTTTTTGCTATAGCTTTTCTGTCTTGACTCATCTTCTGAAATTGTTTGTCTGTCAGAGGCTGGTATACAGCCGAGATCCGTTTCAAATGCTCACAGTCTGTACTTTACAGAGCTCCAGATTGGCCAATCTTGATAAAATCAAGACGGAGAATGTGACAGCTGCAGAAGAATTGATCCGGCAGCGCAGTCAGCTACTTAGCCGTGACTGCGTCAGCCGGCCGTTCCTGGCAGTAAATTAAGGGGTGGAAACTGTTTCCCTTCTCGTGAGAGATCTGCTAAACGCTCTCATGCGTGGCTCTGTGTTGGCTGATAGATTTAAAGGCACCCACAAAAGCATCAGAGTACCAACAAAATTTACGATGCTAAAAGATGAAAATGAGACAGAGAAAGAAAGAGACCGATAGGTCTTGTGAAAGTCTTTCACTCTGTGAAATTGGAGCAATAAAGGCCTCGAATAAGAAAGTCCATTATATACTTGAATATGATTACACGGAGAAATCATTTAAAGGTCATTTTGTACAGCCGCGCAGCGGAGAACAGGTCGCAACTTTAGTGGCAGTCATCCACAAACAATTTACATTCATGCATATAAATCTACTGCTCTATTAAACACCACATGGATCATGATTTCTCAACATGATTTCAAAATGGATAATGGATGTTGTGTTTAGCACCTCGTGTTCTGTTGTTTCTGCTTTGCTGTAGAGCCAAATGTCAGGCCGATTCGTGCTCACAGGAGTCAATAAGTCACTGCACCAAATGAGGGCCCTCAGTTGTATCGTTCATTAATAATGTAATTAACCAGAACGGCTAATATTGTGTTAATATCTTTGTGAGGACTTGGTATTTGGTTTTTTATTACAGTGTGTGACTGTTGCAAATGTCGGGAGCAGAAATTTCCTGATTGATTTTCCAAGGTTGTATGGTTTACTGTGATTGACAGAAAACAGTTGACTTCAACATGAATTCTGAATTGACTATTTACAGTTCTTTCTCAATATGAAAGAAGGGTATTGCAATGTGGGAAGAAAAAAAAAAAAAAAAAAAAACTTTCAAATGAGTCTGCTGTGATAAAATCATGGACAGCAATTAAAACAATTAATAAATAATCAAACAATGGTGCTAAATGCAAATAATTATATGCAGTTGAACAATGAATGAATGAATGAATGATGGCGCTTGAGGCAAACAATATGCAGTTTAACAATAAATAAATAAATGCTAAATAATAATAATAATAATAATAATAATAATAATAATAATAATAATAATAATCAATTCTGCTAAATGCAAAAAATAGTGTGCAATTTAACAAACAGACAGTAAGTAAATAAATAATATTAATTAATAACTAATAGCTATAAAAAAGAAAAATACAAAAAAATTGAGCACATTTGGATTAAATGGAGTAAATGCTACTGTCACGGTCGTGTGTATAGAGGGATGCACGAAGAAAAAATATCAAGACAAGGGTTTTAATATAATTCACAGGTTTCCAAAAACAACATGTAACTTCAGGAGGTAGACACACAACATCACATGTAACCTTAAGACCAGATACACTAACATGGAATAGAATCCAATTTATAGAGGGTATGCATTGACGTAATTTTCCCGCCGAAACACGCCCCCTCAGCCGGACTGAGTGGCAAAAAAAGCAGCTGTGTGAATGGATTTAAATAGGGACGCTGCGAAAACGCGAGTAAAACAAAATGATCATCTCTTTTGCTGGACCTGATATAATGTTCCTTACTTACCAAATATCCAGTGGTCCATGGATATTGATATGCAGCCAGGAATCATGTTTCCTTATATTTCTATGCGCCTGATTTCAACGCTGGGGAAATAAACAAAGCAGATTTGCCCGTGAACACATATGTAAATGCAAAATAGTTTGGTCTAAACCCCAGTGATCACTTATTTCAATGTTATATATATGGTTATATCGTCCAGCCTAAAATCTTATATAGTTTTCTGTCCGTGTTTATTTAAAAACATCCAGGTGTGCATAATTTAAGATGGTAAATATTTAATTGATGGGTTGTCAATATGAAATGACAATACAATATATAGGGCATGCTTTTACCGCAAAATTGAACATATTAACATGAAGTGATAACTGCAAATCCGTGTTTCACCGCCTGGAGTCCATTTGTTTCTTTGAATTGCAGCGATCCAATTTGCTTTTCTTTTTTGCAGCTTTCGGCAGCTTGTAAAAATATACCTCAGGTTTCTTGTCAAATCTTTTTGTACAGTCAATCGTAAAGCTCCGTCTGGTTTTTGAGGTGTTTTGTGTGTTCTGTCGCAGCATTTACGCTGAAACCAATGCTGCCACTCATTCTTTTTGCCACTCGGTGGGCGGAGCCGAACTCACTCCAGCTGACGGTGACGTCACATGCATACCCTCTATAGGGACGCTAATGACATACAGACAGGTGCAGGTGATTAACTTAATGAGGGCAGGAACAGAAACACCAAATATGGGCACAAGAGGGAAAAACCAACACAGACAGTCCACAGGGGTGTGACAGCTACCCATATTTTTTTTCTGTTGACGTCAAAAGCCCACTCAACTATTATTTTGATGCAAATTCATCTGTCATTCAGTGAAAGCTAACAAAATTAGATGACAAAATTGACAGGTTGCTTGACATGCCTTCATTCTCGAACATCATAATAATTAGCTTCATGTCTAATGCAAATCTGTTTTTAAAGAAAAATAAATAAAATAAATTGAGAACCACTAAGCTGGTGTGTGACAAAATCAGTCTAATTAATTATTCATACTGCAAAGGGCAAAGCATAAAAACTAAAACATGCACAGAAAACAATACAACGATTCCATGTCTTTTTCATGCATGTAAAATGGCTTGAGATTGCTTATGAAGATGACTTCATGAACATGCCTCCGCTCCCTACCGCGAGATGGCATTTGAAGGCACTCGCAGATAGTTCTCATGCCGGCAGCTTTGGAATCATCCTGATGATGCAACAAGCCTGGAAACAATATATTAATGCTTTTGTAATGAACTGTAGAATAATGGCTAAATGTCAATGGTTGGGATGCCTTATTTTTCCATCCCTGTCCAATGCCATTGGTTTTCTGCTTTATGGACTTTGATTGACCTTTACTATGCTTTAGTGGAGCATCATACCGAAATCACATTTGATTCACTCACACATTATTGTTTCCTCTGGAAAGAACTGAGGATGCATCTAAGTAAATTTTCACATTTCCAGACAAAAATGAAGTGTTTGGGCTCATGCAAAATAACTCTAGAGTGTTGTTTGTGGATATCAGAGCATTGTAGTGCAGTTGCAAAGGTATTCTGAGTAGTTCTATTCAGCCCAAGCCTCTATAACATTGTGGCCCAAGTTTTCCTAAGCTGTTTTATCTTCTGCCATGTGGAAATCACAATTCTGACAACTAAAATGATAGCAAACCTCTCTTTCATGTCATTAAAACAATTAATGTACATAAACACTCTGACTCAAACAACAAGCACAAACTTAGATTTTTTTTTTTTTTTCCCATTCTATTATTTCTTTTGTCTGATAAAACGTCTCTTACTTGAAGACACGGCTGTAAAAGCATGTCTGAAGTATGTTATTTTCAGATCAATAAATGATTGGCCGGTGTTTCCACTTAAACGTGTGTTTTGAAATTGCACATCTCTTGTTGCAGAGCTTCAATGGCAACACAGTCTTTGTCTGTGGATATTTGTAACAATTATTTATATATTCCGTTGCTTCTTGCACATTTAAAGTGAATATCCACGGAGTGGCGTTAAAAGCGTGTTCAGTTTTATTCAGAACAAATTAACGTGAATCTGGCAATGTTTCATTACGCTCAGTGTTGCCAAGCCTGCGGTTTTCCCGTGGAATTGGGCTATTTTCATACTGATGCCGCAGGTTGTTTTTCATGTCCACGGGTTGAAGCTACCCCAATAACATAATGCTTAGCCTCTGGAATGCTAATTTTACCAGAGGAACCCCACCGCAAAATGTGCATTTTACCCCCTGGAATGGGATTTTTACTGGGGGACCCCCCTCGAAATTCGACTGGGCTACTTTTTGGCTAGTTTTGAGTGGCAATTGGGCGGGTTTTGTTGTGAAAACCTGGCAATCCTGATTACGCTGGTTGTTGGTCGTATCGCGGCAGTGCAGAAATGAAATGGCGCTAAAGGGTTAATACGTTATCGCGTTTGAAAATTACATACAACTTACATGATAACTAGCCAATATTGTTGATAAAACCAAACTTGAAATAAAAATAAAAAGAAACTGAATAAACCATGTCAGTTTAGCTTGCTTCTACAAGGCTTTGAGCTTATTTGAGCTTGTGTTTCACGGATCGTACACAAGGCTTTACATCGCAAGCACAACGCTACCAGGTGAGTCACTGAACAACTACATTTAAAAAAGCCAAACATGAAGCAGTTATTTGATGCAAACTCAAAATGTATTAGTTTACAAATCATGGTAAAAGCGTTTTGAGGGCGTAACATTTAGAGGGTTTGGACTTTGGACAGTTACCTGGATGCGCGGCCTTATTGGACATACTTGGATGTAAACAACAGAACTGACTGCACGGTTAATGTACTACTGAATACGTTAATCTCTTAATTTATGCTGTCTAAACCACAGAAAAAAAATGTAAGCAGGAAAGGGCAAAACATTTTGACAAACTAAAGTTAATGGGTGGTAAAGATACATACAAACATTATTAATTACAATATTAACATAACATTTCACCTACCTGACAGGAAATAAGAACAAACACGAATGTTGTCAAGATTCTTGCTCTGGAAATCCTGGTTCAGTTTGGCCAAGTGGTTCAGACTGCATAAATTAGCAGAACAATGTATACAGTAGCACATTAACCACACAATCCATGCTGTTGTCTACCTCTGAGTATCACCAATATGGCCACGCATCTGGGTAACTGACCAAATTTAGACAAAAAAGGTTCTTCTTATCTATGGCACTGTGAAGCACCTTTATTTAAGAGTGTAAGTGCAAACTCTCTAATAAGTGGGTGGTTTTATAAGTGAGTAGTTTTTGCCAAAGCAAAACTGTCTGTCTTGATGTTAGGGCATTGCTATTTAGTTGCTAATGTGTTCTGGGAGGTGGACATTCTCTTTGGTTGCTACACTCTTAAAAATAAAGGTTCCAAAGGGTGTTTTTGCCATGCCATTTGGTTCCCCAAAGAACCGCTGAGTGAACAGTTCCTAAAATAACTATTTTGAAAAACAATTAACAAATCTAAATAACCTTTTTCGACTATAACAAATTTTTTCTGCATTTGTAAGGTTCCATGGATTTTCAAGGTTCTTCATAGAACCAATGATGTCAATAAAGAACTCTGAGTGTAAGTGGTTTCTTGCTGACCAAATTTAAGTCTCTGCTATGTTCTAATCTCTATATATGGCATTTTCAACTTCTATCTGTCAATAAAAGCAAGGAAATATACTGTTTTCCACTCTCTTTGGGCTCCCTGGGCTATATTGACAAATCCAATGTCACTGCTTTTTAAAGCGAGAATCAATTTCTACAAAATATTATACGATTAGAAAACGCATTCTTTTTAGTGTGGCAGTTAAAACATATTTCCTCATAAATATAGCAGTGCAACCATTTTAGCTGTTTGTAGCTTATATAAAAGCTTAAGAAACGAACCTCCCTGGCCTTTTTTTTTTTTTTCTGTCCGTGTCCTCTTGACAAACTCGGCAACCAGTCAGACAGCAGAAATCCGACAGGTGCCCCTTGTCATCCTGTCTTGCACCATCTAGTTCGACGTACATTGAAGGAACTCTAGAAGCTGTCATCTGCCCTTTAACAGCGCACACTTTTTAACTAAAGTGTCAAAAATTGTCAAACAAAGTGTGAAGCAACAGCATCTGGTTGGCAGATGGTGAATCTGTTAAAGCTGCGGTGGAGGTCAAACACATGACGATTTTATCACGATATTTATCAAGTCTGCATATAAATGTGACCCTGGACCACAAAACCAGTCATAAGTCGCTGGGGTATATTTGTAGCAATAGCCAAAAATACATTGTATGGGTCAAAATTATTGTTTTTATTATTATTATTATTATTATTATTATTATAATAAAGATCATGTTCCATTGAGATATTTTGTAAATTTCCAACCATATATACATCAAAACTTAATATTTGATAAGTAATACGCATTGCTAGAACTTCATTTGGACAACTTTAAAGGTGATTTTCTCAATATTTAGACTTTTTTGTACCCTCAGATTCAGGATTTTCAAATAGTTATATCTCAGCCAAATATTGTCCTATTCTAACAAACCATACATCAATGGAAAACGTATTTATTCAGGTTTCGGATTATGTATAAATAAAAAATGGACACTTATGACTGGTTTTGTGGTTCTGGGTCACAAATATGAAATTAATTAATCAATACACATTATTGAAAACTATAGAAATTATAGAAAAATACATAAGGCTACATTAAATTAATTGTTTTATTCAGCAAGGGCACATTAAATTGACCAAAAGTGAAAGTAAAGATGTCTAAATGCTGTTTTTTTTAAGTCTATTCATTGCAGAATTTTGGTGGGAAAAAATAAAAAAATAAATAAATAATAAAATAATAATAATAATAAATGTTTATATGTGTATATATATATATATATATATATATATATATATATATATATTAGTGGTGTCAATCGATTAAAAAAAAATAACTAATTAATCGCACATTTTACCTGAAATTAATCGCGATTAATCGATTAATTCTACCTGACATTAAAGTTTTTAATTATACTTTTATATTGCAATAATTTCACTTTAATGCTTCAAATTAATGTAGAAACAACATAAAGAACATATATTTTTAATATTTGTTTAACGCCATCTTGTTTTAGGACTGAAGGCAAATATCATTGATTGATTTTCCCCCCCTAATACTTAACCATTGAAAATATATATATATATACAATCATTCAACATCACAGTATCATTAAGAGCTATCACTTTAACATTTATTAGACTTTAAAAAAAATAACTAATAATAATAATTTAAGTGAACTTGAAACAATCTTCACACAAACCCATTATAATAAATGTCATATAGGGCTAGTAGCTACCTGTGCCCTTCAGCAAGAAAATATAGCCTAAATTATATCAAATTCTAAATTATATAAAGATAAAACTTAGTTATTAATTTCCTCTTTTTAATTTTGTTCCTTAATTAACACACATCACAGCAACTGGTTATAAGGATATTTTGGCTGCTGTTACTATAAAGGTTGTCACTGCTGAACTTGATCTGACACTGCTTTGACCTATAAATAATACATTCTTACACGCACAGTTAAGGCAGCTTTAATCGGTTTTTTTGTGTGTGTGTGTGTGTGTGTGTGTGTGTGAATTCATGTTTTACCTGACGATATAACTACGACTTTGCATGCTCGCAGTTTCATTTGGGTTTAATATAGCCTAATACAGCGCGCGTCTGCACATTTGCGCGTGAACTTCAAGAGCGCGCGCTACAAGCAGAGTATATAGACTGACAGGACAATTAAATTCGTTTTTACCGACATATGGCCTGACAGCATCTCATCTGACCGCAGTTCACTAACGTTTTACCTAAGCTCCCCGTCACCGGTACCGCTTCCGCGGTCGTTTGACTCGCGGCTGGTGCTGAAGTAAAGTTGGAGCGCGCGTCTGAAAAGTCTCCTGTTTGATGTGTTCGTAAAGACGCTCTGCACATTTAAATAAAAGCATTTCATAAGCAGTTGTGAGTGGGGTGGCCCCGCCCATGCGTTAATTGCGTTAAATATTTTGAACGCGTTAAAATGAAAAAATTAATCTCCTGCGTTAACGCGCTATATATATATATATATATATGTTATTGTATTTATTGTTTGTGTATTTTTTGTGAAACCAAGGTGAATGTAAAAGACTTTCAAAAATATTAAAACAGTATGGCAGTGTATTTTTGTGTTTATTATTTGTATATATATATATATATATATATATATATATATATATGTATATATATATATATATATATATATATATATACACATTTAAATTGTACTAACACTTCACATTATTACTGTTTTTATTTTATTTTTTGTTTATGTATATTTTGTGAAATCAAGGTGAATGTAAAAGACTTTCAAAAACATTAAAACAGTATGGTAGTGTATTTTTATGTTTATTATTTGTATTATTATTTTGTCGTAGTTATTTAACATTTATTATATAGAACATATATAAAACAACAAAATAACCCTATTTGTTTTTCTTATTTATTTTCATTGATTCAAAAGAAATGTAAACCTTAATTAAAATTCTCCATGCTCATATTAAACTCCTGAAGCAACTCAACTGTTATTATATCAGATGCAATCATTTCTAAATGAATCACAAATTAAACAGAAGCAGAAATCCTTAAAGCATTAGCCACAAGAAACTACAGTACACTCTTAAAAGTAGAATCCAAAAGGGTGTTTTTGCAGTGATGCCATAGAAGAACCATTTTTGGTTCCCCAAAGAACCTTTCAGTGAACGGATCTTAAAAGAACCAATTTTCAGAACATTTTCAAAATCTAAAGAACCTTTTCTGCATTTGAAAGGTTCCATGGATGTTCAAGGTTCTTCATGGAACCATCGATACCAATAAAGAACCTTTATTTTTAAGAGTGTACCTCCATCAAAGTGCTTTATTTCATTATAACAGTCAAATGGAATGCACTTTCAATGCAAACGTTTTAAGTCTGTATGTGAAGAATAACACCATGCAGATCACTAACTGTTTCTAACTAAATGCTTTGTGCTCTTAACAAAATCCCGGAGAGCAGAAGCCTTTGTAGCGTTTTGCCTTCAGTAGGGCGCAAGGAAAAAAGATCAACTCAACCACTGAACCATATTGTCTTATCAAAGAAGACATCAAGCCATGACAGCGAGCGGATTAAAATGAAAACAGAGTGAGCTAAACATCTTAGATTATTTAATAGAATCACTGACATCAGAGGGAATCAGTAATGTCAGTCTAAACGGGGGGAGACGGAGCTAGTGAGTAATTGGTCTGCGGGCAACATTACAGGCCTCCGAATGCACATTTTAAGCGAGTCGGCTTCAGGTGAATATATAAAAGAAGAAAATGACACCATAATAGTGTGAGAAGACCTGATTGGCAGGGATATGAGAATGAACTGTCAGTGATGGAAGAATTGCATCTCGAGAAGCAAATCCATTTATTTACAGCGCCCCCGAGGACTGACGCTATTTGCCTGTCTCGCATCTTCTTTTGAACTAATGCGCCGGCTGTAATTTCATATTCTGCTTTTGCTCGGCTCTCCCGTTTAATTAATGGCTGGTGTCACATAAAACGTACGTTCTTCTTTTACATCTTCTTTTAAAGATGAGCTGGAGTCTGGAGTGTAATGACGTCTGTTGTCAGTTTACATTTTCTTTACTGCCACATTGGCCTCTTTGCTATATGCAGAATGTGGCTATATTTGCTTCATTGTTGAGGATTAGTTGTTCCTGTTTATTTTACACAAGAGGAGTACACTGGGCGGCATGACCAAAGTATTAACATGCCATGAGTCATTTTATATTTGCATGTATTCATTTAGCAGATGCTTTTATCTGAAGTGACTTACAACTAAGAAGTACAACAAAGTGATGCATCCTCAAGTGGAAGAAACATGAGAAGTGCTGTAATATGGTCTCAAGATGGTTCAGACAACATTAAAAATGTAACCAAAATGTAAGATTACTCTTAAGAAAATGTAAAACAAAATAAATAATTCAGAATCTAAATGCACATTTTAATAAAAGTACATATATAAAATATGAAATGTGCATTTTAATATAACTTTTAAATGCATTGCATTATAATATGATTTATTTAAACGTATAAACAAAGATGTTCAATATATATATATATATATATATAGTGGGTACAGAAAGTATTCAGACCCCCTTAAATTTTTCTCTCTTTGTTATATTGCAGCCATTTGCTAAAATCATTTAAGTTCATTTTTTTCCTCATTAATGTACACACAGCACCCCATATTGACAGAAAAACACAGACTTTTTGACATTTTTGCAGATTTATTAAAAAAGAAAAATATAACAGAAAAAATATCACATGGTCCTAAGTATTCAGACCCTTTGCTCAGTATTTAGTAGAAGCACCCTTTACAGCCATGAGTCTTTCTGGGAAAGATGCAACAAGTTTTTCATACCTGGATTTGGGGATCCTCTGCCATTCCTCCTTGCATATCCTCTCCAGTTCTGTCTGGTTGGATGGTAAACGTTGGTGGACAGCCATTTTCAGGTCTCTCCAGAGATGCTCAATTGGGTTTAGATGATCAAGTCAGGGCTCTGGCTGGGCCATTTAAGAACAGTCACGGAGTTGTTGTGAAGCCACTCCTTCGTTATTTTAGCTGTGTGCTTAGGGTCATTGTCTTGTTGGAAGGTCTGAGGTCCTGAGCACTCTAGAGAAGGTTTTCGTCCAGGATATCCCTGTACTTGGCCGCATTCATCTTTCCATCAACTAGTCGTCCTGTCCCTGCAGCTGAAAAACACCCCCACAGCATGATGCTGCCACCACCATGCTTCACTGTTGGGACTGTATTGGACAGGTGATGAGCAGTGCCTGGTTTTCTCCACACATACCGCTTAGAATTAAGGCCAAAAAGTTCTATCTTGGTCTCATCAGACCAGATAATCTTATTTCTCACCATCTTGGAGTCCTCCATGCGGGCTTTCATGTGCGGGCTCCCATCTCCCGACTGCATCTTTGGAGCTCAGCCACAGTGATCTTTGGGTTCTTCTTTACCTCTCTCACCAAGGCTCTTCTCCCCCGATAGCTCAGTTTGGCCGGACGGCCAGCTCTAGGAAGGGTTCTGGTCATCCCAAACGACTTTCATTTAAGGATTATGGAGGCCACTGTGCTCCTAGGAACCTTAAGTGCAGCAGAAATTTTTTTGTAACCTTGGCCAGATCTGTGCCTTGCCACAATTCTGTCTCTGAGCTCTTCAGGCAGTTCCTTTGACCTCATGATTCTCATTTGCTCTGACATGCACTGTGAGCTGTAAGGTCTTATATAGACAGGTGTGTGGCTTTCCTAATCAAGTCCAATCAGTATAATCAAACACAGCTGGACTCAAATGAAGGTGTAGAACCATCTCAAGGATGATCAGAAGAAATGGACAGCACCTGAGTTAAATATATGAGTGTCACAGCAAAGGGTCTGAATACTTAGGACCATGTGACATTTCAGTTTTTCTTTTTTTAAAAAATTTGCAAAAATGTCAACAATTCTGTGTTTTTCTGTCAATATGGGGTGCTGTGTGTACATTAATGAGGAAAAAAAATAACTTAAATGATTTTAGCAAATGGCTGCAATATAACAAAGAACATCTAATTTAATCATAGTGCTGTTCAAAAGTCTACAATGCAAACTTGTAATTCAACCTACAGGAATTTGAGCTTGAAAAAAGATTTTGGGGAATTTTGTTGAAGAATTAAGAAGATGTAATATTTAAAATAAATAGTTTGCTCCCATTGAATATGCTCTTGGGTAAAATAAAATAAAATAAAATAATTATTGAAATAGATTAAAGGTTTCAGACTTCTGCTGTTTTATTTATAAGGAAAATAACATATTTTAAGAAAGAAGCAACTGAGCATTCACAGCAGTAAGATAACATGTATTGTAATAGATTTACATATCAAAGAGCTTTTATATGCTCTTCAAGGCCCGTGAAACAGTGTGCACATTACACCCACACATGAGATGCACTTTAACTTTTGGTGTGCACAATTAAGACCAAGACTCAAAACACATGCTTAATGCACATGCCATTTCCTAAAGTACCACGATCTTCTGGCAATGCTAATTGTGCAGCACATGGGGCCGTTGGCCTCTTCCTCTTTCATTATTACTTTCAAAGCAGTGTGTTTATTCATAGTTTGACAGCATTGACAAATGTTTAGCATTACAGTAAAACAGTGATCTGTTAACAGTAATGGTCTACAGGCAGAGCTAAAGGACAAACACCAATAGAGTTGCCAATTATGGCAACATACAAAATAAATACATGCAAAACAGAATTATTATAGTTAACTAAAACTGAGAGAAAAAAAAAAGTGTTTTATTTCAGCTACTTGCTAATTATTATAATTAAATTTTTCATTTAATAATGTTAATTACTTTAATAATTTCAATCATAGATTATATCTTGACTATAAATGTACATGAATTTATCTTACTGCTAATTTTTTAAACTTGTTTCTACTTAAATAAATAAATACATAAACAAAGTGAAAATTAATGAAGTTTTGCAATTGAACAAACACCTTGACTACCAAAATTACTTAGCCTGAAAATGTATTCTGGTCTAAGCCAATCTTTTTTAACAGGCTATAGTTGATCTTTTTTTTTTTTTTTGCTCTTTTTTTCTCTCTCTTTTTCTATCAAGTACACTATGTGCGACTTCAATATGTCTGTCTTTTTGAATGGCTAGATAAAGGTCAGCAGCAAAAGAGAGAGAGATCTTGTGGTGTCCTGAAAAATCTTTTAAAATTCATGTATTCATAACCCGAAACTGCACACGAACAACTTAGGTGTTAGGATTCAGCTCTTCAGTTTGAAGTTTGTGAAGCCTCTCAGGAGAAAGAATAATATCTGCTTTTATTTCGGATCAGTGGCGAGGCAGGTTCTGGTGCGGGCGCTGCTGTTTCATTTATATTAATGTTGTTATACGGCGGGTTAATGTTGTTGTGTTGTTGGCAGGCAGATTTTATTGCTAAAACAAGCATCAGTATCACTGTTCCAAAGGCTTAGGGGTTTGTTTTTAACCATTAACCCTCTATATCAGACTTTGGCACACATCACACATTTACAATTGCAACCACTCAGGATGCCCTAGCAACACATAGCAACACCTTAGCAACCAGCTGCAACAGCCTACACTGAAAATAGTGATTGTATCTTAAACTTTAATTACACACATTTGTGATTACAATGACTTAGCAACCATCCAGGTAATCCTAGTAACCACATAGCAACACCTTAGCAACCACCCAGGACATCATAGAAACCAAACAGCAACACCTAAGCAAGCACCCACAACAGCCTACACTGCCTTTTTTTTTTACACTAAAATTTACTAGGAATTATTGAGTAAAATGTTATTTTTTTTAAAGGTATAGAATTCTAGGGTGTTGCTATGTGGTTGCTAGGGTGTCCTGGGTGGTTGTTAGGTGGTTGCAATCATAAATGTGTGGGATTAATTATACAAAAAAAAAACAAAACAAAAAAAACACTTTTTTTCCAAATGAAACCTCAGGGCATAATTAATCCCACATATGTGTGATTGCAACCACCTACCAAAAACCCAGGACACCCTAGCAACCACATAGCAACACCCCAGCAACTACCCACAACAGCCTATAATGAAAATAAATAAATAAATAAATAAATAAATAAATAATAATAATAAAATGTTTTTGCATATTAAAATGTGATGCCTAATTAATCCCACACATTTATTTTTACAACAATCGAGATACCACCCAGGACATCCTAGCAACCACATAGCAACACCTTAGCAACCACCCAGCATATCCTAGAAACCACGTAGCAACACCTTAGCAACCACCCACAACAGCCTACACTGAAAAAAAGCAACCACACAGGACATTCTAGCAACCACATAGCAACATCGTACCCACTACCCACAACAGACTACACTGAAAATAGTGATGATTTTGCATACCACATTTTGGTGCATAATTCATTCCACACATTTATGATTACAGTTACTTAGCAACCACATAACAACACCTTAGCAAACACCCACAACAGCCTGCACTGAAAATAGCTGTTTTTGCATATTAAACTTCAGTGCATAATTAACCTCCCAGGATATCCTAGAAACCATATAGCAACACCTTAGCAAGCATCCACAACAGCCTACACTGACTTTGTTTTTACACTGAAATTTAGGAATTATTGAGTAAAATCAACATTTTTCTTTGTTTAGTGTTGGATTCAAGGTTGCTATGTGGTTGCTAGGGTGCCCTGGGTGGTTGCAATCATAAATGTGTGGGATTAAACTTTGGGGCAAATTAAACTTTGGGGCATAATTAATCCCACATATTTGTGATTGCAACCACCTACCAAACACCCAGGACACCCTAGCAACCACATAGCAACACCTTAGAAACTACCCACAACAGCCTACACTATATATATTTAAAAAAAAAAAATGTTTTTTTGTTTTTGTTTTTTGGATTCTGGATATTAATCTTTGGTGCCTAATTAATCCCATACATTTGTGATTGCAACCACTTAGCAACCACCCAGGACGTCCTAGCAACCACATAGCAACATCCTACCCACTACCCACAACAGACTACACTAAAAATAGTGATGTTTTTGCATATCAAATTTTGGTGCATAATTAATTCCGCACTCTGTGATTACAGTTACTTAGCAACCACCCAGGACATCCTAGCAACCACATAACAACACCTTAGCAACCACTCAGTACATCCTAGAAACCATACAGCAACACCTTAGCAACCACCAACAATCACCATTTTTTTTTTTCATATTAAACTTTGGGGTATAATTATTCCCACATATTTATGATTGCAATCACTTATTAATCATTAGCAACACCCTATCAACACCCTACACTACAAAAATGTCATTTTACTCAATAATTCCTAGTAAATTTAACAATTAATTAGAAATAAACTGTAAATAATACCTTATTAAAACTGAAATTTTGAAGTAGAAAGATTAATATTTTTGTTTCATTTACAACTTGCATTGCAACAGTGAGTTTGCATACATTAAAAATAATTTCAGAGAAAACCAGATTGTTTTGCAAGGAATGTTTTAAGGAAATTTCTCCTAGACAGCCAGCAGCTTACTAGAATGCATTTAATGCAAGTTATACCTTAATAAAATGCGGTAATAAATCCCCTGGCTCTGGGTGTCGAGAAACAACCTGAACCAGAACTGCAAGGAAATCATTTGAGCGCTCGGCTTTGCAAGTGTCTTTGAGAGTCTCACCTGGGATGCTGTCAGAACCAAACACCTTTCTGCCCTCAGAAAGTCAAGTGCATCATCCAAAAAAGTGTCAACATCCAAAATCCTCCCAACAATCCCCCTGCAATTTTCAAGGGAAAATCCCTAAACCTCACCATACTGCCAGCACACTCTCATAAGGACGCGTCACTTTTATCCTGCAACGCCGAAATGTCACTCCAGTGCCATATGCGACTCGTTTTGGAGGATCCCATTAGTTTACCCAAGGCTAAACTTTTAGGAATGGAAGGAGAGAACGCACACACACACGACTTAAGATGGGTGCCAGATCAAAACATAAAGCATTTCAACATATTACAGAGGCATATCGGTAAAATGTTGCAGAATTATGGTTTACTGAATAATTACACTAAACTTGAATGGTAGAGCATCACAGTTTCACAGTTTTATATATGTATATGTATATGTCAACATTAATATTAATAAACAAAATGTTTCTTATGCATCAAACCAGCATGCAATTTTGATTCCTGAAGGAACTTAACTATTTCAGACTTTTGACACACATTTCACTTATGACAGCTTCCTGATTTGGCAACAAATATTTTTGACAAATAACTATATAGCATGAAATTAACAAATAAAAAGGTAAAATCACAGTTTCATGGAAACAGTTTCTCAGGCATTTACTTTATTCTCTTTATTGCTCTTTTCACGCACCCTTTTTATCTGGTTGGCCTTATTAAAGTGGATTTACAATATGGTGGCGAATCATATTTTGCCAGGAATACAAATGTCACTTTGGCCATTCAAATCTTTTCATGACTGATAAAGTTTCATTTATTGCTGTAGGTACTTAATTTAGTGGCTGATTGGGAACATCTGCTTGATAAATGACTTGCATAAAATTAACTGTGAAGAAACACACCGATAAACACGGTGGGGAGGTGACTGCTCTAAAGGGAACCATTTTTTCCCCACTAAATATTTGCTCAAGACCTGAAGAAAAGCTTTTCACAGCAAAACTGAAGTCAAAGAAAACAAAAGTAAAAGTCAAGTGAATTCATTAGCATGTAAAGTATGTTTACCACAGCAGTTGTCTGTTGGAAAGATATGTAAAGTATGCATGAACAAAATGAACGATTTAATCTTTAAAGTGAACCTTGACCCACTAACTACTTGTAATTTAAATAATAACAAGAGAGGTATGATAATTTTAATATAGCCAAAAATTAACATGAAGTGTGCTTGAAAACTTACTCGCCCTCAGGCCATCCAATATGTAGATGAGTTTGTTTCTTAGTCATATTTGGAGAAATGTAGCATTACATCACTTGCTCACCAATGGATCATCTGTAGTGAACGGGTGCCGTCAGAATGAGAGTCCAAACTGCTGATAAAACATCAAATTATCTTGTGTGAATCAGGAGAGAAATATCACAGATCAAGCATCCTTTATGCGCAAAAAAACAACAGTCCAAAACAGTTCTAAACAAATATGTTGGTGGATTTTGATGTGCGAGACAAACTTTTTCACTGGAGCAAGCGTTATTATGTATTATAGATGTTATTATGATGTTATGACAATTGATGGACTGGAGTGGAGTGGGTTACTTGTGGATTATTGTGATGTTTTTATCAGCTGTTTGGATTCTCATTCTGACGGCACCCATTCACTGCAAAGGATCCATTGGTGAACAAGTGATATACACTGTAAAAAAACAAAAAACACAATTTGTTGAGTCAACTTAAAATTATTTGTTACCTTGCTGCCTTAAAATTTTAAAAAGTTTAGTCAACTTGAAATGTTACATTTTACTAACTTAGATATGACAACTTGAGTTGACTAAACTAAAAAAATAGTTTGTTAAACTTAACAGCTGTGTTTGTGACTCGCCTGTCTTAAAATTTTAAGTTGAAACAACTCAATTATCTAAGTTGTCACTTAGTAAAACATAACATTTCAAGTTGACTAAACTTAAAATTTTAAGGCAGCCAGGTAACAAATTATTTTACACAGTGTAATGCTACATTTCTCCAAATCTGTTAAAAAACAAACTCGTCTACATCTTGAATGGCATGAGGGTGAACTATTCCTTTAAAAATACAAAGGTATTTTTCACTATACATATATACACACCATAAGCGATACTGACATTCATTTCTTTGCAAAGTGATGCTTATGAAGTGCACCAACTACAGAGTTCAAACAAATGTGATATGTGCTCAGTATGAGCAGAATGATCTTTCAAAACAGTTCCACCCTCACAGCAAGAGAGGAAGACTGCGGATAATTGCACAGCGGACGCACCATTGTGGCCGGAATCAAACAATGTTTGGACAGTATAGAATATTAACACCCACATCAAAGCCATCCAGTTAAGTGACATGCGCAATTGGGCTGAACGAGATTAAACCATGCCTCTCAAACGAGCACAAACACGACTGACGGCCAGTTTGCACTGCTTTTACATCAAGACCCTCCTTCCAAGTCAAACATCAGTGTGCTCTATGATTAAAAGAATCGCCATCAGAGCATTAGCTCTAAGAGCCTAGGACCGGCATTACATTGCAATATGACAGCAATTTGCATGATGCATTTTAAAAGGATATGTGAAGGAGAGACCTATTACGGGAAGAGAAACACACCACAATAATGTGCCCGTCTTGCTGCGGGCTTCATCTCTTGTTTACCCCCCAAGCGACCAAAATGGAGGCTAAAGTTAACTTGCTGAAGACCTTTGGCACAGTTGCGTTGTGTTCTGGCAGGCATAATTAACACTTGGTTGCACACAAACAGATGTTGTCAGCCATGTCAAGGATATTCAAACTAATTTCTCCTCACATATGAGGCTCATCCGATGCCCCGTATGACAACGGGACGTAATTGTGGTGTGACCGGATACTCACAACCTTTCACTCCAATTCTTCACTTTGATTTATCCATCTGCTGTGCTGTTGCCTTTTGCACAAGTCAAACCGCAGGGGAATAAAATCTGAGCATTTCTGCAGGATGCAAAAAAAGTTTGTCAATAAAAAAATGCATTTTCTCTCTCTTTTCCCCCAGAAATTTAGTGGATATAAGTATTTTAATTGTAGTTAGATGCACAGCTGTTTTCATCATTGATAATAAATGTTTCTTGAGCAGAATGATTTCTGAAGAATCATGTGACACTGAAGACTGGAGTAATGATGCTGAAAATTCAGCTTTACTCACAGGAATAAATTACATTTTAACGTATATTCACATCAAAAAGAGAGAATATTTCACAAACAACAAATAAATGAAATCTTGGAGCATGAGAAACCTGAAGAAAAAAAAAAAAAAAACCCTGACTTACCCCAAACTTTTGAGTGGTCCAAGGACATGATCAAATGCAAGGGGTACAAAGATTTGGGTAATGAAATACATAATCATACACATCTATCACTAGCCTAAAAGCAACAGAGAACTTTTGGCAGATGGTTGATGTTTTAAAAGGGCAACACACATCATTTGGATGAAGCTCTTTGATGGGCGCTGGGAGACTAAAAGTGAGCTCCAGCAAGGTCAGCTAGGCGCTTGTGTTGGTGGAAATTTGATTTGCAGATAAATCAAGTATTGATTTTGGCCAGCGAGCGGAACTCTTGTTAAATGTGTAGACTTACCGAAAGGCCAATACAGATTTACTAAGAATTCAGACATGTGCCAGCTATGTGCAGTGATGTTGAGCACCTTGTTGAGGAATTTGTTTTCGAGGTTTTTTAAAAAGCTGTTTTATAGCTTCAACTGCCAAACTTAAAAAAAAACAAAAAAAAAAAACACAAACTAGAATAAGCAAGTTTTAAATTATAGTGATTGCTAGTGTTTTTAAAGGTCAAAAGCAACTAGTTGCTTTTTTTGTTTGTAGTTGCTTTTTTTTATTTCTGTTTTTTATTTTTTTTTCTCTCCCTAGAGGGATTTTATTTTATTGTATTTTATTTTAAGGACAATAAACATGCACAAATAAAAATAAATGTGTTTGTAAAGTTATCTATCACACTGGAAAAAAACAAAAAAACAAAAATAAATTAATATTAATGACAATTGGTATATTTACATTTTTTTTTTTTTCATGTGTAAGCTCACACAATAATTTTATAATAACATTATTATTATTATTATTATTATTATTATTATTATTATTATTATTATTATTAAATAGTGAACATATTTAGGCCTGTTAATTATCCATTAATTGTTTTCAAATTCTGTTTTATTTTGGGAAATAAATAAATAGATTAATTATATATATTTACTGTCTTTATTATATACATATATAAATACACATACACACGTGTATATATATATATATATATATATATATATATATATATACACACTACCGTTCAAAAGTTTGTTTACTCATTCATTTACTCATTTTGAAAGAAATGAATAAATTGTTACATTAATAAAAAGTGACATAATAGATTTACATTGCTAGAAAAGATTTATAGTTTGAATAAATGTTGTTCTTGAAAGAAAAAAATACAGGTTCAAAAAAAAAAAAAAAACATTGGCGGCACAACTTTTTCCAAAACTGATAATTCTACTAATAATTCAGAATATCAGAATGATTTCATGTGACACTTAAGCCTGGGAAACTGAGTAACAGCTGATGAAAAATCAGCATTGCATCACAGGAATAAATTATATTTTAAAGTATATGAAAATAAAAACCATTATTTTCTATTGTAATATTACAGTTTATTTTCTGTATTTTTGATAAAATAAATGTAGCCTTGACATAAAAAAAAAAAATGCAAGTCTTACTGACCCCAAACTTTTGAACGGTAGTGTATATTTTAAATATTTATATGTATTTACACCTTTATACAATTTAGATTATAAATGAATATAAATATTTTAGATATAAATCAAAAATATTTTCCTTAATATATACATGCATGTGTATTTATATATACATAATAAATATACACAGTACACAGACATACAGTATGTAAACATAAGCTCTCTCTCTCTCTCTCTCTATTACAGCTATCAAACAATCAATCATGATTAATCACATCCAAAATAGAAGTCTGATCTTTTAAATAAAAACTTCACTTGCAGTAGCTCTCCAATAACTGTTCTGTTTTCAAATCATATTTTATTCTGAAAGAAAGTTTTTTGAAATAAATAATTACATACATTAAGTAAGTAAGTAAGTATTTAAACAGTTACCCGTTGAAAAAGTGTAGAAATCTCTGGAGGAAGGGCATGAGTGATGTTATGCGTATAAACTAATATTGTAAGTAAAGCTGCGGCACAGAGCCAGCTAATCTCCCGCTACAGTCAAAGCTTTACCTACAACCTCCCGGCCCATGAAAGCTCAAGAGACGCAGCTGCTACTAATGTTATATTTGCAAATAATCACCTTCATTTAAAGGTCCCGCACGACTCTCAATGCACAAGCTTATTATAGACTACAGACTGAAAGGCTGCTTTATCTACAACTGTTAGTTAACATTATCTTCTCTACCCATGAAACCTAAATGACGTCATCTGAAAAGTTTCACAGGTGGAGTAAGCCGTTATGATTTATAAATCAAACTTGATTATTCTTTAGAACAACGTGCACTTTTTAGATTTCATGTCGATTTTAAACAAACCATGAGATGAAAAGAAAAGGGAACATTATTCTCATTATAAAAGAAAAACATGTTTTTTTGATTGCATGGAGAGATTGTGTTATGCCGCTAATAATGATTGCAGGTAAACTTAAGGACTTTGATTTTTATTACATTAACTCTATATTTTGCCAGCTGAGCACAGCTGGCATGGAAACCTTGAATGTATTTCCTTTGCCCATAACTCTGTTTGACACACAGACAAAACAAAATGTCACAACTAGTATAGTTGAGGTGCAGACGGAGGTTAAGTGCCTTTGCTCAAGGGCACAATGGCAATGCTCAGCTAAAGTGCACAGGCTGGAACTGAAGCAGCAACCTGCCTTACATTTATACTCCAGTTTTGTTTGTAGTTGCTTTTGACCTTTAGAAACATTTCGTTTAGCACATTTAGAAAAAAAATAACTAGCGATTATTTGGGAAAACAGCACGAAAATGCTACATGGTGCTGTTCGAGCTTGTGGGTTGCAGCCGAACCATTGCCAAGGTCCATGAATAAAATTTCAATAAGCGGATGAGAAAAAGGCAAAGGTTTTCAGCTCTAACAACAAATTTGCCCTTACAATTAAACAATACGGGGAATGCTGTAAAGCCGCTCTGTGTGGCAGTTTTAAATCCAACATGGAACAGATAGATACGAATAGCTTATCCAAAAATTATTCTTTATTGACTTTTACTCATGCTGAGTAAAAGCTGTTCTAAACCTGTATGCATCTTCTCTTTATCTATTTTGAAGAACTGTTTTCATCCATAAAAATAGAAAAAATAAACAACGCCGTACTGACTTGTAAGGAAAAACAACAAGACTGATACATTTCCCAAAATATCTTTTTTTTTTTTGGTGATCAAAAATTCATTTACTTTTTAAGTTGGCTTGAAAAGCTAACTTACTGATCTGCTATTTAAGCTTATTCTTCTTCTGAGCCAAAATTTAGTATTTCCTCCTAGAGCTTTACAGCTACAAAAAACAAACTCGTGTCAGACCTTCAGACTGTTCTGAAGTTAGCTGCTAAACATGTTAAAAGCAGGCTAGCAACATGCTAATCGTGCTAGCAACATGCTAGGAAAATGTCAACAACATGATAAACATGTTAACAACAGGCTAGCATCATACTAATCATGCTAGAATCATGTTAACATGTTAATCATGGTAAAACATGTTAATCATGCTAGCAACATGATAGTAACATGTTAATCATGCTAGCACCATGGTAACAATATGGTAACAAAATGATAATACTGTTGAAACATGGTAACAACATTTATCATGTTAGAAAAATGTTAGCAACATGTTAATCATGTTAATAACATGTTAATTGTGCTGCTAATCATGCTAACAACATGGTAACAAAATAACACTGTAAAAAAATTCTAGAAACTTGATAGTAACATGGTAACAACACTGTGTTAACAACATGTTAGCAACATGCTAATCATGTTACAACATGTTAACAACAGGCTAGCAATGTGCTAATCATGCTAGACTCATGTTAATATGCTAATCATTTCAAAACATGTTAGCAACATGTTAATCACGCTAACAACATGATAGTAACATGTTAATCATGCTAGCACCATGGTAACAAAATGGTAACAAAGGCTAATCCTGTTAAAAAAACATGGTAACAACATGATAAACATGTTAAAAGCTGGCTAACAACATGTTAGTAACATGCTAATCATGTTAAAACATGTTAACAACAGGCTAGCATCATACTAATCTTGCTATAATCATGGTAAAACATGTTAGCAACATGTTAATCATGGTAACAACATGATAGTAACATGTTAATCATGGTAACAACATGATAGTAACATGTTAATCATGCTAGCACCATGGTAACAAAATGATAGTACTATTGAAACATGGTAACAACATTTATCATGTTAGAAGTTAATCGTGTTAATAACATGTTAATTGTGCTGCTAATCATGCTAACAACATGGTAACAAAATGATAATACGGTAACAAAAAAAATGCTAGAAACTTGATAGTAACATGCTAACAACATGCTAATCGTGTTAACAACATGTTAGCAACATCATGTTACTAGAAACATGCGATAAACAATGCCAATCATGCTGGAAACATGCTATTCATGTTAGAGTCATACTAGCAACATGCTAACAATGTGCTAATCATGCTAGCTAGCTTTTTAAGCTTTTACAAATGCTTCAAACTTTCAGTCAAGGCATTTTTGTTCGCAAACTTTACTCATGTAGGCTAGTTATAAATTTTACTTACGATTATTAAATTTTACTTACGAATACGATTATTTTGTACTTTTATTTTGTATTTTGATATGAAACGTTATCAATTAAAACAGAAAAAAATAATATATATATATATATATATATATATATATTTTTTTTTTTTTTTTTTTTTTTTTTATTCAAACAATCAAAATCAAACACTTGAACATATATAAAATGTAATATAATCAAATTATTATTATTATAAATTATTATTATTTTTATTATTATTATTTTCTCTGTGTACGTAATCCAGATTCTATGTAATCATTCACTACCCGACAGGTTTGCAGCGTCATGAGGGTGAGTAAACGACGACAGAACTGTAATTTTCATCTGGACTATCCCTTTAAGCTCCAGTAGGTTGCTGGTGAAAATGCTGATGAGGCAGGTGAGGGAGCGTCGGACTCAGCGTGAGAGACTCAGACAGAGTGGAAACTTATTCATATTCTGAGCTGATCAGGGGGAACCAAATGAGCAGGGCAGCCTGCTGCGCACACCGGCGCTTAAATTAAACAGGATGGAGAATGAGAGAGGGAAAAAAGAGAGGGATAGACAGAAGAACGAAGGAGGCCTTAAATGAAAAGGAAGGGAGGATAATGGTGAGACTATAATGATTAGATGGATGAGGCTGGGCTAGTAACTACTGTGTCACTGCTCAGAACAGCTGCTGTGGACTGTATGTGTGCTGTGGCAGACTTGGTTAGCATTCTCACGTATGTTCTAGATATCAGTATTGAATTACGTCATTGATTTCATGGTTTCCACAAAAATATGTAGGAGCACAATTGTTTTCAACATTGATAATAAACTGACATGTTTCTTGAGCAGCAAATCAGCATATTATAATGATTTCTGAAGGATCATATAGCACTGAAGACTGGAGTAATGATGCTGAAAATTCAGCTTTGCATCACTGTAATAAATTACATTTTAAAATATATTAGCATAAAAGCAGTTGTTTTAAATTGAAATAATATTTCATAATATTACTGTTTTTACCATGTTTTTAATCAAATAAATACAACCTTGTTAATCAGAAAAGAGTTTTCAAAACAGAAATCTTGCAGACCCCAAACTTTCTGGTAGCGGAAAAAAAAAATGGAGTAGATTATGAAAATTTTAAGATAGTCTGAAATAGACAGATAGAAAGATATACCCGTTTTATGACCTTTTAAAAAATGTTTTTATCAGTGCACTCAGTGCTGGGTTGCTCTGGTTGGATTGTCTATGAATAATTCTATAGCAGCATTCAATTGGAACATCAGCAGAAAAAAAAAAAAAAAAAAAAACTTGTGTGGCTACTAAAAAAGACTTCAGATTCAATCAGATTAAGAGTTGTGCAAACTTCTTTACTGGAAGAAAGGAACACATACACAGGCTTTCAGTTGTACTTTAATTGGAAACTGTCAGCGAGCGCTGAAGGAACCTGACATACGGCACGAGGGTTTGACACACAGCGAGAAAATCTGATAACTTTACTACACCGCAGTTAAATCATTAAGCCGAGCTTTGGCCGTGATGGAAGAGCTCTCCTCTGAAGCTGTTAAGCAAAGCTCCATTACTTTTCTATGGCGGTGGAAATCTGGGCAAATTTGATCTGTGAGATTACAATCCCTGCTAGATCATGTAGAGCTCATTGGAAGAGAGGTCCATGAAGACCAAACCGCATTACTCACGAGGAACGCCTATCAATTCCCGTCTGCTGTAGGTCACTTAGATTAGATCAGTCGAGCGTTGTTGGGATTGGAGCCGGACGGGTGGGTCAGGAGAATGTACAACAAGGCTAGTTTTAAATGACTGTTTGAATGGGTGGGATTTATCACGGCTCACTAGAGAGGACACTTAATGATGTCCGGGACTACATGCCATGTCACAGAGTCTCCGAAGGTCCAGAATTCAGGAGCGATAATTCAGGGTCCATTAGGAGCATTTCACATTGATTGAGATTTATACCTTATACCTCAAAACAAAGGTACTGGGTGCATTCTTGTTGAGGGTTTTCTCTCTTATTTCTTATTTAAAACATCTAAAAATCATTGAAACAACATATATTTGTAAATGAAACAAAGATTATTGGATTACAAAAAAACAAAACAAAACAAAAAAAAAAGATAATAATAATAATAATAATAATAATAAAAATCTAAAATCTAAAAACCACTGAAAACAAATGGTGTAGGATTTACTTGAATTTTCAGAAAACATTAAGCATATTTAATGAGATATTTCGATATGTTATGTTTATATTTTATATATAGCATTAATTTCTTATTTATTTATTCTTGCTCAAAAAAAAAAAAAAAAATACAGATTAGAACGCATTTAAAGTTTGTAATTTGTGATTTTTGTTTTTGCAACTTATAATAGTATGATTTATTATGCAGTGTTGTACCCTGCATTGTATTTTGGTTCAGTTTTGACTAGTGTGAATTTTGAGATGCTCTTAACTCATTTAGATGGGCTATATGTTGTTGCTGTTGTGGTTTTTGTTGCAGGACCAGCTTGACCAGCTTGGTAATTCTGGATGACGAGCCAAAACCAGCATGAAAGAGCTTAAAACATGTCTCATACTGGTGAATTAGATGGTCATTTCAGATGGTCACAAAGCTGAACCAGCCAAACTTGCATCAGAAACATTTTAAAGGGCCATTGGAAATTGACCGCTTTAATTTAAAATAAATCACTTTATGGTTGCTTTGTTGTGGAAAAGAGAAATATTACAGTTTAGAATTTTTAATGAAGTATTTATTCTAATTTTTTTTTTTATTTTTTTTTTTTGTATTTGTCTTTTCATATTTTTTTGTTAGTTTTAATGTGATTTGAGGACTTTTTTTGTTTTGTTTTGTTTTTTGAAGTTTAATGTTTTACATTTTCTATATGAATATATCTCAAAATGCAATTTATTCCTGTGATACAAAGCTGAAATTTTAGCATCATTAATCCATTCATCAGTGTAACAAGATCCTTCACAAATCATTCTAATATGCTGATGTTATGCTCTAAACATTTCATTAGTATTATAATTGTTGAAAACAGTTACTACTTTATGTTTTTGAAACCATGAAACATTTCTCAAGATTGTTTGATAAATGTAAAGTTCAGCATTTATTTGAAATAGAAATGTTTTGTAACATTATAAAAGTCTTTTTTCACATTTGATCAATTTCACCCTCACTAAATAAAAATATAAATATAATTCAAATAATAATTAAAAAATCCTATATCTTGTGTGGTTAATTTGTGACTACTTATTTCACTTAGCTTTGGAGCCTGTATTTTATTTAGTTTTCAGTTATGTCATTGAAAAGGTTTTCTATTGGTTTCCATTAATGATAACAGCACCGCAGGTCATCATATGTTTGAGCGTCTCTTTCCCCATTAGCTGTGTTCTATCTTGCTTTATCCAATCAGAATAGGATCCTGCTGCTTGGGTTTCATTCATCTGAGCTGTTCGCCGCTCATGCTGTGCAGGTAATTTCTTTAGCCGGTAGGTAAGGATCATATCTGGTTCTCTGTGCTATCCAGGCCGTCATCTCTGGACGCCGCTTTCCGGATTCTTTTCTGGGAAACGACTGGTCCTTTAGCCACTAAGCACTGGTGTCGAGTCTCGGTCTTCAGAGAATACGGTTATCTGTTCTCCCGTGTGTTATGTTAGCATTAGCCTCCCAGTCCCTATGGCCAAACGATAATGTGCTCTCTCTCTCGCTACAGTCGTCTCATCTCCGCGCTCTATGATGAACAGCTTAAGGTCAAAGCGTCAAATTAGCGGGTCCCATTATTCTCCAGACAGTAATGGCGCCTTTATGAAAGCAGCGATATGTAATCTTTCACAAAGCTCCTAAAGATTGCATACTTAGAGTGGTTTTCTCTGGAGATGAATAACGCCGCACCGCCCCCAGATCACATATTAATTGTTTGGAGGATAAATGGGAAAACCTAAAGAGATGGCCTTTTTAGTAGGGTTAGTGGCTTCGTTTGTTCCTGACTAGAATTGAAGCTTATCTCGAAGACTTTGAGATTGTGAGGAGCTACAGAAGCGATGTGGATTTAAAAGTGGGAAAGGACACAACCCCGTTCTGCATTTGACTAGTTATTAGATGATTTCTCAAAGGTGTAAATCTTGAATATAATTTATAATTTATATATGTATAATTTATACATCTCTAATTTGCATATTCATTCTTGTTGCATTAATATGCAAAACTGACACAAAGTGTGAGGGCAACTAAATGATATCAGAAATGTGATGTTTGAGTGAACTATTTCTTTTTTTTTTTTCTGTTAAAAGCCGCTCTTTAATTTTGTTATTATTATCTCATATAGATACAGTCCACAGCTCAGTAGATAAAAGCACATTTTAATAGAACCGTAAAGAGAGTATAATTAAAGTTTACAAAGTGGTAAATTAGAACATAAATGCTTTTTAATGCTTTGAAGATTGTTTTACCTTATCAAAAAGGGCATGTTTTATTTATTTATTGAAAACCATTAAATATACAGAGTGGTATGATTAAATAAAAGCTATAATGAAATATTAACTGTGATTCGTATAAATGATTCTCTGTGAAAGACAAAATTATGCATAATGTTGACGTGCATCAGTTGATGTGCATCGTTTTACTGCACAAGCAGACAGACAGATGGATGAATATGTAGATGGATGGACAAACAGACAGACAGATGAATGATAAATACAGGAATGATGGATGAACATATGAGCAATAGATGGATGGACGGACAGACAGACGGATGGATGGATGATGGACGGACGGACGGATGGACGATAGATGTACAGATGGATGGATGGATGATAGATGTACAGATAGATGAATGGAAAGACATATAAGGGATGAATAAATGGATGTCTGGATGGATGGATGGATGACAGATGTAAGCAGATAGATGAATGGATGGACATGAAAAATAGATGAATGCAAGTATGGATGGATGATGGATGGATGAATGATAGATTAATAAATAGTTGAATGGACGGATGGGCTGATGAAAAGATGGATGGATGGATGGATGGATAGATGAATAGACGGACAGACAGATGGACGATAGATGTACAGCTAGATGGATGGATGGATGAATGGATGGAGAATATATCAATAGATGGATGGATGATAGATGTAAGCAGATAGATGAATGGATGGACATGAAAAATAGATGAATGCACATATGGATGGATGATAGATGGATGGATGAATGGATGAATGATAGATTGATAAATAGTTGAATGGACAGATGGGCTGATGAATAGATGGATGGATGGATGATGGATAGATGAATAGATGGACAGACAGATGGACGATAGATGTACAGATAGATGGGTGAATGGATGGAGAATATATTAATAAATGGATGGATGATAGATGGACATTTGAAAAACAGATGAATGCATGTATGGATAGATGGATGAATGATGGATGGATGGATGAATGATATATAAATTAATAGATGAATGGACGGATGGGCTGATGGATGGATGGATGAATGAATAGACAGACGGACATATGGACGATAGATGTACAGATAGACATAAATGAATGGACGGACATATGAAGAATAGATCAATGCATATATGGATGGATGACAGACGGATGGATGAATGATAGACAGAGGGACAGATGGACAATATATGTACAGATAGACAGATAGATGAATGGATGGACATATGAATGATGAATAGATGGATGGATGGATGGATGATGGATGAATGGTTGGAGGTAAATCAACAGATGGATAGGTGATATATAATTGATGGATGGATGGATGGATGGATGATGAATAGATGAATGAACAGATGGATGAATGGATGGAGGATAGATCAATAGATGGATGGATGAATAGACGGACGAACAGATGGACGATAGATCTACAGATGGATGGATGGATGAATGGGTGGAGGATAGATTAATAGATGGATGGATGATATATAATTGATGGATGGATGGATGGATGGATGATATATGGTTGATAAATAGATGAATGGATGGATCATATATGATTGGATAGATGGATGATAGATGTGCAGATAGATGAATAAATGGACATATGAGCAATTAATAGACAAATGAGTGGATAGATGGATTACAGATAGATGGCTATATGCATGGATAAACTGACGGACGGATGGATGTATAAATAGAATATTATGTGGAAATATTATGTGATATGTTGGATGCTATAGTGGAAATCGGTTTTAACAGAAAAGAGATTCTGAATCTCTTTTGGAAAGAGATTTTGACAGGTATATTGCAAATCAAAAAGAAGTGACTTTTAGAAAGGTTTGCAGAAGTTTGCACTCCGGGGTTTAGAATTCATTCCTCTAGTGTTTAGAACTTCTGTTGCCAAAAAGAAACAAGTATTGGCTAAGGTCATAGAAATAAATATATTTATTAACTTGGAGGAGGAACACAGATATAAAATCACAAGTTTATTGAACAGAATGGGAAATAAACAGATATGAAACTCATGTTTATAGTAAGAAATATTTATATTGCGTTTTAGTTGTAAAAACCAGCTAGAAATGGCTTTGACCTTTTAAAATGCTAGCTTGCACTGATAAACGCTGGAGGGAGATTGAAGCTTCCAGTCTATATGTTTTATGCAACGTGAAGATCTGGAAGGTGAGGAAAGAAAGAGCATGTGTAAGGAAAAAAAAATATATATAATTACACATTTCTATTTCTACACTCAACCAAATGTTGGTCATAGCGTTAAATTATATGCCTGTATTTTTGTAATTATCACATAGTTTTACGTTCCATTATTCTAACAGATGGGACCCATTCAATCGGACCTACAAGGACTCATTTGTGTGCAATACCAATCGAATGCACAGATGAATTTTTGAGAAAGGGGGCAATTAGCAGACTAATTAGGAGGAAACAGTGAACATGTTAATCAGTGAGGGAATTTAATTCCATCCCATCAGAGGAAAACAATCGCATAAGACGAACACATTTATTGGAGGTCAAATATTATGTGAATGTTACGAGTCAAGCCGAACAAAAACTCTGGGCGTTTGGACTTAAAAAGTGCCTTTGTGCTTATTGTTTCCAGCTGCTGTTTGTTTATAGAGATTATATGACACCAGATCCTGGACATACATCATGCTGATTCTTAACTACTAGGACAATAAAGCAAAAACAAATAATAAAAGATAAGATATCAGGATTGTGGTTAACTAGTTAACATTAACTAACAATCTAAATGCTTCCAAAGCATGTATTATTCTTAGTTAATTTCAACATTTACACAAGCTTGTAAATAAAAGTTGTATTGTTCATTGTTAATGTTAGTAAATGGAATAAAAAAAAATGCTATAAAATTATATATAGCATTTTTTAAATTCCATTTTTTAATTCAATTTGCAGTTCAAAATACAGTATTAAGACAATTGTTGTGTGATATTTTAACAGAGTCGTTCCTCAATTTATTTTATTATTTTTTATTAAATAAAATGAGGAACGACTAAAATATCACACAAAACTTTTCTTAATATTTTGCATATATTTAAATCCAATAGCCTTGTTTCTAATTACCCATTAGAACCTATTTAAACTATTTAAAGAAAAATCAACCAAAAAAAAAAAAAAGATGTACAGTGATCTAAAGAAAGGTGGTTTTGTGAGTGAAAATTCAATGTCATAATTTTAATTAAAAAAGAAAAAGAAAAGAAAAGTTTTTCTTTTTTTTACTTTAGGCCAATTGATCCTATCTGATTAATTTCAAAGCGGATAAAGCAACAAAACCATGCTTACGTAAACTGAATTGTACTGAATTGAATAGAGCAATCGACTGTGCGTAAAACATCTTTAGAGCAATCGACAGTGCGTAAGAAAGCTTCTATAAAACTCATTCTGCTACTTTTGTCTGTATTTTGCAACAGCTTTGAACAAGAAGAAATCCATGACAACAAACTAAACTACCGAATGACTTGAATACAACATGCACATGCTGAATCTTTATGAAAGACTCAGGGCCTCTCATAGAGAAGTCTTCAAAGTTTATGGTGTAAAACTATTTCTACTTCGGCTTCCTTCTCCATATTTCTGTTTGATGTTTTTATTCAAGCTGTGTCGCAGACGTCAGCCTCGGCTTTTTGCTTCTGAATGCACAAACGTAGCAGTACAGCGTCATGTGGTGCTATAGAGTAAAGGCCGACTTTGTTCCCCCTTTGACGGTAATATAGGGGGTCGACCTGACGGGGCAGGTACAAGTCTATTCATGAGTCCCCCAACATGCTTCAGAGGTCTAATAGGAAGCTTTGCTAGTTTTGCTCGGCTTCCTCGGCTCACCGTGGCCCATCTTTATCCGCAAAGCAAGCCTCGGGCCAGAGCTGCGACCGCTGCCTGACGGTCTGCTGAGGAATAATCAATGACAGGCCTGTTTCCTCAATACCACGCCTGACGCTTCGTCAAAGAGAATACCTCCTATCTCTGATCCACATATGCGATCTACAGAACGTGCCAAATGAGATTTGATTTCTTAAACAGTTGAGCTTGTGGGTGGCACCGCTTTATTTTAATGCTGGCCGAGTGCTTGCTGGAGCCTGAATAAACAGTGTTGTTGTTTTGTTCGTGGAACATATTGCATTGTCTTTTAACAGAGAAGTATTCAGGGTGTCGCAGTGGGGTTTCATGCCAAGATGAGCAGATAGAAGAACCTACAAGTCTTTTTAAGCATGTGTGCAATTCCATCGTTAAACTCAGTTCCAGTTATTTTGAATGTTGTCATAAATTAATCTGTGAAGTGGAAATGGTTCTAAGAAATGGATTGTTTCTCACAAAATATGTATTAATTATTATAGTAAAGCAAAAAGTAACAATAGTGAAGCATTTCTACATTTATTAGGGAAACCCTATTAGAATTGTTAGAATGGTTAGAAAACGTGATCTTGCAGACCAAACCGTAAGGGATGAATGGAGGGGTGGTAGCTAGTCCTCACACTGCCTACAACATGACCAAAGCTCGCCCTGATCAACCTCACAGAGGCACTACAGTGAACAAAAGCTAATAACTTTTAAACCAGGGGTGTCCAAACTACAGCTCACCATCTGTCCTGTGGCAGAACGCGAGCGATTTTTAAAAATGATACGAATCTGCAGAGAAAACTATGGTCGTTTTCATTCGTCCCATGAGGCAAAATGGATAATGTGATGCAATATCAGTAAAATCCAATAGATGGCGCTGTAGCCTGTAGTGCAGTATATAATTTAGCGTATCTTCGCGCCGTTTCTCTAAAGACGCACCGCGTCCAAGCCACACAGCAAATACAAAATAAAAGATAAAAATATACACCCTACAAAACTGGCACAATTGTAAATAAGTTAATTGTTTTAAAAATGCTTAAATGATCTGTAGAATTTCCAGTAGGAAAACATTTGACAGTGTTATCCTCCTGCTCAAGGGTACTGTAATTTTGTGGGGAAAACATGAACATGCATAATTTGCTGTTGTATCTTGCAAAGATATGTTTTCTTCTTCTTCACATTTTTATGAAAATTGAGCAGTACTGTATTTTCTGGATCATAAATCGTGTTTTCTATCATCTGAAATGTGCTGCGACTTTTAAGGCGATTCTCGAAGCATCAAGGTCAATTTTCCTGCAACCCAATTTTGATTTAAATAATTAGGCTGGGCGCTTATAATAAATTTTTACAGTGAATGCCTCTATAATTTGTGTTTGTTTTTACTTATATGTTCATTCCTTTTTCTGTTCTGAACACTGCTAAATGTACAGGACTTGTACAGGAGAGTGAGGGGAATATAAATACATGTTTCTAATGTTTGTAAACGTTTCGTATATTTTACATTATTTCTGAATGAAATGATAAAATGTGTCTTATACATCAATCGACTTGTACAATAATGCAACTCCTCTGTGTCATAATGTGCTCATGAAAAGCAAAAGAAAGTACAAGAATGGAACTGCCATGTATGTACAAGTATACATACAGTACAGTAGTAAGTTTGTGTTCATTTAGAATTAAAAAAAAAAAATAATCAAAGCTTCATTTGTCATAAACATATTATGCAGCCCCTCACTTAATGTGGAAAACTTAATGTGGCACCTGAGTCAAAAAGTTTGCCCATCCCTGTCCTAAACCATCAGTCGCAGGCTCTTATGTTGTGGGAATCCTTGGCTCACGGTGGCCCGATCGGAACCAAACCAGTGCAGAATGATTCTAAGGAGAGTGAATATCAATAATTATCAAAAAAGTTTAGACTTTCAACTCACCGTCCTGTAAGTCCTGAGCGGAATGAGATATATTTTTCAAACTCAGAACACTTATGTAAGAGCTCAATCTCAGGTCACAGGACAAAAATCATGCTGCTTGGCTACTTGGTGGTGGCAAAAAACATAAAAATGGCTATAACTGCACAACCATTTGTCCTTTTGATGAAGTTTGAGCACCTGTAAGACAAGGTTAACGAAGGCCAGAGAAACTCTGTGGGCCTGTTCGACTCATGGCCCCAAAGCTCTGAGAGAAATTTGAAAGAACACTGAGAGAGTGATTTTTCAAGGGCATAAACGATTGTATGTTGCACAACATTCATATCATACGATAGAACTCCTCATTCCAGACAACTTTGCCTCTATAACTGCTGCTGTCAGTCAAATTGTTTGGTAAATGATTGAGAAGATGTGAAAAACCTACTTTTGCGAACTAGTCCTAAGCTTGAACCCCAGGAATCGCTGCTTGCAGCTATATTTGATATATTTTTATATTTATTTACCTGCTTACTTAAGCAATTCATTCAAAGCATATTTTTAACATTTCAATTATTTATTTCAAAACATATATTCAACTTTATTTGAATTTCTTAATATTAAGCCTAAAATGCGTTTTAATGTCACTATTGCCGAGGATTGTATTCTCTTTGAATAAAAAGGTCTTTAAATGCAAGATATTTAAAGTGTACCTGAAATTTACTTGCAGTAGTTCCACTTTAGCACAATCAAATATACTTTAGTTTATCTTTAGTTGGACTTCAGCACTATACTTACAATTTAGCACACTTTATGCCAGATTAGTATAGGCTACTAAAAGTACAATTGCAAAGTATTTTTTTTTTTTTTATTTATTAAGAACATAAATATGTACATTTATACTTAGCATTAAATAAAGGTATTTCAGATACATTTTAGTATATTTATTTCGCTTTATTTTGTATTAGCCTATGTAAGCCAAGATAAAAAAAGCTTTAAAGGTAGGCATTTTATGTCACATCTTTGCATGATGTGAGCTTCTTTATCTTATTTTTCATGAAATAAAATGCTACAACATTTAAACTATTACTTACTATCGACAAATTATGATTTTAATGATGTAGTAATGAACGCAACTTTCATGCATGCGACAGATAACGTCTTATTTTAAGGTTGCTGTTAATGCTGCTGTTATTTGAATCATTTCCTTCGTGCTTTCGTTTTAACGACATTAAGTTAAAAGTCATTTACGTTTACAATGGAATTGTGTGTATGATATTAGACACTTACATTGTTTTTGCTCCATCCAAACGCGGCTTTCAACTGCTCAGGTAATGTTAATGGTATGACTGAGAGCCACTGAAAAAAATACAGAAAAGTAAAACTACTTTAAAAGTAAAACTACTTCTAGCAGTACTGGCAACGAATACTAACCTGTTGGCTGCTCAAACGTCAAAAAACGTGTCGGTGAGAGCGCGCGCGCCATCCAGTGGCAGACAGTGAAAGAAGCGCGTGAAGGAGAGATGTGATGATTAATTCGTGTTTGTAGTAATTTATATACTTTTAAAGCACTGAATCGCTATAGAAATAGCGATTAATTTGATTCTTAGTGTTTTAAATCGATTAATAGCGGAATTCAACGATTCAGAATTCAAAATCCATGTTTCAAGATCGATGCATATGCTTTGTCAGGTTTTGTAATCGATGCATCGAGAAAACGATTGAATAGTTACACCCCGAATAGGTACAGAACAAAAATGTAAATCACCAAAAGAGTAATAATATGCAAGTGCAATGACAAAAATGATTTTTTTTTTTTTTTTGATATTTAAGAACCCATATCGCTTCATCAAAATAAGAATCGATTAAAATTGAGAAATCCATATTTTCAGCCCAGCCCCAGTAGGCTAGTATCCAGTTCCATTTTGAGATGATGTTACATCCTTCCTTCCATTCTTCTCTCACTCAAGTTAAAGTCTGTTATTGAGCTTTGATTTAGTGCATCCACAAAAACAAGATCCCAATGTCGTCTGCATGAATATAAAGCTCAGCAGTGTTTACAATGGAATCATTTTGAAACCATCAATCTTCAGCATCCTTTGTGAAATTATTATTCGTATACACAGTCCCCTTGTTTTTTATTCAGAACAGTAGAGCCATTTCAGATAACTATTTGTAGCATATTGTGTCTTACCTTCCTACATCGATTTCGAGGGCGGACGCAATTTCAGTTTGAGTCCTCCTCCACCTTGGAAAGTGTTTTGTTTGTAGGCCTGAAAATTACCAGAACCCTCATTGTGATGCTAGTTAGATCATGAAGTCATTAAGTCATAAATCAATGTCTGATGCTGCCAGCATGCAGTCTTTGAATTTTGCCTTATGAGATAGTCCTAATTTATAGCAGTCATTGATGGCAAACGGCAAGTTTTAAAGGTAATGTTTTGATTTTTATGATAAGTATTTGATTTAGTATTTAATTTGATTTTAAAATGATAAAATGTGATAGTGAAATAATTTTACCCCATGTGTCTGGCTGTCTGTGATGAAAACATGTTTAGGTCATAATTCACCCTTAATAAATAAAACTGCCATGCATTTGGATGTTTATTATTTTATTTTATTTTATTTTATTTTACATTGCTTGCATTGCAAGAAAATACAAATACCCCATGTGTCTGGCTGCCTGTAATGAAAACATGTTTAGGTCATAATTCACCCTTAATAAATAAAAAATAAAAATCATGCATTTGGATGTTTCGGATGTTTATTGTTTTATTTTATTTTATTTTATTTTATTTTACTGCATTGCATTTTATTGCATTGTATTTTATTGCATACCAGTATTGAATGTCACAAATGTTTTGTTTTTTTTTTGCTCCTTTTTTTTCTTGTTTTATTTTATTTTATTAATATATTTTATTACATATTTTGTAATATATTCTCATTTCATATGCACATTCTATACTGTACTATAATACGGTTCTTTTTTAAAAATGTTTATATTGTTAACATTAAAATGACTGTAATAATGTCTAATGCCTGTGATACAATGGATTTGTGTAATATGGAAATTCATCACTGTAATTTTCACTACTGTAAAAAAAAAAAATGCTATTCATAAAAATTATTACTGTAACAATTTATTTAAATTGTTGTATAAATACTACATGAATAATATTTTTCTTTATATATGTATAACAAATTCTACCATGTTAGAATTTAATTATATTTATTTATATATAATTGTCTTGAAACTAAAGTGACAATACAAGCTAATTTTTATGGCAAAAAAATAAAAAATAATAATAATAATAATAATAATAATAATAATAATTTGCAATTTCTTTCTTTGGATTTTGGTGATGAAATATGATCTAGACTCGTTCTTGACAGGTTTTCAGCCAATTAGATCATAAATCATGGCCGGTACAAACTCTCCAGACCCCAAGTCCCAGATACTTCAAGACAAATGTGTATCACCCAGCTTATAGAGAAGTCACAGATTACCTTGTTTTCTGCCCTGAACTGGAGCTGAAAGCACTCCAGCTGGAACGGCGAAGTTATCCTTGAACCAAACCGCAGAGAAAGGACAAGAACTGCACGGCACTTCTCATTGTACTTGTCTCTGTCTTTTCTGCTCTATTTCCATGTTTCCACGGCCATCGGCCCGCTGGGGCTTCATCATTCCATGGTCGGGCTAACGGTAAATCCTGTGGGGAACTAGGGAGTCTCTGGGATTTCTGCGAGTATTTTTTCACTACTAACTTACTAGCTACAGTTTCCGCTCTGGCATCACTGTCTTCGAAAGTTGCACTGTTTTTCCTTTAATTATCTTTTGTCCCCTGTGCCTTATAGATCACAAAGTAATGAAGGGCCTCCGGCTCTTCTTGAGAGACGTGTCATATGCTCAGTGATTTCTTGAGTGCGGGATGTGTTATAAAACGATATCATCTTTCTGTCCAGGTAAAGAGTTTGACAGACACATCAAATGGCGAATACACATCACAATAAGCGCAAACAAATTGATATGTTTTGGAGAAGATGCTACAGTGGTAACGGTGAAACTCAGCCGTCTGGAGCTTTTGTTTCTGACATGGTAATGGTGTGGAACAGCCGTTATTTATGTTGTTTTTTTTAACACAGTCGGGCTGGTTGAAAACAACGTGGCAAATGTGGGTTGTCAGTCGTTGAGAAAATCAACTAGTGAATGTCACAGGGTTTGGAGTTTGGGTGTCTTAAGTGTGGTTGCATTAGGGGAAATGCATGAAGGTGGTAATACTCTTTGTTTTATGATTTTAACTTGAAGATACGATGTCTTGAAAGATACTGGGATTGTGGATGCCGCACACGTGCTAAAGGTAATAAACAAACACATTGCAGACTTAATTTGAGTCTGCTAGACCATAAATGAAAGTAAAACAGTCTCGTAGTGGTAAGATATCAGGACAAAAAGACCTATTTTTCTTCATATAGTCAATTGTTTTATAATACAATACAGCTATTGTACAGTATTTATTAGAAAAATGGATGAGACATCGCTGATATAAAGTCAGCCATATGGTGAGCCAGAAATTATACACAGTTCAGGAAACATGTGAGAAAGATGGGTAGTTTCCAGCCCAGATTAATTCTCCTAATTTTTCATTACTAACGAAAGGTCACTTCTGGTTATAATGGAGGGTTTTTCTACACTTGAGCCTCTGAATAAACAAACAAACAAAAAAGTGATTCTGGCCTAGGAAAGTTACTCTTTCTGGTGTTTTTTTGTTGATGTTGTTATTATTTTATTAGTGCTCCATAATACAATACAATGTAGCATATTAACATATTAATTTAATTTTATTGATGATACTACTACTACTACAACCTTGGAATGGCACATGAAAGGTATAATATATAATATATATTTTGTTATTATTATTATTATTATTATTATTGATTTAACTGGACAGCCTCAAAATGGATATAATAGAGATTAAGTTATTAAAAAAAAAAATAATAATAATAATAATAATAATATACCCCAGCGACTTAAGACTGGTTTTGTGGTCCAGGGTCACAAATGTCTTCTTCAGAGCTGTAAATAAATGCAAATTATTATTATTATTATTATTACATATCCATTTATTTATAGCCTCTGGTCTGATCTGTCAAAAGTTCAAGTAAAGACGCTTTTGGAGTGCATGTATAGCAGATTGCACATGATTTAGTGGAGGTAGAAAATGGATTCTGCTGGTGTGAGCCATATACAAGCAGCACAGGTGTTTATACGGTACACATTTGTATGTCAGGCAAATGAAAGCTAAAAGTTCCCCCTACGTGCAGGGAACGCTGTGTTGTTGTCAGTCTGTATCAGAGACTCTCAAGCATGCACAGAGTGAGCACACAAGGTGCAGTTTCACAGATGTGCCTCCAGCGACGTATGGGACAGCAGTCACGCCGGATGAGAGTCTGCCTTCAAAACAGTCAAAACAACGTAACTGAGACCTGCTGGCAAAAGGCAGAAATGTCAGAGCCAGTAGGCCGCAAGAGATATTTCTGCTGCTCTTCAGTTGCCAGGTAGATTCAGAAACCAAGAAATGTTTGTTCACAATTTATGACTCTTGTCTAGAGTTTTAAGACACGCTTTACTGTGATTTAGTTTGTTTCTCTGTTAATAGTCTTAGTTGAAAGACAATCATTACTTAATGCCCTAGCAACATCCACCTCACAACATCGTAGCAGTGTTTGCAAGTAACTGATTACTTGTAATTTGGACTACATTATCAGATTTCAAAAACAAAGTAGTTGTAATTAGATTACATCACATATTAAAATGCACATAATCAAATTTCAGATACTTGTGATGGATTAGATGTTTACATATGGTACTAAATTATTCATCAACTGTTAATTTCTTTTTCATTTTCTTTTATAAATGAACCTAGCACTTATATACAATTAAGAATAATAATTATGCAAGGTATTAAACACCACAATATATTTGCATGTTCTCTAGTGTCTCACATGGTCAGAATGGTACATCTGAATTCAAATGTAATTTCATTTCATTTAATTTCATTACCTTGCTGTAATGTAATATTTAAAGCATGCCATGACCTAGCAATTATGCAAGGTTTTATTTTTATTATTTTATCATTTTATGTTATTATTTCATGTTGTTTTATTTGAGGTTTTTTATTTATACATTATTTATATATTATATATTTTCAATTTTATTTTATTTTATTTTATTTTATTTTACCCCAGTTTGGGAAACCTTGCTGTAATGCAATGTTTAAAGCATGTCATGATATTTATTTATTTATTTAATTATTTATTTTTTATTATTTATATTTTTTCCCATTCTAAATGAACCTACTAATTACGCAATCTTTAATTTAATTTAATTTAATTTAATTTGTTCAAACATGTCACGATATTGTTTTTTATTTATTTATTTTCGTTCTAAATTAACTTAGCAATTAAGTAAGGTATTATTTTAATTTATTTTATTTTATCTGCTTTTTTCCCCACAAACCCTAGTTTCAGAAACCTTGCTGTAATGTTATGTTTAAAACATTTAATGATTTTGTTTTGCTTTGTTTTACAACTAGTGTGTTAAAATTAATATTTTCAAATTTTCCACTATGTACAAATGACTACTGTATTGTAAAGAAAGTATAGTTGTGAGTCCGTGGAAACAGACTTAGCACGGCAAACACTAATAATAGGACTCTTAGATATAAGAGAGTGAATTAGAGAGCTACTCAAAACAGGAAGAGATCCGTTAGATAATCAGACGGCCTCATGGGTAATCAGTGTCTTTCTGCTCTAGTCTGGTATGTCCTTGCATTAACAGTGCAACAGCCAAATCAATATTACATAAGCCTGCGGAAGCTGTGAGAAAATGTGTAACTGTGAACTTCTTTGTGTTAAGTGTAATGCCATCTTTGTCACAGTGATTTCACAGCGCTCTTCTGTTTCTCAGCGTGTCAGATTTGTCAGCGTTGTCGACACACTTTTGGCTGTTGTGTTCAGTATGTGATTCATTGTGGTTTGTTTACAGGCAGAGTCTGATGTATTTCCCATTAGAAATAAAAAAAAAGGATTAGGCAGTGTACATTTCATTAGCCTGTAGCGTACAGTGAACTTACTCACATCTGTGCTTAGAGAATTGAAAGACAACTAAAGTAGTATTGTGTGAACTCCTTTATAGCTTGTTTATGTCTGACATGGAGAGTCAACAGAATTTTTGTCTCTTGCTTCTCAGATTAATTGATTGATTTAATACACAATTATTTAGATAATATTTTGATAAATAGCTTTGATTACATTTTGTATATAAGAAAAAAATACAAAAACAAACAAACACCTTTTATTATATTTTATTAAATAATTATTGCATTTTCTAAAAATACATAAATCAGTTTAAGTCAATATTTATATGTATAAAATAAATAATAAATAAAGTTACAAAAGTTACAAAAATGTGTGGCATTCAATATTGGTAAAAACCCCGATTTAAATTAATTTGTATTTTGCAGTTAAATTAAATTAAATTAAATTAAAAATAAATAAAATTGCAACATTTGATACAAGTAAAAACCTTGATTTAAATGCATGTGTACAGTATGTTCATGCAATGCAATACAAATACAAAAATACAAATAAAAATAAATAAAATAAAATAAAATAGCAACATTCAATGGTAAAACCCCTGATTTAAATACTTTTTTTAATGCAATGCAAGAAAATACAAAAAAAAAAAAAAAAAAAAAAAAAAACATTAAATACTGGTAAAACCCCTGATTTAAATACATTTGTACAGTATTTTCATTCAATGCAATGCAATGCAATGCAATGCAATGCAATAAAATAAAATAAAATAAAATAAAATAAAATAAAATAAAATAAAATAAAATAAAATAAAATAAAATAGCGACATTCATTGGTAAAACCCCTGATTTATTACATTTTTTTAATGCAATGCAAGAAAATAGAATAATAACAACAACAACAACAACAACAACAACAACAACAATAATAATAATAATAATAATAATAATAATAATAAAATATTAAATACTGGTAAAACCCCTGATTTCAATATTAGTATTTTCATTCAATGCAATGCAATGTAATAAAATAAAATGCAATAAAATAAAATAATAGCGACATTCAAAAAAAAAAACAAACAAACAAAAAAAAAAAAACTTTATTTAAATAAATTTGTATTTTCATGCAATGCAATTCAATAAAGTAACATAAAATAAAATAAAAGTTATTAAATAAAATAGTTATTAAATGTTTTAATTTACTCAAATAAGTGACGTGCATAATGCAAAACCTGACATAATGTATGTCCTTTTGCATTTTGTAAATGCAAAACAATCATACAGATTTTATATCACAGAACCAAATAAAATAAAATAAACAAATAAAAAAAGCAAAGCTTTCCATATGAACCAGCCCTTTAGCCACTCACTTAACACCCTTTGCAGTGAATATTTAAATAATTCTCACACAGTTACAGACCACATGCAAATAAATAAATCACATTAATCGGAGCAATTAATTTTAAGCACCTCACAAATATCTGTTGGGCAACAATTAAGGTACCATTTACAGGATTTAGCGGAATTGATTGCATTCCAGAAAGCCCTTGTAAAGAACGCCAATCAGCGATTGTAATTAAGGCTGCTGCAATGCAGCAACGTTCGGCGTTTTCCGCAATGTGATCAAACGCATGAAGGCCGTCATTTCTGAAGAAGTGTCACATCGTACCCTGTGACTTGGCTTCCTTTGTACTGGGAAATTATGATTCTCCTCCTCGTGTGTCTCGCTTCTCTTTTATCACTAAGATTTCGGGAAGCGTGGAGCAGTTAATGGCTGTTGTTGTTAAAACATTGGGACATCTCTGCGTGATGTACTTTTATCAGTACTCCTGACAGCTTTAATTAGCGAGAGTGTGTTCGCGTGTACGAGAGAGAGCAAGAAACAGAAGTTGCTTCTTATTTCTGTGGCCACGGATAGAGCTTGCGGCTTTGTTCAACGTTTGGCCAGAGAGACAACAGGCTTCAAAAGGCCTGACAAGCGTGGAAGCAGAAATGGGATCATTAATGAGTGGCGAATTGATCCCCCAGATATGCTTTCATAGTTGACGTCCTCTAGAGTATTGTTTACTATTCTAAAGACTCAAAGCAAGCCAAACTTTGTCCTTTTGGAATAATACTTTCGACCAGACAATCACGGCACAAAGTTCAGAAGAGAACAGCAGAGATGAAGACAAAAACATGTGCTAGAGAGTACACAAAAACAGAGAGAGAGAGAGAGAGAGAGAGAGAGAGAATATAAAGTACAACACTGACTGGTCTGGTGCAGAAATCCAAGATAAAACAAGATTAATACAGAAGACATAAAAAAAAAAATATATATATATATATATATATATATATATATATAATGTATTTTATATAAATGTTTTTTTTTGTTATATTTTAGTATAAATGCACTAAAATAAAATAAAATAAAATAAAATTGTTTTGGACAAATATTTCTTTTGTAGTTATTGATCTATTTTAATAAATACAATCAACACTTCAGCATTAGTAAAAACTAAGAAAACTAAATGAAATTTTTGGGAAAAGCATAATATAAGCACCAACATAACTACTAAATAATACATAATATGTTATCCCAAACAGAGTACACAAACAGAAATGATTAAAAAATGAAGAAAATGTAAGAAAATATTAACAAATACTATTTATATAATATTAATAAATGTAAGACAATATTAATAATCAACACCAGCTTCAAATGAATAAATATTAGGTTGTGATGTATGTGGAGTGCACCTTTTCTTCTAAATACAGGTAAAAACACTAAACATGAAATAATATAAAATAAATAAAAACAATGAAAGTAAATGAATAAATTAATGAAAAAAATTGATGATGATGATGATGATTATTATTATTATTATGTATTTATTTATTTATTTTTAATATTAATACATGTAAGACAAAATTAATAATCAACACCAGCTTCAAATAAATAAATATTAGGTTGCGATGTATACTACAGGTCCTTCTCAAAAAATTAGCATATTGTGATAAAGTTCATTATTTTCTGTAATGTACTGATAAACATTAGACTTTCATATATTTTAGATTCATTACACACAACTCGAAGTAGTTCAAGCCTTTTTTTTTGTTTTAATATTGATGATTTTGGCATACAGCTCATGAAAACCCAAAATTCCTATCTCAAAAAATTAGCATATTTCATCCGACCAATAAAAGAAAAGTGTTTTTAATACAAAAAAAGTCAACCTTCAAATAATTATGTTCAGTTATGCACTCAATACTTGGTCGAGAATCCTTTTGCAGAAATGACTGCTTCAATGCGGCGTGGCATGGAGGCAATCAGCCTGTGGCACTGCTGAGGTGTTATGGAGGCCCAGGATGCTTCGATAGCGGCCTTAAGCTCATCCAGAGTGTTGGGTCTTGCGTCTCTCAACTTTCTCTTCACAATATCCCACAGATTCTCTATGGGGTTCAGGTCAGGAGAGTTGGCAGGCCAATTGAGCACAGTAATACCATGGTCAGTAAACCATTTACCAGTGGTTTTGGCACTGTGAGCAGGTGCCAGGTCGTGCTGAAAAATGAAATCTTCATCTCCATAAAGCTTTTCAGCAGATGGAACCATTAAGTGCTCCAAAATCTCCTGATAGCTAGCTGCATTGACCCTGCCCTTGATAAAACACAGTGGACCAACACCAGCAGCTGACATGGCACCCCAGACCATCACTGACTGTGGGTACTTGACACTGGACTTCAGGCATTTTGGCATTTCCCTCTCCCCAGTCTTCCTCCAGACTCTGGCACCTTGATTTCCGAATGACATGCAAAATTTGCTTTCATCCGAAAAAAGTACTTTGGACCACTGAGCAACAGTCCAGTGCTGCTTCTCTGTAGCCCAGGTCAGGCGCTTCTGCCGCCGTTTCTGGTTCAAAAGTGGCTTGACCTGGGGAATGCAGCACCTGTAGCCCATTTCCTGCACACGCCTGTACACGGTGGCTCTGGATGTTTCTACTCCAGACTCAGTCCACTGCTTCCGCAGGTCCCCCTCTCGTTGTGCAGCGTTTTCTGCCACACTTTTTCCTTCCCACAGACTTCCCACTGAGGTGCCTTGATACAGCACTCTGGGAACAGCCTATTCGTTCAGAAATTTCTTTCTGTGTCTTACCCTCTTGCTTGAGGGTGTCAATGATGGCCTTCTGGACAGCAGTCAGGTCGGCAGTCTTACCCATGATTGCGGTTTTGAGTAATGAACCAGGCTGGGAGTTTTTAAAAGCCTCAGGAATCTTTTGCAGGTGTTTAGAGTTAATTAGTTGATTCAGATGATTAGGTTAATAGCTCGTTTAGAGAACCTTTTCATGATATGCTAATTTTTTGAGATAGGAATTTTGGGTTTTCATGAGCTGTATGCCAAAATCATCAATATTAAAACAAAAAAAAAAAGGCTTGAACTACTTCAGTTGTGTGTAATGAATCTAAAATATATGAAAGTCTAATGTTTATCAGTACATTACAGAAAATAATGAACTTTATCACAATATGCTAATTTTTTGAGAAGGACCTGTATATGTGGCCTGCACTTTTTCTTCTAAATAAATAAAATAAAAACACTAAACGTTAAATAATACAAAATAAATACAAACAATTAAATCCAAATAAATGAATTAATATAAAAAGTGTATTATTATTATTATTATTATTATTATTAAACTATTATTTTATTTTAATTTTATTTATTTTTGCCTTGAATTAAATTGTCACTCAGTAGCAGTTTATTATTATTATTATTATTATTATTTATTGTCATTTTCATTTAATATTAATAAATGTAAGACAAAATTAATAATTAACACCAGCTTCAAATTAATAAATATTAGGTTGCGATGTATACTATATGTGGAGTGCAATTTTTCTTCTAAATACACTAAACAAAAACAATAAACTTTAAATAATATAAAATGTATAAAAACATTTAAAGTAAATGAATGAATGTAAAAAGTGTAATATTATTATTATTATTATTATTATTAAACTATACTATTATTATTTTATTGTATTTTATTTATTCTTTATTTAAATTTTTTTATTTTTTTTATTTTGACGAATATTTCTTTGGTTGCTATTGATCAGTTACTTTTTTCCCTTCATATTTCCAATTACTATTTTCTTTTTAAATATATATATATTTATTGTTTGAGTATAATAAATACAGTTAGTGTTAGAGAACTGACAACAAATAAATAAAAATATATATTTTAGTTGCCAATAGTAAGAGTAAGTAAGTAAATAAATAAATAAATATAATAATTGACATCAGACTTCAAAACTCCTGACATGCATGGAAGCAGATAATAGATCATTTATGAAGGTGAATTGATCTCCCAGATATGCTTTCATTCATCTCAGATATGTGGTCGTCCTCTAGAGTTTTGTTTACTATTCTAAAGGCTGAAAACATGTCCTGTTGAAATAACCGATTTTAAGAGACAACCACAGCACAGACAGTTACTGAAAATCCAGTCGAAAAGCAGAGACGAGTCAGAAAGAGAGATGTGAGAAGCTTTCGTGACCTCCTCCTCTTCCTCTGCCCTTCACCTCTCTGCATATCAAGAAAGAACCAACACAATTTCCCTTCCTTTATGAGACTGATGCATACAATTTGAGACCCAGTCAACCCTGCTGTATTTTACTGCTTACCCCAGCCAAATGAAGACCAAATCCTTTTCAGAGGATCTTCTTTCCGTGAATTTATTCCTACTCTGAAGACACTCATCAGGTTTACAATATGGGTTTTATCAGCAGCAATACATTACTGTTAAATGACTCTAGACCCTGCAATCTCTTTGGACATTTACTTTTGTTTTCTTTTCTTTGCTCTCTCAGAAAACGGAATGTTGTATATTCTCCAAAATATTCAGTGGCGATCTATAGTGGCTCCAAAATATTCAAATGTGGTTTCATTACATGTACATTTCATTCTTATATATATAAAAAAAAAGTAATCAAACCAGAAATAAAATAAAATAAAACTGTTACAGTTAGTCTAGTCAACTATTATAAAAAAAACTGTACACTGTAAAAAACAATGTGTTGAGTTAACTTAAAATAATTTGTTTCCCAGCTGCTTTAAAATTTTAAATTCAGTCATATATGCTGATATAAAATATAAAATAGTAATAATGAAATGTAAATAAAACTGATTTTATTTCTTCTTGTTTGCCAAAGAAACATTTCTAACTTTGATTTTGTTTAAATTGATGTCCTAAAATAACTTAAAAAAAATAAAAAAATAAAAATAAAATAAAAAAATAAAATAATAATAATAATAATAATAATAATAATAATAATAATAAAATACTTAAATGTAAAATTAAATATTAAAATTAACAATACAATAATTAAAACAAACTAAATCCACAAAATAAAAATAAATAAATAAATATTTGAATGCCTTATTGACATAAACGTTATCTGAAATAATAATAATAATAATAATAATAATAATCAAACAAAAAATCTAAATCAAACAAAATAAATTTAAATAAAAATATTAATAAAATAGTATCTCAGTGATACCAGAATACACTTTTAAAAATAACTATAATATATAAAAATTTAATAATAATAAAAACTATAATAATATAAAATGAAATGAGAAAATTATTATTACTCAACTCAGTATTAAAAGTCTCAGTGATTCTGCATTTAACATGTAAACAAAACATATGTTATACAGATTTACGTACATATGTTTACAAGTCCTTAATGTATGAATATCAATTTATTTTGAAATTCATTATCTATAAATATTTTACATGTAAGTGCAGTAACAGTAATGCTGGCAGTATGTGTAGAGTTGGGGTACTCGGACTTGTACTCGGACTCGAGTCCGGTCTCGAGTACAATTTTTAGTGGACTCGGACTTGTCACGGACTCGGACGCATTTTTACTCGGACTTGACTCGGACTCGAGCCTTTCGGACTCGGAAAATATTGCCGAGTCCAACCGAGTCCAGGGACAGTATATGAAAATGTAATTGACTCATGCATTATTACAAATGTGACATTCAGTATTCTTTATTGTTTTTTAGTCTTGCCTGTACTTATAAGCCGGCCAGAATCGGAATGCAAAAAAATGTCAACACTGTCATCAAAGACGCCGTTTGAAGCTGAACACAGACGCTTAAACAGACAGATTAATGGATGGACTTGCTGATTGCTTTTAAAACATAAATTTGATTTAAACAATAGGTCTACATAATTTTCACATATGCAGTTTATAGGGAACGTAGGCTATTTTATTAGCCCTGCAGCATGAAATATATCCTATAACATTTTACATTTAGGCCTATGTATCTCACAATTCTGATTTTTTTTCCCTCGCAAATGCAAGTTTTCTTATCAAAATTGTGAGATATAATCTCGGAACTGCGAAAATAAATTCAAAATATTGAAATACAAACTCAAATGTACTTTTTTTTTAATTTATTCTTTTATTTTAGGGCTGAGCAATTAATCGAAATTTAATTTCGATTTCGGATTCTAACGATTCTGAAAATACCACAATCTAGATAAACCATATTGCTCCCAATTCCGCCCCCTTTGGTGCGCATTTGCTCCTCAATAAAAGCCTAATTTCACATGCAAATCAGTAAAATCATGCAAGGTGTCTTGCATAAAATGGGACGAAATGCGCTGTTCTGTGTGCATTCAGGGACAGAACAGAACACGGACAGTTATTTAAACGGTTCAGTTTTGTATGTAATGGAAAATGTTATTAGGCATTTTGTTTCGTTTTTTTATCAAGTTAATTTGGAAAGTTGTTGTGAGGATTTTTTTGTTTGTTAAATATGTTTTTGTTTTTTTAAGTACAAACAGCCGCCAACGGAAGACTCTTCATATTCTGTTAAACAATTTGCCTTCTCAAATCATCACGACGACTAAAATAAAATCTATAGATATGAATCCGTTTATGTGGAGAGTGGAAGCTAAAGCCATATTGCAGATATAGTGGAGGCGCCAGCGCCATATTGCATTTTTTTTCCAGTGGAAACAATTAAAGATTTTCCATGAAAGACGTGATAAATACATATATAGAAAGCTTTAAATTATTGCTTAACGAAATAAACCAAATCAAAAACAAAAACGTTCTAATAATGTAGCTAATCCGGAAAGATTTATTTCTCTCTAAAGGCGGTCAAAGAGGAGATTTTGAGTCAGGATCTTTGCGAAACTGATTCAGAATACACTAGTTTATTCATAAATAATTTGAAAAATCTCCTTACTATTTCCCTCCGACACAATTGTTATTTATTTTTGCCGGTGTTTTGTGGCAAGTTTCAGCCTATTGAATGCGAAGCTGCACTGAAGGCACCGCGGCTGATTGAGGCACAAAACGCCTTCCGAGCCGCTCCCGAAAGAGAAAGCGAAAGTCTGACTATATTAAAGTGTCATTTTTTTTATCACCATAATTGATGGATGTCTAATTAATGGAAAATATAAAAAATAAGGAGAAGCCTAAAACAGCGATGCCCAGCCCTCATCTTACGTGACTCGGTCCTTGAGGCGTAAAAAAGGGGTTGAAATGCAGGGCTCTAATCAATCAAATAAAGTTCCGGACCCACTCATAATCGTGTTAAATAGTCCTGATTACAATATTGACCAAAATAATCCTGATTATGATTTTTGCCGTAATCGAGCAGCCCTATTTTATTCCATGGCTTTCATAGACTTCTACTTGAAAACTGTCAGATAAGCTCCGCCCACAAAATCTTCATCATTGTTTGCAAACACCAAATTGATATTCCTTACATAACAAACTTTATTAACTATAAATGCATTAAAAATATATAACGGTTTTATAAATATAAATAAAACGGTTGTGAGTTATGGAAAGAATGTAGGCCTCATTTTCATCCAAGAAAAAAAAAAAAAAGTAAAATGCCATCTACTCTGTCTATGGTCCAACCATTCATCATATAAAACCCAAAACACACAGTCATAATCAGAGATATGAGGTGCATTGTCTGCTCTTTAGGTCCCATTCACCAAGCTACCTACCCAGCCCCCAGTCCCACCCTTAAATTTGTACATTCGCTATATAACAACAACAATTATATAACAAAAAAAGTCCTGCCCTATAATTTTTCACATTCTGTAAGCTGTTTCTCTCTGAAAGTCAAGTCACCCATAACTTCTGTTACATGCCTTTTTTCTAGTTATAAAGGTTAAAACAATGTTAAGATACCGAAAAACATTAGTGTTTCATTGGACTCGGACTCGACTCGGACTCGGCCCTTTGGGACTCGGACTTGAGTCCGACTCGGCCCATTTTGGACTCGGACTCGTCTCGGACTCGACTGGTCAAGGACTCGGACTCGACTTGGACTCGACTTAAGTGGACTCGAACCCAACACTAAGTATGTGCATTTGTGCATGTAAACCCCCCCAAGAAGAAGACATTGTATATATATAAAATATCAAGTGACAAATGCCGCCAGACTTTTTTTCTGTTTTGCTCTATGATTTCAATTAACTGGTGATTTGCCAGAGTAAGCCAAGGTGTCTTTTTATCACATTCACTCTGAATGTTTCACAAAGTAACCAAGTTTTTTTTTTTTTTTTTTTCAATCTTCATTTTTAAACTATTGTTTGTGTTTTTTTGCTTGAAATCTGTGCTTGTGTGGTTTCTTTATAAAAAATGACACTTGTTTTGTTTGTATTTTTATCTCTTTTAACGCAATGACAGTCAGACATTTTTTAGGTCTCTAAGCACTTATTGCTGCACTGTTGAAGTTGGAGCAAAGGCTAAAGCACTCCATCACAAGAAGTTAGAAAACTTGTGGAGAAAGTGAACATTATCATTGAAGCTCGACTCCAAAGACCTCGGGCAGAGGGCCAGGAACCGGCTCAAAATACATCTGGTATCTCTGCATGCTATACAGCTTGGAAAATTTCCTTTGCATGTGATTGAGATGTTGGTACATCCAGAACGTCGCTGGATTTGACAGCAGCTCAATATTAGAAATCGTAATTAGTGGTGCTTGCTAGGGCAAGAATCAATTTTACTATTCCTCAGACGTATGGTTAGAACTGAACTTCTACTCCAAACTTCAATTATTAAACTTTTTGAAATGCAGAAAAGAGATATTGCTTTACCAAATGATCAGGCTAAACATTTGTATGTAGCAAATGAAAAGAAAAGAAAAGAAAAAAAGCATAATAATAATGAGAAAATAATAATAATAATAATAATAATGAGAAAAACAGAACAAAATTACTAAAAGTAAAATGGGAAAATATTAATTACAAAAAAAAAAATCTCAATGATACTAAAATACACTGTAAATAAATAAATAAATAAAAATAATAAAAGAAAATAAAATAAAGCTACGATGGCAACATTTCTAAATCTGATTTATTTTAACGATGTACTAAAACTACAAAACCAAAACTGAAACAATATACAATGTACATATCAAAAATAGCAGGCAATATACCTGTTTTTTTTTTGTACATTTATTTTACCAAACAAAACAAACAAAACTAAACTAAACAAAAATTAAATGAAATTAAATTAAGATAAAAATAATAAATAAATAAATAAATAAATAAAATAATAATAAAAGAAAAGAAAATAAAGCTATGATAGCAACATTTCTAAATCTGACTTATTTTAACGATGTACTAAAACTACAAAACCAAAACTGAAACAATATACAATGTACATATCAAAAATAGCAGGCAATATACCTGTTTATTTTACCAAACAAAACTAAACTAAACTAAAATTAAATGAAATTAAATTAAGATAAAAATCTACTACTACTACTTCTACTACTACTAATAATGCATTAAATTAAATTAAATTAAATTAAATTAAAAAATATACTGGTAATTTTCTGCCAGGACATTATCCACTAATTTTACAGACATTTCCATTACCCTAAAACACAACGCAATACAGTGCAAAAGTCAAAATACAGCTGGAAAAAAAAACAACAACAAAAAAACCCAAACAAACATAAAATTGAAAATCCGTTCATATTAATACAGTACACTGAGCACTATTTATACAAATTTCTCATACACTGTAACAAAAATAAGTGCCACTCACTTTGTAAAAAAATGTAAAATATTTATTTTAGCTCAACTCCACTTGTTATACATTAACGATTTGCTTTTCATCTTTATCAACCAAATATTTATAAATCAGCATGAGCACAAACCTCCCACAGCGTTCTAAAAATGAGTGATTAGTGTGTAGCCTATATGCAAATATTTACAGTCATTTGCGTCTCAAACACTAGTTTGAAACAAGCAGAAGCCCACTCATGTTAACTGCTTCAGCATTTGGTGTGCCAGTGCAGGAGAGCCAGCCTGACATCGCTGCCAACTGTGTCGCCTCGCCCAGATCCGCATTTCCTTCCCATCAGTGCCGGAGATGAATCAATTGAAGGTGCCGCCCAATCTGGGTTAGCGAGTGACGACACAAACAGGCGGAACACCGGACAGAAAAAAAGAAAAAATACAACTAAACGATAGGAAAAAGAAGGCAGCAATGTCAACTTTACACATTCTACTTAAGCTTTATGTTAGTTGATGGTTTAGCTGGAGTTTTGGAAAGCTGTTCAGTCAGAAAAATGTGTCTGGCAAAATTAGTTGAGTAAGGAAAGCTTGCTGCCAGCAATACAACTTCCAGTAGAAAAAGACAGAAAAAAATGAACAAATTAGATCTTTTTAATATCTAGTTTTGTAGGGTTTTTCTCCTTGACATAAAAATCAAATATAGAGGCTTTTACTTACAGTACCATTCAATATATATATATTGCTCAAGAGGGAATTTATAATGTTAAAAATTATTTTCTTTTTACATTAAAGAATATTGAAGGGGAAAAACAAAACAAAACAAAAAAAAAAAAAAACTAACAAACACTGTTTTCAACACTGACAATATTCATAAATATTTTTTGAAAATCAAATTAGCATATTAGAAAGTTTTCTGAAGGATCATGTGACACTGAAGACTGGGAAATTATGCTGAAAGTGCAACTTTCCATCACGGGTATAAATTACATATTAAAATCTATTACAATAGAAAATGGTTATTTTAAATGAAAGTAATATTTCACAATATTACTGTATTTTCACCCAAATAAACACATTCAAACACATTAATAATTCGTACAGAGCTTAGCTTTTTAATATTCAGAATAAAGAAAAACTATAGATATTAAAAAAGCCGAAAACACACAACAAAATTATCAAAAAAATAACTAAAAAAACCCAACCCTAAAAAAATAAAAAATAAAATAAATTCATTTAAAAACTAACTCAAAATATCAACCTATATTATCTATATTACTTTGTTTGTTTGATTGTTTGTTTCATTATGTACTTTAGGTAGATACTGAAACATACACTGTAGTAATAATAATAATAATAATAATAATAATAATAAAACTTTACAACTTATATTCTTAAATTCTACTTTTTCAGTTTGAAGTTTAAATTGAAATTACTTGTACAATTAAGTTGATAGATAGATAGATAGATAGATAGATAGATAGATAGATAGATAGATAAATAAATAAAAGGCCTCAACTGAACTTAAGTCGAAATAGTTGAATTTTTTACTGAATACATTATGGTGTACAATTCCTCTGAGGATCTCACATCTCAGTATTAACTTGTAGCATGCATTGTGTAGTAGGCTATATAAGTATATTTCTCATAAAATTCTGGCATGTTCAAATAATCTGTCCTGCTACACTGTAAAAAACAAACAAACAAACAAAAAACACAATTTGTTGAGTCAACTCAAAATAATTAGTTACCCTGCTGCCTTAAAATTGTAAGTTCAGTCAACTCAAATAAGTTTATTCAAGTTGAAATGTTAAGTTGTACTAAGTGACAACTTAGATATTCAAGTTGACTAAACAAACAACAACAACAACAACAAAATGTTTGCTAAACTTAACATTTGTGTTTGTTACTTGGCTGCCTTAAAATTTTAAGTTGAATGAACTCAAATATCTAAGTTGTCACTTAGTAAAATGTAACATTTCAAGTAAACTTTTTTTTTTTCGAGTTGACTGAACTTAAAATTTTAAGGTAGTTAGGTAACAAATAATTTTAAGCTTACAGTGTATGCATATTTATTTTTTAGCTCTGTACTATTACTGTACATCCACATTTGTGTCTATTTTTATTTCTTTAAAATAAATTTTAGCACATCTGAAACAAGCTCCTTTCTCAAATGAAGCGTAGTTCTTAAGCCATTACAGAGCAACCTCTAAGCACTGAAACAGCCCTCTGGGATATGCTGATGACTGGTCATTTTCAGCATGAGGACATATAAGAGTTAACATGCTATTCCGGGCCTATATTGCTCTTGGCATACACAACGTCAAAATCAATTCCCAGCATGGTCAAACACAACTCCTGTGGTCAGCGCACTCAAGCTCTGATTTAACAGGCATTCAGCGGCTAAGCAGAACATAAGTGGCCATCTATCCGCTCGCTATGTGTGCCGTGTCTTTACGATGGAGCTGGATGGTGTATTTTTCTCAATCAGAGGAGACAGCCATGTGGTCAGAGGAGAGGCACAGATGGAGGGGAGGGATGCTGGAGACCACAGCACTGAATCTCCCTGCTGGGAACTACAGGAGACTAACAGCCAAACCACAAAAAAAAAAAAAAAAAAAAAAAAAAAAAAAAAAGACAAAGCAAAACACAACATTTAAACGGTGACATTTTCAGCTCACAGCTTTCTGTCCAAAAATAAAACTCATTTACTCACTATTATGGTTTTGTCTTTTGTACACTTGTGATTTCAAACAAGGCATTTTGCTGTTTTGAATACAAGGAGCGCGACCTGAGACCTTTTTTAAGATTCAAAAATAAGCACTGTAAAAGAGGTTTGCAGAACCTGTGAACAATATTACAATTCTTCCAAAGTCATAAGATAGCTTTAAGTGAAAAACAGAACTGAACTTTAGTGATTCACTGGAAAAGTAGGTCTTCAATTCCATTTGTCTTCTGCCTATTTAAAACTGACACATTCCTGCAACCACAGAGATCAATTAAAAGACATGAATAATGGTTTTCGGGATCTGTCATCTACAGTATATCGAAACCTGGTATGATAAGTTTAAATTTGCATGACAAGATCTGCACAGCCATGCTGTATGAAATAAATCTGTAAAAAAAAAACACCTTTTCTATTATGTTTACAGACATTTTCTTAAAAACTACACAATGCAATGCATCATTTAAAATACGAGTAAACACCTTAACAAAAAAAAACAAACAAACAAACAAACAAAAAACAAAAAAAAAAAAAAAAAACATTTGGTCATACAAAACACTTATTATTTAATAACAATACAGTACAATATAGGTGAAAAACCAAAAAGAAAGACCAAGAAAATCAATATATTGACACCGGAGGAAAAAAAAATCGAAAAATCTTATACAAACAACAACAACAACAACAAAAAAACTCTAAAAATGCACACCTTAAATGCAATTTAAGTTGGTTTAGATAAAAGCACCTGTCAAATAAATAAATAAATAAATACATAAATAAATAAAGCTTTTATTTTAAAGTGAACACACTCTTAAGGCTATACAGAAATACATAGTTTTATATATATATATATATATATATATATATATATATATATAAAGAAATAAATGAAAAAAAAAAAAAAAACATCTATAAAATGCATACTTTAAATGTGATGTAAGTTGATTTAGATAAAATCACCTGCTGGATGAATGAATTAATTTTATTTTAAAGTGAACAAATTCTTAAGTCAATACAGAAATAGATTGTTCTGTTACATTTTCATTCAGTGGCCATTTTTAGATTTTAGGCTATTTTTGCTGCCATAACTTGTTTTCTTTCAGACTAGTGAAAAGAAAACATCTAAAATACATATTTAAATATATATTTTATTACACTTGATCTATTTTCATCTGTGATTGCAATATATATCTTGAAAGGCTGTTTCCTCAAAATGAGTTTTTCTCCTGCACTGAGTCAGAAATCTCCACTTACATACAGCAAACTTATATATAACGTTCTTAAAATAACTTCATATAACATTGACCTGGTTTATATAATATTTTATTTCTAAAAACAACTGACAGTTTTTTTCTGATTTAGGAAAGTGATAAAAACAAATGTGCAAAATCTCTTTGTGACTCTAATATGTCAGCAAAATGATCCTGGCTATATTCAATGTTCAGATTTCTATTCTGGAAATTAATTAGATAAGGCATCATTTGCATATTAAAGATAATGCATATTTAATTCTGCATAATCTGATTTATCCCACCAAATATAATGTTTTAACATTTGTGATTAATCAGATGGGGAAGTATAGTGATATCTGAATATTTACCCTGCTCACCTGCGGTGAACCAAATTCTGTTTGTTTATGTGTTAAAAATGCTCAGTAACGTTGACAGCGAATGTCATTGTGTTCATAGTAACTGTATGACAGTAAAAGTGTTAAAGGTCAAAGGTCTTAGAAATGAACTTAACTTAATCCTGCGGATTTGTTGTGTGCCTGAGTTTTATTTGCTGAGCACTAGCTTGTAAAATCCAACTTCAAACACTGTGACAGGCAGCAGATCTGCGGCATTTGCAAAAGGACGAGTTCAAATCCAACTCGCCTTTATTATCCCGATAAGGGAGGGATGTGTTTGGTATTCCTGAAAATAACAAATGCTCAGCAAGATACAGAATGTAAAGAGGTGTTTTTATTCATGAAACTACCAAGAGCAGCGCTTCCTTGCATTTAAAATATTGCAAACCGAACTAACTTTATCCTGATATTCCTGGACCGGATGATAACGCACTTAAACCGATATGCAAAGTAAATCACAACAAGCTTTTTTAGCCATGAACTCGGCCTGTGGTCTTCGTTTACCTGGCAAGCCGTGACTGCCGTACCGCTGTACGTGACATCTTTACATTTATAGGGATAAAGGGAGGTTAGGGCTGAAGATAAGACTCCACTGTGTGACACCCTTGAATGTTAACCTGAATTGCCAAAAAAAAAAAAAGTAGATTGCCTGATCTTTTATGCATCACATTGCACCTCACCTCCAAAATCAGAGGAAAGAGAAGTGGAAAATTAGAGCAGAGGGAAAGCTGGATTGCCTGGATATTCACACTATATGTTCTCATCCTTTGCATGTCTACAGTAAAACTCTTTAATTAAAGTTATAATTAAATTAAAGTCAGTTTTGGGGCATGTCTGAAGCTATTCTAGTGTGCTTCGAAAGGTTACAGAATCATAAAATCTTAACTTTTTTATTCAAGTAAAACAGCAACATTTAATGACTTGTGTTACTGTAAAAAGGACAATACATTTTACACTGCATACATTAATAAATCAGTCAATCAGTCTGCATTTTGTTTTGGTTTTTATTGATAACAAAAGTCATGGAAGCTCATTTCCACCTAAAATAAACAATTAAACATAAACACAAAATAACAAACAAATAAATTAATAAAGTTGCTTATAAACTATAGTTATAGTACAAAATATTTATTTAAATATGAGGCAAAAACAGGCTTTCATGAGAAGTTGTCTACTTGAATTAGATGGCAGGGCAAGCAAACAAACAAATACATAATGCAATCTTAATTTTTTTTTTTTTTGTGTGAAACTGATGAGCCACTCTTAATACCACATCAAGCCTCATCTCACAAGGGCAGATTTTTGTCTAAATCATTATTAAAACTATGCTTTCATAAACTCTAAAGTCAATGGTACATTTTAAATAAGAATTGATTTATAACTGATTTACACTAAAATTCATTCTGCTCATCTTTCTTGAATATAGCCCGATGTCTTTGTTCCTGATTTATGGAAAAAGTGGATGACAATATAGTCCACGAAAGATATTATTCCTCACTAAAACGCAATTTAACACTGAGGCCACAATACATGCTGCAGATTATTGATGCCATTTAAAGTGATGATGAAGCAAAAATGCAAATCACTGTAATAAAGCAGAATCTCAGAAGCTCTGTCACGATTCTGTTTCATCTCTGAAGTCACATATAACATTTAATCTTTTTAAATCTATTTACAGTATTTGATCCTGAAGTATTAAACGTAGGTTTCTTGTCTTCACACACATTTCAAAGAACCAATTTCTACTTTTTATTGATGGATATCTCTGCTGCAAGTCTTATGGACCTGAAATATCTCTCAAATAGTATTACAGTAAGTACAAAGGCTGTGGATTTGGGAAGACAATTTGAGAGAGAGACAGAAATAAGGGGGAAAAACTGAGATGCAATGAATTGATCAATCAGCAAATTGCATTCTACATGCATTCTAGTAGTCTTATACAGATAATAACAAATAATTAATTACAAATAATGCAAAGATCAGATAGCTTTGAACTAATTATCTAATATCATTACTGGAAAAATGTGTGTGTTTTAACCTTGATATTTAAAAGAAAAGTGCTTTCAATGAGCTTTAGTTTGGGTGCAGTACCAAACATTACCACTAGATGAAATTCACTTTCCAATTACAGTTGAAGCAAACATTTACATACACCTGGCAGAATCTGCAAAATATTAACCTTCTGGGGTCTGAGGATGTTTTGGGGCCCTTTAGAACTTTTGACATGTCGTAACATTTGTTTTTTTTTTTTTTTTTTTTTCAGCATCTTCAAAACATATAAATGCACTGTAAAAACAAACAAACAAAAAAGCTGTCACTTAGTAAAACATAATATTTTAAGTTAACTAAGCTTTTTCGAGTTGACTGAACTTAAAATTTTAAGGCAGCCAGGTAATACATATTTAAAGTTGACTCAACAAATAGTTTTTTTACAGTGTGACTAACATCTGAAAACACTGTATTGAGCACAAACTGGGCTACAATAATATGTGAGCATGATGTATGTACATGATTGTGTTTTTGAGAAAGCAACGTTTAAGCGTGATTAGTGAAAAACTAAAATTTTGAAGTCACTGAAATAAGGCCATAAAACACATACAGAACATTTGTTCACAAAATATTTGAGAACTAAATCTTGTAGCCTAGAATTTTTGCTTCAGAATGATGTATATCAAACTATGTTTAAGTCGCTTTTTTTCGAACAGGAATATGCGGGAAGGCGTGAGTGATCATGAAAATGCTGTGATTCACACCTGAGACTTTACTTACTTTATCAAAAAACATTTTTTAGCGATAGTTGTTTATGAGTCCCTTGTTTGTCCAAATGTTTTTTTTTTTTTTTTACATTTTTTTTTGTGTTTTTGAACCCATTCCAACAATGACTGTATGGTTTTGAGATACATGAGGACAACTGAGGGACTTATATGCAACTATTACAGAAGGTTTAAACACTCACTGATGCTTCAGAATGAAAATCGATGTAGAGCCAGGGGTGTAAACTTTTGAAGATGTGTACATTTTTCATATGGAAAGGGAGCAAATAACAAAAATTCTGAAAAACAAAAGAATTTGTGGGAGCTGAAGGATTTTTCTGAAGAACAGCGGACAGTTTAACTGCTCAGGACAAACAAGGGACTCATGAACAACTTTCACTAAAAAAACAGCTGTGGATCATTCAGGTAACATTCAGGTATTAAGAATTGTGTATGTAAACTTTTGAACAGAGTCATTTTTTTTTAAATTCAACTATTATTTTTTCTTGTGGACATGTACACATATTTTATGTCAAATGTTTTATTCAGCTCAGTAGTAAATGAAAAATAACATGCATTTTGTATTATCCCTCTTATTTTGGTTGAAACGTCATTTTAACCAATACATTTTCATCTTTTCAAGACCCCTCTTATTTTCGTCACACATTTTAAAAATTATGTATGCAAACTTTTGACTTCAACTGTAATTCAGTTGTAATTCCATTCATTTCTAATTCAGCTCCATGAATTATTTATGAATGATTTAAGTACATTATTAAAGACCAGAGAACATTGCTAGAAGAACGTTTGTTGTACAGGGTAATGTTTGTTCAGAATGTCAGACAAAGCTCTCCCTTGTTAGCTGGGTAACAAACTGAAAACTAAACTTCATCAAATCAAGATCACTTATTGAAAAATCTCTATGCCATTTTCATCAATGACTGTCCAAAATCCTAACAAGAAAATGCATTACATTACACCTGTCACATGTGATATATCACCAGAACCAAGCACGCTATGATCATATTTAGACCTGCTCATAAATTCTGTAGCAGTTTCATTTCTGCTGAAATATGGCAACCGCTTGCTATGTTTCCAACCTTTATTTAACCTCAGCATACTGTACCTTTTACGGTACGTTTCTAACTCACTTACTAGAGAGAAATTGGCAAAGGAAAACAGAAAGTTGTCAATGAAAGGTGAAACGCGGGACAGTCCTTTATTGGTTTTGAGAGGTTACTAATCTGCACTGCAAACAGGCTCTTAGAGTAGCTTTATCCCGGCACTTTCAGCGTGATCTGAAGTATATAAATAAATAAATAACTGTCGATTTTTTCCCCGCTTTTTATTTATCTTCTTTCCACCACTGCATTTGTGTTGACAGTTAATTTAACCGGATCAAGGAGTCCACTTGCCTTGTCCAAAGAAAGTATGACAAATGGCATGCGGTAAAGCCTTAAGACCATCTTCAGACTGCCCTCGCAAGGCCTCTCGCTGTCCATAGAGATTAACCTTTGCAACACCAGTGACACAATTTTCCATTTTTTTACAGAGCTCTCAAGAAGGTATAAGGATCTTCACGTTGACACATGTCCGTGATTGACTTTAAAGAGTGGAACAAGAGCGGACGGTGCTCAATAAACTGTTCTTGTGAAACGGCCCGTGAAAACCACTTGAATTTAAAGTGATTTCTTCCTCGCTTCATGTTCAAGTCTGCCTTTGGTGTCGAAGGAAAATGTGTATTAAGTCAAAATGATGACACATATAACAAGTCAAAGTACTGCAAAAAAACAAAGCTTTATTTAATGTTAAAAACGTTTTTTTTTTCTTCTTTTTACTAAGTGATACAACACTTATTTTATTCCGCATCCAAGCCCAGAAAAGTTAATACTAACTAAACAAACAAATGATAAATAAATACTTATAAATGAAGAAACAAACATCCGCACGATTCATGCACCATCTGAAACCATACATATTGGCAAATAGAAAAGTTTTGAATTATGACTTGTAAATCATGTAAAAATGATCTAAAGTACAGTGGTTTTATTGTGCTTTTTTGGCATTTTTGACAGACAAAAAAAAAAAAAATGTCTAGAGACTCTTTAGAGAACATTTTTGAATGTTTTTCACAGGAAAAATAACAGCACATGGGTTTGATGCATCATAGGGGTGAGTAAACGATGACAGAATTCCCATTTTTGGGTGAACTAACCCTTCAAGACTAAATTTCTCATTTTGCTACATTCAATGAAAGTGCTCTAAACCCTAGCTGACATGACCTGCTGATGTCATAGCGCTGCAGTTGGGGTGACATGCTTTGTCATGTAGCGTGTTTGAGAAGAATAGCATTTGACAGGTGGCGGTGAGACAGACGGGGGATGTGTCTGAGTAATGGTTTGAGCTCAGTATGATTGGGCTAAGAGCCTGCAAACATGATGGACACATGACATGGTTCAAAAATCCCCACACGCAAGAATAAAATGACACATCTAAGGGTCCTGTGCATGTCGAATGTAATAAATTCAAGCCAGGAGCTTCAAGCGTATACGCGCCCACTCAACACGACATGATGTAGCCAACTAGGACATGTTCCTGGATCAACATCTTCTGTTTATCTCGGATCAAGTTTCTTAATAAACATTCACAGCCCTAAACCTCTGTCGGTAACTGTAACTTACCCTAAAAAGCAAATGGAAAAGATCACAAAAAGCCATTCTGTTATACTATATTAAAACATTAGTTCACTTTCAAAACAAAAATTGACAGATAATGTACTCACCCCCTTGTCATCCAAGATGTTCATGTCATTCTTTCTTCAGGTGTAAAGAAATTATGTTTTTGAGGACAACATTTCAGGATTTCTCTCCATATAATGGACTTCTATGGTGTTCTCGAGTTTGAACTTCCAAAATGTAGTATAAATCCAGCTTCAAAGGGCTCTTAATGATCCCAGATGAGGAAGCAGGGTCTTATCTAGTGAAACAATTGGTTATTTTTAAAGCAGATTGAAAATGTATATACTTTTTAACCTCAAATGCGATGTGCGTGCGTAGTCTGTGTGATCCGGGTCAATACAGTTAGGGTATGTCAAATAACTCCTATCTCATTTTTGTCTTCAACTTCAAAATCGTCCTGCAAGCATTTGAGGTTAAAAAGTACATTAAATGTCAATTTTGTTTTGAAAATAACCTATCGTTTTGCTCGATAAGGGATTGTTTAGAGCTCTTTGAAGCTGCATTTAAACTTGGGGGCACCATAGAAGTTCATTATATGAAAAGAAATTCGGAAATGTTTTCCTCAAAAAACTTAATTTCTTTACGACTAAAGAAACAAAGACATGAAGATCTTGGATGACAAGGGGGTGAGTACATTATCTCTACATTTTTGTTCTGGAAGTGAACTAATCCCTTACAGAGGACTCTTTGACATTTTTTGTCGTCAGTGCAATTGATGTAAAAAAATGTCATCATTCAAGACATAATTTAATATTTTGCATTTGAAAAATAGCCTTACTGGTTAATCTCTGTACTGTAATCATAGTAATATTTTGCAATAATACTTTTTTATAGCTATAATTATTAGACTTAAGTAACTAGACTAATATAAAGCAAAAATAAAGAATGTAGTAACTTAAAAAAAACAAAACATAAAAACATGTTAAATGTGTCACTTTTATGGCTCTGTATATAAAAAAAAGACATTAATTTTGTTCCATATTTACATGTTAATTTGGCATGCGTGTAAGTTTTGTTAATGTTTTTTAAATAACTATTTTGTGCTCACCAAGGCTGTATTTATTTGATCAGAAAATACAGTGAAATATTACCATTTAAAACATCTGTTTACTTTTTTTATATGTGTCTTTTATTCTTCATATTTGTGTGGAAACCGTGACACATTTTATTTTTCAGGATTCTTTGATGAATAGAAAGTTCAAAAGAACAGCATTTATTTGAAATAGAAATCTTTTGTAACATTATTATTGTCTTTACTGGCACTTTTTGAGTTGAATACTTACCTTACCTTGCTGAATAAAATTATAAAAAAGTATATAAAAGTAAACTTTATAATAACTACACACTATTAACCATTAGTTAAGCATTAGTAAATGGTCAATTAATCATTTATAAAGCATTATCCCCACATTAATAGACAGTAGTAAGCAGTTTATAAATGCAGCTATAACTGTTTTTTTCCTGATTTATAAGTATATCTATAATGTTTTTTTTGTTTTTTTTTTTGAAAAACTGTATTTTCATAATGTGTTAATGATCAATTAATCATTTCTAAATTAAGTATTATATTATTAACAGACCAGTTATTTAGGAGTTGTCAGATGTTCATAAAATCATTTAGAAAGTGTAACTAAATGATTAATAAACTTTAAATGCACATTTTTACATATTATTTAGACATACAATAATAGTTACTGTGTTAATAAATGATTTATTAACACATTCTTACTGTAATTCATGATTAATTCAGGTAGGTATAAAACATTTGGCAGTTGTCAGTTATCTATTTTTGTGAGTTCATCTAAAGAGAAGATTATTTGTGCCTTGTAAAAGTTTTACAAAGCATATATAAAAGGTCCAGCTATCTTCTAAACAGAAAAAAGAAAACAAGAGAGCATTACAGAACATATTTATTTCAAGATGCAAAAAACAAAACTGTACCACAATTAACTGGAACTTTTTTCTCTTTAGAAGATAACTGAGCCTTTAAATCTCCTTACTGAATTAATCATGAATTACAATAGGAATATGTGTTAATAAAGCATTTATTAACACTCTGTTACTATATTTCTAAATAATATGTATAAATGTACATTTAAATAGTTGTTATTCATTTACTTACACTTTCTAAATTAACCACTGATGACATGAAATAACTGATTTGTAAATAATGTAATAATTTAGAAATTATAAGTTAATCATTAATATGAAAATACAAGAATGAAGATATAATTATTAAACACATTATAGATGTGTTAAAAAGTCAAGAACAAAGCATTTATAGCTGCATTTATCAACTGTTTACTACTGTCTATTAATGTAGAGATAATGATTTATAAATGATGAATTGACAGTTTACTAATGCTTAACTAATGGTTCATAGTGTGTAGTTATTATAAAGTGTTACCATAATTCTTTAAAAACCAGACTTCCGTTTCTCCAAGTGTATTACAGTTCGACTGAATCTCCCAAAAAAATAAGCCTAAAATCTGACTGATGGAAATGTTAATCCAACAACACATTCTTGCAAAGTAACTGATTTACATGAAAAAATAAATGATTCAGTATGTCAGTGAGAAGTTTTAATAAGCAAAATGTATCCCATATTGGATAAACAACTAAAATCTCAGTAGACATCACAACTATGAACTGATGCAATGGAAATGAAAGCATCACTCCATCCACCTCCATTATCTCTCTCTCTCTCTCTCTATAGCAAAAGAAGCCAACCCAGATGGCAAAACGACATGAGTGAGGATCTGTTCCAGATCTATCCAAAAATCTGGTTTGAAGCAAGCAAACTTATTCAAACTGGCATGGTTTTGCACAGCAGCCTAAACCTGGCAGTGATCTGGGCTCCTGATGCGGGCGCAACATTATTTCTATGTGTAGTTGTTTTTGAAACAGTTGGCATGACAAATGCTACTTTAGAATTGTAATGTCAAAAACAACCCACCCAGATTCTGGGATAAGACAATTTAAAATGCAGTATGGAGTGCACACGAGGACATCAGTGTTTGTATGATTGCATTTTAAAATAAACAAATGAATAGTAACTTGCAGTACATTACACAACGATACTGCAGTGAATGGGTGCCGTCAAAATAAGTGTCCAAACAGCTAATAACAGCATCACAATAATCCACAAGCAATCCACACCAATCCAGTCCATCAGTTAATTTGCGAAGAGGAAATCTGCATGTTGTAAGAAACAAATCCATCATTAAGGCTTTTTAACTTTAAACCACCACTTTCAGTCTAACATATGAATCCATAATCCATAACAATGCTTCCTCCAGTGAAAAATCCATCCTATGTTGTCCTCTCACATCAAAATCCACCCACACAATTGTTTTGAACTGTTTTGGGCTGTAAACAGTGCTTGATCTGTGCATATTTCGCTCCTGATTTAGACAAAATCATCTTTTCAGTGGAGAGAGGACTCGGTTTGAAGTTAAAAATGTTTAACAATGGATTTGTTTCTTATAAACATGCAGCTTTTCACTTCAGAAGATTTTAAATGACGGACTGGAGTGGTGTGGATTACTTCTGGAATATTGTGATGTTTTTATCAGCTGATGGCACCCATTCACATAAAAAGGATTAATTAGTGAGCAAGTGATGCTACATTTCTACAAATCTGATGAAGAAACAAACTTATTTCCATTAAGTTTTCATTTTTCGGTAAACTATTCCTTTAGGTCTCCAAAAGTGGAGTTAACTTTAGAGTGTCGAATACAACTCACTTTATCTCTGCAACCCACCTTTTTCTGTACACTCTCGCTGGTAAATCATGGCTGACAGCAAATAGACCAGACTATAGTCCTGTAAGTCATTCTGTAAAGCTATGCTGAAGAAATCTTACCTTCAAACATAACAATGTCATTTGGAAACCACGATTTGATTGGCACCGAAGACTTGAAGACTGGAAGTCAAAAATCTCCCACCAAGACAATCAGTTAGGGGCCCTTTAACAGGTGCGTCTGCAGTAATAAGACTGTTGCACCTGGTATCAGACACGAGACCCTCATCAGATGCACTCAGGCACGGAGCCTTTCAGGGTGATGAAGTGCCTGAGGGAGGCCTGAAACTATGTCCGTATCGATTCGACCTTAATTATCTGCTTTCTTTCTCTTTTAACAAGATGTACAGTTATTCTATTGTATGTCAAGGTTAAGAGTCAAGTAAACGGATTAACGAGGGACAGTTGATATTCAAAGAATCAATACAATTTTCAGATATAGGCAAAGAATTGATTATATATTAAAACTATTAAGTAAAAGCAAAAGTTTGTGTTAACATTTTTTATATATAATAAGTCAAACACACGCATGCGCACACACACATTATAATAATATAAATTGTATTTTATATAATTTGATAGCATAGATAATATTAAGTACGTTTTACAAGTTACTATATATATTAAATATACATTAAATGAAGGGTGCTTTTAACATATAATGTATATCACTTTAATACATATATATTTATTATATGTATTATTGAAATATTTCAGTAAATATTTTCATATGTAATAAATCATATGTGACCCTGGACTACAAAACCAGTCTTAAGTAGCATGGGTGTATTTGTAACAATAGCCAAAAATACATTGTATGGGTCAAAATGATCGATTTTTCTTTTATGCCAAAACTTATTAAAGAATATTAAGTAAAGATCCTGTTCAATGAAGATATTTTGCACATTTTCCTATCGTAAATATATCAAAACTTAATTTTTGATTAGGTATATGCATTGCTAAGAACTTTATAAGCAATTTTTCCAATCTTTTTTTTATTTTTTGCACCCTCAGATTCCATATTTTCAATTAGCTGTCGGCCAAATATTTTCCTGTCCTAACAAACCACACATCAATGGAAAGAAGCTTATTTATTCAGATTTCAGATAACATATAATTTCTAAATCAATAAAAAAAACAACAAAAAAAAGACACATACTTTTTTTTTTTTTTCTCAGGGTCACGTATATAATATATTATAATAAAATATAGTATAGTTAATATAATACAATCCCATATAATTAATGTATATAATAAAGAACTGTAATTTAGTGTGTGCATTTGAATATATAGCGTTACCATATATTTTTAATATAATTTAATTAAAAAATATATTAAGTTAATAATTTTTATATATAATGAATATATAACATTATATAAATATGTTTCACATTTAATATCATATATATGTATATTTATTAGTGCTGTCAAATGATTAATCACGATTAATCACATCCAAAATAAAAGTTTATGTTTGCATACTATATATTTGTGTACTGTGTATATTTATTATGTATATATAAATACACACACATGCATGTATATATTAAGGAAAATATTTAAGATTTATATCTAAAATTTTTATATTGATTTATAATCAAAATTGTATACAGCTATAAATATATATACATATAAATATTTTGTTTTAATTTATGTATTTATATTTACATAATAAATATACAACGTAAACACGCATATAGTATGTAAACATAAACTTTTATTTTGGATGCGATTAATCATTTGACAGCCCTAATATATATATATATATATATATATATATGCAAGCAAGCATTAACATGTTGTATTTTTAATATGTAATTCTGTTGAGTTTTTACTGAGTAAAACAGAGTCATGCATGCAAATGTAAGCATTGCCGGTGGTATAAAGATGTTAGATCTATTGTAGTGTGGCGAGGTATAATTTTAGTAAATAATGTTTATTATCTCATTATAGCAATATACATTTCCAGACATTGTGAAACGACAGAGACATAAATTATACAACTTCGAGCAACAATGAGCAACCACAGGAGTTTCAAAGTCATACTATCATGATGAGATATTGTTTCTGAATTACCATATCTCATAATGAGGTTAAACAGTATAAGCAGTGATTTAACTCACAGTACAGTGAATTACAGTGCAGAACTCCACCCCTTCCATTCTTACTTCTGATTACATTATTCATCGGATGTGATTAGACCGTCGCGTGTAACTCCGAGAGAATTCATAATCGAATGGAGGACATGTTTCTTTTTCAGAAACACAGTTACTGCGGAGTGAAATCAATCTAGTCTTCATAAATGAATCAGCACTAATGATGCACAGCGTCTCACATTTGTCTAACAACCCACTGCCATGCATCAATGCCCAACCAATAGAGGAAAACACCCCCGCCTGCAGACAATAATTGTCACCCTTCATTGGTTGGACTCCATGAAAATGAACTTAATGGTCTTTGGAACATACTGTGATTTTTTTTTTTTTTTTTTTTTGACAATGGCCGCATTCAGTGAGAACAGAGAATTATGGGTAATGTGAGAGGATTGATCTGTCTGTCTAACTATTTATAAACAATATTATCTGGTATTTATTTATACCAATAGTCTAACTATAATTCTCAGGACAAATGCTTTCCACAGATTCACATGTGTTTTTGAAATGTATTGATTATTGTCAGCACATTCTTTCCCTGCATCTAATATTGAATTAGGCTAGTTTATGAATAAAACTGACAGAAACATGTCTAGGACAGATTTAACTTAATAGAAAATATACATTTTTAGTCTCATGATTAGTCTCAAAAATGCCAAGGACCATAACATAAGATTTTCCAAATATAATAAAAACAATAATAATAAAAGAATTACAATATATATTTAATTACAATTGTTGTATAATAACATATAAGTGAATATAATATTATATAATATGCTTTTGGTGTGAACTATAACTCACACCATGTTTTTGACATTTTTCTGTGAGAGTCATTCTTATATGTCCTCTGTATTGTAAGAGACAGTATTGTATATACTTCGGGGCATCATATTTTCTATCTGTATGCTTGACTCAGAGAGCAGATAAAATATAATAGAGTATCAGGACAACATGCCTTTGATGCGATGAAGAATGTGAAGCACAGAGAGAAGGTTGAGTGAGATAAAAACAGCTCGGGCTCACTGATAGTAGAAGTGCACTGCGGTCCCTAAGGGGGATCCAGACAGTGGGCACTCCAGCCTGTGCTTACAGAGAGGGTATGTCTACTACTAATGCGTACATATCTTCTCGGTGCAAAAGCAGAAGCAGACAAGCAGTACAAACTCTGCAGAATAGTGTGAGAGTGTCCGACTAGTACCATCTGACATAGCCTCCATCTCCCAATGGAACAGCCTCAAATGTCTCCAAGCATAAGGGTGCTTTGAGATAATACATGTGAATTAGATATTACAAGGTGAGAGCCAATAGGTAGCCCGCTTCTGCCCTACAGATCTGCAGGTAGAGCTGTTTGATGTGAAGTCATGTAGCAGGCCTGGAACATCTAATATTCACTTTGTTGATCTTCCTTTTAGCTCATAGTGATGTAAGAATGTTTATTTGATCTTTAAAGTTTAGGATAAATATAGAGCAACAGTGATCACCCGCCTTTTCAGCGATGTTGCTTGCAGTTGTACTTTTCCTATATTTTCTCCACGGGAATGTAAACACTTACAAAGTATTGGACCAAACCAAAGAATAAAAAAATATACGAATGAATGATTTATTAATAAATATGCACTATCAGTCAAATGTTTCGACACACCCTCTCATTTAATGTTTTTTAAAGAAGCCTTTTATGCTCATCAAGGCTGCATTTATTTGATCAAAATTACAGAAAAAAACTGTAATATTGCAAAATGTTTTTACAATATAAAATAATGTTTTTTTATTTTTATATAATTTACAATATAATTTATTCCTGTGATGCAATGCTGAATTTTCATCAGCTGTTACTCCGGTCTTAAGTGTCACGTGATCCTTCAGAAATCATTCTAATATGCTGATTTATTATTAGAATTATCAATGTTGTAAACACTTTTTTTTTTTTTTTTTTGCAACCTGATTCTTTTTGCAGGATTCTTTGATGAATAACAAGTTAAAAAGAACAGCATTTATTCAAAATATAAATATTTTCTAACAATGTAAATCTATGCTATTACTTTTAAATTACTGACCCCAAACTTTTGAATAGTAGTATACATTGTTAGAAAACCTTTCTATTTTAAATAAATGCTGTTCTTTTTTAACCTTTTATTGACTGGAAAATCCAGAAAAAAATTCCAAAAAAAGGTTCCAAAAAAATATTAAGCAGCGCATCTGTTTCCAGAACTGATAATAAATCAGCATATTAGAATGATTTTTGAAGGATCATGTGACAGTGAAGACTGTAGTAATGATTCTGGAAATTCAAATTTAATTACATGTATAAATTAAATTTGAATATATATATATATATATATATATATATATATATATGTATGTATATAAATGCGTTGCAAATGAAACACTTTATAATATATATATATATATATATATATATATATATATATATATATTTATTTATTTATTTATTTATTTATTTATTTGTTTGTTATCACTACCCTTTAAAACTTTTGGGTTCAGATTTATTTATTTATTTTTTTAATACTGTTACTAATACTTTTAATATTTTTATTCAGCAAGTATGCAATGCATTGATCAAAAGTGACAGTAAAAACATTTTTTAAATACAAAATATTTCTATTTCAAATTAAAAAAAAAAAAAAATAATAAAAATAAATAAATAAATAAAATAAAATAAAAAATCCTACTATTTCTATTTCAAATTTTGAAAAAAAAAAAAAAAAAATCCCCACACACACAAATATGAAGCAGCACTGTTTTCAACACTGCTAATAATCAGAAATGTTTCTTGGCCAGCAAATCACAAATCAAATGATTTCTGAAGGATCATGTGACACTACAGACTGGAGTAATGATGTTGAAAATGTAGCTTTGGTCATTGGAATAAATGACATTTTAAAATATATTGCACTATAAAACAGTTATTTTAAGCTGTAATAATATTATATAATAGTGGAGTTTTTGCTGTATTTTTGATCAAATACAAGAGTTCTTACTTTCACAGTAATGCAAATAAAAGAATATCCTTAGAGCTGTTTTTTTTTTTTTTTTTTTCTCTTAAGCTCGTACACATGAATTCATTCAGGAACCTCACTGTTCAGCTCCATTACAGCTTTATGTTAAATAAATGTTCCAGTTTCAGGCCGTGATTGAGTTGCAAAAGACAAAAATAACCGCTGTCTTTTTGGATCCAAAGGCGGTATGATCTCATTCAAGAGCATTAGACATGATGTGACTTGAAGTTGGATGCTGGTAGTAATGACGTCTATAGCATTACGGCCCCCGGTCTATCTGCATTTATGCATGGTTATGCGTTTGTCTTGAGAGACGGAAACTCTGCTCAGCTATTACGTTACACCAATGATTGATGTGCTTTTTGAAAGGCAGTGTGCACTCTTTCTCTCAGTGCTATCAATATCTGCATTACCGCAATACAGCTATAATGAGAGTGAGTAATTTATAATAATCCATTAGTGCTTGACCTTTACAAAGAGACGAGGGAGAGTGAGTGAGAGACAGACATAGGCTAAAGAGTGACACTGGTGTTAATATTAAATTCTCTTCAAAACACTTTGGTAATCCTAGAGGGCGGTTTGATGGAAGACATGCAGGCCACAAATAATACAAGACTTACAACTGCATCAACAATACTGCAACACTGGCAATAACAGAAACAAACTCCATCCCCAGCGGCCTGTGTCTGTGTTTGGCGGTGAACCGTTCGCTTTGGTACATCACTAATGGGCCACAGCAAAAGTAATGATTTGGGATTTTATCTAATTTCTCAAAATGTTCCACATGCAAGCTCCCTTTACTCTATAGTCTTGCAAATTTGCCTGTTTCAAACATAAACAGTTTTAACAAAAACAGCTCACAGCTTGCAAACTATTATTAACTGTTCGTATGGGATGTTGAATATCTAATGTCTAATTTATGTTTGGATTTAAAAAAAGAAAATAAATAAAAAATCAGGGTTTATAGTACACAGTATGCTTGTAATAGCAACTGCATTTATTTGATTAAAAATACAGTAAAAACTGTAATTTTGTGAAATATTACTACAATTTAAAATATTGTAATATTTTAATAAAGAGAGATTTATTTTCTATTTGAATATATTTTAAAATGTAATTTATTTCTGTGATGCAAAGCTGCATTTTTTGCATCATTACTCTTCAGTCTTTAGTGTCACATGATCCTTCAGAAGCCATCAGAAGTCACAGATATTATTGGTACTCAATCATTACTATATATATTTTTATTTTATTTCATTTTATTTTATTTTATTTTACTTTTTTTTGACCAAATGCAGCCTTGGTGAGAATAAGAGACTCTCATCAACAACAACAAAAAGATCAAAATAAATAATAAATCACTAACACATTTTTAAAATGTGTGTATATGTATTATTGGTGCCAAAGAGAGTGTCTCTCTGTTGATGCGCATTCAACAGTATCAGACTCTAACCTTTACCCGGCCTCTGAGATTGTGAGTGGATTGATTCAGACTCTATTATTTTGACAGGACATCAGTCCAGAACAAGACGAGAGAAAAAAAAAAAAAAAGACAGAGAGAAAGACTTGGAAGGAGAGCAGTGAGACATAAAGAGTGAATAGAAAGGAAGACGACCTCAGTGAAAGTGTAAAAGAACAAGCGAGAGATAGAGAGAGAGACTCGCTCACTCCTGCAGGTGCAGAGCATCTTCCGTATAAAAGAAATAGAAGAAGAGAGAGGCAGAGAGAGAAAGAGAGAGAGAGAGAGAGAGAGAGACCTTTCAGCAAGAGCAGTGAGGAAGAAAGACCTTGGCTCCCCTTGAAGAGTCCATAAAACCCCCTGTCTCGGAGAAAAGATTGGATGTGGCGCCATGTCTGGATGCATGGCCTCTCCGATAACAGGCTAGTTTCCCTTCGTCAAATCCACACCATGAAGGAAATGAAGGAGGGGATGAAAAAAAAAAAAAAACAAGCCTGAATGTCCTGTCCCCTCATGTTCTGTCACCGATTGAGTTGTGCGCCAAGGAAAAGAGGCACGGCGAACCCAAGAACGTAGAAGTGTTGCTATCAAAGCCCGGCCTGAATTCCACTCAACGTCTAGCGGGTCTTCACAGCAGTATTGACTTAACCGCTGTAGCAGAAACAAACAACGGTAGATAAAGGTATTAGTTCCACTTGCCTGCCACAATTCCTCCACTCTTCTTAAAGGGAGAGACATGATACGGACAAAAGCTCGGTGTAGAACGGCGACTGCCAGCTGAGCGAGTCTGTCGTCCACAAAAACCTTCATGACAGATTACAATTAACTTATAGATCAATGACAAAACACAACCGGCACAGGAAGTGAAGCGTACGCGGACTGCCTGCTCGTGCAGTCTGGCAAACCAAACATGCATATTTTATTGACTTTCAATTGCAAAGTGCTCACTAATAGCCAGATCAGTTTCACAAGGCTAGAGATTGTCAGCCGAGGTGACATTGAAAGTAATAAGCCAAATCAAAAGTCAAACTAAATCAATAAGGGGGTTTATGAGAAATCAACAACTCAAAACCAAATATGAGGGTGTTTCTAATAAGGTAACAAGACCTTTCATGTTGGTACATTTAAAGTTGATGTCAAAAGTTTACATCCTCCTTTCAGAATCTGCAAAATCATACAGGGATCATACAAAATGCATGTTATTGTTTATTTAGTACTCACCTGAATAACATATTTCACATAAAATATGTTTACATATAGTCCATAAAATAAAAAAATAAAAAATAGTTTTGAATTTATAAAAATTACCACGTTCAAAAGTTTATATCCCCTTGATTCTTAATACTGTGTCGTTACCTGAATGATCCACAGCTGTTTTTTTTTTTTTTTTTGTTTAGTGAAAGTTGTTCATGAGTCCCTTGTTTGTCCTGAACAGTTAAACTGCCTGCTGTTCTTCAGAGAAAAAAAAATATATATATATATATATATATTTTTCCAGCATTTTTGTGCATTTGAACCCTTTCCAACAATGACTGTATGATTTTGAGATCCATCTTTTCACACTGAGGACAACTGAGGGATTAATATGTAACTATTACAGAAGGCTCAAATGCTCATTGATGCTCCAGAAGGAAAAACTATGCATTAAGTGTATGGGGGTAAAAACTTTTGAACATAATTTCTTATTTTATATATATTTCATTTAGTACTGCCCTTCAGAAGCTACAAAGGATAGTTACATGTTTCCCAGAAGACAAAATAAGTCAAATTTAGCCTCATCTTTAAATTACAAAAGTGTTCACCCCCTGTGGGACCTGAAGGATTTTTTTGAAGAACAGCAGGCATTTTAACTTTTCAGTACAAACTCATGAACAGCTATCAAAAAAAAAAAAAAAAAAAAAGTTTTAAGACACAGTATTAAGAATCTTGTAGAGGGGATGCAAACTTTTGAACGGAACATTATTAAAAAATTAATAATAATAAACTATTATTTTCTCTTGTGGACTATATGTAAATGTCTCTTATGTGAAATATCTTATTCGGGTCAGTACTAAATAGACAATGACATGCATTTTGTATGATCCCTTTTATTTTAGTAAAATAATTAACGTTTTGCAGATTCTAAATGGGGGATGTAAACTTTTGACCTCAACTGTACCTAATCAAAATATCTTGATAAGTCAGAAGGAAATGTAATAATAAGATTGTTTTTTAGATTTGTTCATAAGAAAAAAAAAAAAATAATACTTTGCCAGTAAGACAAAATACACTCAAAGTACAGCTTCTGAAAGAACATAAAAGAAAGAAAAAATCTTAATATTTCATGCTGTGTTGCCTCTGAAATAAATGTTTCTTGTTTGAATAATATTTGGATGCTTTAACTGGAAAATTAAACAATAATAAATCATTTTCAAACATATTAGAAAAGCATTAGGCATTATTTTTAGCTAATGCCATCTTGATCAAATATGTACCGCGTTTGAACCGATGCACACATTTCCCCTGTGCCCCTGAGCTTGACCACCAAAAAGTAATTTGTTTATTCACTCTTGACCAGCAGCAATCAATCAGGCTCTCTGAACGAAGCAAATCCTCTATATATCCAAGTTGTTATGCTTTGAGAATGCCAGAAATCTGGCTTTCTAATCAACTCTTAACTCCCTGATGAGATGACAACTGTTCTGAACTCATGTGAACTCTGCATTTATGAGTCTAATATACATGCTTCCAATTTATATGTAGATGAAGGCAATGCAGGCAGCAATGTACAACAGACATGTTTTTCAGGCCCTATTTCATACTTGACTGAGGAACTCAAAGCGGGAGATTATACCGAGAGGTCAATGAAGGCTAAATATAAGAGACCTTGACTGAGCGAAGCAAACAGCCTCTTTAGCTAATTTATTTGGCGGCCTACTTTATGACTTTGTTTTTGCGTGTCCTTTAGAAAATGCAGAAGGGTCAAAGGTTGTGTTGTAGAGAATAACGTGATGCACATTATTGGGTATTAAATCGGGGAACTCTTGTTGAACCTCTGAATACATTTATTTGTTGTTCAACCTAGCATTCAAATAATGTTACATATTTCTTTCAACGAAAAACAAATCACAAACATGTTCTCGTTAATATCTCACTTGTTACATCAATGTAAAGCAAATGCACTAGAAGACACTGTCTAGCTTGTTAAAAGAGCTCTCACAATATATCTGACTTTTCAAATTTGCTCAGATACCAAAGTCAGAAATCGTGATTTAAACTCCAACAATGGTGGCATCCATTTAATAATTTGTATTAAAACTATAATTTACAGTCAATGCGTAATACAATACTAATGTACTTCAATACTGAGATGCAGATAATTGCCACTATTTGCAATAAGTAATATAAATAACAGAAAATCCTGCAATTTTAAAATAGTGTAAATAGCCTCTATTGCTTTTTCAACACTTAGCCACAAGTAGTGCACATTTACGATAATAATACAAATCAGCTAAATTAGGCTACTGTCCCTTTATAAACTTATGCACGAATCCAACATACTGATACACATACACTTGTTTCCTCAAATGTTTACGTTTGTGTAATATTAAAGTAATGTATTTACTAGGGCTGTCAGTTGATTAAAAGTTGTTATATAATTAATTACATGATGTTATATAATCGAAAAATAAATCTGTGTTAAATGGAAAAAGCATCAAGTAGACATAACATATTGTAGCTTTAAAAATAAATATTGTATTTGATTCAGCATAAAAATTATTTTATTATTTGTCAAGAGTCAACTGTATGCCATATAAGGTCTGGGGCGGGGCCAGTGTGTTAACTGTGTTACAAAATATTTTAATTGCATTTTTTTCATAACTACACTGTTAGACATTTCAAAGGGTTTTTACAGTAACTTACTGGTAACACTGTTGCCAGTAAGTTACTTTAATTAAGATTTACAGTAATAAACTGTATTTGATTTACAGTTGCAAACTATACTGTTTTACAGTAAATTACTGTAAAAAATAATTCATGTAATTCATTCATTTTAATATAGATTTCATTAGATTTTATCATTTTTAAATAGCATTAATTTTATTTTTGCTCTGTAATACTGGTATTCCATTAAAATACACACAAAATTTACAAAATATCAAATTCTTTATTTAAAATATTGCATGTATAACACTTAAAAATACAGTCTTTCAGTGCTGGAACAGTGCATCTTCACAACTTCTCCTGTCTTAGAATGTTTTGCTGTGCATTATGTTGTATCATCTGGATTTATCCTCACAAATAATCTTTAGGCAACAGAAAAATAATGGGAAAAAAAGTCAAATAGCCAAAGAATACATAGCCATCTACAAAACCCAGGTGCTATTCTAAAACGTTGCCACCACCTTTGCTCACCATCCACTTTTTTTAGTGACAGAAATGTCTTTTCTGAAAAACAAGAAGTAGAAATGGCACACTTTTAAAAGGCAAACCCCATATAGAATACACAAACCTCTCTAACCATAGATGTTGTCTTAGTCTCAGGGTGGCTGGCATGCCCGTCTTTCTTGAGGCTTCATTGCAGTTGCTTTTAAAACACAAATGCAAAAAAACAAAAAAACAAAAAATGCAGTAAAACTAATTCAATTAAAAACGATAACAAACAAATTCTAAAACTAGAAAGGCAGCTAGCCATAACACTTAATTTAACCTAGCTAACATACAATTTTACTTTCTCATTAGGCTACTGGCCAACATTTGAACAGAATTATACATTAGCAAACCTAATATTAATATAAGACAAGCGTTGCTCATTAAAAACAATTTTAACTCTGTAACTTAATTCAATAAGCTGACAAAAGTCGTTTGAAACTACAGAGCAGTTTACCATAGTAAAGTTACTGCCACGTTGACAGTTAAATGTTACGGGTAAAAGGTTAAACTGGTGTGCAAAATCTAACACAAACACACGGACAAACATACTGTGACCCTGGACCACAAAACCAGTCTTAAGTCGCTGGGGTATATTTGTGGCAATAGCCAAAAATACATTGTATGGGTCAAAATTATTGATTTTTCTTTTATGCCAAAAATCATTAGGATATTAAATAAAGATCATGTTCCATGAAGATATTTTGTAAATTTCCTACCGTAAATATATCAAAACTTAATTTTTAATAAGCAATATGCATTGCTAAGAACTTAATTTGGACAACTTTAAAGGTGATTTTCTCAATATTTTCAATATTATTATTCAATATTTTGATTTTTTTGCACCCTCAGATAACAGATTTTAAAATAGTTGTATCTCGGCCAAATATTGTCCTAACCTAGCAAACCACACATGGAAAGCTTATTTATTCAGCTTTCAGATGATGTATAAATCTCAACTTCGAAAAAATTGACACTTGGTTTTGTGGTCCATGGTCACCTTTATTTTTACCTTGCTTGCTGGTCTTATTCTCTCGTAAGGTGCATCGACACACAGCACAGATGTTCTTTGGAACTCTTCCACTCTTGCGGGTTTATCCTAGGGCAAAATCTGTGGCCATGCCGCGCTTCTTCCATGCCTTTCTTGGACTTGGACTATAGAGCCGATTATATATACTATCTACCTAGGATGCTGACAGTAAAGTGATGCCCCTGTATATTTCTGATGTATAGATGTACTCCAAGTGCTGGTGATGTTTCTGGCATGAATGACAAATGGATTTTCCAATCATTACAAGCGATGTAACATGTCCAGTGTAGTCAGTCCCAAGCTGTTGCGGTGCTGTAGAGACGGTGTAGGGCAAATGTCAATCCAAATGTAAGAAATGAGGAAAATAAAGCAACCTCAATAGAATGGTACCAAAGAGGCTGTTACAGCAAATACAGTAGTATACAGCAATTTTAAAAAAAATACAGTAAGTCTCTGTATGTGGGAACTGACGTCACATAAAATTCCCATAATGCAAAGGGTACTACAGTTATTTACTGTAAAGGGAATTTGCAGTATTATACTGGGCGATATACAGTAAGTATATACTGTAGAAATTACAAAAATGCCTAACAGTCTTAAGTTAACGTGTTAAACTGACAGCCCTAGTATTTACATGAATACTAGCAAAGACTGCCATTTTGCCATCATTTGATCTGTATCTGACCATACAGTTGATTTAAAGAAAACTGAATTTACGTCTGAGAGGCGGCCGTGTGTCAGTCGGCACAAATACAGCTTTCTTTTTTGCGGGGTTTGCAACTGTTTTAACGTCAGTCACGTCTTGTGCTGTATTTTCTCACTCATGTATGTTCATGGCTCTAAAATTTCAAAACTTTAGGCTTTAAACATGTTTTACGCTTGTTTTACATTACAAACGATATAAATACAACAACATCTCTATCAGTAGACACTTCATATCAATGGCAGAATCTGCAGCATTGTCATACTCCCCAGGTCTATCTAAAGAACGGATCCGTGGCACATCTGTTATGTCTTGGTAAGCCACTTATCAATTGTTTTATGCTTATTTCACATGAGGAATGTTAGGAGAAACAGTCTCTAAAGCTATAAAGAACAACCTCTGAGAACATATTTCTCAATTTGACATTTTTTTTTAACGTTGCCTTTATTGTCTTCATAAGTCTTTCAGCCTTAGACCTTCCTCATATAGTTTGCTCTCATGCATTTATGTGATTTAGGAACTATCCAACATGTTTATGCCACCCTATCCTATTTGTTTCCAACTGTACCCTTATCAAAAGGATGCTAATGCTTTCGGTCCAGCTGAGGTCACCTCTGCATCTATCAGAAGCACGACCTTGCGAGGGCAGTGGTTTAGTATTGACAGCCTGCACGGTGATGAAAGTTGGTTTACAGTGCTAAGCCTGATCAAATTTTAATGAAGTCCTAAACAAAAGCCAAACATCCTTCTTCAAGATCAGCTCAGGGAGAAACGGGGGTGACACAGTCTTTTGCTTGACAATCTCTGGAGACTTACAAAATAATAAAAAAAGAACTAAAAATCACAAAAGAAAGCCTATTAAATTAACAAGTCACACGCAGCGTGATACTGCGAAGCCCCTTAATTCTGCCTTGAAATTTCATTTTGATTTGAGGACACAGACTGTGTCCTTTGACGTCAGTTCAATCATTAAGCCAGGTCTTAATGTCACATGAAGGTCAGGTCTAAACATATAGGGGTTATGTGACCTATTACTCCGGATGTCACTTAAATAGAGAGAAACTATATTTGAAGTCAATTATAGGGCTGCCATTTGGCAACATTGGTGTCATTCGTGGGAAACACAGGGGGGTTAATGATATGACCCTTTGGAAAAGGTTGTTTTTGGGACTCAGTGGAGCACCCAGATGTGAGTCACTGAAGTGCCAGCTTTTCTGATATGTTTCTCTTAAAATTTGCTAAAGAAACAAGTCAATAGTGATATACAGTAAGTATAGAGCTACAAAATAATGCAGATAACAGATCAAGAAGAGAAGTTCAACAAGAGTGAATGACCACCTACTCACTTGTCAAACATCATTACACACACACACACACACACACACACACACACACACACACATACACACACAAAACAACATTTTTGGTTATGTGCATATTCAAAATACACTTGTGGAAGAAAAAAAAATATTGGAGTTGGTTTTACAAGCAAATACTATTTCAGTCGTCAAAATGTCATGTTCATTATGTGTTGACTCTAATTTTCTAATTTTCTCTTAATAATTACAAAAGAAACATAAGAAGTAGAATATTTAATAAAACATCTCAACAAGAACCTCTTTCTTTTTTATTTTACAGGAGAAGGTAAAGGAGTTACAGTGGCATCCATCCTGTCCATTCTCACCACTGCTTTTACTTGCACAAAATAACTCTGAATGGCAAAGAAAGATTACCCATACTATTTACCCAGATCAATAACGGCTCTAAATGGTATGTTGAGGACTCTTTCATACATGTCTGGTGGACACAACATTCTAATTGGGTTGCCCAACTATACAAAATGGAGGAAAAAAAAAAAAAATATATATATATATATTATATATATTATATAATTATTTATATACATGCTCAGTATGTGGTATATCAAATATTCTAAATACATTTTATTTATATGATAAACCATGTGCTAAAGACTAATGTGACACTGAGCTTTGCTGAATATATATATATATATATATATATATATGTATATATATATATTCACCATCTTTAAATTTAAACAGTATTGTCTACTCAGAATTTTACCAATATTTCAAGATAAAAATGTACAATGTACAATGTACAATGTACAATAAATAAACAATAAATACAATACAATGTATTTTAGTGCTATACCCAAATGGAGAAAAAAAAAAAGTCTGATCACAGAATAGTGGATCCAGTCCATCTGGAAGGTTTTACACAAGGAGAGCCAATTATTCTTTTGAATAATACAATTTTGAATGTGTTGTAATTACATCTTCAAGGCAATTACCATAATTAGTCATCCGTGTATCTAAATGCAATGAGCAATAAATGAATTACAGTACAGAAGTGGTTAAATGTATGTTCATTCCAACACTCTGTGTATGTGGGAAATTTATTCTCTCTGTTAAATATAAATTATAATCGACTAAAGATTTTCTACTTGAGAGAATTGTGTTTCTAATGTTTCTTACATGTTTCTCCCACTGTTTCCACGGTCAAGCGTTTTGGTAACGTCAGCTTAACAGGACAAATATTTAATATTTTTTTTATTTGTTTTATTAAAATGTAATAATAATAATAATAATAATAATAATACATTTATTTATATTACATTTCATTATGTTGGAGGAGCGCAAGAGATCAACACAGTCAGAAGAAGCTGCTTTCTCAAACGATCTTACTCGTCTAAATCTGCACAATTCTGGTGATGTCAGTACCCTAAATGATGTTATAATGGACTATTTCACATCCAGAGATGAAGGATCAGGCGATTAATTACTAAAGAGGAGAAGTCCGATGACAGTCTGTTATATAAACAGTGCGTGAACAGTTGTGCTGCACTCGCTTTTCTAAATGTAAACTGCAACTACAAGGTACATTATTCATGCTATTTAAACATACAGGGGGTGATCAACAGTTCGGAGACTATACCCGTGATAAACAACGGAGAACAGACATTAGTCTGTTTGTGTAATGATGCTGTATAGCGCTCCTGACAGCTCACTTCAAACCCGTTTTTCTAAAAATTTCATTCCTGAAAATCATAGCTATCAGCCAACTTCAGATAGCCATAGCTTTTGTGAATGTGAACCCAGCTTTCATATGGTATCAAAATCGAAAAAAAGTCAAATTTCACCATCTGTTGGGTTTTCCTAGATCACATCACATATATCACAAGGATTTCCCTGAAATAGTTTGCAAAAAACATCAAACAATGGATGTTTTAATGAGTGTGAACCTCTTTTCCTCTTAATCCTCCAATGGCTGATTCAGATATCCAGTTTCCTAGTCTACAACATGACAGACACATATTTCATGTTGCATAATGGCACGAGCAGCTATAACACAGTGCCTATACATCAACCCAGATGATGTATGAATGCACCAAGTGTTTCTCTATATGGAGATATACTATATGTACAGACCACTCCACTACAGCACAGATGTGGCTGTTTTGTTGTAACCGTATGCTGCTTCCAACCAAAAGAGCATGGCTGTAAGCTAAGCAGCAACTGCAGAGCACCTTACAGTATGTAATATTTCTTAAACTCTTTTGTATTCAGCACTATAATTATTTATTTTACTATATTCAGCAATATTCCAAAAGCTTTCAGAGTCTCAGCTAGATAACATGTAATTTCCATGCAATTTTCAGACAATTTTGGGGTTGAGGAGACAATCAGGGTCCATATTGGTCTTTGCAATTGGCAGTTGTAACAGCGCACTTAAGTTATACTTACAGTGAACAAAGTGTTGTTCAACTGACAAAATTAAGTGTGATTTCCACTCAGCCCATAATCACAAATTGAAAAAAGTATGATTATTAAGTTCCTTACTCAGAGATCTGTCTTCCCAGAAGCTTTCTAACATTCCTTTGATCCAAAATTCCCAAATCAAATAACACTGAGACAATTTCCTGCCATCTAGGAATGAACAATCTGCAAAAAAAAAAAAAAAAAAAAAAAAAAACTCTCACAACCCCAAGGCTGAAACTGCACATGCTCTATATTAACCGAAAAAGTACTAGTCATAATTGCACTACCTTTCCATAAATAAAGAAATAAAAGCAAACTCAACATCAAAGTGATACACAGAGGGAAGTAATCACTTGGAAATGGAACTGTAATCTCTTAAGGGATAGCAAAGGTAGTTATTTTTAGTCAGTTTTCAATTAAATGCTTTTTTTTTAATTCAATTTGTGAATCACCTATGGCTATACTTGAGCAACTTTATCTTAGTAGTGACAAGTATGCTTGTGAAACTCTTGCATACTCAATAAGTAGGGTATACACAGTAGGAAATAAATGACTACTGAACTAATGTCAGGATGCTGAATGCTGGACTGACAGGATTCAGTTTGAAAAATGAATGACAAATGAAGCAGGGAAAATGTCAGTACATCACACAGAGCACATCTGGGTATGATGTTTTTGCCATTCGTGACATCACAGCTCATGGGAATGCTCAAAGGTAAATTTAGAAACTCACTAGCTGTCATGTGACATCTGTTCTGGAGCAAATAGACTGTGCTAATGTCTATTTTCTACATGGAGCAGTGTGGGATAGTGACATCATGTTGGACAGATTAAGTGATTTTAGAACTAATGCATTGCAATACTTAAACTTGTGAATCTCACAAAACAACAAAAACGTCCACATAACAGTTTAAAACAGTGCCTTCGTTTTTTTGACAGTTAAGTCCTATGTTCCTCAAAAACAGGCTTCATTTTCAATTACTATAATTTTTCATTTACATAATTTGATTCTTAAGTGAAATATTACCAGCATATTAAAATGTCTAACCCAAGTGTGGACTTGCTCACATTTTCTAATGCATAACATTAATGTCAATCTAAGACATTTTTGAGCAGACTAAAACTTCCTTTCGGCCTTAAATACACGCAGTGAAGCTGCACATAACAGTTCAGACTCTGTTAGTCAATTTTCTGCAATTCATTTTGAGAAACTCCATAAAGACATCTGGCACTTGCAGTATATCTAATTAACGAACAGTGAAATAAAACCGAATGTACTTGAAGACCTTGACTACTTGAAGACATTCAACTGCACAACTATAAAGACAGATTTACACAATTATATCAGATTTTTAGACATCATATGACAACATGGGTCACTAGGAGCAACAGCATGACAATATCTATCACTTCATCAGATGACTAACCATGAGAAGGTGGATTCATCAAGCCATATGTTCAGCCCTCAGTTCCCATGGGAACCCACAAGATTTAGTCCTCTGTCTGAAACCAAGCTTGACTCTCTGATGTCTGAAGCAATAATGTAAATATAACGAGACAGAAGCGATAAAGAAAGTAGAAAGAGTCAAGGCTGAGGAGGTCAGCGTGACCTCATTGTCTCTGAAGCAGCTTCTCAGCCTGATCCATCTAACTTCACCCACTGCGCTTTATCACATCTGAGAAATTCAGGCCTCGGAGAGTATAAAGACACACGCAAGCAGCAGAGTAAAAATTCTACAGCCAGATCCATCAGATATAAGTAATAAGAGAATAATTCAGAAAGAAGAAAACAACAGAGAGATATATGAATGATCTCTGGAGAACAGACACACCAAAGCCTCAGTCTGAAAGATAACACATACTGATGGCTTTTACAAACCATTTCTCAACATAACATATGGAAACTCCTGTGCTTAAGATATTCTGCAAGAGATGCAGGTTGCAATCTCCTTTCTCCTCTTCCCTAAAACACTAAAAACAATCTAAAGAGATCATATAAATAGATTAGAAATGAAATGAATAGGACAGAAGATGGATAGCACAGAATATAATCCTTTCAAAAGTTTTCTATTCACTTTTTAATTAATTATGGTAGAACTACTGCAAAATACTTTGGCTACCATGGTACAATTTTCTAAGGATGATACTGTTTTATTAATTTTGTTGTACCTCAAAATGGCTGGTTTCTAGCCCTTCGGTGTTGTTTGAGTGTATTTGTGATTTAAATTTGTATAATTCTTTTTAATGAGCATGTGAGGGGCTGTTGGATTTCATAATGTGTGGAATTTCTGCTTACTTTTTAGATATGTGCATGGCTAATGACTGGAGTCAAGGAATAGCTGAATACAGCAGGAACCTCATGCACTCTGAAAGGAAAAAAAAAAAAGAAAGATAAAGACTAAAGGATGGAGTGAAGATCAAGGTGGTGTCTGAAAATGGGGCAACTTTCAAAAGCTGTCATTGTTTTGATGAAAGGCAGGCGATGGTGTTCACCTTTGATAGCCAGGCTGGATTCTGCCATCCTACCAGTGTTTTTGGACAGCTAATTGACGGATTATGGTGTTTGGCCTGACCGCACGCCTAGACGAATTCAGGTTTGTACACCAATGTCAAGATGACATGTATTTTAAATAATAATAATATATATATTTTTTCGTTGAGGTTGGAAGTTACAAACAAGAGCAAAATCATTACTGAGAGACAAAAACACCTTCCGCATATCTTACGCAGAAAAACAATCAAATGTGTTCGCAAAATAATAAAGATAATTACCCAGCTAGAAATTTGAGTTTCCATTTAATTGAAAGAGCTTTATTGGACTGACAAAAAATATTAGTTGCCAAAGCAAAAACAATTTAATACAACAGACTGTGATCCACAAAGCCAAATTAGCTTAATTTACTCAGAGCCAAATTATATTCCAGGAAAAAAAAACAAAATATGTCCATGCCTTATTTCTACTACAGAATCCCAATTAATTAAAAATAAATTAATAATATCAATAATAAAATAAATACATAATATAATAGTAATATCACATAACATAATATTAATATCATTGCATAGTCGGTCATATATATATATATGTATATACACATACATACATACATACATCTACATACTGAAGAGTTTATTTGCAAAAACAGATAACAGATAGTTTTAGATAGTTATTAGATAGTTTTTAGATACAAAATACAGATAGTTGTATTTTAAAGTTATTTTTACTTAATTAAAATAACCCAACTGCAGCTGGATTAAGATTAATTCAAATGCACAATTAAAAACATGATTAAAAAAATAAAAATCTTAAAAACTGAGTTTTTAACATCTCTCTTGCTCTCTCACTCTCTCTCTCTGTCTATGTGTGTGTGTGTTTTGCTTATGCAATAAAAAAGCTACATAAAGCCAAATAGAAAAAAAGGATAATGTTTTTCACATTTCAATAAAAGCTTTTAACATGATTTTACTGCTACTCCCATTGGAAAAAAGCGTCTGCTAAATGAATAAATGTAAATGACTGAATGATGTAAATGTTGTTATTATTTAGCATTGCTATGTGGAAATATTTGGCAGCAATACACACTTCAATATTATATTTATGCTATTTTTTTTACACATAAAAATATATAAATGATAATAAACACAAGCAAAAACAACTGCATTAATGTTTCCCTTATAATGTCGTGTTTTCAGCTGATATCGTTGTGCCACAGTACTGCTAATAACACAGAGGAGCCATTTCCTTAACCACTGCTCTATTTGCATTCATTATTCTATTAATATAGATCAGCATGTCAGAAGTATATCACTCTTTTATTAAACCTCTTAAAGAGCCTCTCATCACTACTGAGAATTCTTCTCTGCATTTCTTGGAATCACCTGTTTTACACATCAGGTGATTTTGCAGAATTTGCCAGACGTACATAGTGCAATGAATCATTCGTTATCTACATATATTGCCAGGACTCTTCCTTTTAAAACACAATTTTCTGTTTAGTTTCCATAGAGATAAAAAGCATTAGGGAAACAAAGTAAATCAATTGTAATAATTCAAGGAACCCTGTCATTGTTAAAAGAATAGTTTCCCTAAATGTACTTTTGAGGGAATCTTTACACAGCTCTTTATCATTCATCTGTCTGTCAGGCTGTAAAAAAAAGCACAATATAAATATCATAAAAGTAGACCATATGTCTTCTAACATCATATGATAGCTTTGTGTGAGAAACAGGCTGGTAGTTAAGTTTGAAAAAAAAAGAGCTGCATGAAGTTTCTCTTTTTGTGTTCGACAGGGAAAAATAAAAAATAAAATAATATAAAAAGAGCATGAGGGTTTGAAACCACAGAAGTATGAAAAAATAATGACAGAGTTGTCTTTTATAAGCGAACTATTCCTAAAACAAGTGTTGAAATTCCACATAATAATATAAAAACTCTGAAGAGATAAATAAAAATGCAAATACAACTGCAGAATGCATAAACCAGATACGTTTGGAAACAGCTTCCAACTCAAATAAGTCTCCTATGGGGACTGAAGAAGTAGTCATGCATTACTTGTTCTTCATTCAGAAAGGCCCCTTGGCACCCTTCCCAATTCAGAACATTAAGAATCTCTCTCTCTCTCTTCTCATTGCAGTGCCCTGGATTCAATATTTAAAGCACTTCAACACAAATAGGCCCTCCATCATTGCTAAGGTAGGCGAAAGTTCAGACAACTGCCTGGTGTTTGGCCTGATAAATGAACACCCTTGGCATTTACTCAGGGACGAGAACTCGAAAGAGAATAATCCATGTTCTGGAGGGAGAATGTCCTCGGTGTTCAACACTGATTCCACGCGATGGGAAAGTGGAAGTGACCTACCAATTCCTTTATGCAAGATTACGGGATATTAAAATGATGGAAAGGGTAGATGCAAACACAAGATAAACCAAGGACAGTTGGAAATGCACAATGGTGGGCTAGCATCTTGCAGTGTTTAGCTCTAAAACACTCGCCTGGCAGCTTCTTGTAATCCTGAAGACCTTGATTAGCTCCTTCAGGTGTGTTTATTTAGCATTCAAAGCTAAACTCTGCAGGATACCGGTCCTCCAGGAGCAGGATTAGACAGCGCTGCCCTAATTAAAGTCGCAATGAAATGTTGTTTGCATTTGCGCTTCCATAATCTGATGCATTTCAGAGCGAAACGGGATATTTAACAAGAAAAAAGGTAAGGGGATAATTGATTATGTCCACTGGGAACTGATTGGATGTCAAAATGTAGCCGTGATATACAAGAAAGTGGTGGATTTGCATTAGTCAGTAAGGAAAAATGCTGCAGAGGTGAAGTGAAGCAAGTTATTCAATCTAATAAAGGTTTTTGAGGAGCTTTAGTGCAAAATACATGGATGAATCATGCACAGGAACTTGCCTGTTTGGATTTTATGTTGACTTTAAGGCTTAAATTCTACAAAAGGAAGTCAAAAAAGGTCTGTAGATGGTATAACATATAGTTAACAGTTGAAGAGTTTAGATGTAAATGTCTTTAAATCCATCTGACGTCTTTCTTTAAAAAAACAGTTTAATCAGGCTCCGACGTATAGGTTTCTACCTAAGTACCAGTACTTCTCATTGGGCTGAGGCTGGGATTTTAGCGAGTTTGAAGTAAAAGTATTTGATGGATGTATACTATGTGTCGAAAACATTCACATTCACAGTATCATTTTCACATTTTTGACCGAGATGGCTTTTAGGAGGTTTTGCATCTGAACTCTTCAATTTTAAATATATGTACAAATTATGCAGGACATGCTTCAACTGTGTTTTAAATATTCAAGTAACCATAAATAATAATAATAACAAATAATAATAAAATAAATAAATAAATAAATAAATAAATAAATAAATAACATTACGAATCAGTCAGAAAGCATACATTCACATGGCACCAGACAGACACTATCAAATAGAAGTCATGGTCACTTTTTTTTTTTTTGTTTTTTTTTTAGAAAAATCAATCTGCACTTTGATGAGATGTCAAAATGTTGGGGTTGGTACGATTTTTTTTTTGTTTGTTTTGTTTTGAAAGCTCACCAAGGCTGCAATTATTTGATCTAATTATTCTAATTCTAATTTTGATCTTCTATTATTATGCTAATTTGCTGCTCAAGAAACATTTCTTATTATCAGTGTAAAAACAAACAAACAAACAAACAGTTGTGCTACCTAATATTTGTATTTATTTATTTATTTATTGGTGTACTTACTTGAAAAAATAAAATCTTACTGACCCCCAACTTTTGAACAGCCGTACTGAGGACTGTCATTGGTTAAAACTTGATTATAGATTAACATATTACAAATATACCACAAAAAGAGTTTTTTTTTTTTTTTTTTTTTAAATTCTCTTATGTTTTTTTTTTTAATTATATTACTTTCCTGAATACTTGGAATATAGTACACTGCACTGCAGAGTCTCACTGACTATTATGACACTTTATGGTGCTTTTGCATGAAAAATCTTAATAATAACCATTGTATTTATAAATAAATAAATAAATAAAAGTTGAACAGATGAAGGAAGCCATGCAGGTTTGGAATGAGATGAGGGTGACTTAAAAATAGCAGAATTTGTTAAACCTGTACATTTAAGATCACAGTGAAAGGGGTGCAAAAATGTCATTATATAATTTCAGATTTCTTGCATCTCTTTATTGTCAGATCTCCACCTAAACAGCATTTTTAAAGCACACGGCAGCCCTGGCAAATTGAATATATGCGAGGCATCCAGCAAGTGTTTAACCGTATGACCTTTATCAAAAGTAATTTCCAACAAGAGACTTTATCATAGTCCTCACGGAGCTCCATGCATAATACAGCGTCAGCTAATGGGGTTCATGAGTTATTTCTCTGCAGTATTTTCCTATGATGAACTCTATCCCATCAAAGCGAAACGTAAAAATGGGCGACGGACCAGCCCGACCCCACGCGTTCCAATAAGCTAGTGTTTGTCACGTCACATATTTTACATTCCAAATGATAGACTGCACCTCGTCATCCACGTGAATAATTGGCTGTGCATCAGAAGCGCAGAAAAGGTTAATTAAAATGGCATTATGGGCCATAGGGATCTATTAGAAATGCCATGATGGTTCGGCTGGGTTTTATTTAAGGCTTCCAGCTTGACGATTGAATAGAGACCGATACAGCCACGCATCTCTACACCGGGAGGTTTTGTGAGAAAATAAGGTCATATTGTAGACTGCATGGCAGTTATTGGTGATCAGACTGTGTGAATTCAATATTAACGTAGTCTTTACCCCATTGGCCTTTAAAATCAGTCCTACAATGAATAGGACACGTCCTGGCCTCTCATAGACCTCATAGACCTGAAGTCCATTGCGATTTATCACACAATCGTGTTTCAACCACCGAGCCATTCTGTTTGACAGACTACAATTCTCTAATTGTACTCAGGGCTAGAGAACTGGAAGCCTTTGATAACTGTGATTGCGCCCAGTACGAAATGAAATTAATTAAAACCGCCTCGATAGGACGCTCGTTATTAGGTCCGACTTGTTTTCATTTCTTTGCTTCCTTTGTAGCACAATAACTGACACTTCTATTCAGTGAGAAGACAATCGAGTGTACTGTATATACTGTCTGCTTGTGGGAAAGTTAATTTTACCCTTTGTGCATACAAGATATGTTATGCAAATATGTTTCTGATCATGTTCCAATAAATTAAACTCCTTTTTTATGACTTTAATTAATTCTGACTTCATGACAGCAACTCCCAAGTGTCGTTTTTCAAAACAGACCACAACGATCAGCATGGGGCACACTCTAATATCCTAATTAATTAAACTTTAGTTCTTTGTAAATAGTTTTAAGTTGCCAGATTTCATGTATTAAATATTGTGGGTGGAATTTGGAAAATAAATGGTAAACTATTAAGAAGCTTCTTGAACTATACAGTAACACTTTACAGTAGAGTACACTGCTTTTCTTACTTAGATTTTTTTGTCTTGTTTCCAGTCAAAATATCTAAAAATTCTTAAATCAAGAAGGATTTTCTAGATAGGTCAAAATTAATTTCTTGTTTTCAGAAAAAAAAAAAGAAAAAAAAAGAGTTGCTTATTTCAAACAGAAAACTAGATTATTTTGCTTACCCCATTGGCAGATCATTTTGCTTGTTTCAAGCAAAAACACACTTAATTATGACTTTTTTTTTCTTCAGAAAACCCTTCTTGATTTAAGAATTTTTGGTTGGAAACAAACAAACAATCAAAGTAAGAAAAGCATTTTTTTTTTTTTTTTTGCAGTGTAAAGTTCAGTTTGTTAACATTATCTAATGAACTGGGTATCATGAACTAAAAATTGACAATTTTATCAGTTAATGATGCTTTTTAGCATTTCAAGTTTAATGTATTACAAACAAACATGAACAACCAATGAATTTATTTCAAATCTTCTAGATTACAATACCTAATGCATTAAATATTTTTATACTACGGAGCCGTTAAATGCTTGAATCTGATTGGCTGATGAACGTTCTGAAGGTGTGCATTATTTTCAGGGAAACGCACGGCGAACGTAGTTTCAGGCAGCTTCTAACCACATTACATGTTTATATCACTTCGCCACATTTCAAAGGTCCTTACAGCCTAAAACAGCAAAATAATCAAAACCCACAACGACACTGGCCAAACAAATAAATACAGACACAAACAATACAAAGAAACGACAGATTTCTTCCATGTTTTTGCCGCAAAATTAAGTTTTATTATGTCCGGAAAGCACACACTATTTCACACTCTCTCTAATAGACGCACACACATAACAGTCAGCACAGACGTGAACATACGCGCTAATGTTGTTAGCGCTGCTCTGATGATTAACAACTTAAAAACTACACGACATTTCCCATAACGAGGTAACATCGACGCTGTTCCTGAAGAAAATTAACTTAAAGTTTCACTATAAGTAGAGACGCTGCTGCTGATCACGTTTGAGGAAGCACAGACTCACAGAGGTAATTCACAAGCTTAATCTCTTTCTGTCTCTCTCTTTCCGTCTGTCTGCCTGCCAGTCTGTCTGTCTAAACTACATTATTAACTGCATTATTCTGCTATCAACGGCTTAAGCGTCGTTACTAGGTCTAAAATGACGTTTTGGTACTAGCAACAAATGCTTTGGATGAGCTGTGTAAGAAATTAATCCTGCTCACAATATTCGTTTAAGAACAAAAACCGGACGAATGCCTTGAAATATATCATCCGATCGATGTCTTGAGGTGTGGTAACCGTAGTATAAGCGGAATAATTGACTTAGGTCTGCTGAATTCCTAGAAAATAATGCACACCCGAGGTGGTGATGCGGCCGCGACGCGAAGCGGAGTATATTGAGTATATTGAAATTCTGAATCCTGTTTGCTACTGCAGTTTATATTCAGAAATTGATTCGAAATTTTAAAACGATTCTTAATTAAATCCTGAAAAGTACACAGTTGTGCTAAAAACTTCCTCTTCTTTAAACTATTAATTGCAAAATTTGCAGTAGAACAATGTCTGTTATCTAATGTCTGATACAGTGCCTCTTCTGGTTGAGATTACCAATTGCACTGCATTATAAATTGTATTCTGACACATTTCAGAACCAACCATGTGTAAAATTAAGCTTGTTTAGTGACAGTAGAAGTGTTTGCATTCACTTACTTTAGTCTTTATACACAGGTCTAAAACAAATTATTCTCCTCCAAGATAAAACCAATGAGACACTTAGCCAGGAAAAAAATATGAACTATTGGTGCACTGCATCATTTCGTAAAGGAAGAATCCCATTTACTTGACTAAGCTTTTTTGTCATTTGCTGCACTGACATATACTCCCTAACATCGAAAGCAATGTATGATTATTACAAACATGTTCTGAATTCATGGGTTGTTTGTAATTTCTGCCAAGAGGCATGCATTTAATCATCAAACAGTGTAAGGCAGCAATAAGCACAGCCGTTTATCAGCATCAGGCAACATATAGAGTCTTTCTGAACAACACCCTCAACACAAACCTCATTCATGATAGACACCAAATATTTCATCCTAGCTCTCTATACTTATTACATTTTCATTTCCATAATCCCCTGAGGGGAACTCATTATAATGTTTTATTCATTGATGTACCACCCTTAAGCATTTAATAAAAATCACACACTTTCCCAATAAACACCACTGGAAGTACAGATTCGCCTTGTATTCTCAAATGATCCTTGAACATTTACATTTAAGTTCTCAGCAGATATTTCCTTAACAAAGAAAGTACAATACGATGCAAACATCAGGTTATTGGCAATTACAAGGAGATGAGAACGCACAACGCATGCCAATTTTTTTTAAGTATGTCTGCCTTAGCAAACATCACTAATAAGCCTACAACAGATGCAAATCCGTTCAGCTTACTGTGGGGCAAACAAGTATTTGATACACTGCCAAGTTTTAAAGTTTTCCCACTTATAAAGAATGGAGAGATCTGTAATTTTCATCACAGGTACACCTCAACTGTGAGAGACAGAATCTAAAAAAAAAAAAGTACAGAAAATCACATTGTATTATTTTATTGCGTGAAATAAGAATTTGATCACTTACAAACCATCAAGAAGTCTGGCTCTCTGACCTGTTAGTTTGTCTTTAAGAAGCCCTCCTATCCTCCACACATTACCTGTATTAATTGCACCTGTTTGAAGTCGTTACCTGTATAAAAGACACCTGTCCACACATGCAATCAATCAGGCTCCAACCTCTCCAATATGGGCAAGACCAAAGGGCTGTCTAAGGACACTAGTGACAAAAATTGAAGACCTGCACAAGGCTGGGATGGGCTACAAGACAATAGGCTAACAGCTTGGTGAGAAGGCAATGACTGTTATTATTAGAAAATGGAAGAAATTCAAGATGATTGAATCTCCCTCGGACTGGGACTCCATGCAAGATCTTGCCTCGTGGAGTATCAATGATCCTGAGAAAGGTGATGGATCAGCCTAGAACAACACAGGAGGACCTGGTCAATTACCTGAAGAGAGCTGAGACGACAGTCTCAACGGTTACCATTAGTAACACTACACCGTCATGGATTAAAATCCTGCAGTGCATAAGGTCCCCCTGTTCAAGCCAGCACATGTCCAGGCCCGTCTGAAGTTTGCCAAAGACCATCTGGATGATCCAGAGGAGGCATGGGAGAAGGTCATGTGGTCACTTTTTTTTGGTATAAATTCCACTCGCCGTGTTTAGAGGAAGAAGAAGGATGAGTACAATCCCAAGAACACCATCTAACCGTGAAGCATGGGGGTGGAAACATCATGCTTTGGGGGTGCTTTTCTGCAAAGGGGACCTTATTGAGGGGACGATGGATGGGGCCATGTATCATGAGATTTTAGGCAACAACCTCCTTCCCTCAGTAAGAGCATTGAAGTTGGGTCGTGGTTGGGTCTTCCAGCATGACAATGACCCCAAACACACAGCCAGGGCAACTAAGGAGTGGCTCTGTAAGAAGCATTTCAAGGTCCTGGAGTGGCCTAGCCAGTCTCCAGACCTGAACCCAATAGAGAACCTATGGAGGGAGCTGAAACTCTGTGTTGCCCAGCGACAGACCCAAAACCTGAAAGATCTGGAGAAGACCTGTATAGAGGAGTGGGCCAAAATCCCTGCTGCAGTGTATGCAAACCTGGTCAAGAACTATGGGAAATGTCTGACCTCTGTAATTGTAAACAAAGGTTTCTGTATAAAATATTCAAATATTAAGTTATATTTTTAGATTGTATCAAATACTTATTTCATGCAATAAAATGGAAGTTAATTATTTAAAAATCTTACAATGTGATTTTTCTGGAATATTTTAAATTTTTTTTTTTTATTTATTTATTTTTAGATTCTGTCTCTCACAGTTGAGGTGTACCTACAATGGAAATTACAGATCTCTCCATTCTTTGTAAGTGGGAAAACTTAAAGAGCTGTGTATATATATATATATATATATATATGTATATATGTATGTATGTGTGTGTGTGTCTAAAGGAAAGCTGTTGATGAGAACAGGACATATGTAGCACACGTATGGATGGGATTACATTTGTCGCGTCTAGATTGAATTTGAACAGATAGCAGCATAGTCTGAGCAAATAACCAACACCACACGATGAACGCTATCATATTTCAGCCCAAATTGATTGATATATATATCATCCATGTCTCGCCAGATTACATGGAATGGTTATATCAATTCACTTGCTTGGTTGAACACGATATGTGTTCACTGAGCTTCTGCAATATCAGTATAGTGCTTAAAATATCGTTTATGTAGCTCATAGCTAAATCTGTGAACGCTAAGAGCCATATAATCTCTTCAACAGGGTTACTATTGTATACCGTGGTGTCAGTCATTCAGACAAGAACTGCTAGTGAATGAAAAGCTCTAGGAAATGTGGTTGTGAAAAGTACCCTTGACTATAGGACACTGTCATTGAAGAACAAAAGAACAAAGATCCTCATTGGAGTGGAACCTTGTGGAGAACCTCCAGTTCTTTGAGGAAATTCAGTAATGAAACCCATAAGTTCCTGCAAGAACTCCATAGCAGTCTCTACAGTAACATATAAGATAAAGGAATGAGGTGGTAGAAATATCTACTGAAGTCCATTCAAAATGGATATCTGAGGCACTTTCAAAGGGCACCTAGTGGTTCTCCAGAGGGTTCTGTGGGTGTCTCGATCTGAGCAACCCTAAAATGTGGCACATATTGAATGGGAAACAAGCATAGTCAGTGGGGAAGCTTGCCTTTGTGGTCTGAAGGTACAAGAGAGAAGAAATAGTAACAATCTAATTTAGGAGGAAATCAATGCTAGCTTTCTTGCAGAATAGGCATACTGTTAAATTGACATAATGGCCATACATACTTTGTCAACTCAGTTGCATAACACCCACAGATGTTCCTATTTGCAGACTCTTTGTCATTTGGCATCCATCCTATAGTCAGTCTTACCTGGTGAAAGAAAGTCATTTCATATACACTGTAGAAAAGCATGGCGCCATTACCATACAGGTGTGTGGCACCGCAAACCTGTCAAATGGGATCAAATGCGTTCAAAGAAAGTCTTGCCTAATGGGAATTTCATCTGTGATTATTCAAGATGGACCTGTAGAGAATAGCTTTCTTAATCCACCGCAGCTGTGTTCACAACGGTCCCAGACAGCGTAGCCTCATCAGTAAGATCTCTGAGAATAGCTGTGGTCTCATCTGTTGGAGATATGAAAGACAGGTGCGATGACTGCTTTCAGTCCAAATAGAGCAACAGGTAGATGCAGTACAGATTCTAAACTTTATAATTAACTAAAGGCCATTCCAATTCCACAAGGATATGATGCCCTGACTCTAAAGGAGGATTCATATCAGTGTAGAAAGGCACACTGACCTTCAAAAGGAATTGTGTGAAAGACAGATATTTTCATTAATAACAGAAAATGACAGTTCGTGAACACATGCTCTTTCAAAATGCTCAATATGCTATGTCTGTCTCTTTTTGTTTTTTCTTTTTTTTTCAGTTCAAGGTAAATTCACATACTTTAATAGAATAATATTTTTAGTGTATTGTGGATTAATTAAAACTTAAATCCAGACGTTTCATGAAGTTTATAAATGAATCATTTTTTATGGATTAATAATACCAACAATAACTTTATGCTCATCAAGGCTGCATTTATTTGATCAAAAATGCAGAAAAAAGTAATATTGTTATTACAATATAAAATAATGTTTTTTTTTTTTTTAATACCTTAAAGAATAATATATTCCTGCGATGCAAAGCTGAATTTTCATCAGCTGTTATTCCAGTCTTAAGTGTCATATGATCCTTCAGAAATCATTCTAATATGCGGATTTATTATTAGAATTATCAATGCTGGAAACAGTTGTGCTGCCAAATTTTTATTTATTTATTTATTTTTTTTTTTTGGAACCTGTGATTATTTCTTTTAAGATTCTTTGATGAATAACAAATTAAAAAAAACAGCATCAATATTTTCTAACAATATAAATCTATGCTATCACATCCTTGGTGAATAAAAGTATACATTTATTTGATCAATTTTCTGACCCCAGACTTTTGATCATGCTGTTCTTTTTAACCTTTTATAGATCAAAGAATCCTGAAAAAAAAGGTATAATCTTTTCCAAAAAAAAAAAAAAAAAAAAAAAAAAATATTAAGCAGCATAACTGTTTTTAGCACTGATAATAAATCAGCATATTAGAATGATTTTTGAAGGCCCATGTGACACTGGAGATTCAATTTCAATGAATATTAATATAGAAACATGTTGTTTTACATTGTAATAATATTTCATAATATTATGTTTTTTTTTTTTTGGTTTTTTTTTTTATCAAATGAATACAGCCTTGATAACCATAAGAAACTTCTTTAACAAACATTGAAAATCTTACTGATCCCAAACTTTTGAACTGCATATACTGCAACCAATTAAAATGTATAAGCATCTTTATTGTTTCAACAATATTAAAGACAATAAAACAACAACCATACTTTGTATATCTTCATGTGTTACTACTAATTTGTTTTGCATAGCATAGCATCATTTCTTTAGCTTGAACATCAAGAAAATGGTCTGATTTGATCATTTTCTTTTTAATGTCTTTTAAGAAACTGGACAAATGCATGCCAAAATATTGGATAACTGAGTGAAAAAAGACCCCAAACACAAAATGTTAATTTTTTTTCTTTTCTAAACATGTGAGTGATGCTTGCCACTCTGCTGTAAGATGATTTCTAGGGGACAAGTCTAAATTCTCTGTGATATTCTGGTCTCTAGATATGGCCCAGGTCCCTCATTTTAATGCAAGTACATGGGATTTGTTCGACCGTTTTGTCTGCCAGATGAAAATTGTAAGTCTGATCCTATTTGCAACACGTCCCACTCTGTATTTTCGCATTTCTCCGTGTTTCCTTGATGCTCTTACATGTTATAATGAAAAGCAATCTTGCTTACTGGACTGAATGTATATGCATGCATTACAAACAATATAGCAGTATATCAACTAACTGACACATTTCTTGGTGTTTCAAAGTATATCATACTGCCAAACGGTTATATAGAGAACAAACAGTGTATTTCAAATAGCCCCAGTGTTTCAGTAGACTATTCTGTATTTTTACCACAGACACAGGCTTTTTGATGCAACTAGCGGTAACGAGTGCTTGTGGATTGCTCCTACTACTAATTAATTCTGAAGGACAACAAGCACATGTTGAGTGCACCATATTTACAGCCTGCATAATTGTCACTTTTAGGTCTAATGTAGGCATAACTTTATATAGGAAACAGGAACAAAAGTGGGTTACCTCCTAAACTGTCCCCATGGCAACAAGAGCAAAAGTACCCTTGATTCACAGCAGACGTAGCAGAAAAGATCTATTGAACCCAACCAGCCCACAAACTGCCCTGTTTGCCAGTGCGTACAGGAATAAATCGCCCTTTTTCCTTTCTGACGACAAGCCCGTAACTGGATGGTGCAAGTGGAACCTCCCACAAACCATCCTGTCACAGGAAGTGCAGTCTGGCTATCTTTGCATTGGCATGACAACTACAGACTCACGAATGGACTGAAATGCTCAAACAAGGTTGCGGCACAAGCAGAACATTCACACATGGAGCGTTTCGTTGAGTCAGGGTGGCGACCTGACATTTTAAGAGGGGCTTTGAAATGTTAAACTATTTGATAGAACTGGGTTGAAAGGCAACAATTTGGGCCATTTTAGTGAGGCTGAATGCAAGGTGTGAAGAGCACTTGTGTTTGCAATAATGTTAATGAAAACGGTCTGAGGAAGAAAAAAAACATAGCTGCTAAGCAAATGTCTGGCATTTATTTGTGTGTGACATGCTTGGCAGCTTGTTTAACACACATCAAATATATATATATATATATATATATATATTTATATAAGGACATTAAATAAATAAAATTAAATAAACATAAGTTTTACTTTCTAATGTGGGTCAGAAAATAAATACTCACTTACTCACTCATTCATTCCACACAATTAAATGTAAATAAATTTCAGCTAACTAAAAAATATTTAAATGAAACTAAACTGAAATTTTGGGGTAAACATCCTTTGTATGACATTAGCATTTTAATAATGTTAAATAATGTTTAACATTAAAAATAATGTATCCATGTTGTACCCAGTGTTGTTGTTGTTGGTTAAAACTAAAATTAGTAAAAATTGTTTTTTGGTATTTGAAATAAAATAAAATTAAATACATGTATATTGGATATACTTAATATTTTCATGTTTTATTTATTTTTCAGTATATATTTATACTTTTGTCATATTACTATATTCGATAATATATTACTATATTATGAAACAATTTAATATTTAATATAAAAAGGTTAATTTAAACTGCAATATGTTGAAGTACTAAACTTATTAAAATTAAAACTGAAATTAAAAAATAAAATAAAACTGAAATTAAATTATTTTAAATAAAAATATTTATACAACTTATTCAAATTAAAACTGAAATTAAATTATTTAAAATACATGAATATTTATAAAAAAAAGTTTTACTTTCTAATGGGTCAGAAAATAAGAAATACTCACTCACTCACTCACTCCACAAAAAAAATTAAATGTAATTAAACTTAAACTAAACTAAAAAAAAAAAATAATAAAAAAAAAAAATAATAATAATAAAATAATAATAATAAACAAAAAAATTGGGGTAAACTCATCCTTTGTTTGACATTAACATTTTAATAATCTTAAATAATGCTAAATAATGTTTAACATTAAAAATCCAACATGTCCTCCAATTTATACGACCGACTAAAGTCGTTTTCACAAATCCTCAAATACGTCTCTGTAAAGCGTATTCAACATTTGCTCCCTTATCAGTAACAGGTATCTAACTCAACCTTAGCATTATGTGTAGGTCAATTAGTAGCGCGTTACGCTGGGGAGTGGTATAATCATACGAACACAGGTTCGATACCAGAAAACGCATATGTTTTCATTGTATGTTTTTTTTTTTTTTTTTTTTTAAATATGCACTAGAAATCATGATTTTGCACTATTTCTGTAAGGGGTAGGTTTAGGGTAGGGTTAGGTGTGGTCATATATACGAATTACACCTAGTAAAACACCTTTAAATTACCCTGAAATCGTATAAAAACTCATACGTCATTCGATGACGTCAGATCCAACGCGACACTGTCATTATTTTTACGACCGCTAGAGGGCGCTTAACTTTAAAACGTAAGAATGGATCGTATTTGGTCGATTCAAAAACGTACAACTGGGTCGTTTTTTTTTGTCACATCACTATATTAAATAATATATCACCATATTATGAAACAATTTGATATTTATTTAAAAGAAAGTTTAATTTAAACTGCAATATGTTGAAGCACTAAACTTATTAAAATTAAAACTGAAATTAAATTACTTAAAATACATAAATATTTTGAAACAAATGAGGGGGAAAAAAATATTCAAAAAGGCTATATATATATATATATATATATATTAAAATGTTATATAAATGATACAAAAATAACATAATATCTGACCATTCATTAAACCCTGCCTTTGGACCATTCAAATCAAGTATGAATGATTGGTGTGTTTACATAGTATCAAACGTAATTGTATCAAAATTATACTTGCCTTAGAACTTATAACAGTGGCCAAGAAACCTGTTCGAAATCTTTAAATAAATCTTGAGCAGTTAATGCTGTGGATTAAACTGTGTCACCCTCATTCCCAAGTGAACATCAGTAAAAAGACCTATTTGCTCCTAGGTACGTTTTAACCACATTACTGTGTAATTGTACAATTTATTTAAAGAAAAACACCTCTGCAAGGTCGTACTTGTATTCCAGCCAACATAAGAACAATATTTTTTAACACTTAGAGCACATTTTACTAATATAACCGTAGCAAATTTCAATTTATTCAAAGAACGTTATGCAAATCTTGCCTGAGCGAGCATCAGCAATTAAGGGAGGAAGAGGTTTAGCAAAGGGTCACTCCACATGTTCAGTCCATAAAAGACAGCTTCTAGGCCGAGTGCAGACATCCTAATATGACTCGCAGACAGCTAATGTTTCCTATACTGTGCAGGTGTCTCTCCAACACATGAATAGCGATTAAAGTCAACTACTACAACAAAACAATCTGACTCAGAAATGCTTGTCTTGCGTCACTGGCAGCACTCTTCGTAATTCAACCCGCAGAAGTGGGTTGAGGATCAATACTTTAAGACGTGCTATTATTTGTCGTTGTCCTGTGTGGGAGACTGAAAATACTTCTTGGCATTCTGTATCCACCTCCAGATCAGCCACAGATGTATTCGATAAACTCATCAGTGTTAAAAATCAAATATTTATAGCTTTGTGTTAATTCAAATATCTCATAATGACGTAGAATGACAGTCTGTTTTTTTTTTTTTATACTTCTAACAATGAGATTCTTGTTGCAGTTAGACATCTTCAATCCGGCTCACGACAGAACACAACATTTCTTAAACTTTGCACATGCACATAAAATGTACTTTTTATAAATAGGTTATATAAACCATATTCAGAGTAATATCCACAGGATATACTGTTTATACATTTTAATGCATAGCTGCTTAGTTGTGAGCACTTTTAAGGCAAATTTACAATGTATGATTACAATAAGATTGAAAAATAAAATAATAATTTCACATTTCACAGTGGTGCTTACTTGTACAAATGCCTCAGCACCTTTACTCATTAGGCTGCACAATAATTATTACAGTGATAATTACTGAATTATTCTAATTTAATAATATTCTTAAGTGTGAAGTGGATGTAATGCTTTCAGAAACTCAGCTGCAATTTTATTAATTGCAATTAAATTAAAATGTGTTATAGTTGCCATATGCACTATTAACTATGGTAAAAGTGTGCTGCCGAATGTATCAACACACATTTATGGACTTAAGTATACTTTAATGCCATTTCTAATGAGACTTGCATGTCATGTATACTCATGTTTACACATTTTGCAATTATGAAGTTGCAACTTATTGCATTTAAAACATTTGAAGAGTGCAGATGCAAAAACCAGCTAAAAGCCATCTCGGTCAAAAATAAGATAATGATGCTGAGTGAATGCTCTCGACACATATTATGCATCCATTTACTTCAAAATCCCACCCTCAGCCCAGTCAGTAAGAACCAGAACTTAAATAGAAACCTATACACTGGCGCCTGATAAAAATGCATTTAAAAAAAAAAAAAAAAAAAGATGTCAGATGGATTTAGAGGCTTTTGCATCTGAAATATTAACTTATTTTTAATATATCAAATAACATTCAAATTTATAAGAACATGTGCTTAGTCAACTAAGTGTGCTTCTTTAAAGCATGACAAAATATCATTAAAAGTGATTTCAAACACTGTTAAAAAAACTTAAAAAAGTTAATTTTAAGTTTACTCAACTCAAATATCTACTTTTTCATGTAGTACAACTTTTTTTAAATAAATTAAATTGTAATTTAATTTACTACAGTGAATATTCTTTAAAGTAATTTGCCATTGATATTTAAGAAACAAAGTCACAAAAGCGTACTTGTTTTATTGCATTAATATTATAGTATCTGCAAGTAGAGTGCTTTAACAATATACTAATGTGATTTGAAGTAGCACAAGTAAGCACACTTCTTATTCACAGCAGAAATTATACACAGAATGTTAACACTTAGGGGGTTTGTTCACTAACACGTAACCAAAACTAATAATCACTCTACTTATTCCTGAATACTTCTTACTGAAGTGGTGACAGCTTTGACAGTTCTTCCATATCAAGTGATTCATAATTTAAAGTACAGTATAATCATTAATAATGCAATGCTTTCAGGTTGGTTTTGTGACTAAATCTGCCTGTGTGATTTGGTATTCTGCCGCAAAGAACAGTTAGCAAGGGCTCCATGAATAAGCTAAATTTAGTGAGCCTCATCTGACATTTCGGTACTGTATAACTTGCATAAAACCTCTATTTCCACAAAAACGCTTATAGAAAGACTGAGCTCTTAATAATACCCTTCTGACCCAGGAGAACCTTTAAACCCTATAAAGTACAGGTTTTCACCTCTCACACACATCTCTCTCTCTCTTTAAATATATCCCTATAGCTTTGTGTGACAAATGGTTTAGGTATCCTAAATGCAGAGGGCATTAAAATAGCTTTTCTTATCGAATAAAACATCTTGATTGCATCGGTGAAGCTCGGATTGCAGGTTAGTCGCTTGAAAACAGCTGCGACACGTGGTTTTAACTCATTAAAGTGCATGGCCATTAAAACCATGTTCAGCTTTAGTTAGCTTGTGCTGTTCAATGAGATCTGTGCTACTCTGACATGACTTGATCTAAGCATCGCCTTCTCTTTATCATCTCGTAATAGAATTATTCAAAACAGGCTGTCAGAGGCGATCAAGTTCCCTGCCAGAAGTGTGACCAGTCAAAATCTCACTTTTTTTCTCTCCATGTGGTTAATCTGACAGCACCTTCTGTGCTAACCCAATTAAAAAGCCCCCTTAGAGTATGTGTGTGTGTGGAAACACAACAGATTAAAGCAGTGGATGTAATACTCTTCTTTTTAATAGTCTTGCAATAGGAGCAGCATCCATTGCTTCATCCAGAGATGGCCGTGTCATAAAATGCAGCAAGAAACTAATGTAGGTTATGAGATTTTTTTTTCATGCATTTTGTCATATGTAGTTTCTTGTATGAAAAAAAAAAATATACATTTTAGTGTTTGCTTGCTTTACTCAATAAGGCAATAAGCCAAGAGAGACATTCTGTAATGATTTTACCATGGTTAAGTGCTGTTAGATGTGACACAAATGCAGTGTGCTAGAAGAGACCAGAGCTAAAGAGTAAACATCATAACTGTTTCTATTCATTAGCCTACATATAAGCTGTTTGGTTGTCAAGCAAAATAATGATCAGAGATCAATCAACGACCAATAGACTGCTTTCTCTCATACACTACCATTCAAAAGTTTGGGGTCGATTTGAATGAATGATTATTTTATGTTTTATTCAATTAAACTTAAAATGGGCCATGAACTGCCTTTGTTATTATATTGTACTGTTCTTTGAGGTCCATTTTTAATGTTATAAAATCCATCAAAAACATAATTTAGAAGTAATAGGTTATTATGGCAGATTGGTTTCAACATAAGCTTTTTTATACTTACAATAAAATTTTGAGTTCTGAAACAGGAAGTTTTTATAGTACAATCACCTCTTATATGTGAGCCTGGAATACAAAAAACATTTGTAGCAATAGCCAACAATACATTGTATGCATCAAAATTATTGATTTTTCTGTTATGCCATAAATCATTAGGATATTAAGTAAAGATCATGTTCCATGAAGATATTTAGCAAATTTCCTATTGTAAATATGCAATTTTTTTGCACCCTCAGATTCCAGAATTTTCAAGTAGTTGTATCATTGCTAAATATTGTCCTATCCTAACAAACCATACATCAATATAAAGCTTATTTATTCAGCTCAATTTCAAAAAAGTGACAATTGCGACTAGTTTTGTGGTCCAGGGTCACACATGTCAAAAGATCAAGGGAATTTTCATTTCTTAGTTCATGACCCCTTTAAGAAACAGAGTCATATCTAGAATTTAACAAAGACATAGCTGGGCTTTTTTATTTTTTTATTTTTTTTTTGGACCAGTACAAACCCACCTAGCAACCAACCAGACCAACCAGTAGCATCTTGGCAACAAGCACAACCAACAATTTGAGTGTTTTTCTTTTACTACCGTCATGTCATTCTTCAGGTGTTGGTGAAGAAATTACCACAAATCATCATGAAAATCTTATTAGAGGCATTATGAATCAGTTCCCAAAATTACATGTGAGAGGTTAATAGGTTTGAAATAGAGCCTCACTACTATAATAACCTAACCAGGCAACTTGTCCATACTGTATTGCGTGTCTTCTTGGCTCTAATAATGCCTCTGATTGCAGTCCTCGAGAGGCTTTTCAGCCTGAGACATTATCTGACTTGAATATGTCATGTAGCAGGTAATGACTCGATCAATCTTGCTCTTCTGCTTAAGTGCACTACCCATCATGGATACACCCAGCATGAGCCCGATTCTACCAGAGATGACACCCATCTAATCTAGTAGCAACTAGATTAAAAAAAAAAAAAAAAAAAAAAAAACTTCCCACATATAGTTCAGGGACCCCTGTTGAGGTCTGTTGGAGGCACATTGCACATGGAGAGTTTCCCTTCTCACATTACTGTCGAAGTCAACCATGCATTTTAAGTACTCATCATAAGGTCATCAATAATTACAATGGGAATGACGGCTATTTTTCTGTTAATTACTTACAGGACGCCTTCCTGTTCCTGTCTGTCTTGGCAAAAGAGCTGTTGTACTGTTTATTCAAGGAGGCGTAGAGATGATTAAATGACCCTCTCATTTTGGTAATTGTAACACAAGTTCTTGAAGTCAACATGACAGGGCATTCAAAACTCAATTTAATTCTGTGTTACAACATATTAAAGAGTGGGATGATGGGATATTTAACAAGAAAAAATAAATTAAAGGATTGGGACGTGATTTTGTCTGTTAGAATTGATTGGATGGTGAAAAGTAATTTTTACTGTAAATGACGGGGTTGGAGTTTAGTAACTAATCGTGCACAATAAGACCAAGATTTTGTAAAAATGGTCAATTTTGATTTTAAGTTGACTTTAAAGGATTTTAAATGAATCACCGTATAATAAAAGTAAATCATTTTCATTGTATGTGGGGTGAGTAAATAATGGCAAAATCTTTAAAACTTTAAGGTACAGTGACCTTAAATACCATCGAAGTTGTTTCCTATTTCCTGCTCTTGTTTAAGATGCTGATAGTCAAAACATCAGCATTTTATTCCGCTATTTGCACAAACAAACACCAATTGTTGCCAAGTACATTCCATATATAGGATTTTTTTTAATTATTTTTCCAAAAATCTTTTCTGCTAAACAAAGCTGCATTTTGTTTTCCCCAAAAATGCAGTGAAATCAGTAATATTGTGAAATATTTTTCCAGTTTAAAACAAATGTTTTCTATTTGAATATATTGTAATATGTAATTTATTCCTTTGATGCAAGGCTGAATTTTCAGCAGCACTACTCTAGTCTTCAATGTCACTGTCACACCCCAGGACTGTTTGTGTTGGTTTTTCCCTCATGTGCCCATATTTGGCTTTTTTTTCCCCCCCTGTTCCTGCCCTTGCTATGTCATTATTAGTTAATCACCCACACCTGTCAGTCTGCCATTAGCATCTCTTTATTAGTTGGTTCAGTTCAATGTTTCTTTGTCCGGTATTAGGTTTGTGTACGTGTTTCTGCCCTTTGTCTGTGATTTTGCCTTCCGTGGATTACGTTAAAAGACTTTGCATTATATTCATCTTCATCTTGTGCTCTTTTTCCCTCATGCACGTAACAGAATACCAGAACGTATAAAGTTGTTTGTCGTTTTCAATCAGTGTTTTATTTTTTGTTTGTTATGAATGACCTGGCTGTCCTCGTCCTCCTGCTGGAACAGGTGGACTGCTCTCTTAAGGACCACACTGAGGACGTTTGGCCAATCTTACACACTACCCAGATAGCTACCTCTGCTCGTTCTACCAAGCTGGAATGAATACCACCACACGAGCGCAACTATTTGCGGATGGTCCTCGAGAGAGCCTTTGCAGCCTTCATCGAATGGGTGCTGGTGTCCTGCAAATCGCATCTAGCTGTGGACATCAAGTATGACAGTACCAGTTCCACTCTGGGCCCAGAGCCCAGCCAACCATCACCCCGACTCACGGAGCATGAGCCCAAGCCCACCACGGATGGAGAGCTAGAGCCCAATGCAATCTTGGAGCCATCGCTATGTGGAGCGACAGCATGGAAGAGCGCCCTGGAGCCTGAACCCATCCTGTCCGACCAGGTGCGAGAGCCAGCTTCATGGGACGCGATGGTGGAAGTAACAGTGGAACGTGAGGGGACTATGGATGGCCTCACCCAGTGCATTGCCGCTGGGGGTGAGCAAACGCTGGACTCAGGAAATTAATAGATTTGGATAGTGAGTTACCCATCCTTCTGCTATTGTTTTTTGAACATTCTATCTGCCCTGAACTGTCTACCTACCTGGGTTTCGCACCCACCCTCCCTCTCCTGCCGCCTCCTATTATCCCTGTTGCTTCTACTTCACCACCGCTGTCTGCTGACAGCGTTTCAGCTCACCCTCAACCCACCATCTGTGCGGTGGGCGTGCCACAGATCTGCCAGTCTCCATCGGCATCATGGCTGGAGGATCCCTTATCTCCACCTCCAGTCTCCGAGTCTCTGACTCCTCCCTGGCCCTCCGCCTCGGGCTCCACCTGCTCCGCCGACGTCAGTCAGCCCCCCTTTAGTCGTCAGCCCTTCCTCCTCCATGGCTCCTCCTTCCACTGGCTTCCATCATGGCCTGGGTCTTGCCTTGCTCCTCCTGCTCCGAGTTCCTTATATCTCCTCCCTGGCTCCTCCCTCCATCTGATCCGCCCTGGACCCTTCTGTCTCCTCCATGGCTCCTCCCTCCTTCTGATCCACCCTGGACCCTTCTGTCTCCTCCCTGGCTCCTCCTTCTGTCGTCTCCACCCTGGACCCTTCTGTCTCCTCCCAGGTGTCCATCCTCCACCAACATTAACTTCCTCTGTCCATCCCTTTTTCTCTTCTGCGGCGCGAGGTCGCGCCTTTCAGGAGGGGGGTAAACTGTCACACCCCTGGACTGTTTGTGTTGTTTTTTCCTTCCATCTGCCCATATTTGGCTTTTTCCTGTTCCTGTCCTCGCTATGTCATTATTATCACCCACACCTGTCAGTCTGTCATTAGCATCCTTTTATTAGTTGGTTCAGTTCTGTGGTACTGTGGATTATATTCATCTTTGTCTTGCACTCTTTTCCTTCATGCACCATGACAGTCACATGATATTTCTGAATAATTTCTGCAGCTGCAATCACTAGATAATATACATAAATATTTCTTTAAAATACAGCCTTATTTTTCTATTAGTGCAACATTAACTGACTAAATTTGACAACTGTACAACTAATGGAAAACAAACACATTCTGTAATAAGCCTCTTTTGCATTGAAAGGAGATGCATTTGGTTTTCAATTAAAAAGAGCACAGCATTGCTGCAGCACATTTAGCACCTACTTAAGCTAGATTGCGGGTGGTTCGTGAGTAAAACGCAGGGGTTTCGCTGAAATACCACGTGCTAAAGTGCCACTACCGCTTGGTGAATTTGAGGGGCGATAATCACTTGAGAGGCTCAAAGCCAAGCTAGTGCGCTTGCCAAAGTCTACCTACAATTCACCTTCTTGTGGAAGAGAACAGTTGGGCTGACCAGATGGTAAAGCTGCCTATGCCTTCCAACTGAACGCTGGGGTCACTTAGCATGAAATAACTATACATGACCCCCGTCGCTCATGTGGCCTTTTAAGTAATACTTACAGAATACGCTTCAGCTTGCATGACCGACCTGATATCCCAGAAGTCTCTTTTCCTCCCCATATCATAACCTCTTATTCAGTCTCTCTGCTGAGCTAAGCTAATCTTCGGCACTTCATAGCTTTAGTCATTTTGTTCATCTTATAGTAATTTCAGAAAATGCCTGAGGAGGAAATGCTTTCATATTACAGACGGCCCACTTGGGTCCGAAAGAAGCATTCTCCTTTATAGCCAATTTGTGTGTAAAATTTGCTTGGACCAACATGAAGACATCACCCTGTGCACTGAGCTGCCACCGTATACATATGAGACCTTATAAAATATTTATACTTGATTAGATAGCAGTATGGATTTTGAAACAAAAGAGCAGTACAACAAAAGCAGTTGAGCTTAAAAAGAAAACTGTGTGAGAACAATATCAAAAATGTTTTATTATCTGTATTCTTAATAAAAAATACAATATTTTTTTGCCACACTTTTTCATGATTATAGAGGCTACAAAGACTGAAATAACTACAATAAAGTTTATATTCGGAAATCAATGCTTTAACTATTTATAATAGCTTATTCCAGGGTTGTTATAATTAAGTAAAACAATAAAAAAAAAAAAAAAAACACAATTAAAATTAAATAAACAGTATCTGCGATAATAATAATAAAAAATAATAATAATAAATAACAAATTACTAAAACATTAACTAACGTTAAAATGAGATTAGAAAAACAGAAAATATAAAAACTGATTCAAAATATTAATAAAAACTAAAACTAAACAAATATATCTCAATGATACTACAAACACCTACAAACATAACATTCTGACAATCAAATATTCCCCAGGTTCTTTGAATGAATGAATGAATGAATGCATGACGAACAAGATGTTAACTTAGGTTAATTTGTAATACAAAGTGAATTTAAAATTATTATTATTACAGGCTTTATCAATCTAGAACAATGCTAATTTATTACTATGGTTGACTAAATTTCATCCTGAGATGTTAAAAATGACTAACACACACACACACACACACACACACACACACACACACACACACACACACACATTGGCATGTGAGTTGTTGCATTAACTATTAATGTTACAAATCTAACCTTATTGCACAATTTTACCAGTGATTTTAATGAGAATGCACGATAAACATAAAACTAGAATTTTACATTAGTTACTAAAAATGGTGTAGAAACAATTTTCACTCAGATATTGCTAGTGAATGTCTCAAATATTTGCAAAGAATTGGCAAATAAGAGTCAACTAAAGTGCACCCTCTCTTTGATATTTTTGCACTTCTATATATGGCTCACCTTTCTCGTTCACTGTAAATGTGGCATATTGTCACCTGCCAGTTAAGTAAAAAGCACACCTTTCCTGTAAATGTCACGTAATTGGAGGAATCATTCTGTAGGACAGACATAGTAGCAATAGTAGACAAAGTCCTGCTTGTCTTAGCAAACACTATAAATGGCTATAGAATTGTGCACTAATGCATATTTGGGATGGGTCTATCGATTCTATCAAAGCTGATCGTGTTTGAAATGTGTTATGGAGCTGTCATGTTGATGTATTGTTTACAGAGAAATGGCAGCTGTATACAGTACTATATGTTAATTGAATTCATACGCCACAAGCCACACATATATCAAAATGACAGAATGGATGTGAAGAGGTTCAACGTCCTGATGCCCATGAGCTCATGAGCAAACAGGGAATCGTTTTCATATTCCGGCTGATTGGTGCATTTAGATTCAGGCTTTGACTAACTGTCGTAAGTTGGATCGACGTGAAGGTGAAGATTATTGACTTATATCATCATATTTAAACAGCCTAAACTATCGTAAATCATTTTTCTATTTGTCTTTTTTGGACAGAGTTACTTTCCTCACCGCCGCCTTACAAGATCTGACCTCAATCTATTTTATCTGACTTTTTCTCATTTCTGGAGGTGAGAAAGTAAAGTTATATTTAATTGATGTGGTCTGATGAACGGAAAAATTAATATATGATAATATAATGAGATCAGTGAAAATCGCAGGCTGTTGGGTCATTTAAGACTCGCTGAGGGAATCTCGAGTCACGTTCTATCTTTCTACTCACTTTGAGCTGATCTCTTATCATCATGATGCAATATTAATGGTACCTGCTTGCGAGAGAAATACAGAGTTCATTGTCTTGCCGTAACTATTCTAATATTCTTCTCATGGCACTGCATTGGTTGAACTTAGCACACTTTCCGTAGAAAGAAGACATGAAAACTTGAAAAGTCATGAAACATGAAAAGTCGTGTCTGACACAAAAAAGCAGTTTTATAATCATCTAGACATTTTAAACCAATGCCATAGATGATGAAAAGAGGCAAAAGGCCCCCAAACCATAACAAGGATAACTGAATTCATTTCTCCAAATTGCTCTGAAAATCGCAAAACAAGGCTGCAGTGTTCTTCTGTGATTAAAACTGAAAACTTATGAGTCTGCGAGCAGTTGCAGATGTTGGTGTTTTCATGTTAGAAGCAAACCTTCCCACAACACCTTCATCTTATGTTTTAATGCTCTCACCCAAACACTGCAACATTAGCATGACTATAAAAAGCACCCGAGCGCTTTGATATTTCTCATCATCGCATTTATCAGAACATCTTCCGACATCGTTCAGAGCGGACACATTATTACGAACGATCGCTTTGACTTTCCCACCGACTCTCTCTGTAACTTTGCGTCCTCTTATCTACGGCGGTAATGATGGTGTGCCTTTTGAGGTGTAACAGACCAATTACAGGTCTTGAGGTCGGTTGGCATCTTAAAAAAAAGACGTGCATGTTTAATTTTAACTTAAAATTAGTAACCTTGAGGGTGTTTATTTTCAAAGCCGTGCCCGTAAAGTCACATCACATCAAGTCAAGGAGCTGTCAAGCAGTAATTAGAGAGTTAACGACCCTGTCAGGAGTGATCAGAATATGGTTTTAGATTTTTTAATTTAGGAATGAGGAAGAGGCACTTGTGAGATAATGACATGACTACAACCTGCTTTAGCACCCTTTCAGACCATCAAAATGAGTCAAAAGTCCCAAAAGCAAAAGTATTTGGACACCAACAAATGTCTTTCCATTGAATCAGTTTTAATATATCAGTGTAATATTACAATAGTATTGTACTGTATGTAGTGTATATCCAATGTGTTGACATTCGAAATGACTGTCATCATTTTAATAAAGCAAAAATAAAATGTAAAAAATACCAAATACTAGGAAACAGTATACTAAAGTTTTCACCTAAACTCAAAATGATAGATAGATTTATTTTTTTTGAACCTGTGATTACTTTTGTAGTTCATTTTGGATGAATAAAAATAAAAAAAGAACAGCATTTATTTAAAGAAATGTAATAATAATAATAATAATAATAATAATAATATATATATATATATATATATATATATATTTTTTTTTTTTATTTTTATTATTATTTTTTTGTTTACAATATACACTGCAGTTTAAAAGTTTGGTGTCAGTAAATTTTAGTTATTTCGTTTTTTTAAAAATAAATTATTACTTTTATTCAGCAAGAATGTGTTAAATTGATTAAAAAAAAAATTGTTATATTGTTAGAAAAAAATATTTTTTTTTGAATAAATGCTGTTCTTTTTAACATTTTATTCATCAAATAGTCCTGAAAATATCACAGTATCACAGGTTCCAGAAAGAAAATATTGGTAACACTTTACAATAAGGTTCATTAGTTAACATGAACTAATAATGAACTGTACTTATATAGCATTACTAATACATTATTCAAATCGTGTTAACATTAGTCAATGCACTGTGAACTAACACAAATAAACCATGAATAACTGTATTTTCATTAACTAACGTTAATGAAGATTAGCAAATACAGTAACAAATGTATTGCTCATGGTCATATATATATATTTTTTTTTTTTCAATGTATATTAAAATATAAACCATTATTTTATATTGTAATAACATTTTGCAGTAATATTGTTTTTTTATTTTATTTATTTATTTTTTTTTCTGTATTTTTGATCAAATTAATGCAATCTTGATGAACATAAGATAAAAAAAAAGTACTGATCCCAAACTTTTGAGCGGCAATGTATATATGTATAACTTCAGTTTTCAGCAAATAGTGATGAAGGGCAACTTACTACTGGGGTCTCCTACAGTCTGACATTCCAAACGCCTTTTATCAGTAAAACTTGTGGCGTGACTGTTTCCAGAACAGCCCTGTCTGTGTGAGCATCTGACATGCTGTGCTGAAGACGATTCCAGCAGCGTACAGCAGGGAATCTGAATGCGGTGCACTTTCCCCAGGGCTGCGAGGACTAGTGTGCAGCCTTATTATGTGTGAGATGAGCCCTGTTATGGCACACACTGAAAATATTGATCACTGGCGAGCACAGCAGCGGTAACGCAGAAGCAAGCCAGCCACTTGACACGACGGGAATAAAAGTGTGCAGCAACAAAAATAAACACATAGACGGTTTGTAGACGCACAGGGAATGCCGATTTGGCTTTCCGTGGGAAGTGCATCTAACTACAAATGGCTGGATGTATGTAGGGATGCTTACAAGGATTCTTGGGCTTAACAGTTTGTGCGGTACAACATGTGACATTGTCAGGAAAAGTAACATTAAAAAATTGCATGGAGAGTCCTTAAGAAAAAAAAAAAAATAAAATACTGTAGGTCCACTTTATCCAGTGGGATCTTATTAGATTCTTAGATTATTATTATTATTTATTTTATTTTATGTATTTATTTATTATTTATTTTTTTATTAATATTATGCATTTTGTTTAAATAAATACATAATAACAAAACATAAAAGTTTATAATATAAATATGAAATACTCGGGGCAACAATTCTGATTTGGAATCTGGCATGAGTATTAATAGCATGGACAGCTCTCCCACACAGGCTTTCAATATGGATGTGCATTACAGTGCCCTGCACAATCTGACAAGCTGAAAGAGCAAAATAATGATGTTACCAATAAAATGTTAAACACTGGGGTCACACAATTGTGAGTTTTTATGTGATTTCTATATATTCCTAAATATTGTTCCTTTTTTCTAAAAGGCTACATAACATACACAGTTTCACCTAATCTCATGTTAATCTTGAGTACTTATAGAGTAGTACTGTATCTTTAATATATCTAAAAAGTCTTTAGTTTTTATCATATTTATAAAAGAAAAATACAGCTTTCTGATTTTCTCTGGAAAAAGCAGAGCTTCTGGAGGCGCGCCGTGGGCGGAGCTAAGTTCGACAAGATATTTGATGCCATTTCATTTACCATCTGCAGTTCTGAATTATGACCTGGATCTTTTATAGCTGGGACCGCTCCATCATTCAGTATCAAACAATGTGCATATCCAGCGTCGAACTGGGCCTCGTTTATAAAACGTTAGTCAACAAACAAGCTTGCAAAACTCTGTTTCTGCCCCGGAAAAACAAAACGCATCCACTGTTCATACGCTGGGTTCTTCGGGAAGCTGAGCAAGGTTATCTTTGTCTTACAACCAAAACCAAACTTATTTAGAGTCCTGCGCAGTAGTGCAGCCGAATGAAGCGCGTTGATGGGCGCGCTCTTTCTCGCGCTCTAGGTGTGCACAGGCACGCGTTTCCAGGAGAAACGCTCATATAAGGAGTTCCACCACCGATTACATCATTAAAGCCACGATCGAAAAAAAAAACAGCCGAAACTTGTACCAACCCGAAAGTAAGATTTTCAGCACAGAAATTCTCTGTCATTCATCCAAATTATTTTTTTAAACTTTGGCCATGTTTAGCATGAGAATCCAACTCTTTAACACTGTAAACAACTCTGAATACATTAAACACCATTGTACCCCCCTTTAAACAATACTTTTTACTACTGTTTTTTCAACATTTTCCCCTCAGTTCGGATAAAAAAAAAAACACTACATCCACAAGCACATTTAAATCTTGACTCTTGACCTCTCCTCAACACTATGCTTAATGACGATCCTTATATAATTCCACAAGGAAATGCAGCTCATCTGATCTGTGAATTAGCAATATGCAAGAGTCAGAGCCTCAGACAGTGTGCCAACTGACGCTTATGCGCCAACTGATAAGTATTTTGCACAGAAATATTGAGAGCTGGCTAAAATCTCCAGTTCAACGTCAGTTCACACAGCCTGGTCTCATTGTTTATTAGGGATATGCCGGTATCAAATTTTCATGTTGCGATAAATTGATAATGTTTTTATCACGGTATTGAAATTTAGTTGCAAAAAAGTGATGTCATAATACAGTAAAAAAATTCTGAACATTAAAACACAATAAAGCAATACACAAAAAATTTATAAAGTTCAAAATTTTACACAGATTAAAGTGCAAAAGAATTAAAAGACCAATAGGTATCGCTTTACAGTAAGATCTTATTAGTTAATTATTATTAGTTAACATGATCAGTAAACAAAAGCTACATTTGATACAGAAGTTATTAATCTTTGTTAAAAATACAACTTTTAGTTCATGTTAGCTCGGTTTATTTAAAAAAAAAAAAAAAAAAAACTTTGATTTTAATTTTAATTTGATTATTATTATATTGGAATTATCTAAGATTAATGCATGTTTAGAATAATTTTTCATTGGGAGTTTATGTTAACTAATTAATTAATTAAGTAAGTAATGTTAACTAATGAAGCCCTAAAGTAAAGTGTGACCGAACAATAAAGAATCACTTAGAATACACTTTCAAACAATATCTAGGGCATGTTGTAGTCCAGATTAAAATGTAAAAAGTGTTAAAATAAATAGCCTATGGAGTCTGAATATTTAAGTATTTGGTGTTGTGATAAACACCACTGCAAATACAAAAATCTAAATGGCTAAATAAATCATTTAAATACGTTTTAGAAAGTAGCGCAGCTGCTTTGTTTCTGGGTTAACGTTGCATTTGCGGTTTAGCGCCATCTGCTGTCAGAGAGTGAATGACACTTTCACTTTAATCCGGAGCGTCCCTTAGGCGTTCTGCCATGTGCTTCTGTTTACATCACGCATCTTCGACGCAGTTTACAAGTGTGTTGTGCATTTAACCAGTTAATGGGAAAAGTATGCTTAAAATGCTTTCAAAATTCGGAATAACTTTTAATAAACAATTATTTTCGGTATTTTGAAATGCCCACAATAACAATACCGTGCATATTCATTATCGTGATATATCGTATTACCGAATACCGGCACATGTCTATTGTTTATACGCAGGTATTTATATGTAACGTTTATGCACAAAACGTACATTTTTTGTATGTTTTTATTGATGCTAAAATGTACAATGTAGTTGTATTTCAACGTTTAAAACGTACAAATAGCTGCGTCTTTTTAGCTAAAAAAAAAAAAAAAAAAAATTTCATTATTTTATTTCATTAAGATATTCGTATCAACGCCTTTTTATCATTTGATTAATAAGCGATTTAGATTTTTAGTCTACTTAACCTACCCTCTAAACCTACCGATTTTATAGCCAATATGGATTTTTATCATTTTATTAATACATGATTTCGATTAGCTCCCTTAACCTATCTCCAAACCTTAACCTACTTATTTTAGAGCGAATATAAAAGGATAACAAACGTAACTGACCAAAATATGCAGGGAAAATACCAATTTAGTAGCTAACAATATAGCATAAAAATATTTTATAGTTGCTAATCCCACTCCTACCTCTAAACCTAATGTTAACCAAAACTCTCTGTACAGTAAAAAAAAAAAAAAAAAAAAAAAAAACACATGACAGACAGAAAAGTGCAATCACAATCATTTATTTATTGCAAAAATGTCAACAGCCGTACCAAAAAGTGATCCAAATGACGATGCGTTTGCAGCCGCAGTCCTCTCTGGCGGAATACAGTAGGTTTGTTTGAGGTGCAGAGCAGAATTTAAATTGTTAATCAGTGAAAATATTATCCAGATTATTATCCTGATCCACTCAGTGAAGGCGGCAGGCGCCCGGACATCATTTCAAACACATCTCACCAGAAAACACGGCATGTTGTAATCTGTGACGAATGCAGACGAGAGCCAATGAGCGTTCGATTTCTCTGCAGTAAAACCTGTCGTTTATTAATAATTAATATTTGAATTTGTAAAGTGCAGTTCAGCAGGGGTTATTGCTGTTGCTGCTGGACTCGCTGCTCGGGATGGAGATGAAGATCGCCAGATAAAGGCACAAATAAAATTGTTTCATTTTGTAATTATGATGTGTGATCGGTGTATTTTACGGTTCTATTGTTAGTCACAGCATGTCGGAGAAAACGCCTTTTGTGTCCCACCATGTTTACCAGGGCAAGAGAATGTTTTCACATTATTTCCTATATTTTTTTTTTCTTCTAGAGAAAGTCTGATTTCTTATAGTTGTTTGAATAAAAAAAAAAAAAAATAAAATAAATAAATAAATAAATAAATAAAGTTATTAGTTTGATTAGCTATAGAACAAACCACTGTTGTCCAATGACTTGCCAAATTAACCTAATTTGCCTGATTAACCTAGTTAAGCCTTTAAATTGCTCTTTAAGCTGAGGATTAGCATCTTGCAAAACAACTAGTAAAATAATATGCACTGTCATCATGGCAAAGACAAAAGAAATTAGTTTGGACTTGAGAGAAAGAATTGTTAATGCTCATGAAGATGGAGAAGGATACACACGTTTATCAAAGCGTTTTCAAGTGTCAAGAACTGCAGTGAGATGCATTATCAAGAAGTTTAAAGAGACCAACACAGTGGAGAACAAGACGGGCAGAGGCAGGAAGCGAAAGATTTCAAAAACTTTGGAAAGAAAACTAGTGAGAGAGGTTTCTAAAAACCCAAGAACAACTGCCAAGACCTAGCCAAGTCTGGAATTGATGTCTCAATGAAGGCAGTCACTAGAGCCTTGCACAGGAATGAACTGTGAGGTTGCCGACCAAGAAAGACTCCACTTCTGAAGAAGAGACACCACCAAGCTAGAATGAAGTTTGCTAAGGACAGCCTGGGGGAATGTGATGAGATGTTGCCTATGTTTGGAGAAAGAAGGGAGAGGCATTCAACCCCAAGAACACCGTTCCCACAGTGAAACATGGTGGTGGGAGTATAATGCTGTCAGGGTTGAAGGAAACATGAAAAAGGAAGACTATAAGAAGATTTTGAAAGACAACCTCAGACAGTCTGCAAGAAAACTTGGTTTGGGTCGACATTTTGTCTTCTAGCCTGATAACGACCCAAAGCATACCTCACTTCTGGTGAAGAGATACCTCCAAATAAGCAAAGTGAGTGTACTTGACTGGCCTTCACAAAGCCCAGACTTGAATCCAATAGAAAATCTGTGGGGCACACTAAAGTCCAGAGTTTGTGCCAGAAGACCAACAAATCTGGAGGAGCTTGAGAGATTTGCTAAGGAAGAATGGGCTGTCATTCCTCAGGAGACAGCTTGAAACTTGTTGAGAACTACAGCAAACGACTACAGGCTGTTATCAAGCAAAAGGGATACACTATTGACTATTAACATCAGAGGGCTAATAAGTTTGCCCAGTAGGCTTTTTTAAATTTAAATTATTTCTATTCGTATTACAAACCCTAAAAGCTTCCTGAGTAAAGTATTATGTTTAAAAATGCTGTGTTGAAAAAAATCGTCTTTCTGTTAAAAAACACTTGGGAGTTATTTGAAAAATAATGACATATTTTATAAGGGGCTAATAATTTTGTCTTCAACTGTACATACACATTATCATGATATCACTTTGCAGCATTGAATCTTCAAGTCAAAAACCAGCCATAACTGGTCACTTTACATGCCAATTCCTTTCTGCTTAAGTGGAGAGCTCTTGGCCATAATAACCTACAAACTGGACCAGATTTTCTGCCGATCTACTGAAAGGTGTCAGCTATCAAGTGACCCCTCTTAACAGCTTGCCCCGTACTACTGCATTCCTCAGCTGCGATTAGGGCTCCAAACCTTTCGCAGATTATGTCGGAGAGCGTCCCCACACAGCAGAACTACAAGGAGTGCCCTGCTGCCTCAGCCTGCCCATCCTTATGCAATGGCAATTATGGCATCTATTCTGGGAGATGTGACACATGCTCTAGAAATGCAGCTAGTATAATGAGCAGCAGCACTCCTAATGCACAGTCTGTCTTGTGAATGTTTTATTCAGCACTTCCACATGCAGTTAGTGAGTATATGATTAAAAGAAGATAATGAACAGTGCAATTTCATTGCAGCAAAAATGAATAGAAATGTCTCACGTTCCATAAAAACGCACGGTAATCAGACCAGCATGACGCAAGAGGCTTAATTGTTACGTAGATGCATCTGTAGCTCGTTCAGCAGCTTTCCGCACCACAGGAAGAACATTCATCTGTGGCTTCCTGTTGACTTAAACGGTCCGCCATATGCAGATGTTCTCATTAACAGGTTTGAAGACAGTGGTCATCTCAAGAGCATCCATCTCCAAGTCTGCCATTCTCGCAGCATGCTTTGCACAGTATGCCTACCTTTACAGCATGTGCATACTCTGGGAATCAAACCCATGACCTTGATGTTGCAAGCAGAAAATACAAAAGGCTAATGCATTTACATATTTATATTTAGATTTATCCATCAGCTAGCTTTCCTCCAAGAAAAGTCTCTTCAAAATTGTGTGCATAAATGATTTAGGTGGTCCTGTCGGGGATGTGTAAAATAAAGGAGGATGGAACAGAAACACTTGTGTGATTAAGCACAGATCAATGGCTTAGTTAATTGTCTGCGTAATCTTGTAAATCGGCAACGCTCTAATCAACGCATAACACTCTGCTTCTGGAATGAGTGATGCGAGAAAAAGAAACTGGCTGAGTTTTTAGTGGAAGCTAAGAGAGATGGGAAGAGTTGGGGAGGACAGAAAATAAAGAGGAAGAAAAAAAATCCAGTATAGTGAGATCATCAAAGGAGCTGTTTAACATGCATGATGTATTCTCGATGGCGGGGTAAAGCCCTTTGTGTCTCATTAAGTGAGTTTTTTGGGGTTTACTCGTTGCATACAAGAGATCACTGTTGCATGAGTGATGTGAAAACATTCCTCTATGCATGCATCGAAAATCATGTATATTTTGGAAAATGCAAGCAGCTGCTGTAATCTCACAATGTTGATAAGTTTGAAATCTGAAAGTTGCATCTCAGCCCATCATTGATGCTCAACTTAAACATATGGTACTGAATCAAATGGCTGTGGCTGGGCTCAGAGGGGGTCTTTGACATAAACAATAATGACAGTATGATGTCTATTTATCTGTCTGCAAACTAGACTGATCAGCAAAAGCTAAAATTAAAATTATCATTCCATATGCTCATCATAATTATTATAGACACTGGTATTACAACATGTAACTAAACAAAACTTACTTAATGCTGCTTTGGATACTGTCAAAAGCAGTTTTAATCATCTGTTTTAGTAAGGTTACTTCAGTTATATGCAAATATCAAATAGTATTTATTAATTTATTTTTGTAATTGATTAAAACCAGTTAATTTTGATGTTACGTTGAGCACACTAAGTTTTTCTAAACAAATACATCATTTATTTTAATTTAGGAAAATAACTAACTTTAAATAAATACTACCTCAAAATACCAAGCGAATGTTACTGCTGTTAAAATATCCCTCATTTATTATGAAGTAAATCAAGGTCTCATGCATCTGTAACCATTGTTATTAAATTGACTGCAGCATTGCTTCCTTTATTTGTCTTGCATTTTGATTTGTGTTATATCAGTAGACAGAAAAACTAACAAAAGAGTCTCACGGTACGCACAGCTTTCATTCAATATATCTGAACTTGGCCTCTGCATTGGGCACTTTCTGGGAAATTCTGCTGCGTAGCTGTGTATGCAAATGCATAGTAAAGGCAGAAGTAATACAGTGTGAAATCTTAGAAACAGAATGTAGCACACACTGCACACAAGTCAAACAACTAATTTAAGCCAGACAACTGAAAAGAGGCAAGCCACTTGTTTTCCTTGTATACTTATAATTGAGTTTTAAAGTGTGAAGGGAGGTGAGCTATAATACAGATGTAATTCTTAGCCCTACATGTCACTTCCTGGAGTGCATCACAACAACTCTGTATTAAACAGAATTTAATCTGAGCGAATTTTGAACAAGAGACGTTAAAGTGGTTAAAACCTGTAGATAAGACACAGCTATTGAATTTGGAAAAAACTAAAAAAATAATAATAATAAAAAAAAAAAAAAAATATATATATATATATATATATATATTTGGCACAGTGAAGGCAGAGTGATAAACTCATTACTATGCAGCAGATTATTCTGTTGCTATGACAAAGAAAATCCCCAAAATCTACTCCAGACTGCTCACTAAGCTTTCAGACTACATACACTAAACCCCAACTATCAAGAACAACCTAGACAATGCCTAGCAACCAGCCAGGGCACCCTAGCAACATCCTAGCTACTAGTCAGAAAAACTGCTTACTGCATAGCAACATCCTAGCAACCAGCCAGAAAACACTAAGAACACTCTAGCAAATGCAAATGCAAAAAAATAAAAATAAAAAAAAAAATAAATAAAAAAATAAAAATAATAATAAAAATAAAAATAAAAATAAAAATAAAAATAGATAAATAAATCCTGCCTAGCAACTCCCTAATAACAAGCCAGGATATTGTAACAACTGCCTAGTAATGTCTTTGAAATTAACCTGAACACCTAGAACTTTCTAACACCAAGCACACTTTAAAAAATTCCAGGCAACACCCTAGAAACAACATAGAACACCTTACAAACTAAGCCTTGCAACTCCCCAGTAACAAGCCAGGATATCCTAACAACTGCCTAGAAACTTTTTTATCAACCAGCCAGAGCACCATAACTTCAAACACCAAGAACATTTTAGCAAATGTGAAGCAACATTCTAAAAAAACACCAGAATAGCCTAGAAACTGCATAGCAACTCCCTAGTAATATGCCTGGATATCCTAACAATTGTCTAGCAATTTTCTAACAAGCAACCAGAGCACCACAACTTCCAAACACCAGGGACACATAGAAACTGCATAGCAACTCCTTAGTAACAAGCCAGGATATCCTGACAACTGTCTAGCAACTTTCTAACAACCAGCCAGAGCACCACAACTTCCAAACACCAGGAAGACTCTAGGAAATGTCAAGCAACATTCTAAAAACAACTCAGAACAGCTTATAAACTGCTTAGCAACTCCCTAGTAACAAGCCATAATTTTCTAATAGCTGCCTAGTAATGTCCTAGAGACCAACCTGGACACCTAGAACACCCTATAAACTGCCTAGTAACAAGCCAGGATATAATAACAACTGCCTAGCAACTTTCTAACAACTAGGCAGACCACAACAACTTCCAAACACCAAGAACACTCTAGCAAATGTCAAGTAACATCATTCTTTAAAAAAAACTAAAAAAAAAAAAACAAAACAAAACAGAATAGCCTAGAAACTGACTAGCAACTCCCTAGTAATATGCCTGGATATCCTAACAATTGCCTAGCAACTTTCTAACAAACCACCATAACTTCCAAACACCAAGAACACTCTACTAAATGTGAAGCAACATTTTAGAAACAACCCAGAACACCATATATACTGCATAGCAACTCCTTATTTATAAACTGCCTAGCAACTCCCTAGTAACAAGCCAGGATATTATAACAACTGCCTAGCAACTTTCTAATAACTAGGCAGAGCACCACAACTTCCAAACACCAAGAACATTCTAGCAAATGTCAACCAACATTCTAGAAACAACATAGAACACCTTAGAAACTGCCTAGCAACTCCTTTGTAACAAGCCAGGATATTGTAATAACTGTCTAGTAATGTCCTCGAGACCAGCCTAAACACCTAAAACTTTCAAACATCAAGCACACTCTAGTAAATTCCAGACAACACCCTGCAACATAGAACATCTGAGAAACTGCCTAGTAATGCCCTAGCAACCACAATGCACTTGCAACTGCCCAGCATCTCATTAGTAGCCTTCAAGAATCCCCTAAAAATGCATAGCAACCACTAAGAGCACATGCACAACAATCTGGGAGGATCTACAGTGCATCCCTTTAATCATCAACTGCAAAGGTTTTAAAATTTAAGCTTTCTTCAAACTACTAAATAATCAAGATTTACATAATCTTGAACAAAACAAAAAGTTTCTGTACAGTGTGCAAGTATTCAAACATCTGTATAAGAAGAACAGTATAAATACCTGAGAACAAAATGAATTGATAAATTAAGGACATGGCTATTTTCCTTTATTTTAGACAGATTTTAGGTTAGTGCATTCCTTCATTCCTGTAATTTCCATTAAGATTTTTAGAAAGGCATGCAAGGTGAAATTTTATCTGAACAGAAAGCCTCCCATCAGTGATCGTTTTTAGGCTTTTCAGGCCTTCTTGGTAGAACAACACCATAATTGTTTTGAATAACAGACATACTGTACATGTTTTTCATAATATGTGTATCATGTAGCTGAGTGTGCAAAAATAAAAGGTGGGTGGTGAAGTTTTTTAAATTAATGTTGACGTGCATCAGCTTTCAGAGATGTAATTCACAGCAGCAGCAAGGAGTTTCCCACAATGCAGCTGTGCCTCTAACTGCTGTGGCAGCTAATTCAGGTGTTCTTTATCTTCTCTGTCTTCCCATGAGCTGCCAGGTAATACTGATTGGCACTGTGAGGTAGTTTGACTTTGCTTTGTCGACACACAACGGTTGAACCTCCTACGCAGCACGTCTAATGAAGAGTCCGCATGTGCCACGTACCATCAATCAACAGTTGTTAGCTAGTCAAGATGATGATTAAATTATTAGCAAGCCTTGTGGAATAGCTACTGCAGGCTTCACCCCCATAGCAACCGCAGAGTTAACTAGCAGGCTGAAGCTGTCCCGGTTACTTTAATTGTCAGAGCCCTGTTGGGTGCAACCACTTTCACTGCGAGGAAACTGATGCCGTTGCATTAGTAAAAATGCCACATGTTTTGTGTCGAGGTGCTTTGATCAAGAGACCTTGTAGATATGTTGAATATTGCTTTCCTTAAAGCTAGAGACTTACAAACCAATATAAACCCAGCAGTGAAGCAAAGCACATAGTATGAACCGAGGTGTCACCTTCAAGTTGACAGCAGGGAGAATGATAATGAAGCACTTCACTGCTTAACGATGGGATGGTGCTGATTTTAATATCCCACAGACTCAGTTATACATAATATTGTGCAATAGATAGATCAAAAGACCACGCATCATGGATGGGTGAACAAATGAGGAAATATTACTGGTTAGGCTAGTTAAGAAACACTACAACCAGCTTTCAAAACAAAACAGTCTATATCAGGGGTGGCAAGCTTCAGTCTTGGAGAATCACAGTCCTGCAGAGTTCAGCTCCAACCCTAATCAAACACACCTGAATGAGCTAATCAAAGTCCAAGGGTTACTAGAAAGCCACAAACAAGTGAGTTTTTATCAAGGTTCAGCCTGGTCTCAATGTTTATACGTAACGTTCAGAGGCACATGCTAAAAAAGTACAATTTAGACATATTTCAACGTTTAAAATATACAAATAGCTATGTATTTTTAGCTAAAAAACGTGAAATATTTATGTATCTTTTATTTCATTAATATATTCATATTAATGCTTTTTTATCATTTTATTAAAAAGCGATTTCGATTGTTAGCCTCCTTAACCTACCCCCAAACCTAAACCTACCCATTTTATCGCGAATATAAAAGAATCTAAAATGAAACTGACCAACATATGCAGGGAAATTACCATTTTAGTAATAATATATCATAAATATATTTTTTATAGTTGCTAATCCCACTCCTACCTCTAAACCTAACGTTAACCATAACTCTCTCTGTACAGTAATAAAGAATCAGAATCAGAATGAGCCAGGTATGTTTGCACATACTAGGAATTTGTTGTAGTGACAGAAGCTCCACAGTGCAACAGAGTGACAGTGATAAGTCAAGACACAGATAAAAAGAACAATATACAAATATGCAGACAATGTGCAAAATAGCAAAGACATACAAATTAAAATACAAGTATGTTAGGTGCAAATTAGAAATGTAAATAAGTATGTGTGTTAAATAAACAAATGAATAAGTGAATAAGTGGATGTATAATAGAGTTATTGTCAAGTGTTCAAGTGATTGCCTGAGTAAATAAACTGTTCCTGTGCCTGGTCGTTCTGGTGCTCAGGGCTCTGTAGCATTGGCCAGATGGCAACAGTTCAAAGAGTGAGTGTACTGGATGTGAGGGGTCCAGAGTGATTTTACCCGCCCTTTGGCGCACTCTGGATAATGACAGATCTTGGAGAGTGGGGAGGGTTGTACCAATGATTCGGTCAGCAGTCCGGACTATCCTACGTAGTCTTCTGAGGTCAGAAATGGTAGCTGAGCTGAGTGCATAGAAAGGATTCAGTGATGAAATAGTCTCGCGTAGCCAGACCTTCAGTCTGACGGCTGAAGGTCTGGAATCTTTGGCCGCTTTGAATGGCCAAGGCCCGCCCATTGGGCCATATGACTGACAGGTAAAACAACCAATTGCGTTTCGTTTTGTTCCGCGTCATGTTTACGGGCGTGGAAATGTTGCCACAATAACAGACCGATGTGTGAAACTCTCGGACATATTTTAAAGATTCTATGCCGTGAACTTGACATTTTTCACTTTCTTTTCAAACTCTAGCTTTTAGTTGATCCTAATAAGCGCTCGTCATCACAGTTGTAAACACGACGACTTTCTCATTTGTGAGGGAGCTGGGCGCCACGGCATTTTTGTTTCCAGACGGAACGTTAAAGAACGCAACACACATGTCTCCCGGAAATCCCGTATAATCTCACCAATTCTGTGACGACTTCGAAACCCCCGAAGTGTTTCCAGATAAGTGTGCCATATGCATCAGACGTTTAGCCAACATTCCGTGGGCGTGACGTCTGAGGCTGAGACTAGTGATGAAATAAAAACATGACAGACAGAAAAGTACAATCACAATCATTTATTTTTTGCAAAAATGTCAACAGCTGTACCAAAAAGTAATCCAAAGCCGCAGTCCTCTCTGGTGGAATACAGCAGGTTTGTTTGAGGTGCAGAGCAGAATTTAAGTTGTTAATCACTGAAAATATTGTCCAGATTATTATCCTGATCCACTCTGCAAAGGCGCCCACGCATCATTCAAACACATCTCACCAGAAACACGACGTGTCATAATCGGTGACGAATGCAGACGAGAGCCAATGTCGTTTCTTGATGCAGCAATATTTGAATTTGTAAAATGCACTTCATCGTGGGTTTATTGCTGTTGCTGCTGGACTCGCTGCTTGGAATTGAGATGAAGATCACCAGATAAAGGTTTGAATTTGGGTCTGTTAGTCACAATCGTATGGATTCTGAAGATCTGCATTACAGCGCACAAATAAAATTGTTTTCTTTTGTAATGATGATGTGTGTTTGGTGTATTTTATGGTTCTATTGTTAGTCACAGCATGTGGGAGAAAATGCCTTTTGTGTCCCACTACGGCAAACAAAGTTAATATTACATGAATGGTTTATTTTAAGTTTTAATTTTAATTTCATAAAAAGTAAAGTAAACTATTAAACAATTTAACAATGCAACATTGGGCCATTGGTATGACAGCTAAAAACAACAACAATAATGAAATTAATGCAGCGACTTCAATATTCATAAGGATTCTGTTTTAGGTGTCGTCAATATGTCAGTATTGTACGTTAAAAAGATAAAAATATGTAAGTATTTGTACGTTTAGATGCTGTAAATGTGTTAGTGTTGTATGTTTTAGTGTCTGGAAAAACTTAAAGTAAATGTACATTTTGTAGAACCACATTTTACGTAAAATACATACGAATTACATGAGATCACATTGCAAGGTTGGAGCAAAACTCTGCAGGACTGTCGTTTAAACACAGAGAGCAGCTTTGGAGCCCTACAGTATCTGCAATTGCTTCACTGCAAACAATCAGTCTGCTCCTCATGATGGCTGACACAACGTTCCCACTTGACTGAAAAAATAAGTTTGTTAAAAACTGTTGTGTCACCACACAAACAAATGTTTGAACTTCCGCTCGCTTTTGTGTACAGGGTGCTGTAATATTGATGGTGTAGGGACGAAACACAAAATGAAATTTACATTAAGTAATAAATCACTTGTGCTGGTAGACGTAAGGCAGGCAGCAGCAGGTGTGAACAATCTGCTGAGACCTGAAGTCAGAGAGTTATATGACTAATGACGCATACAGAAGTGGTAACTACAGCGTATAAACGTTACTGAGAGTAAAGAATACCTGGATAATACTAGAGTCCTGGATCCAATCCATCAAAGACTCAATCCAACCAGCAAATGCCTTTTTAGACATTTTGCTGTAGGCACATAGAACATGTATTAAAATCGGTCCATGCTCTGTGATCACAGCACACTGTTAGGAGGAAAAAAAAAAAAAGTAAATAGTGTAGATATTGGGCTCCATTTGCTCTCATAAAATGCATTTACATACTTCTGTTCCCCCCAAAGCGATTCAAATAACCAATAACGAAAAAAAGAAGAAAAAAAAAATTTCTGAAAAACAATAGGAAAAGCTAGATTATATATTTAATTTTCTAAAGAAAATGTGAATGGTGCTTGCCCATGCAAAACGTCTAGAATATTCAGGCAGGTGGATACAACATTCAGAGTGATTAGCACATTGCTGTGAGGCTACTAGGGTGTTCTGAGTGCTTGCAACAGTGTTGTCTTATTTGTTAGCACATTACTATGTTAGATTGCATTGCTAGGATGTTCTATCATGTTCTTAGCATGCTAATATGCAGTTTATATTGTTGATAGGTTATAACAGTGGTTCTCAACCACGTTCCTGGAGCCCCCCCAACACTGCATGTTTTCCATGTCTCCTTAATCAAACACACCTGATTCAGATAATCATCTGTTGAGAACCACTGTTTTGCAGAAGAAATATGCTAAATTTCAAAACACTAGCCTTAAAGAGATTATTACCCACCCTTGTGTCATTCCAAACCCATAAGACCTCATCTTTGGGACACAAATTAAGATACTTTTGATGAATTCCGAAATGCATGCGTCATGAACGAGCTTCAAAGACTGACATGTAAGAAAATAAATTGTTGAATAAATGAATTACACTGAACAAAATTATAAACGCAACACTTTTGTTTTTGCCCTCATTTTTTTCATGAGCTGAACTCAAAGATCTAAGACTTTTTCTCTCAAATATTGTTCACAAATCTGTCTAAATCTGTGTTAGTGAGCAATTCTTCTTTGCCGAGATAATCCATCCACCTCACAGGTGTGGCATATCAAGATGGTGATTAGACAGCATGATTATTGCACAGGTGTGCCTTAGGCTGGCCACAATAAAAGGCCACTCTAAAATGTGCAGTTGTATCACACAGCACAATGCCACAGATGTTGCAAGTTTTGAGGGAGCGTGCAATTGGCATGCTGACTGCAGGAATGTCCACTGTTGCCCGTGAATTGAATGTTCATTTCTATACCATAAGCTGTAAAAGCGTTGCATTTATAATTTTGTTCAGTGTATTTTAATGATGCCCTTACTACCTTTTTTGGCCTTGAATGTGGTAATTACGTTGTCTTCTATGCAGGGTCAGAAAGTTCTTGGATCTCATACAAAAAAAAAAAAAATATCTTAATATGTGTTTCAAAGACGGACAAAGGTCTTATAGGTTTGGAACGGTATGAGGGTGGGTAATTAATGACATAATTTTCATTTTGAGTGAACTCTTTAAGTATGAGCAATAGGTAGCAACCTTAAGAAATACCTCTAATAAACAGTAGAACACAGATAACAGTCAACATGACATTGTCTGCACGGTTCCCTAGTCATGTTTAGATGCAAACTTCCAGCACATCTAATAACATTATGGCTTAAAATCAGATATGCACAATAGACCATGACGAAAGCACTAAACCTGACTAATGCAACCCTCCCTATCCTTCCATCATTTAGAGATTCAAATGAGGTATTCCATCTCCAAACCCATCGCTAACGTCCAGGCAGCATCTTCTACACCCCATAAAACCAGCCTTTTCCATCTTTGATTTATCTCCGATGTGCCGTGTTCATTAGCGCCAATCACTGAGGCTTGTCAAAAAAGCCAGCTAAAGTGATTTCGATAATGACTCACGAGATGGATCAATGTGATGCATGTGGGAGGCTCTAGCAGAAACAGCAAATAATAGTGCCTTCGCTCAACACCGGGTTTATATAATGTGTTCGCTTCGCTAAAAACTCGGGAGAACTTATGTGTTAGTTCTGGCCGTTCAAGGATTTGCCTACAACTTCATAAAAGACCAATTAGAGGGGGCACGTTTGACACGCATGCAAGGGTACTTGATGGGTTTTTTTTTCCGAGCATGTTTGAATTAATTGAAAGCCTAATTACGGTGCCTGGGATCCCAGTGGTTACACTACACAAGGATTTTTTTTTTTATTTTTTTATCGTTATTATTATTGTCAGAGACCATCTGTAGGCGGTTGAGCGAATCTTAATTTTCTCACCCCTCGTTTGAAATGCATACTTTGCCCTTAAAGCATTCATAAATTCAGAATATTTTTTTAACTCGTTACCCAAGACAGCAGTTGCCGAATCATTGAGAAGCCCAAAGGTCCCTATTAGGTGAGCTCACAGGGTTCGGTAGGACAGTCGATCAGTGCCGGCAGACATACAGTAGGTAGTGAACTACCTATAATTACATTATACAATGACTTGTGTCTTAAGGGCAAAGCCATTGTCTGTGTTACCCTCATATGAAGAGTACAACTGACATACACATCTAAACAACTTCACCACAATGAACTGAGCAACTCTCCCATGTCATTATTTTGGTTGGCAAACAGGAGACTAATAGAAATGTCTGCAAATCTACGCATTTGAGTTTAATTTATCATCTCTTCATCTTCTACTTGTTTATGTTTGCTTATTTTTTTTTTGGTGTAAAAAAAATATATATATATATTACAAATCTTTGCACACAAATCAGTATTTTACAAATAAATACATGTACATGTTTGTGGTAAGATTTATTTATTTATTTTTTCAACGCTGCATTTATTTGATCAAAAACACAGTAAAATCAGTCAAATTGTGAAATATTATTACAATTTAAAATAACTATTTTCTATTTGAATATATTTTAAAATGCAATTTATTCCTGTGATGCAAAGTTGAATTTTATAGCATCATTACTCCAGTCTTCAGAGTCACATGATCCTTCAGAAATCATTGTAAAATGCTGATTTCTGCTCAAGAAACATTTCTTATTATTATCAGTTTTGAAAAGAGTTTAAATTTAAATATTTTGTAGCATTATACATCTTAAGTGACCCTTCCGATGAATTTAAATGCATTTTTTTTACAAAAAAATAAATAAATACAAATCTTACTGACCCCATTCGGTTTTTAATATGTTATCACAATGAACTATATCATATTTAAACACATTTTATTTTTATTTTTTGGCAGACTGGGGAAGAAAAAAATAAGTCAGTATCTTTGCAGTTCTGTTTGGTGCGGTAATTTCACTTCATCTTTAAGCAAAAGGGGTGTTTTAAAAGTTTCTAAAGCAAATGTAAATTTGCATGGGTAAATTTTAACAGCTAAAGCACAGCCTCTAAATGAATGCACCATCTCTCAACCTCACATATCATGACTATTGTAACATCCTCATGCAGTACATCCTTACAAATTTCTGTGCACCAATTTGCGTACACAATTATGAATGAGAAATGAGAACAGGCTAATCAAGCACTTGAAGGCATCTTTGAAAATTGAGCACATAATTACTGCAACAACAGCATCGCTTAATAAGACCTCAGTGTACGTAGATGTCTCTTTAAGAGGCTTATTCTTACATATGTTGTCTAGCTGCAACGGTTTCTCAAAAGAATGTCGCTTATTGGTGTTTGATCATAGGTTTATTTCTTGAAACAACTGCAAACCCATGTTTGCCTACGTCTCAGGGATAGATTTTCCAAGCTACAGTAGCACTGCGTTTTCATACGTGCGTGTCATGTTTACGTCACATCTTGTGATTAGCTTATTAAAGCTCTTGACATCCGTGATGAAGCACATGGAACTGAGAGGCAGTGAATGACAGAAGCTGATTATCTCTGGTTTATTGCCTCATTTGTAGTGTGCCTGAAAAATATTATCGACTCGTATGAGAGACTCCTGTTTCAATTTGTATCTGCAAGTCTGAGCAAGTCATGAATGGGGGGGGATATTGTGAATTTATCTAATGGCTTATTAGTTTTCCCTAGCATGGAAACCTGAAGAGCTGTTAGCCCCCTACAGGGGATGCTGGTTTTGCTACATTTGTCTTACCATTCTGAACTGCTATGAAAAAAGCAAGGTGAAAGTGAACAACTCAGACATTATAATGAAGTAGGGTTGTGAGAGGACATTGCACAGCATGCTAGTTCCATATCCTGTTGCTCTTCTTTGTGCAATCTATAAATGGCTTTCAAACACGCCTGTCTAGCGAAGCTGACCACACAGGCTCAAGCAGAAACTGTTGTTTTGTTACTTATTTATACTTATTTGACTTTCGATCAGTGTCATAGCAGAATCAGGCCTATTTGTTGAGTACTTAGAACAGTACACTATGTCCAGAATGAAGCCCTCAGCCTTTGTGGTAAACACTTCTGTGATGTAATTCCTCATAGACGTGGGCAGTAGGTCACTGAGGCTTTGCTAAAGGATGCAGTGAATAGAGTTGGGGTACTCGGACTTGTACTCGGACTCGAGTCCGGTCTCGAGTACAATTTTTAGTGGACTCGGACTTGTCACGGACTCGGATGCATTTTTACTCGGACTTGACTCGGACTCGAGCCTTTCGGACTCGGAAAATATTGCCGAGTCCAACCGAGTCCAGGGACAGTATACGGAAATGTAAATGACTCATGCATTATTACAAATGTGACATTCAGTATTCTTTATTGTTTTTAAGTCTTGCCAGTACGTAAAAGCCGGCCAGAATCGGAATGCAATATATATATATATATATATATATATATAATACTGTCATCAAAGACGCCGTTTGAAGCTAAACGCAGACGCTTAAACGGACAGATTAATGGATGAATTTGCTGATTGCTTTTAAAACATAAATTTGATGTAAACAATGGGTCTACATAATTTTCACATTTGCAGTTCAAAGAGAACGTATTTTATTAGCCCTGTAGCATGAGCTATTATATCCTATAACATTTTACACTATTGTATCTCACAATTCTGATTTTTTTTCCCCTCGCAAATGCAAGTTTTCTTCGTATTTCGGACGTTATGTCTCAATTTAACTGAACAATATAAAGTTTGTCATTTCTGAGTGGAAAAAAGGAAGAATTGTGGGATATAAACTCGATGTTTTAATGATTTAAGCCGAGGAGAAAAAAAAGAAAATCGCACGTTGATTTTTCTTATCAAAATTGTGAGATAATCTCGGAACTGCGAAAATAAATTCAAAATATTGAAATACAAACTCAAATGTACTTTTTTAAATTTATTATTTTAGGGCTGTGCAATTAATTAATTAATTTCGGATTCTAACGATTCTGAAAATATCATAATCGAGATAAACCATTGCTCCCGATTCCGCCCCCTTTGGTGCGCTTTTGCTCCTCAATAAAAGCCTAATTTCACATGCAAATCAGTAAAATCATGTAAGGTGACTTGCATAAAATGGGACGAAAAGAGAATTTGCGCTGTTCTGTGTATGCATTCAGAGACAGAACAGAACACGGACAGCTATTTAAACAATTAAGTTTTGTAATTTATGGAAAATGTGATTAGGCATTTTGTTTCGTTTTTTTTAATCAAGTTAATTTGAAAAGTTGTCGTGAGGATTTTTTTTTTTGTTTGTTTGTTAAATATAAGTTTTGTTTTTTAAGTACAAACAGCCGCCAACGGAAGACTCTTCATGTTCTGTTTAAACAATTTGCCTTCTGAAATATAATATAAAATATAAATCTAAATATAATAGATTAATATAATATAAATATAAATCCGTTTATGCGGAGAGTGGAAGCTAAAGCCATTTTGCAGGTATAGTGGAGGCGCCAGCGCCATTGCTTGCATTTTTTCCCAGTGGAAACAGTTAAAAATTTCCCATAATAGACGTGATAAATGCATATATAGAAAGCTTTAAATTATTGCTTAACGAAATAAACCGAATCAAAAACAAAAACGTTTTACTAATGTAGCTAATCCGGAAAGATTTATTTCTCTCTAAAGGCGGTCAAAGAGGAGTTTTTGAGTCAGGATCTTTGCGACACTGATTCAGAATACACTCGTTTATTCATAAATAATTTGAAAAATCTCTTTACTATTTCCCTTCATTCATTGCCGGTGCTTTGTGTCAAGTTTCAGCCTATTGAATCCGAAGCTGCACTGAAGGCACTGCGGCTGACTGAGGCACAAAACGCCTTCCGAGCCGCTCCCGAAGAGAAAGCGAAAGTGAAGTCTGACTATTAAAATGCCCATTTTTTTATTTTTTTTTTATTATTATTTTTTATTACCATAATTGATGGATGTCTAATTAATGGAAAATATAAAAATAAGGAGAAGCGTAAAACAGCTATGCCCGGCCCGCGTCTGAACTATTGCGTGACTGAGCCCGGTCCTTGAGGCGTAAAAAAGGGACTGAAATGCAGGGCTCTAATCAATCAAATAAAGTTCTGAACCCACTCATAATCGTGTTAAATAGTCCTGATTACAATACTGACCAAAATAATCCTGATTATGATTTTTGCCGTAATCGAGCAGCCCTATTTTATTCCATGGCTTTCATATACTTGAAAACTGTCAGATAAGCCCCGCCCACAAAATCTTCATCATTGTTTGCAAACATCAAATTGATATTCCGCTCCAACGCATAACAACCTTTATTAACTATAAATGCATTAAAATGTATAACAGTTTTATAAATATAAATAAAACGGTTGTGAGTTATGGAAAGAATGTAGGCCTCATTTTCATCCAAGAAATTTTTTTTTAAAATGTCATCTACTCTGTCTATGGCCTAACCATTCATCATATAAAACCCAAACAACACAAATCAGAGATATGAGGTGCATTTTCTGCTCTTTAGGTCACATTCACCAAGCTACCTACCCAGCCCCCAACCCCACCCTTAAATTTGTACAGTCACTATATAACAACAACAACTATATAACAAAAAAAAAGTCCATGCCCTATAATTTTTCACATTCTGTAAGTTGTTTCTCTCTTAAAGATGTCACAATACATAAATCAAGTCACCCATAACTTCTGTTACATGCCTTATTTCTAGTTATAAAGGTTAAAACAATGTTAAGATACCGAAAAACAGTAGTGTTTCATTGGACTCGGACTCGACTCGGACTCGGCCCTTTGGGACTCGGACTTGAGTCGGACTCGGCCCATTTTGGACTCGGACTCGTCTCGGACTCGACTGGTCAAGGACTCGGACTTGACTTGGACTCGACTTAGGTGGACTCGAACCCAACACTAGCAGTGAAACTGCAAAGAGGACATGTGAGCAGGACAACTACTACTCTCAGTCTCATGGACTTCACGGACATGTGCAAGCAAACCAGTTGTGCTGTTTGGGACAGAGATGGATATGCTAATTAAGTAGGGTGGCAAATGCAACCTGACTAACTTTTGTGACACAAAATGCAGGTATCGTTTAAACGTCAATATCTGCTCTCTGTTTCATGATAGGGATCCTATGGCAACACTAATATAGTCATTGTTCTTTGAAAAACAGCACTTTTAGATAGCTATGCAGCACTACATAGCACATTTTGTTCCCCTCAGCATTAAATTGGAGATTGGAACAACTGATAATGCATTATGTCAGATTTCACCTGGAAGATCTGCCCTCTATCATTGTTCTTATGCAATCTGGGCAACATTTATTTTGTAAAGCTGCAGAGGATCTTATATAAACAAAATAAGCATGCCTCCAGAGTTTAGTTTTTTTAAACTAGTAGTAGTTTTACTTTTAATATCCAAGCACTGCCATCATATTTTGTGATCATTTAACCTGCAGACAAAAACAAAAAGTTCCTTCCATTTCATGCACATAAGGGTGAATTTACATTTCATTTTGTGGATAATAGAAAACAAAATGCATCTAAAATGTCACAAGATGCATTTTGTCCATGAAATGCTTAGTATTTGAATAATACCAAAGGGATTTGATCACAAAATGCATTTTGTCTACAAATGCTCATTCTGTAAGTAAGATAATATTGTTGTGCATTTGCAATGTTAAAAAATGCATTGTGTCATCGAAATACTCAATATTTGAATATTACATTAGAGATTTTGTGGATCTACAAAAGTTGCAAGAATTCAAGTACAAATTTCCATTGATGGAATGCAACTGGATTTTGTCTTTGTGTGCAAAATGCATTCAAGTAAACAGCATTTTGTCATTATATTTCATGTTACACAATTAAAGGGATAGTTCACCCAAAAATGAAAATTCTATGTTTATCTGCTTACCCCCAGGCCATCCAAGATGTAGGTGACTTTGTTTCTTCAGTAGAACGCAAACGGACAGATGGATGTTGTGGTGAATCAGTAGGTAAAAAGTGATATAAATACTGTTCAGTTTCTCGCACAAACCGATCGTTTCTTGTCTTAGGACATCAGTGTACTGTCACGAGCCGCAGGGCTTAATTTAGTTTTGTTTGTGTATGTTTTTGTTTGTTCTGAAATATTTGGTAGCCATTGACTGCCATTATATGACTGACAGACTGCAGTGGTTTGAGTTAAAAATATTAGATTCTGGTCTACCGAAGAAACAAAGTCACCTACATCTTGGATGCCCTGGGGGTAAGCAGATAAACATCAAATTTTCATTTTTTGGTGAACTATCCCTTTAATGCATCTGACAAAATTAGTCTGGTTACCAAGCTTTTCTTTCCTTCAGTTGCAGCGGGGTGATTTGGAAGCAACGCTGTGGAGATCTGTATACACCGCTAGGATATTTCTGTTTGTTTGCTTGCTTCATAGGGTTTGATGTATTTTCACCTTGTTTCAATATATATTTTCTGAAGAGTGTAGCCTCACGGATGTTTCTCTGAATTGTAGATTAATTTTAATATGTGCTCTTTTGAATTCAACACTTGGAGGCCCCCCTACTGTTCGGGGGCCCCCCACAGCGCCCACATTGCGGGACCTTTCTACACCACTGCTTCAGGTTTCTGTCGATGCAAATCCACACGCCATGTCTTTAAATATGCATCACAAATCCCAAATGTAGAGAACCACTTCTAACAGATAAATATAGGGCTGCTCACATGTGTCACAAATTGACGCAACCATACGCATGCTAAAGCTTTCTCGTGCTCGGCATCAGGCACGTGTCACTGCACACAGAAGAAAGTTTCACTGTATAGCGCTAACTTTCAAAAGCATGCATGCCTTATTCTATTTGTATGATGGCCAGATGAGCATGAAAGATGGAACAACATGAGAAGCACTTTTGTTCAGGGGCTTGGTACTAAGACATGTAGAGGTCTGATGTGGTCGCTCTGGGTTTAATGAGATGGTCTTATCATGGGCATCCCCTGCAGAGATCTTTGAAAAGGCACAAGATGATTGGCTAACATGATAGCAATGATTCCCAAGGCAGCACTGGCAAATAAATCTTTGGCCGTTTATCTTATTGCATCATCAAACAGGGCCAGTGCGCCAGCTGTGACACTAATTATCTGTGTTCACTGATGTTGAAAGGTAGGAAAACACTGGCTACACTTTTAAGTCCGGCACATTGTGGATCGGCTCAAGGGCTTGAGAGTCTCGTTTGGTGGCCGTCACAAATTACGCTGCTTTGATTTCACCCCCTGCTCTCTTTCTTTCTGGCTCATGCATGATAAAAACAAATCACATATTATCTATATGACTGTGATGGAGGGGGGACTTCATTTTAGTTTCCAGTAGGGTGAAAACACTGACTTTAAACTGGAACAAGTGGGGCGATTCCACTTTGGAAGCCTGTTCTGTGATTTCTTCCAACTAAAATAAATAAAGCTATACTAGCCTAAGATAAGAAAAGTCATATTATTAGATACTGTCACAATAATTTAAATTAATAAAAAAACAATCTAATTTTAAATGAATAAATTTATAATTTAAGTTAAATTATATATAGGCTTGCATACCTCTTTGTAATTATATCTGTAATAAAAAAAGTTAATTTAATTAGTTACATGATTTGCAAATTAACCACAAAAAAAAAAAAAAAAAAAAAAAAAAAAATATATATATATATATATATATATATATATAATATAAAAGACAATAATTATATATAACAGGAAACAAAAACAAGCAAAAACACACTGATATCTAATCATATAAATGTTTTAGGTGATTTTTAATTAATTACATATTCTTTCTATATCATTTATAAACAACATTACATTTTGAAATGCAACATTAATTTGTAAGCATTCATCAGAAAACTCAGGAGTAAATTAATTCATAAAGCATAAAAGCAAATTAATTTATTTTTGTAGGTTACTGCACCTTTTGGACTAATTAAAGTTTAAGCTGTACTTGCTCAAGGTCATTTGAGAATGGCCCTCAGGGCATTTTTTTTTTTTTTTTAACTGATTGAAATGCATCATTTTAATGTTTTTCACACCATAGGACTTCAATTAATTTATTCAAATAAGCACTCCTGCAGTGGATTTAAAAGCAGAGCAATACTGACAACTTTTCAGAAGTACATCTATGATCTGTTTTAGAGACAGCCTTTATGGCTGTAATGAGATTATGACCAGATTTCTCACGCAAATTGAAATCAGACTCATTTATAATGACAGCTAAATGGCCACTAAGAATTCTCTGATTGTTTTGAATGGACTGATCCTCTAAAATATAACTCAGCAAGACAATAACAGCACAAAACAGTCCACCATTTATGAGGCACAACAAAGAGTCCATGAAGAGGTGACAACTTAATTTGATAACTATCGATCCCCCAGTGTTGATAATGTTCCACAATATAATTTGTAATCAACCCTGGGGGGAACAGCAATTCAATACAAGACAATTAGAACCTCTAACCTCTGTGTGTTTGTCGGCTCTCATTTAATAAGCCTTGTTAAACATAACCATCTTTATCATGCTTTTGAAGAAGTCCATCCAAATGTAAAGCTATGAGAGGAAACTATCTATTACAGTGCTGTATGAGACTATTGACCTGAACGGATGAGCATCTTGGATTTATATTTTGGCCGCAGTGGCTGTTTTAAAATGCTGGCAATCAACAATACGCAAAACAGCATGTACTTAGAAGGAGAGGTGAAATATTAAAAGTAACAGGATGTACTAATTAGTGCTACAGTCAAGAAAAATCTGAGACCCTTGCAAGCATGCAGTTTCTCAGAACTGACCTGGAATAAAGAAAACAGAAATCCACCTTATTTGAACTTCATACTACCATATATGTATGGTCCACAGCATGACTATAACGATAATGCCACAGATGAATGATCTTGTTGGAATTTACTTATAATAAAACTGACATATGCTAATATAATGTGGTCGCTAATATAATTAGAGTTATCGTTCTTGCTGTAAATGGGCACACTGTAAAAAAAAAAGTAAGTGTTCGTACTGCCTTACAATTAATTCTTAAAAAAAAGTAAGTGTTCGTACTGCCTTACAATTTTAAGTGTAGTCAACATGAAATGTTAAGTTGTACTAATTGAAAACATAGATATTTGAGTTGAGTAAACTTAAAATTTTAAGGCAGCACAAACACTTTTTTTTTTTTTTTTACAGTGATTGAGTTTGAAACTTTCAGTTCCACAGGACGCAATTAGTCAAAGACATGCAAACATTTCACTGCCTCTTCAAGCAAGTCGTGCGAGGCCAAGCATGAATTTACCATTGGTCTCCACTCTGGTGGCAAATGCTGAGCACGGATTGACACGAGGAATCCAATAAGCATCCCTAATTTGCACCACAGGATCAGGAACTCAAATTGCCTGTTAGCAGATTGACCACAGCTGTGGGGACCCAAGCACATGGAGACATGCTTGTTAGGTCACAGAGAGAGAAGCATTTAAACATGCACGCCTGCGTGCCAACCTCTGCGAGAGTCTCATAGGAATCAATAGGAGGAGAAATCAAATAATGCATCTACACTTTTAGAGATGCAGCTGTGCAAAAGAGCAATTAAAACATGTTGTTACATGAAAATGCTAGTTTATGTAAATTAATTAGACTAAGCTTTCTGACTTGTTCACACAGGGTATAACACCGTCCTCCCAAAAAATGATACTTTTTGCATTATTTAAAGGAAAGTACACCTTATTATGGTGTTCCTAGTCAAAAATGACCATCCCACCAAAAATTACATGTAAGGAACGTTGGCTAAACGCAGAGCTGGGTAGATTACTCAGTTACTGATTCCAGATTACATGACAAAAATTGTAGTCAGTAACATAATCTGTTACATTACATATTTTAGGTAATATAATCAGATTACTTTTGAATTACTTTTAGATTACTTTTAACTTAACTCATTTATCACATTGTTTTAAATAGGAATATCCTTTACCATAATGATGTCAAAAATGCAAAGAGTAAGAAAATATGCTCCATTCATTGTAATTTACAACATGAAGTGCATTAAACATTACATTACATCAAAGGTTTGTAAAGGAACTGCAGGGGGTTTGTGAGTTTAATGAAAAGCTAACAACTAATTAAATCATAAACAATTGAAATTAAAATAAAACAAAGTCCCTTTCAGAAAAAAGTCTGTACACTCGGCGACCATATTTGCAACACTTTCGGGCAGCTCATAAGTCTTAATGAATGGGTGGATACTGAAATCTCAAAAACTGCTTGCTAAACTCACAATTAAAATACATATGTCAAATCAGCAACACAGATCTGAAATTAATTGCCCCACGAATGTTGTTTCTTATCCTCAAAAAGAATTTGAAAAGCTTATTTTTCAAGGGTTTCAGGGGTAAAATGAATGCCTGCATTACATGTAAATGAGAAATAACTTTAATATGTGCTTTTTAGTTTGAGTTTGAAAGACACAAGCCTTCCAAAGACATAATGATACCTGGTTAAACAACTTGTCACCACCTGTGTGTTGTGGATGTCCATAAAACTAGACCTCCTGAATGTATATAATTGGTAGGCTGTTTTAGAAAGGAAAATTTAAAAGATAAAAAAAAAAAAAATTGTGGGGAATCAATTAATTATGAATAATTTATTGCTATTGTGTGAATAATATGTCATCATGTAATCCATTAAAAAGCAACTGCAGTCTGATTACGAGTACTTTAAAATGTAACTTACTCTGATTACAAGTACTTCTTTGGAATCTGATTACGTAATCCAGATTACATGTAATCAGTTACTACCCAGCTCTGGCCAAAGGTCTGATGCATATGGCACACTTATCTGGAAACATTTCAGGAGTTTCAAAGTCATCATCGGATTGGTTAGATTATACAGGATTTCCCGGAGACGCGTGTACCGCGTTCTTTAACGTTCCGCCTGAAAACAAAATGCTGTGGCGCCCAGCCCCCTCATGTACAGTAAGAAGAAAGAAAGAAGAAAGCACCTATTAGGATCAATCAGCATTTCCATGCCCCTAAACATGACACGGCACAAAACGAAGCGTGATTGGTTGCTTTACCTGTCAGTCATATGGCCTAATATGCAGGCCTTTGCCATTCAAACTGGACAAAGATTCCATGTGAGACTACATGTGAATCTGCTTGTAAAACTGACTGATCATGAAGCATATGCACCTCAGTTTTAGAGAGAACATTGCCAAAGTTATCCACAATAAATGTTTTTACAAGCAATTTTTAAAAAGCATTTTTGACAGAGAACACCAAATTTTCAGCACATCACAAGGAATAATGGAAATGATTATGCTTAATATCATTCATTACATACTAGTAATTTCATACTAGAAAGCTACATTTCATACTTTCTTATGATCTCACATCTCACACTTTTGAAAAACAAATGGAAATCACAGATTCTGGAGGATTGAGTACACTTTCATCTTCAAAGTCAAATTTTGGTTCCAAAAATGGCTAAAAAGAAACCCAATAGTCTTTTTTTTTTTTTTTTTTTGAGAGAGAGAGAGAGAGAGAGAGATGAAGGCTGTTGGGAAAGGAAAGCAAACTGGATCTAACCACTGCAACAAGATGAGTAGTACATAATTGTGAAAATACGTCATCAGACCTTTAGGTCTTTTGAGCGGCACTTCTAAGCGTCATATGAATAGAACGAGTGTCACACCTTTTAGTAAATATGGTTTCCAATCCCAAACACTAACTGTGTGAATGTAGCCACTTAGAATACCTCCATCTAAACACAATCTGACACCCGTGATTCGCAGTAAATCAGATCTGCTGCGTACTAGCAGGCTCCCTCAAGGCTAATGGGGGAAAAAGCAGTGAACTCAAAATGACACTAGGTAATTTTCTTCAATATTTGAACTACTCTTGGAGGCAGATTACCAAAATAACAGAGACAGTTGTACAGTGATTGACATTTCCAACTGTTTTTGCTCCCACCTGCTTCAATTATCACCAAGTTCTCCTGAGAGTGAGCGTCTGCTTAATGATTCGACGGGTCTTGGGAAAACAGAACATGAATGTGCGCAAGTTGGTATGTTTGTCTTAGAAAGTATGATGTGATGATTCTAAAATACAAAATACAAAATGAACTTTGAAACTTGCAGATGCCAAGCACAAGGGAGGAACATTTTTAATGAAGTTATTCTGTAATAGTATGTCTGCACTTATGAATTCTCATTAAGACACTTTAATAAGACAGGGGATATGTATTCCAGTGCAGATTTCATTTAATAACAATGAGACTAAATATACACTACTGTTCAAAAGTTTGGGGTCAGCAAATGCAGTATTCACACTTTTTATTTTGTTTGTTTTTATAATTCATGGACAAAAATATGTTGTATTATGATTTTGATGTACATTTTCCATGGTAATGCAATGTCTGATTTTAAAACGGGTTTCAAAGGATGAATTTTGAGATTTTAGGTTTCAAGTGATATATAATTCCTTATAATTCTAAAGTGTGATAGAGAAAAAGGCAAAGAAAAAAAAATATTTTTGACAAAGGTCAGAACTCCTGTTATGAAGTATTTGAGGTGCACTCTTTTCATAAATTAATCTATTAATTTTCCTACATAACTTGTAACACAAAAAAGGGTAAAATATCTATTTAGGTGTCTTAGACCTTTCCAACTACATATATTTTTGCTAGATTAGATTAGGATTTATTTGTAAAATGGTGAAGTAAACCCCACAGAGGTTAACCTCACAGTCTTAACTGTATTATTAAAAATACAGTAAAACAGGACTATTGTGAAATATTAGCACTGTTTTCTATATGAATATATTATTTCTCATTTCTCATTTCTTATTATCAATGTTCAAAACTGTTAATAATTATTTTAGAATTCTTTGAGGAAGCTCAAAACAACAGAAATCTTTTATCAGAAGTATAATGAGCAACACAGAGTGACAAAGACACTGTTTTTCTCTATTAGTAAGGGAGTGTTCATTAGTGGTTTATAAACCACTTTCTTTTTTCGTGTTGCATTAAAAAAAAAAAAAAATAAAAATAATCATGTATTGCGCACACAACTCCAGGTAAAATAAGTTCAAAAACAATCCAGCTCTAATATACTTGTCATTTTAAAAGATTTCAGTGAATTGATTCATTTAAATAATTAATTTAAATTAATTGATTCATTAAGCAATTAGAGTATTTGAACACAAATACTGCACTTTGTTCATAGTAAATTTCCTGTAAATGTGTCTAATTGCTTATAATGTCATCACTATCAATTGGGATCCTTATTGTTCTCATGCCAGATAAATAAAGCACACCATCTGACATTGTGTTAAACATTTAAAAAAGTATTTCTCCCTAAAATAGCTTCGGTGTAGTTCAGTGTACCATATGCGCAAGATCCATGCCAATAAAAACAAACTGAAATCGAGGTCAGATTGGACACCTGCACTCTTACAATATCCATAAACAAGCTTCAGTATTGCACTGACTTTTTTTTATAGGCTTCATATGTCTGTACCTGTAAAAGACAAACGCCCTATAAACCCGAGCAGTTCAGCTATATCTGTACACATCTAACAAAGCATGACATGCAATGCCAAGCGAATTGTTGCAAACATAAGCTACATCAGGTCATGCTTTGAATAACACCCGCACGGTGTGTGCCATATTGTTCTGCCCTGTTCGGTGCTATAAATTTCCACACTGCATTAAACTACACAACCTAATGCGCTGTGAACTTCAGGCGAAGAATGAGGTCTTCTTTCGCATAATAACTTCAGCGGGCCTGCAGAAATACCAAGGGCTGCCCCGATCTTGACATGTATTAGCTCGCCTTGCAGAACAATTGCTTCTGAGGTAGAAAAGTGAGCTTTTTACTTCTGAAAACGACTTATCAGCACAAATATTTGGTTCAAAGCCAGGCTTAACTTCACACACAAGACAAAATGTGCCAGGAGAAAGAGATATGTGGCTTCGCTATGCAAGGTAAGCTAGTGGATTGTACTGTATAAACCAGCACAGTATGAACAAAGGCTGCTGAGTAGGCAGTGTACTGAATGTTACACCCTGAGGATAATTATATGAATACGGACTCAGTACCATAACGGACTAATTAGTGGTCACGTTTGTCCTTTTTCACATGACTTGAATCGGAAAAAACAACACTTTGCCCTTCATATAAAAAGTACTGCAGCATCACAGTACAACATGTACAGCATCTGAACTAAAAAAAGTCAAAATTATTGTTTGGACCTGTCCTGTCATTGCGAAAACTGACATTGGACATATCATGGGGATTGTCCAGTAATCACTGGCTCTGCTTCGAAAGGTCAGCGGGAAACAAGGTCAAAGTTGAAATTGTTTGAACTTTGAGCGCCATGTTACAATGCTTGACCGGTGCACAACACACTGCTGGGAGTAATTCTGTAGCTGATGTTTCACTCTTAAGGGTCCAATGCATTGGGGAACAACGGGAGTCATGTGAAAGAGTGAGTTTCCCATTATAACCCTATTATTGCGAGTTTTGTTAGTTTTACAATCATGTATTTTATCTCTAGTGTAATGAGTTCATCTGTAATACAGAATACAATTATAGTTTTCCCCAGATAGCCTGCACTTTAAACACTGGTGCTATTGATTTGTAGTGTTTACATAAAGCATACTCGCAGGGTAATGTTTTTTTTGTCTTATCTTGTAGTGAATATGTAGATTTGCTAAACATTTACACCCGTCTTGATATTTCCAGGGTTATTATCGTAAACTTAGACTAATAATAGATGAAAAAAACAAATGAGAATTAGAAATGTAGCCTTGGAAGCACTAAAATTGCTAGCATAAATAAAAACAAAAAATGAAATAAAAATAAATAAATAATAATAATTAAAGATAAAGAGTAAAAAATGCTTAAACATTTTTTTTTTTAGTAAAATAGTAAATTAATGCAATTTACTATACTATAACTTTAACTATAATAATATATAAATAATAAATAATACTAATATTACCAGTGTTGTCAAATCCTTGATTGACCTGTTGCCACAGGTTGCTTTTTTTAGTTTGCGAGTTCAAGCAAAACTCCTTTGTTTTGTCTGTGACAGGGCTAATTTTGAGTACCATTTGGGTTTGTTTTATTACACAGACCTGGCATCCATAGCTTTGCTAAATGTTTCTTCCATAGAGACGTTATGTAGGATTTTCAAATACAAAGTTAACACATCAAACTCAAAATTGGATATGCACACATTCAAATTGCAAAGATTTCTGCGCTATTGTGGAGTGGAAAATAATGTCTGTCACAGACACAAAGCTTGATACATTGATTCAGAAGTTACTTTTCTTTACATTTCACACTCCTATTTTATTTTATTGTATTGTTGTTTGACAACCCTTGGCCACCATATGGCAAAGAGTAATATAAACATTCTGCTAAATTCTGGTTTGGAATGACATAAGGGTGAGTAAACAATAACACTATTCTTCTAACATTAGTAGATAAATATTTTAATCTGGAGCACTGGGACAATTTGTCTGTGCAAACAGTGCGGTGAAAATTGCATCAATTTTGCAGTTCAGTGTGAAGCCACTGTGGTGCAGAAATGACAAGCTTTGTGGAAGTACGATCTCTGCAAGCATACAATGCAGATGCTCTGTATAATTTATATTTTGATGCCCCAAACCGTTAAACTCTGCAGTCGCATAACCATTAACCCAAATGGATTATAAATCAGATTTGATATTATGTGATGTACCCATCTGCCACACAAGAGCCAAAGTTAGTAATCTGACCGATGAACCCGCAGTACGGCGAGTGACTGTCAGCTCTATCAGTCGCGCTGCCTCTCCAACTCATTTGCTTAAATGAAATCACATTTGCTGGGTGGAAATAAATTATGCTGCCACCTTTCAGTCCGTGTACCATTTCTCTGCATGCAAACCAAACTGAAATGTGTACCGCTAATTGTTGCACTTGAAAGCACTCTATACTGGGAACGCTCAGCTGTCTGACTCAGCTGCCGTAACTTTCCTGTCTCTCCTTCACCCCGTCTCTCTCGGTATTTCTTTTTTTCAAAATAGCAGATTCTAAGTCTGGCACCACAGTGATACAAAGCCGACAGGCCAAGATTGAACCGGAATGAACCCGAGTGAACCCGAAAGTGACGATTACACTTATGACATTTCAGAAGTTCAGCTGGATGGAAAATGCTATGCAGCACAAATTATTACTAATATAATTTCAAAAGTGACTTCCTTCCCTATAGATAGGCCAGCCATAACACTTCTTTTCCTTTCTATTCAACACAAGACAGCATCAAGGCCATTATTGCTGATACCGATACCTCTGTTAAATAGATTTCAGAGGAAAAAAATCTAGACCAAAATAATTATAGTCATTTAACATTATATTTGAAAGCCAACATTTCCAACATATCATACTAAATAAATTATAAAATCAGTTTAAAAATTGCTTTTTGCTTTTATTTATATTAAATATAGAGTCTACTATTATTATTATTATTATTATTATTATTATTGGCCAAAAAGTTACAAATGTAAATGCATATACTGTTAATACCCAGATGCTTTACTGTTTACCTCTTAAAGAATCACTCAAAATCATCTAGATATAGAATTTAAAAATAAGACAAAAAAATAAATGATTGAGTGAATATCTTAGCAATAGCTTAATTTATCATAAGATCATAAATTGGTGCATCAGATATAATGGCATATACTAGCTAAAGCAAGACTAAGCAATCTAAATCGGACAGTGGACTGTGTTTGATACGGTAAATCCTGGTGTAGATGTATGCGAAGTAAACATTAACCAATGCAAATGGGCATACATCATTGTTTTGATGTATTTACTTGATTTCTAATTGAAATACACTCTTCACTGGTTTCCTTGGCTGAGCCCCAAGTGTTTATTTGTGTCCTTGGTTGATAACCTTGCATAACTAACTTCTATCAAAGATGTCCTTCCCCCGGACAATTAAAAGCTGAGTTTTTAACAAAACGAAAATGCTTCAAGGAGACAATAATGCACAGGGAATACAAATGTGATTTCCATTTCAGAGGTGGCAACTTCAATGGCATGTGCTCAATTTACAATTTAAGTTTGTTGTGCACATGACAAATGTGTATGTCCTTCACTTTGATATCATTAACATCAGAGGGTCAAGGTTTGGCTGGTTAGCATGGCCCCATTACTGCTGGTTGATGCCGTAACTACACCATCTGGCAGCAAAGAACCACCAGACAGCTTCACACCAAGTATTGTAGGCCTATTGTGCAAAAATCTAAAAATAATGAAAACAACAACATCAGTAATAAATAAAATATACATTTTATGGATAATTGAATGTTTTATATAGATTTACATAATATATTATTGTTATATTATAATAATATATTTCGTTTACATTAATTAAATATTCATAAGCATATATGCTATAATTATACTAACAAACACCAGACAGCTGTCTAGCACTTCATATTTATCAAATATGCATTAACACACTTCCACAACACACTAAAGTAATTTTTAAAATACATTAACTGTTTCTGATTACAAAGTTCGTTCTCAAATAAATAATAAAAGTTGCAAAACGGAAAGTTCTTTCAAAGTTTGATACCGGGTGATTGGTTCCGTTGTAGTCTTTAATTGTAGCAATTAGCAATAGACGACAAAATGATTCAAAGCAGCACATAGATCTGAACATACAAGCCATCCATCAAAATGTGTCAGTCATAATATGAACAACAACAACTGCAAAAAATAATTTGTGAAGGGGAAGTTATGATGATTGATGAATCCATGCACTAAACCACAGTCTTTGACGAACCTTGGGATCTCTAAATGTATTTTAAACAGTTTTGTGACAGGAACTCTGTAACTTGTAACTGTAACTGAAAGAAAGAAAGAAAGAAAGAAAGAAAGAGAGAAAGAAAGAGAAATTAAGTGTAGAGATGGGATCTTTTGAGGGCAGTATGTATGGGCCTAGCAGTGAGTTTAGAACCACAACCAAACTCCAACACTGTGGATAGCGAGTTTTGCCCCAGCTCCATTCACTTTTACTGTACTTCAGGAAATGCACATGTAGTTATTTTGCTATTCCATTTTGTACCGTCGGCAGTGTAGAAATCCTTTAAGATTCTCTTTGGGGCATGATGGGAAGTGTGATATTGTTCTGTCAGGCTGTCAGTTCTGTTGGCGGCTGGGTGTTGAAATGAAACATATGAATCAAAGCGGTCGGGGGTTCAGGAAGACGGATGGCCTTCACTGAAGGTGCTTTTCATCACCTCTCCTGCAGTGACCTGGATGGAAAAGGTCAACCTAATTAAGAATGAATGTGCTCCTTCCATGGTCTTGTCCGAAATAATGAAGAAACTGAGTTCTTTGTGAGTGTTGCATATTTTATACTCACAATCTTTTAAAGGGGACAGTGGATGCCAATTTTCCACAAGTTGGTATGATTCATTAGGGTTCTTTAGGATTCCTCATGAATTGTCTGGTTAAAATTCCTCAGCACCCTTTTTACCTTGTCAAAAACAGCTCTGTTTACAACAAACTATTTGAGTGGATGTATTTTTAAGTGATAATGAGCTACTGTTCACTCCACCACTTTCTTCTTCTTCTTTTTCTTTTTTTATTTGTGTGTGTAATTGGTGGCGCATTACCAGTAAAACAACTAATCTATGTCCTCAGTGGCTCTGAAAACACCTGCATTGCTGTCACTACAGCTGCTCAAGCATGGAGAAAATGGAGGACAGTGTACAACTAGCTGAGGGCTGAAATATGCAAAAACAGGACAGTCCGTCAGTGTTCGTGGGCAGAGCCCATGATGTCATACTGCTCAGAAAATCAAAATGACTTGATAAATGAGACTGTTTTTAAGGATTAGTTCAATTTTAGAACAAAAAATTACAGATAATGTACTCAACCCTTGACATCCAAGATGTGCATGTCTTTCTTTCTTCAGTCGTAAATAAATTATGTTCTTTGAGGAAAACTTATCAGGATTTCTCTCCATATAATGGCTATGTATGGTGCCGCCAAGTTTGAATTTACAAAATACAGTTTAAATGCAGCTTCAAAGGGCTCTAAATGATCCCAGCTGATGAAGGAGGGTCTTATCTAGTGAAACGAAGCAAAGAAGCAAATTGACAATTTATATACTTCTTAACCTCAAATGCTCGTCTTGTCTTGTCTTTGCGATGTGCATGCGTTGTCTGTGTGATCCAGTTAGGGTATGTCAAAAAACTCCCATCTCGTTTTCTTCCCCTAGTTCAAAATCATCCTACATCGCTGCAGAAGTACCAATCCAGTGTTTACAAAGTGAACATACAAAGAAGATCAAACAGCCTTTACAAAAAAATCTAAAACAGCGTTGTAGGACGATTTTGAAGTTGAAGACAAAAACGAGATGGGAGTTTTTCGACATACCCTAACTGTGTTGACCCAGATTACAAAGACTACACATGAGATGAGACAAGACGAGCATTTGAGATTAAAAATGAAATAAATTGTCACTTTGTTTCCAAAATGACTACTCATTTCGTTAGATAAGACCCTTCTTTATAGGCTGGGATCATTTAGAGCCCCTTTGAGGCTGGATTTAAACTGCAAACTTGGGGGCACCATAGAAGTCCACTATATGGAGAGAAATCCTGAAATGTTTTCCTCGAAAAACATATACATTTTTTTTTTTTTTTTACGACTGAAAAGAGACATGAACATCTTGGGTGACAAGGGAGTAAGTACATTATCTGTACAATTTTTGTTCTGAAAGTGAACTAATCCCTTAATGGATTGTGTCCACACACTGCTAAGATACATTTATGCAAACACTATGTAAAAGAAAAAAAAATGCATCCACTGTCCATTTTAAAAGCAATTAAGAGTCAAGTGTCTGTGCGCCACTCATGAGGACTAATTAGTGTATGAAGTTGTGGCCTATAAAAAGTGTTCCAATTCAGTGACTTAAAAGGTTCCATTTCAATTGTTATGCTACATGTAGGGTGCAGGCATCAAGGCAGCTCACTGAGATTTGAAATAGTGTTAGTCATATGATTTGCCTTATCTACCACAACGCAAGCGTCTAACAGCCATTCGGAAGATCCTAACAGCCCCTAGCAACACCCTTGAACCACCTTAGCATCAGCTTAGCAACAGTAATTGTGTCAGTAAGTGTTATATTTTCTTCCAATCCCACCCACATCCTCATATTTCCATCCCTTCATGAATAAAAGACAAGCTGAAATGAACAAACATAGCGTTTGTGAATGAATGGAGCTGCCAGCCGTATTTGAAGAGCAAACCTCATAAGCGTCAACATCATCTCACTGATTTATCGCAACTTTAACAGGATGTAGTTTATTAGACAGCCTGCTAAAAACTTGATTAAAGAGAGACTCTTCTAACCTTTCTCAAGTCGGCTACCGCAAAAGCCGCTCCCTGGCAGAACGCTGCGATCTCCACTTCCCTGAGACTCAAGCACCCGCCGGCCAGCTGTTCACACGCCTGCCAAGAATTCTGTTCTTCTCAACATCTGTCTGGTGAATTAAGTAGCACCATGATAGCCGAAGACAATGTTTGTTATCTGTGTTATCCAAGGACGAGCAGCTGGCTGCGGTAAAGCACCATATCTTAAAGCGTAGATATAATCATTGATGTTGGGCTGTTGACAAAGTCTATCAGCAACTTTGGTCAATCTCCACCAGCTGTCGTTGTAATATAATGCTAATGAAAAGTGTCAGTAGTATTGTTCGTGGAGAATTAAATTCTGTGAGCGTGTGCATGCTGCATACAGACCATGCTCCTACACAGAAAAAAAAAAAAAAAGTACTGGCAATTTTCTACAATTTTCTATTATGTTTAAAGACGTCTACTTTAACTTTAAAACACAGTGCAATGCATAATTCAATATGTGCTAACAAATATAACCCTAAAATTAAAAGCTTTTACAACAATTATTAAAATGTGAAGATTTAAAAGGACAAAGCAATTGCTTGTCACATTGTATTTGGTGTGCAACATTTTGAATATTGATTAAAAAATAACTTTACAATCAAACGACTTTCGCAATCAATCAATGTTTAAACTACCTTAATACTTCATAAATATAATATATGCATTTAAAACTGTAGGTAATTTCTACGTACATGAAACATGAGAAATACAAACCAAAAAATAACATTTATAAAAAGTTCTGAGAAGCATTATGGTAATTTGGGGAAAATGTCTTATATTCACTTACAGTAAAGGTAGGAGTTCTTGTTATTATCATCCTTTAATTGTCATAGTCTACAAACTTCAAAATAGACTATGTGAAAAAAAAAAAAAAAAAACCCTGTAATGATAATTAAGGATTAGTATATTCCTGCATTGTTTTGACATTGCACTGACTTCTATTTTAATCACTCTCTACCACTTTTTTTAATTTGTGACTTGTGGTAATAATATGTTGTAACATGGAAACAAAGACACGCTCATGAGGATAAACACCGCAGTGATGTTTTTGCAGTCATTTGCAGCTCATTTTCACATACCTGTAAAATTAATGAAAATTAATGATGTTGTTTATCACTGTCTCGCCTGTCAGCCATCTTCCTTTTTTTCACACCACAGGTGTGTCTCGGAATAGAGAAAAATGTCACGCTCCAGATGTAGTGAAAAATACACTGCGCCGCTAGAGTAGGACAACCTTTCTGTAAGAAGATAATAAAACTGAAAACAGTCTATAACCCAATAACTTGTGAAAAATGAAGTCCAATTTAATAAGAAGAGGGAATTGAACTTTTGCTTTTGTTCAGTCGGCTTTGGTCCTGGAACGTTTACGTAAAAATGAATAAACGAATAGTTAGTGTGTGATGGGCAGGAACATTACTAAGCCGACACGTTCATTAAAGCAAAAAATGTAGCTCTTTAATGACTCACTGCGTATGACAATTAAGTTGTGAAGAAAAATGAGATGGATATGCATGTTTGATTTGCAAAGCATTTTATAAATGCTTGAAATCAAGAGCAGTGAGGACGACTATATGCTGCTGTGATAAACTGTCTCTGGTTTAGAGCTCCAAGTCACATAGACAAAAGAGTAGTGCAGCAGACAGGCCAAAGATGATGGACACTGACCACAATCTCGCCTTCTTACCTTGTCAAAACGGAACTGATGACAAGGTCAATACCCATGCCATGCCTCATCTAGCTCACTCTGACATTGAAGAGCCTTCCTACCTGATTTTTAGCAATTTGGCTTCAGTTTCTCAATTCCCAGCCCATTTAGTGACCGAGACATGATCGAACCCACAAGCTCAGGCGTTCTGGGAAAGATTTTCTTGGAGGTGGGCATCTGATTACAGGGAAAAAATCTGATAGAAAAAAAAAAACTGATCTAAGAATCTGTCTGCTCTATATAATCAAAAGTGTGCGGACTCTCCCATGCCTGTTTAATTGATTTCAGAACCAGTTCCGGGTTTGATGAAGGCCCGACTTCCGAAAAACGTAATGTGTTGTGTTTGGTTAGCTTTCCCACTGCGTTGTGATTGGCAAACAGTTTAGACGGCGTTTCAGTACTGTCATACCCCTTGCCAAAGCATCAAGTTCAATCTGCTCCATTATAGCAAAGAACTTGGTTATAGTTAAGGATATATTAAGGTATAGTTGACTCTACGTTGGGTCCTATCATCAGCCTGCGAGATTGCAGATACATGATATTATTGTGCTAATTTATTAAATTATTTACATGCATTCATTGTCTGAAACCATTTCCTGCATAAGGCTAAAAATGCTGATGTATTTAATGACTTATTTTGTATTTAACATGACAACACTTGAATAAAGACATTGTAAGTTGCTAATTATAATGCTTACATTTTCGTAGATATTCAAAAAGCAGCTACAGAAAACGAGCAAAGCGCTACCAAATACCATCACTGATTAGCCTAGTCTAGTGCAAGTTTATGCATTAAAAAAAAACAAAAAAAAAACATACACACGTTATAAATAAAGCTATCTACACTTTATGATGAATAAATCTCTTACCAGACACTGAACATGTCTGCGGCGCGTTACGCTTCGACATGCAACCGGAGATAACCGCCTCTCTAGTCAGTGCCTCCAGTTATACCAGTCGTGCCACTGCATGTCTTTTGAGCCCCTATACTGCACACATCTGCGGCAGCTCTGATGCAAAAACCAGAGGAGATCGCGACTACTGTAGTCATTTCTTGTGTTTCTACCAGCAGTGCTGCGGCTCGTTGAAGTCTCCCAGAAGCGGCTCTCTGTGCTGCATCGCTAAAGTTAAGCTAATCGCCCATCTCGGGATTTATTTTATGACATCTTAACATTCCGGAAACAAAGCTTGTAGTCCAAATGAGCCGTTTGTTGTAGTTCTTGAAAAGAGATTTTTTTAAAACAAATTTGGAGTGGACTTGAGATTTGTAACTTTGTAGATCCTTTTTATGCACAAACATACACACCACACACTGACTAAAGCATAATTGGACCCCTTTAAAATGCATTCACTTGAATTAAAGGCCTTAAGGGACCTAGATTGATGTTGAGGCTTTTTATGTCGGGTAGAATCTGCAATCTCTGACCCAGATTGTTTGCCCGCTTCCATGGCCGCTGTTGTCCACTCGCTGGCAAACCCAGGGTGTTGAAATACTATTGGGTAAACTGGCAGTGGGCCGAATTACACAGACCAAAACAAAAACAGGCCTTCTGTATGTGAACTTAGCATGTTTCCTAAATATCTGTGAATGTATTACTGTTTTTTTGCTTTGGTACAGTCAAAAAAAAATTACATACAGCACATTTTAGTTAGGTACTAACCTTCAGTTATTCAGATGCATCAATTAGTTAAAGGGTTAGTTCACCCAAAAATGAATTCTGTCATTAATTACTCACCCTCATGTTGCTACAAACCCGTAACGTAATAGTACCCTTTCCGTCTGTTGGAGAGTCAGAGACCTCTCGGATTTCATCAAAAATATCTTAAATTGTGTTCTAAAGATGAAAGAAGGTCTTACGGGTTTGGAACAACATGAAGGTGAGTAATTAATGACAGAATTTTAATTTTTGGATGAATTAAAACCTTTAAATAGTTGCTTGCAAATTACCTGATGTGGAAACTACACCAAAAGTAGGCTGCATTATCAATACAGAGGGTATGTTGACAAAATATCATAAAAAATAAAATAAATTACTTGAATTACTAATTTTAACCTTGCTTTACGGTTATAAAAAAAAATATATATATATAAAAAAAATAAAAATAAATAATTGAAACAAGATCTATCTGACAAAAGCACATTACAAAACCTAATCTGAAATACTTAATATTAGATGAAAACATAAATATAAAAGCTAATTTAAATTATTGGTATTATTTAATAATATATATTACTATTAAATATTACTATGATAACTAAAGTAAGTACTTGATACTAAAATAACACTGCCTTTCATCTATCTATACAGTAAGCAGTTAGGTAGTAGTAATAATAATAATAATAATAATAATAATAATTGACTTTTTAAACAAGACCAGCACTACTCTCATTTTAGTTAGAAATCACATTAGACGTGTTTAGTTGTTTATGCTGTACATAACTTTAATAACAGATTTCAAATATTATAAATGAAACGGTTTCTATTTTAAGCTCCTTGCTGTTATCTCCCTCTTGTGACTGATGGGTTCTTGGGGCTTCTGTGGCCTCTGAGACAACCCCATATATGTCTTCCCCGGTTAGCGAGAGTCCCCCCGCAGATTCGAGGCAAACCCCTCCAGGGTCTTGCAGGCATAGTTTAGTGATCTAGGTCAGCGCCGAGGCCCTTGAGACCCCGCTGAGAACGGAAACCCCGGCCTGGCCCTCACATGAATCAGCCGAGCCAAGCCTTCCCTTGCCAAAACCAATCCGTCTGGGTATCTGTCTCCTCGCTGTCTCTCGTTTGCGTCCCTGCAGGATTCAGAGCTGCGGGTCTCTGAGGCAGAGACCTCCTTCTTTTGACCAAGTAACTAATATTGCTTTGTTTCGGAACCGCTGTGAGATATAGTGACGGCCTTTTCTCTGGAACGGGCAGCTTTAATGTGTGGCCGTCTTTTTTTCGTGTGTCAGGTCTCCTGCTGATTAATTGCCAACCCAGCGAGACTCTGGTTAGCCAGCACGTCCATTATTTGGTAAGTGCAGTTGTTGTACCTCTGTGCTGGTTCAATTCCTCACATGGTGACATAAATGCTCTGTTCTAAAACCTAGTGAGCTTCCTGCCTAGACAGCATTATAAAGAATCAAAGAAAGTCCTGACGCAAAAACTCAATTGTTGCATCCTGAGAAAATGCTCAGAATGTTTTTTTTTTTTTTATTAAATTCATTGCTGCATCAGAAAACAAGCTCTGTTAAAAAAATAAAATAATAATAATAATAATAATAATAAAACACTATTGGACAGTTGAAAGACAACTTTTAAAAAAAAAAAAACTTAGGGGCATGTAGGGGCATCAAAAGAGAATGGGCCCACTGAATGCAGAATGCAAGACACTCAAGGTAAGGACCTCAAGGGTGCCATATGTAAAAACAGCTTTTAATGAAGTAACTTCAAGTTTTCCATCAAAGTGCATGCACTATAATCCTGACTAAATAAACTTTTATGCCCCTGTACTTGTTTTATGGGTGTTTTTGTCTAGCTTGTCCAGCTATGTAAGTAAAAAAACCTACATGAGTGTCAATCAATACTCATTCATAAGCTCATCTAAACCTCACAATGAATGCCTTCAAGAGCTTTTTTATTCTATTTACGGAAAATGTTTTGCTTATTGACGCCAGAGATGCAAGAACATTGGTAACTCGAGTGGATTCGTATCCCCAAAGCTCTATTCAGAGTTGGTTGTTATAGTTTTACTTTTAATGTTTACTTCAAAACTCTCCAGAACGTTTTGACCCCAACGCCCAAAACTGGCTCAAAAAATTGATTCACGTCCTTGAAATGCAGGTACAGAGCCAAGTCCTGCTAGCTGAATTGGACTTTCTGTGTTCAACCTGCAAGTGCTTGTTTTGTTTCCCAGACAAGTGCAGAGGCTCTTCATTGCATTCAACTGACTTAAGTAGGTTGCTTTGTTTGTGTTATTCTATCCCTCGACTTTCTGTCTTTGAGCATGTACACACTAAAGTTTAAGGTGGATCGATCTCAAAAAGTGGGTGGTGCATCACAGGAAAAACAGACAGGAAAAAAATAAATATTTTTGAACGTGGCATTTTGTCATGTAACCAAAAGTCATGAAAAATGTGTCTTTTTGCTGCAGTGCATTAGGACTTGGACACCATTAACTTTTTTGACCAATGAAAATTTCACACAGCTATACCTCTGATTTCTAAAAGGGTGATTTAAGCATCCTTGGCAAGTATGGATAATGAAATAATATGAAATATTACTAACAGTATAAAAGTTTTAATGTTAACGACCTAAAGATGGACATTTTTGCAATTATACTAAAAGGCCTTTTGCTTGTTAAAAGAAAAAAAATAAAAATAAAAAATAAGGAATGTAGTAGATTGCCCTATTAGTGCATCAAATATGATATACTATGCTTTATAGGGTTAAGTTGGTCAGTAGCTATGTTTCTATCCAAAGTTGCAAATTTAACTTTTAAGCAAAATTGGAATATTGAATAAAACATTTGCAATTTTGTTTCCAACGAGAACAAAATCACCACTTACTGATCAACTGGCACTAAATATCACTTAGAAAAGTAGAAGAAGCCACTGAATATATTTATTTCCATATATATAATAAATTACATGCACCTCATGCGAGCAGATAAATTCAGTCTGCTGGTTAGTCAAGTTATACCATCCCAACACGCAAAGTCACATGATGTGCATGGAGGAAATGAGTTGGTATATGTGTTATTATTCACATTAACCTTTTCGCACAAGTCAAAAACCAACCAAGTGTAATTTTTTTTTTTTTTTTTTTTTGTGCGAATTAAGGGATTTTTTTGTTCTAAATTTGGCATTCCCATCACTTGTTTCTGATGCAATGCTTCAAAATGCACAAAACAATGGTGAAACATAGCTAGTAAAAACGTAACTTTCTGGACTTGCATAGTACTGTATCAACCTTGAATCGCTGTTCTAGTAGATGATGGAAAAGACAGCAGGAAATGGTCTGTGATTCCAAACTTTCTGCAACCTTTGATTTTTGAAACGTCACCTTTATTGTCAATACTGCACTGTAAAGAAGAGACATTTTTCTACCAGCATAAACAGTTATGTGCGCATTGATGTCTTCTTTAAAAGCACTTTCCTTTTTTGGTTTTGGACTTTGACCTACATGCCATTTCTTACTCTAAACCAATGGCTGGGTTTTATTTCCAGGAAAACGTTCGCTTCTCAATTTCCAAGAAAGCTCAGCTGGTGGAGCATAGTGCTGATAATGGCAAGGTCATGGGTTTAAATCCCAGTAAACTCACATACTGCTGAATTGTATACCTTGAATGCAGTGCAGGTTATCTGTAAACGTCTGACAAATGAAAGAATATGTAAATTTTTGCCACTTTCCTGTCCACCTTTTCCAGGTAAAAAGCACCACTGGCTGACAGTTGACTGGTGATCCCATTGGAAAGTTGGCTTTTATGCCTATAAACATCCTCTGCCTTCCTGCAACTGATGGAGCGACACAAATGAGTGGCAGATGCGTTCAATAAAACAGATCCAAGTTTCAGAATAAATTCTACATCAGTGGTTCTCAATTGGTTTTCAGGACTAAGATTTTATATTGGACATCAAGTGTCAATCCAGCCCAGTAAGAAAATCGATTTAAAAATAAACAAACAAAAACAACAAAAACTTCCATGAACTCTTCAGACCTAACTATATGCAGTTAATATTATTGTTTTTATATGATACTTAATTACAGTAATTACACATATTTCTAAACATCTCTTGCATTTTGATGGTTTCATGCTGTGGGAAGTCACCATTTCTCTGTAAAAGAAACTTAACTCTTATTTAAAGTTATGTCCTTACTTTTAAAACTTAAGCTTATAATTTCTAACTAAACATGATTATAAGTTTCCCTGCATTTTGTTATTCACATGAATTGTTGTTTTCACCTGCTGTCCACAATCCTATGGGAAAAGACCTGCAATCTGAGCCAGATGAGAGACACTTTTCCAGATGATATTCAGATGACTACTTGTATGATCGCAACCCTTCATAGACACCTGGTTAGACATCTGCTTATCTCTTTACACCACCCAGGGACGTTTCATGCAGTCAACAGCTGGGAGAAGCAGTCAGTTCCAAAGCCACCAGTGAAGAACACTTGTCCTGTTCTCCCCACAAATCACCACCCAGGAGAAGAAACTTGAACATAGTAATAACTCTCTCTGGGGTAAATACACACAAAGCCTGAATGCAAAATGCGAAGTCTGTGAATTCAAAATGAGACTGCACGCCAAACTCGATTTGTCAGTCTCCCAGCGGCCATTGGGAATAAAGAGAGCAGGATACAGTTTAGTCAGTGTGCCATTGATTAACATTCATCAGGCTAAAGCCAGCTGTCTCACACTCATCACCTGTCGTGGTGAATATGCTCACTGCACAAGCGAACACAATTAAGGTTAATCACAGAGGAACTTTCTGCCAATGAGGTCAATGTACATGCGAGAACTTCAACATGCAGGTTTGTGTGTATTGATACAGGACAAAGTGGAAACAGACCCCTGGGTCGTTAACAGGTATTGGTTTCTGGCTTTATTTACTCAACCACATGTCATGTCATTAGGTTTTTGCTGTTATTTTTAAAAAGACTTATTAACAGCTATAATAGCAGTTATAGTGGCCGTGTCTGTCAATCTTGAGAAGAAAAAAAAAAAAAAAAACTTGGAAGATTATCAATTATCAGTGAGTTGGGCAACTTACTGACTAACTAACAAATCATCTATCCATCCATTTCTTGTATATATATATATATATATATATATATATATATATATATCCATGGTATCCATCCGGCAGTCAATACGTTGTACCTATTAATCTATCTATATATCCATCAGTTATCAACTGTATTAATCTATCCAACTCCTGTATCCATCTATCAGTCCACCTATCTATCTATTGATCCATCTACTGTATCATCCATCTATCAATCCACCTACTGTATCCATCAGTCTGTCTACTCCATCCATCCATCTATCCATCAATCCATCTACTGTATCCATCCATCCATCCATCCATTCATCATCCATCCATCCATCCATCCATCCATTCACCCATCCATCCATCCATCCATCCATCCATCCATCCATCCATCAGTCCATCTACAATATTTATCCATCCATCCATCCATCCATCCATCCATCAGTCCATCTACAATATTTATCCATCCATCCATCCATCCATCCATCCATCCATCCATCCATCCATCATCCATCCATCCATCAGTGCATCTACTGTATTTATCCATCCATCCATCCATCAGTGCATCTACTGTATTTATCCATCCACTGCATCCATCCATCCATCCATATATCAGTACATCCATCCATCCATCATCCATCCATCCATCCATCAGTGCATCTACTGTATTTATCCATCCACTGCATCCATCCATCCATCCATATATCAGTACATCCATCCATCCATCCATCCATCCATCCATCCATCCATCCATCAGTCCAAGAAAGTCTATTGTATTTATCAATCCATTGCATTCATCCATCCATCCATCCATCCATCCATCCATCCATCCATCTACTGTATTTATCTATCCACTGCATCCATCCATCATTAAATCTTCAAACTTCAAGGCTTTGAGAACTTTGTCAAGCCAAGTTTGCACAGTTATATGAAGTTACTGGAATTTTATTTTACTTTTTACATTTACAATTGCAATTATGCATCCTGTTTGTTACTTTAATGCAAATTAAGGAACTGGATTTGATTTTACAGGCACTTCAGTTCTGCATTCTCAGTTCTGTTTTGATGGCTCACAACCATGATTAAAATTTGGGTCTGTTCCACCACAAAGCTTTCAAATGACTTTGGGAGTCCTGGAATTTAGTGCACAAGCCACATAAACTACTTTTATGGTACCTTTTTGGAGCTTGCCAGTACTGTAGTTATTCAAAATTTCTTATTCGAGAAAAAAAAACAGCAAACCACTTGAGATAATATTGGAATGTGTAAATTATGGCTGAATGTTGCCCCTGCACCATGCGGACAACTAGTTTTGTCCTTTTAATATTTATAATTTATTTTATTTCAAGTGATATGGCTCTCCAAGGCCTGACACCACACCCACTGCACCAGCACTCAAATTCATAGTGCTCAGGGCAAAATTTATGGATGGTCCTTCCTCCCCAGGGCCCAACAATAGGCTATACCATAGAGGACCTTAGTGGACCATTCCTTCCTATGCCTGCCTCATAAACAAACATGCAAGTGGCCAGGGATATGTAAAACTGTGCGAATCGAATTCTGAGGAAATCTGTGGAGCTTTATGTGCAGGGGATTTTTCACCACAGTGTGTTTATATAACTTTTAGGTAGTTTGAAATCAATTTCACAGTTAAATAATTTCAAACAGATTAAACATTTACTCTCACATTAACAGTCGATTCATAATGCGAACTTCAACACAGACTCATTTGCAGATGGTTATTTAGCTTTATATTGTGCTTTATGTACTGTGGAAGCACAGCAAAGGAATAAATACAGTCCGAAATTCACTTATGACGATTCAGCTGACATTCAGTGAGAAATTAGATACAACATAGGAGAATGAGAGATGACTCCATCTTTTTTCTCACTTCGTTTGCTTTCTCAGCAAACCACGTCATGGCATTATACATGCATTTGTGCAGGATAAAACTTTAACACAATGTTCTCACAGGGCCACAGCTCTTAAGATTCTTGCTGTGTGAAGATCTAAACATGAAAGAGCTAGAAAGAGATCTATAAATGCAGTACGTCATTATGAATTTAGCTGTTTACATGGCAGATATTCCAAGAGAAACCGTTTGCACACGTCAGTGCAACAGTTATTATTGCGTCTTCTTGATTTGATCTCAAAAGTAGGTCAATATATGCTTGATTCTGTCAAGGGAAACCCAGAGGCTATGGAAAATGCAGAGGCCATACCTTGACAAGTTTGCTTGAAGCAAACTAGATGTTCTAGAAAATGTTATTTTTTTTCCAGGGTTTTCTTTTTTTTAGGAAATATTTTCACTTGAACACTTATTTCACACTTATTTCTTATTTCATTTTATTTACTTTCCCCCACAAATCTGTATAAGTGTAATGCAATGCGGAAATAATGTTTCCTCTAAATTACTGTAATTTCTCTGAATTTCAAGTACACAATGACACTTTTAAAATTATATCTTATAAGTTTAGATGCATTACAATAATTTAGGAAGTACGTTAAAAGTACATCTGTGAAACAAACGAAAAAAAAAAAAAAAACTAAGCTTGTTTAACTTACTATTTTGGCAGTTAAGCTATTTTTATTGAGAGTTAAGATTAGTGACATTGGCTAGCGGCTTATACAGAAGCAAATATCATCATTTAACAACATCAGATCTCACAGAAGGTCTGTCTCGAAAGGTTTATATGCTATCAGTAAAATCAGTTTCCCCGTGGAGAAAATGAATGGGATTTACACTCCCAGAACCCGACTGTTTCCATCTACTAGCTTTGAATTTCAATTTTTTCCTTCCTCAGAACAGACGTTATCATCCACCTTATGTGCTTCCCCTTTTTAATGAGCCATGATGTAAACAATGAAAAATGTTTGAAAATGAAAATGAAAGATGATATTAAACGGGCGGTCTGGGGCGCAGGGGGTCAGTGTTCGGATATGATTCTGGTTCAATTACTTGACACATACTGATTGATAAAAGAGCAATAATACGCCTATTGTTTCCTTTTCTTCCTTCAAGGCTGTGAGATTCATTGAGAAGTGAAGCCAAGGCGTCTGGGGAGAGCGCCCAATGGACAGTTAAAAGTTTAATTAAAAGCCAAATGGATTGTCAACAAACAGACATTCAGCATTCATTAGCTTTTGTCTGGCCCTCATCAGGCGGATGATTGAGGCGAGTCTTGGGCTACAGAACGGACCGTAACCGCTCTTGCTGGCACGACTCCACTCAAAACAGCAGAGTCATTTTTACTAACGACTGTGATATAGAATTAGAAATCATTTAGAGTACGCATTAGGAAGGCATAGAACAGCATGCTTTTAAAGTTAACGACCACACACTCTCTGCATTTCACCTCTGCAAAGAGGTAAAAACTTTTTAGTGGAACTCTAGATACACGTTACTTTAAAATGAGGGTCCAATGTAAATTATCTAGATTTTCTAAAGAAAATGTAAGTGCGACTTGCCCATGCAAAACTGCAAGCAACGGTAGACATATTTAGTACTGTAATGAAAAAAAAGAGGGGGGGAATTAAAATGGGTAAAGTAAATCAAATAAAGTATAATTTGTAAAATAAGTAAGTATAAGTGCATTTAAATTTGAATGCTTATTGGAGTAAACATGTATAATTGAAGCTATTTCCTTGAAGCATTTTAGCATCCTTTATCAGCATGACTTGTCTTTGTGAGATTCACCCAAACACTGAATGTCTCAGTAAAAAAGACACTTAGGCTCTAAACAAAGCTCTATGCAAGTATGCAAACACTTTCAAACACTTCTAACTATGCTTGCTTAATGTTAAGCATTGTTGCATTACAGAATAAGTCAGACTGCAATTCATAACCCAATTATGTTTTAGCATTTTAGAGTTGCTGCAAGAGCCGCTATAGTGAAGTAAAATGAACATTTTGTATATAGTCTTGGGTCTTTCATAAGTTCTTCTGTAAAGTGTACTAAACCTTCAAGTTGTCTTTGGCTAACTTCATTCAACTTCGAGACACCTCTCCTGTTCAATCTCCGATTAGATTGCAGACATTGTTGTTAAACCAGACACCGTCTTAATGGAAGATTGTGGTCACAAATGGCCAAGTTCTTCCCCAATAACCTAAGGTGTACTTTCATTACGTGAGGATTACTCATTTATGGAGGAGCGTGTATTTCAGAGGTCCCAGGTTTTTGGTTGGTCTGTGTGTTCCCACAGCATGTCCCGATTGAATCTCAGGCTACCAGTAAGATGATGAAATATATATAAGTCTTTTTGTGAGGCTGATTATACCACCATTGTGCTCTGTCTCAGTACAAGGTCGTCACATCATATGAAATGTCCTTCAGAATTATTTGCCAAATACTTGGTAAAGATGATTGTAATATGTCATAAAGTAAAATTATATCGACAAATCAAAAAGTAAAAAAAAAAAGTTCCAAAACTTTCTAAGATCCTTGGCACATATGACTAATGTATTATAAAATGCATAAAATGTCATTCAAAATGAAGTAAAAAAAAAAAAAAAAAATACAATTATATATATGAATAAATCAAAACTATATATTCAGAGTGTTTCTGAATTATTGTCAAAATTCTTGGAAAAGATAGTTGTAATGTACCAGTATATACAGTTGAATACATCAATCAAAATAAGTCAAAATTTAACATTTTGTAATACAATACACAAAATTGAGCTCAGATTTGTCAGAAATCCCAGTATGAACTCATAAGTCACACACATTATGATTTTACATGCCATAATGTACATATGCCATTGTCAAAATACAAGTGCAAGTGCCAGAAATTGTGAATCGCCATTAGAATTGTGGTTGGAGCTGGGCACTAACAGTCAGACAAGCCACAATATTGAGGTTTCTGGCACTAAGCACCAATGGTGGGAGCATGAAAACAGACAAGGTCACACAAAACCTGTGAAGTATGGGGGTGGGTGTGAGATGCTGTGGGGGTGTTTTTCTTCTAAAGGCCCTTGGACACTTGGCATCTCCATGACATAGCAGGAGATTTTATTTTAAAAAGCTGTCATCTTCTGTGAGAAGGCTAAGACTGTGTCATGCTTGGACCTTCCAGCAATAAAAATAATCCAGAGCACATGCATCTCCAAAACCATCAGTCCCAAACCTCACTGCAAACCTTTGGGGTGAGACACAAAGGTGTTGAAGGACATAGAGGGATTTGGGAATGGTTTTAAATCGCTTTATATATTCTCCTGAGTCATATGGCATTATATGAGAACACTCAATTCTATTATCTTAGCTAAAGTAGGGCACTTTATTTTAAGGTCCGACTCCCGCTATTAACTATGACTTTTTCTTAATAAACTCCTAATTACTGTTTATAAATAGGTAGTTGTTAAATTGAGGTATTACGATGTATTAAGGTATATATAATATGGTTTTGCTTTATAAATAATCATAAAGAGCCAATATGCTAGCAATTTGCATTTCTATCAACAACTTGTTAATAGTAGAATTGGCCCTTAGAATTGAAAGCTGCATAAACTCTAAACAAAATACATTTTTTAAATTTATTCATCCAAAATGTAACACATTTCATGATACTTCACGTGTACTGTAAATTCATTTTTCTGCAAATTCAATGTCTGCATTTTCAGCATTATGGAAATCATAGTGCCCAACAGAGCTTTATAATTTTCACTCGTTTTCACCAGTGATAGCTAAAAAATCTGGAGGGCTGGACGTTGAAGTAAAATAACGCTGGCAAATCTCATCTGATTTTGCATATAAACACATGCGTTTAACTTTTAGCAAGGTCACGACAAAAATCTCCAAGAGATGCTGATGGGTAGATTTCCAAGCATAACCATGAGGCGCATTAACACATGACAGTACATTTTCAACCCTTCACCTCTAATCAATCGGAATATGCCTCATCCGACCCCTAATGACACCGAGGACAGCGGGGACAGTCTTTGGTGGCCCGCATGGCATTAAATCAAGCTTAGATGACATTGGGCTGGACTACAGCCTTGTAAAAAGCTCAACGACCGCTCTTGAACCTGCAGACGGCAGACACCGTTTGTGGCGGTGTGGCCTGGGGAAACAGGTGGTCCTAATGCATAAATCTTTGACCAGTCATGTGTCCACGGCTAAGCAATCAATCACACAGGATATGGTGTCCCGATGCTATCGGCGAAAAAAAATGAAGAGAGCACAGTGGGATTTTTATCACCAACAGCGGTCATCCTCAGTGCTTTTACAGCAAAATAAACGTCATGTGATAATGATGTATTTAAAAATGAATAATTGGGAATTTTATCTTGTTTTACAATACATGCTACTGAATTTATATTTGTGCAACAATGCAAAATGCAATGCCTGAAAAGTATAATGGCTGCTAGTGTATTATGCACACCGAATCATTTGGCAAATATTCAAAGGGAAAAAAGGCGGATCATTCTGCCTTTTTACATATTTCAGCCCATAGGCCCTGGCGGGTCACGATAAATGACTATTTTGATGCTCAAGGGAGTCTTTTAAGTTAAAAAATGAAATTCAAACAGCTTCTTTAATAGCCTCGAGACTATGAGATATTGTATATTGGATCAGACATGGTGAGCATACATATGAAGCTCAGAGACGGTGAATCAAAGGGCTTGTGTGGTTCATTTGAGGGTGTATTGTAAAAATACTTTTAAGCATTACTAATGGCTCGAATAAGGCTAAATACTGTGATTCAGCAATGTGAACACTTCAGCAACATCATCTAACATGATGTGTTTTGCTTTCATGTATTTTGATGCGTTAAAACTGGATCATGTGAAACTCAAACCAGAATGTGTCCATTCGTAAGACAGAAATACAAAAATTACCATTTCATAATGAAAAGATTTAATGAATTTCATATAATCATGAATATTAAACAATATTATGCCCTAATTCTTATTACTGCAATGCAGGGCTATGCAAGGTACATACAAATCTAATTTTCAGTCTTCTAATGCATATATAAAATGCACCCAAATGCAAAAGAAAATTAATAAATAAATGCATAAACAATATAAATTAATGCTGTAGAAATTTGTAAATACACACAGTAACAGTAACATAATGCACAATACAAATAATTAATAAAATGATACATGAATAATACAAATGCAAAAATGGATGAATTAATGCCTTAATGAATAAATGCATAGAAATGAATGAATGAATTAATTAATTAATGAATGAATGGGGGTGACATGTAAAAGTTTTCTTTTTTATCAGTCTGCAGCAAGTCTCACTAAGCAAGTCTGTAAAATATTCAGTAGCTACCTGAATATGTCCACACCTGATTTAATGGCACGGACAAGAATAACAAAGTGGGGAAAAAACGGTCACTGTCAAAACTGTCAAAAAAGCTAAACAGCTTACATACTTGCACTTTATTATGTACACATGGTACATGTTAGTACTTTAAAGTACGTATTAGCACCTTTTGAAAGGGTACCGCACCAGTGACAGTTGTGGACTTTTTTTTTTTTTTTTCTGCGACTGCAAATGCAACATAAGAAACACGCTTTATGCATGCTTGAAATGCACCGGCCAGGCATTCGTGTTTGTGCTTGAGTGCTTGCGTAGAGTATGTTTCAAGCCTTACAGTGCTTGTATAATTTAGATCAAACAACATTATAACACAGACTCATACGGTGTCACTTTGAGACAATGAGCCATTACTATGTCCAGTCCAGTCATGCAAAAACATAATAGCCAAAGTGACTTCTTAACAGTCTGTGCTTTACCTCAGTAATTCAATTTAGGAAGCAGCTGATGGATGGACGAATAAAATGTTATTTTGTTTGCCAAGGCTTGAGGGAAAGAGCAAGAGAAGTGATTTACAGTGTATTTGGCTTTGGAGAGAGCTGCTTTCATACTCGCTCCTTTTCAAACACTACAAACACTGTTATTATTTTAACTGTTGCCAGCGGAAAACAGGCGGCATTCTTTCTAAACCGTTGCACTCATGTGTTGTCAGTATGGCAAAGACCAAGCGATAGCGATTTATAATACATTGCCATGTAATATACATTCATGTGGCGGACAAGTTACAATATAACTCTGCATTCAAGGCTTACTATGTGCAAAACTATGTGCAAAACATCCTCCTCCACATATATGAGAATGCACAGCTCTGAAAAAAAAAAAAACAAAACAAAAAAAACATGTCCATTTCAATTCTGATGTTTTCCCAAGAGGAAAATTGCCCAGGCTGAATTGAAATCTGAATATGTTTGCAGTACGACAGCCGTTCGGGGCCCTGAAATGAATTGATGTGAAGAGAAACAAATTCTGGAGAAAAAAAAGCCAGGCTCCCCTGCTTATGCTAGAGAATAGCACAGACCCCATCAAACCTCAGAGAAATCACCCTGACAGGGGAAAAACACACACACACACACACAAACACAAACACACACATCACAGATTTGGAAGTACGCGGCGGGAGGCTCCGGCCACTCAATTATCTTTGAAAAGAGGGTCTTTCAGCAGAAAATACTGCAAACCACCAGCTCAAAGTGAAACTCAGGCAGAGGCCAGTGAATTTAAACTGTGCCTTTGCCTTTCGTCCACTAAAATAAGTTCTGAAAAGGAAAACATCTCATAAACATCAGCTTTAAGAGAGAGATGAGTGGCTGAATGCTGAAGGAGTTGTTTGAGAGCAAACATAGTGTACAATGTTGTGGTATTTTTGTCTCTGATGGATGAATTCACTAAACAGTTATGGTACTTGTGTTTTTTTTTTATAAACTGCTTTACAAGACGCTTCATACAACTTGGATGCTATGTGGAAAGTCAATATGATAGCTTTGTGTTATCGTGTGTGATGCTAAAAACAGAAGACAACAACAATATATGAAGGTTTTTTTTTTTTTTAGCATTTTGGTTCAAGTAGTGAATGGGGATGTAAATTGCATTCAGTTCCTCATAACAAATCTAGTATCTCTTGAAGGTTTTAAATACTTTACCATTCACCTTTTTTTCCCCACAAAAAATGCATTAAATTGATTAAAAGTGGCAATACATGCCTAAATAAATAAATAAATAAATAAATAAATAGGCATATTTTGTATTCAAATTATCAAGCCATCAATTTTTAACATCGATAATGATAATAAATGTTTATTGAGCAGCAAATTGCTTATTTGAATGATTTATGAAGGATAGTGTGACACTAAAGACTTGAGTAATGATGCTGAAAATTCAGCTTTCATCACAGCAATAAATTACATTATAAAATATATTAAAGTAGAATACTGTTATTTTAAAATTGTAATAATATTTTGTGAAAATATTGCAAACAAAAAGTGTAGCCTTGATTAGCAAAAAAAGATCAACTTCATAAGAAATGACAGAAAATAATATGGGTTTCAAACAAAATGAGGTTGTGTAAATGACAGAATTCACTATCACTAAAATTTTACCCTTGGGAAATCCAGTGGAATCTTTTAAAATAAGACCGACATTTTCAAGGTGCAGGATAAAAGTGATGCTTCCTTGTGAGAACATGTCAAATCCCAAGAAGCAGCCTCTTCCAGTCAATCCAAATAATTGGGCATTGCTTTGTTTGGCTTCCGCAAATAACTACAGCATTATGAGAGACCACAATGCTGGGTAAATTGCCAGTGACCCAGGTCTAGCTAGAGAGAATGAGGAAAAAAAAAAAAATGATGGGAGGAGATTGGACAAAGTCTGGCTGGTTCACTGTACAGCTAAAGCAGTTGAATACAGTAGCTCTCATTTCGACATCCATAATGAACGAAATGGAACTAATGCATCTTGGCAGTTGTGAGTGATGCTGGTGTAAATATTCTAGAACTTCCTGCTATGTTTGATGAAAACATTAAAAAGAACAGCCCAGACTATCACGGGTCAATGCACATTTGCAGCATGTGTCTGTCATCTGTGTTTGCCATCATAAACGACACATAAGCAGTTTGCTTACGTACGAGCATAAACTGGCAGTTACCTTAACCTAACAAGTGCCTTCTACATACATTAACATTCAGGATGATGTTGCAACGCAACAACATAAATAAAATAAAATAAAATAAAATAAAATAAAATAAAAGTATATGCTTTTATGTAAGCAAACTGTCTGACTTAACTTTATGTCTATCCTATTTAATTTCCTCTAAAAAAATAAATACATAATAATAAAATCAAAAATCAATTACAAAAATGGTTTAATACCTATGCATATTTCTCCAGTTTTCTACCACTTCACACTTAATTAACGCAAACATTTTAATTTAAGATACAGAGTTAAAAATGTTTAGCAGCACAAGAACAACACGTCTTATTTTCATAAGCATTACATGTTTTGTGATAAATATCCATTATGTTTTCCATTTAAAAAAAAACAAAACAAAAAAAACACACACATTCAGTTCATGATTGCTAATGAGAAACCGGGTTATTTTGAGGTCATTTTGTTAACCAGAGAGTGAGTTAAACCATTAAAACGAGTGAGTAAATAAAATAGCGCCCATAGCGTCATCATTCATTCACTGAGAGTGACAGAGTGAGGACATCAGCAGTTATATCACACCTAAACAACTATCAATCACACAATGCTAGCAATGTACACAGATTTGGATGTGGATGCATTAAAAACTGAATCCAATACACAGACTCAACCTTTATAAAGATACATTTTGCTTAATATTCATTAAATATCTTAAAAACCTAAAAACCTACCTAAAAACTATTTATGTATGTATTTATTTGTTTATTTATTTAGGAGCTAATTATGAAAACAATAACACTGAATAATTTAAATAACTATATATTTCTCATTCACTGTACTTAGATATTGATTCTACTTAAATAGGAGGTAAAAATAAATAAGTGAGTAAATATATATATATATATATATATATATATATATATACATATATATTCAGGCATGTCCCAAATGTTGATTAAATATAAATTAATGAATAAATAAATAAACAAACAACAACAACATCCTACATAAACATCATTCATTCATTCATTCATTCATTCATTTGTTTATGCTGAAACATTTAGATAAGAGCTAGCACTTATTGCACTTATTGCCATTAAATGTCATTGTCAGTTTTATACTATATTCAGGCATGTCCCAAATGTTAATGAAAACTAAATAAATTAACATAATAATAATAATAATAATAATAATAATAAATAAGTTATAAAATAATAAGAAAAGAAAAGAAAAGAAATGAAATGAAATGAAAATAGTTTCTGGTTTCTGGTGACTCAGCAGTGGTTAATTGGGCCCAGAGCTAACCGATGCAGATGATATATTCATCTACTGAGAGCGCTCTCATTCAAACTTGATCATAAGCCAGTGTTACTGCTGGAGCTCAGCGAGCTCTTGCCAAAGTCAAACGCAGTTTCCCCATAAACTCTGCTCCTTCACGTCAGTCTGAAAGTTGCAAGGCTCTAATCAAGGCTGCGACAGCTCGTGCATGTATTAAAGAGCTGATATCCGAACGCTTTGGTCTGCGTCAAAACATTCCCGCTAGCTGTTCTTTGCTATTTTCTCAGAAATGTTCCAGAATGACCTTGTGGTCACTTTTCATCTTTTAGAGTATCAATAATTAGCTTGAGCGTGCTTGAGTCATCGTCAGCATTGCCATTATCTCTAATAAACTTCAACCAGAGCGGCAGTAACGCTCATCATTGATAACCCTTGCCTCATAAGATGCGAAGGCATCTTCTCAGATGAACTCACAGAGTCAAATTAGTTACGACACGCACCTCGTTTCATTCTGACTCTTGAGTTCAGCCGTATGCTTAATTGAAAGCGGCTGTGATTAACATTGGTCTTATGCTGCCTCCAAGTCAGATCAGGACGAGCGTAATTACGTGAACGTCATAGTGTCAGAATAAGAGTTGGGGGCGTGTACATTCTAAGACAATGCTAGAAGCAAATTGATCTGGGGCAAAATTTAAATAATTGTGAATTGTGAGTTATTATGCACACATTTTGTGTTCTGTTTTTGGTGGCTGGTTTCGAATGGAGTATTCTGGGGCTGGTTGCACCAGCTGTGCGCAAGTTACAACTTAGCCTCGCTGCGACGTAAAGGGACACAAGTTACAACTTATGCACTACTAAATATTTTTGTGTTGCACCATTAAACTTAGTTTAAATGTAACTCTATGTTTAAACTAAATATTTACGGAAGCGTCTGGTCAGGAGCAATGGTTGGAATAAAATAGCAGACTGTTATTGAAATAGCAGACAGAATATGCTCTTCTTTTAACCAACAGCCTTCAATCCTTTAGGCATATATGATCCCGCTGACATTTACACTCACGTACATATTAAGAGAGAGAACAATATGTGAATAAATGTACTTTGTTTTAGTGCGTCTTCAACACCATCTTCAACGGTCCATGTTTCGCATATGAAATAATAAATAAATGGCATTTCTTATGTTTTTTTTTTTCTTTCAGTATTTATTGATCCTTTTTTTATTTATTTCAATTACAGTTTCTGAATGTTATTTACATATGTGACCCTGGACCACAAAAAAAAAGCTTACATATAGACTAATGTTGTTATTTTTTTCGTTTTTAATGGAAACTAGTTTTTATATGTGAGGCAAATGAAGTCAGAATAAAGGATAAAATAAAACTCATATAGCATTTAAACAAGTTCAACACAACAAAGTTTCAAGTTTAAATAAAATTGTAAAGTTTCACACTATTCTTTAGGGCAGAAAAAAAAATACAAATAAATATATGAAGTACATGTAATGCGTCCATTATTTCCCCATCCAAAATCACTTCATCACATTGTAAGTAGGGGCGTCCCAGGAGGACCTGAAGTCAGCATTATAGGGATTGTAAGTGTGCTTAGTATTCTGTGTCTTAAATTGCTTTACATTTGCATTTACATGTTCATTTATTCTGTTGGCAGACTCTTTTCTTTATTTAAGCGATTCATAAGAAAGTGTTTATAATTTATTGTGTGGGCTACTGCCAGCTGGCAGCTTTGGTACAAATTGTAAAATAAGACCAAAATATGTGGTACTAATAAAATCGTGGTGATATTGAAGAATAAAGGAAGAATTAAGTGTTACCAGTAGAGTACAGTTTATTGTAATTTAATTTAATTTAATTTAATTATGTTTTGAAATGGTACTACAAGTTAAAACTGTGACTAAATACAACTTATGAAACAGATACTCACTACTCTTACTTACAGATTCTGATTGGATGAATCATGTTTGAAGTCGGAGCTGGGATAACAAAGTAAAAAAAAAAAAAAAATAAATTAAAAAAATACACATAATAAAATACAGTTTTAAGACATTACTATAGTAATTGATGTAAAAAAAAAAAAAAAATAAGTACTAAAAAAACTACAATTTACAACTGAAAACAAAACAAACAACAACAACAACAACAACAACAACAACAAACCTTCAATATAATAGAACATAATTTCTGATTACGGGTAAAAAAATAATAATAATAATAAAATAAAAAATGTTTAAACAAACAAATAAATATAGCATATAGTGCTGAAATAGGTTTTTCAACAAGATATTAAATGAATATTATGCAAAATTGCCTTTTCTATTAACAAATAATGTTGAAAAAATATATATATATGATTTTATGTGATATATACACACATATATATATATACACACATACTTCTACAGCATATAAGATTAATTACCTGTCAAATGAGCACAGGTAATAGAGTCCTGACCCTTCAGTATTTACATGGCTTGAATAAAAATGTTTTATGAATGAGCTTCCTCTGCTTCTGAACGTTTAATTGCTCAAGTAAAACACATTAAGCCAGTCATTCATTATTCCCAACTGAACCACACGTCTTCCTCTAGTGTCTTTATCATGTTTGTCTCCACATGCTCTTTTCTTTTTTGTTTATTTATTTGTATTCATTTATTTGGGGTGATTCAAACGCCACAGGGATCCATCGCAGTTCAACCCTGGGCATTTAGTAATGCTCCTACGTCGTCCTCAAACAGAACCGATAACTCATCTCTCTGCGGCGTTCAAGGACAGATCGTTGTTGTGATTAATAGCAAACCGTAATGAATATTCATTCATTTGTGCTCTCAGACGTCAGAGCATAGCAGCGCGGAACAGCCAAAACATACAAGTAAATGTTAGTTGTTAAGATGATTGAGGTGAGAAACAAGCCGCTGGGCCTGATTGATGTACATGTAGTTAGCGATTATGTAATATGCAAAGTGTACAAAGACATTTTAGGAATTAGATTTTGGTTTCGGTCCAGTTAAGGCTGCACTTGCAAATTAATTACTGATTAAATACTTTTCATACTGCGTCAAAAACAAAAGTCATGGCATTTGTTGTCACTAATAAAATCGGCTACATTTATTTGATCAAAAATTCAGTAAAAAATTTGAAAGTATTATTACAATTTAAAATAACTCGTATCTATGTAAACATATTTTAAAATATAATTTATTCCTGTGATGCAAAGCTGAAATTTCAGCATCATTACTCTAGTCTTCAGTGTCACATAATCCTTTAGAAATCATTCTAATATATTCATTTCATGCAATCCAAAACCATATTTATTCCAAACTCTATGTTGCCTTTGTGGTCAGTGTTTGCTGTCATTTAGTAGCAACAAGCACCAGATATGTCAAAAGACAAATGCTGAAAACAAAGCAGAAACTACAGTTGCGCTTGAGGAAAAATATTAATTTGGAATTTTCTATCTGTGTCATTTAGTCAGTGGGACTCAGTGGCAACTTTGAAGCAGCTCGGGGCTGTTGGACAATAATCATCACTTAGAATTGATAATTTGCTCCGCATGCAGTTGACATGCACCACAGGCAACCTAGAAATGAAAAGTCTGTCATTGTCTTACCTAAATCTGTCTCGATTCAAATCTGTATGTGGAAAGGCAACCCATTAAGCAGAAGCTTGGAAAACTGCCTGTCAATATGCTGGCCCGCTGGGTTGTATCTAGATATTGATATGTTGCTAGGCTTTCAGATAGCTTTCACTTGTTTCAGCTAATGCCAGTTTGCTAATCTGCAATTGTACACAGTCTCCTGCAAATAAATAAACTGGAAGGGGACGAGACTAAAGCCGAATTGATGCATGTATTTTCATGATACATAAGACATGAAATGAAACATGTCCCATTTGTTTTTAAAATAACTTTAAACCTTATAATTAATCAGAGTTGATCTCTAGAATGTTATTAAGACAAATGTACATTTTACTTTTCAATTTTATAAAATTATGACATTATTACTCACACCTGATGGCACCTATAGAAAATGTCTTGAAAAAAAAGATCAAGTTCAAATACATATATTTAAATAAATACATACATAAATACATAAATCTTATTCTTAGCCAACCTGCAACAATATGAAATCAATATTAGGGGCAGCCGTGGCCTAATGGTTAGGGAGTCGGACTTGTAATCAAAAGGTTGCAGGTTCGAGTCCCAGGTCCGGCAGGGATTGTTGGTGGGGGAAGTGAATAATCAGCGCTCTCTCTACCCTCAATACCACGACTGAGGTGAGACCCTTGAGCAAGGCACCGAACCCCCAAACTGCTCCCCGGGCGCCGCAGCGATAGCAATATGGCTGCCCACTGCTCCGGGTGTATGTTCACGGTGTGTGTGTGTTCACTACTGTGTGTGTGCACTTGGATGGGTTAAATGCAGAGCACAAATTCCGAGTATGGGTCACCATACTTGGCCACACGTCACGTCACTTTACAGTCACTTCACTTTAAATATTAATGTATGAAAGTTTCTTGAAGGCTTGGAAACTCACTATCCAAAATTCATTTCCTCTTATTGCTAATATTCTTCCTTGTACCTGTCCATGTGGTCATTATTGCTGTGAGCAACTCATACAAACTTCAAAGTGGGTAAAAGAAGTGTATTGCTGATGGTTGTGTCACTCAGATCCAGTTTCAGATGAAAAGCATGAATGTGCGTGTAATTAAAAGAAAGATTCTGGCGCTGCGAGCTACAACATGCAACACAACATATTAAAGTGTATCTGTACTGCTGTTGCTAAAATTAGAATATCATGAAAATATTATTTTGATATAATAAATGGACATGAATGTTTTTAGCATATTTGAATTTGAATTTGTATTTCTTACGGCGGGTTGGACTGAACTGAACTCTTTCACAATCTGCATCTGTGAATATTTATAATTTAAATAATTTAAGAAATAAAGTAATATAACTGAAATAATTATAAGACATTATTTGAACATGAAATTGTATTAATGCAAACAGATAAATATTTAATATTTATATTCATATAAGTTTTCAAATAACTGATATACAAACACGGCACAGAATAAACAGTAATCTTAGACTAAAAACAAAATCAATGCAGTTAAATTGTTGTGAAATGTGTCCGTTAAATGAATAGTTGTACATTTATTTCAACAGTAGATACACACCTGTCTATGTTCACAAAATAAACAGAAAAAAAAAAAAAAAAGTTGACATATAAAGCATTGCTATTTTAATGAAACAAGTCTCATCATAAATGATTCATTAGTGAAATCACATAATAAAATGCAGCCAAAAATGCCACACACAAATATAATTGTAATATCTGTCTAAATAAATAAATAAAGACTCATGACCTTTTGCACTTAAGGCAAGAAATATTCCTCTGAGCCAAATGAGCTCATGCTCATGAAGGGGACGGATGCCCCAAAAACTCAAAGCCTTGAATCACCCCTGACTCACCTACTATGATTTCAACACTGTCACACATGCTCTGGGTATTTTTTTTTCTTTTTTCTTTTTTGTTATTGTCCAAAAATAGCCTGTGTCTTTAGATCATCACAAGAAGGTCTCATCAGTATAGCTCCAAACAGCAGAAAAGCAACATGGCTGCTACTTCGAATACATAGGTGATATGTACAATAGATTTAACTCTTTAACTGTCACTCCCTATTTTGAACTTAAAGGTGAAAATGCACTATCCAAAGTTACATTTGTATAATTCATGAATGAAAATATTTTGTAATATGATTTTCATGTACAATTGCCATGGTAATGCAATGTCTGATTTTAAATGGTTTTTCAAAGGATGAATTTTGAGATTTTAAGTTTTCAAGTGATATTTAATGCCTTATGAGGTCTAAAGTGTGATAGGGAAAAAGGCAATGAAAGGTTTTTTTTTTTTTTTTGAGATTATGATGTTGATTTTTGAGGTGCACTTTTGTCATAAATTACTCTATTACTTTTCCTACATAATTTGTAACACAAAAAAGTGGTAAAATATATATTTAGGAGTCTTAGACCTTCCCAACAATATATCGTTTGTCATGATTAGATTAGTATTTATTTGTAATATGTGAAAGCAAATGTATAAGCATCCTGTACACAGAACGGTGAAAGTTAAAGGGTTAATAAGAATATTTGACGTGTCAGTATTTCTTATTAATAAACTACCATTTGATATTTTAAGAATATACAGTAGTAAACATTTGAAGTGGTTAAAAAAAAGTTAGCCAAGTTGTCCTTAGACAAGAATGGGTATTGTTTTGGTTTTAGGACAACTTAGATAAAAGGTTTTGATCCACTTGAGATGTTAACTACTGTATATAGAACTCTTGTATTATGCTTACTAAGTCTGCATTTATTTAATTTAATGTCATGAAATATTATTACAATATAAAATTACATTTATTCCTGTGATCAAAGCTAAATTTTCAGCATCATTACTCCAGTCCTCAGTGTCACGTGATCCTTCAGAAAACATTCTACAGCACTTATTTGAAAAATGAATCATTATGTGATATAACATTATAAATGTCTTTAATGTATCTGAATTGAATGCATTCTAGATTAAAAGGAAAAAAATACATTAAAAAAAGTTAGCAATAACAGTTTTGTACTGCTTTGATTCTTTACTCTGCTGAAAACATTCCTAATGATCAAAAAAAAAAAAACGAAAGTGTAGAAAAGAAGGACCTCCGCTTAAAGCGTTCACCTAAAAATCAAATCTCCACCTAAAGTGTTTTCCCCAAGGGTAGCGAGCAGACTCTTTCAGACGCCGACCCTCAAGGTTGTTCAGCTGACTTTTGTGATTAAGAGACATTGTTTGGTAACTCCTAGATTCCTGAACAAGGTCTGCTTTAAATAGTTACCATCTAATGGCAAATCAATAACAGCGGGAGGAATGATTAAGCATTTCTTCAGTGACTAATGACACTCCAAGACCAGGTTCTTTGGAGCGTTAATGGTTCCAGCGTCGGGTTTTGCCAGCGAAATGAATCCAGCCAATTTGTCTGAAACAAAAGGCCAAATTTAACTGGAACATGGGAAACTATTACAGCTCGCAGAAGAGGAGGGAGGGTTGGGTGAAAGGAACACGGATCAAACAGAATACAAAAGGCTTCATCTAAATTCAATTAAAAAATGTCATCGATTGGCAGATTTGCGCATATTGGTATGCATGGAGCCGCGGCGAGGTCGGGAAAGTATGCTTTAATTTGTTTGGCTGGGGATACGGAAGGGCATCTGAGCAAATCCTCCCTCTCGCGCGCTCAACATAAATTAACAAATTTACATGTGCTTCAATAGCGCAGAGTGTTACGGCAGGGATAAAAAGGTGATTATAGACTGGTGTTCGCTGTTTGCTTGAATACCTATTCATAGAGGTTTGGCGCTCAGAATGTTTGAAGCTAATCTTTGATGAATTCGACCCAACTTTGCGCGTTAAACCCAACCGACACATGTCACCAGATGTGATCTTCTCCTATATAATCAACTAAATACGTGTAATCCTTCACCTGTACCACTTCCAGCCGCTGTACAGACGAAGAACGAGCTATATTTACGAACATAACTGAATCTATCTGAATGGACTGTCATTTGCTACAATGCAAAACTGAGAGCTCAGCAATCAGTGCCCTCAATGATTATCCCTGCTGATATCAATGGCTCAGTAAGAGGTTTTACCAAGATGCTATTCTGATAGACGTTCATTTGTGGAAAACACCAGCACATCAAACGAAGGTCAGTGTAACAGTGAATATCCATTGCAAGCTTCAGTTCAGATATACTTGCATACACCCATTACCAAATGTTCAAAACGCTAGATCTGTCTTCTGAGACGAAATGGTAGACAAAAGGCTAAATCTCTTAAAATTCACCAAAGGGCTTTTTCCTTTGAGGCTAAATATGGAAATGAACTGAAAAAAGACAGACATATTTAACTTTGTGTTTGAAGGTGCTTCACTAAAACAAGAATCATGAGGTGAAACTTTTGGATAGGTTTTTTTTTCTAGTTAAACCCCATCTGAAAACATTTGTTTTTTGTGCGTTTGCTAATAATAGAAACACCCAACGATCAGTAGGAGCCTCTGAATGATTTCTAGTATAGAAAACAAACAATAAACAAATAAATAAATAACACTAGTTATCCCAAAGGTTTCTAGGGTTGTTGTAATAGATGCTATTTTCCTCTCTTTGGGTAGCTGTGGGAATTGCACGCGGTGTGTCTAGAATACATTCTCCACCCTCAAGATTCTTGAAGTGAAAAAAAAAAAAGACTTCCTGAAATAAATAATTAACTGCTTTGTTTTATTTTTTATTTATTTTTTTCCCACCCTTCCACAATAAATGACAAATGTCTAGAGAATTAATTTGATTAAAAGTCCAGTGGAATATCATCTCCAAAAGGTTTTGGCATTTTGTATTTGCCAGTATGCCAGTCCTTTGTTAAAATTGCATTTAACAAAGGACTTTCAATTTCAGCATCCTGGAATTTGCTGAATCAAATAAGCTATGGCAGAGTGGCATAAATTAAACTGATTTACAAACTTCATCATTTGCAAATTAACCAAATTGAAGCTGTTATGCAATGGCTAGCATATGCATAGGCCTGGATCCTAATAAAGTTGCAAATCATGCACTTAATATCACCTTGTTATTGTACAGTACTATGCAACTTGTTTCTCAAATCAACAAAAAGTAGATTCTGTATCATTACATGAGCTGCAAAATTTACAGTCTTTTGGAAAAATGTGATGGTAACAAATATTTAAAAACATTAAATCTGCCTTGTAATGCACCTTATAATACATGTAATGATCTTAAGAATAATTATAACGATAGTTATAATACATACTGTGATAATACTTACCTATTCATTGTCACACAGTTAGAAAGTATAATGCATTAACACAAATGACAAACAGCCAATTTCAAGAAATCTGCAAGTATTACAATGCATTTTAACATTGATTACAGTTATGCAAGGATATAATGTAGGTTATATAAATCTATACAATACATTATATATAAAAGCTTCAACAACAACAATAGCAACAATAACACTAATACCAATAACAATACTAATACATTATTATTTATTACTCTGAAGCAGAAAAACATGGTACAATTTTAAGAACTTGATTCAATTGGATCAATTCAAATTGATTCTAATTTACTCAATATGAACTGTTCAAATTAACCAATTTACTTAAATGAATCTTTTCCAACACTACATATGCCAGACAAACAGTATAGAAAATAATCGCAAAAAATCTTGCAGATTACAATACAGAAAAAATCAACAAACTCCATCTTTCCACTGCAGAGGAAAAACCGAGCCTGCATGGAAAGTGTCATTTAATACATTTAACTCCGACAGTTTGATGAAGACAAGTGGTTCCAAAAATGCATTTACACAGTAAAATTGCAAATGTTATGATTATTGTTTTACTTATATATATATATATATATATATATATATGTGTGTGTGTGTGTGTGTGTGTGTGTGTGTGTGTGTGTGAAATATTGTAAAAATGACGTAATTTAAATAAAATCGTAATGTCTGTCTTAATGAGTGAGTCAAGGATTCAACCATAGACGGATTCAACCAGTTCATTCAAACGACTATTTATTCAATAAATAAAGTAATTGACTGTCTTTAAGAATGTCTCACTGATTCATTGACTCACTGCTGAGATTTGCGACTATTCTGCTGTGGCTTTGCTTAGAACTATTTTCATTAGCAAAAAGGTCAATTATGTATCTAAAATGTAAGTCAGTTAATATTAACTACTAGTTTATTGAACTGCTGTTGTATAAAATCCATCATAATGGTGCTTGTTCGTGTGATGTTGCTTACCTATATCATATGTTATGTACAATATATATATTTTTTTTCCTTCTACCGCAGTATGTTTGTTTATGTTTGTTTCTTTCTGTGTGCTGTTGTGCCTAATGCAGCCTTAGGTTTGATTTTCTGTGAGTCAGATCTCAACTGATGCAACCTTGTCTATTGTCTGGTTTCAGTCACTGTTTACACTGTAAGTAAAGCAATCCAAATCATCAAAAGTTTTTGCTGCACTAGTTATTGTCTGTTATTGATGTTTTAATCAGGTTACTTGTCTGGCTACTTGTCCCTTTCACAAAATCCACTTGTTCCAGACAAGTGAACAAGCTTTAAAGTCGAGCCCTGCATTACCATGTGACCTAAAACGCTATACCGCTAATCGTTATGAAAAGTAGCCTAACTACATTTTTTTTTTAATGGCTATGCTATTGTCATGCTTGAAAAAAAAATAGACTAAAGTATATAGTTTAGTAATGTCACTACTTTTGGTTATTGACCTGCCAACTTTGCTACATACTAACTTTTGCTTACTGCTTAGGGAAACTTGTGTTTCTTAAGACGTTCTTCACTAGGAAATCCCCAGAGAGCAATATAAGTGAACGTCTCGCTCAGTACCTGTGTCTTCCTATAATATTTTTTTGAGAACAGACTGTTAGATATACATTCACAACACAATAGGAAGTAAATATTGAGCACAGGTCTGACAGACTGTCAGATATATCCTGATAAGATCCAGCTCTCTACATAAGCAGATATGATAGCACTCCCGTCTTATGAACATCAACATAGACATCAATTTTCCAACACGTCTGACAGCGGTGATAATTCCAATATGTGCTTTGAATCCGATTGCATCAAGCTACAGAATGAACGCACCTGACACTACATGCATAAGGATGATCAAACCGCAGATGACGTGCTGTTGATGTTTCTGTGTTCGTGGCGCGGCATTTACCAGTCTGTTTCTATTTCTCAGCTGTCTGGACAAATGTGTTCAAACTGAGCGCGCAGCTTTATCACTGACGTCGCTTCCCTGCCGTACTTCATCATGTCTGTGTGCTGACGGATGATTCATCACGTCCACTCTCATGTTCTCCACTGTACTCTGATAATACTTCACAACATAAGTCACTGTTTTCTCTCATATAGAGTGGGATGACATTGTGTTTAAAGGAGCCATTCAGTATATGTATGCCTTTATTTACTCAACCACATGTAATTTCAAACCAGAATGTATCCTTATTTTTTTTTTCGGTGGAAGCAAAAGGAGAAATTTCAAAGACACAAAATGTCATGTTAGAACTTAAAGATCGGATCAACATAAACCGTTCCAAAGATATGCCAGACTAACATTTCAGGAAATAATGTTGTGAAAAGTAGCTTAGTTACACTGTTTGAAAATTGCTAGGCTATTACGATGCTGAATAGAAAGAAGAAAAAAAAAAAAACAGTATGATGCAAAAGACTGAAATTGAAAATTTAATCAATCAACATCCATATTCAGATTCAAAAAATTGTCATGCATCATAATATTTTATTTTATTACATTACATTTTTTTATTACATTTGTATATATATATTTAAGTGTCACATTCTGATATTCAGAATTATTAGTAGAATTATCAGTTTTGGAACAGTTGTGCCGCCAATGTTTTTATTTATTTTTTTTTATTTCAAGAACATATATATATATATATATTAGTAGTAGTAGTAGTAGTAGTAGTAATCATAAATGTTTTTGAGCAGCAAATCAGCATATTAGAATGATCTCTGAAGGATCATGTGGCACTAAAGGCATTATATATATATATATATATATATATATATTAGTAGTAGTAGTAATCAGAAATGTTTTTGAGCAGCAAATCAGAATATTAGATTGATCTCTGAAGGATCATGTGGCACTGAAGACTGGAATGCTACTGAAAATTCAACTTTCATCTCAGGAATAAATTACATTTTACCATACATTCAAATAGAAAACTGATCATTTAAATTCTAATATTTTTTCACATTGTTGCTGTATTTTTACAGCATTTTAGAGTGATAGATAATGGAGAACATATATTACATATATATCTGAATGACTGAAATATCACCCATAAGCCTAATTTTCTTTATAAGATTCACTCAAATGTATAAAGTAAATGAGCTCTTCCTTAAAACTTATGAGATAACATCACTTATTACACGCTACTGTAATTTTTCAGCTCACATACATTTTTTACATTAAGACAGTTTAAATCAATATACACCACCAGCTTTTTTCTCAAGCCTCTTAAAGTTTGTTAAAGTTAATGGTCACATACGTCTTTGACTCATTAATTTTGAGGGCTAGTTAATGCATGTTCCTTATGGGTTTTTCCAAACGAAAGTCAAACTAATAGAATGCTTTTTTTTCTTCTTCATTAAATCACTCTAATTGCCCCTCCCATATTAATAAAAGCCAGGTTGACTATGGTTGGGTTCACAAGTTAATGGTCCATTATTTAGGGGATATGTAATGGGAGCTTAATTAAGTATGTAATGGAAACGCTTTAAAGCAACGTGTACAGTGCCGCCACACAGATGGCCAGGCAAATGCTAAAATAATGCGTTCTGTTATCGGGTTTGGAACAAAATCACAGAGTTCAGCTAATGCATTCACACAGCATGAGTAATGAGGAAAGTGTTGAGACCGCAAACATCAGAAATACATTCCGTGGCATTTTATCTATTTTTATTATTCATTTCGGCAAGCTGTCAGTTTTATAAAATCGCACTATATAGAAAGTCCCCAGCTCTTGTGTCCTTAAGCAGCCCCAAACTCCCCATATAATTCACATAAACTGCATATAGACTTTACACGCTGCATCCACATATGACAGCATGTCAAACGCTTAATGAAGTTGGCTAGATTACTCCGGTAAAGCCGCAGGCTGGCCAGGTTTCACGGTTTAGAAGCTTACAGCTACAGTATGTAAATCAGAAACCTCAAATATAGCCAAACTGATGAAGCAATTCTCTCTTTTGGCCGTTCTTTGGCCTGATCTGTCAGTCAGCGTCAGCTAGCCATGCGCCGGATTGATGGTTATTGTTCAGGGCGACTGAATTCCCTGTATGACAAAATAATGAAAAAAAAGACGTATGGTTAAAGTTCAATGGGGGACCTGGGGGTTTTCATGCCTGACAAACATATTATTTGCTTGATAAACTGACAAGGCCAGAATACAAAAGAGTTGAGCGAGCGCATAACCTTTACTGGAAAGACTGAGAAGAGACCCAAATAACATAATCGATGAAGTCTGTAACATGCATGGTTTCTGACTGGACACTGTGCCATTTTTGAACCCCATTTGGTTTTGTAACAAATCACCAGTGCTAGGGAGTAACTAACTAAACAAAAAGTTAAAAAGTTCACTTTGTGCATTTTCTGAGAACTCTGTAATTAAAATTAACACTAAGAAAAAAATATATAATAAATATATGTAATAAAACTTTCAAGTTCATTTACCATCATCCAAATCTAGATTCATTCATTTAATAAATAAATATTGTTTTGAATAAAACAAATTAATAATACAACATAATAGTTATACACTACCATTCAAAAGTTTGGGATCAGTATTTATTTATTTATTTATTTTTAAGTCTCTTATGCTCATCAGGGCTGCATTTATTTGGAAAAAAAAAAAAAAAAAAAAAAAAAAAACAGTAATATTGTGAAATATTATTGCAATTTAAAATACTGTACTTTCAAATAAAATTATTCATGTGATGCAAAGCTAAATTTTCAGCATCATTACTCCAGTCTTCAGTGTCAAATGATTCAAATGAGAAATCATTCTAATATGCTGATTTATTATCAGTGTTTTTATGATTATGTTTATTTATTTATTTATATTACATTTTTTTTGGCTTCTTAAAACTTTTTTGGAACCTGAGATACTTGTTCCACATTCTTTGATGAATGAAAATTTAGAAAGAACAGCATTTATTTAAAATATAAATATTTTGTAACAATATACACTACTGTTCAAAACTTTGGAAACAAAGTTTTTTTTTTTCTTTCTTTTTTTTTTTTTTAAATAAATTAATACTTTTATTCAGCAGTAATGTGCTAAATTGTATAACAATAAAAATAAAAACTGATGGTAATGAGTTTCTAATGTTAGAAAATATTTATTTTTATATTATAAATAAATATAAATATTTATTTAGAATAAATGCTGTTCTTTTTTAACTGTTTATAATAATAAATAAATAAATAAATAAAAATATGATGCATCACAAATGTTTCCAACACTGATAATTAATCATCATATTAGAATAATCTTTGAAGGATCATGTGACAATGAAGACAGAAATAAATAATATTTTAAAGTACATACAAATGATTTTAAATTGTTAGTTTTATCCTCTTTAAAAAATTGTAAACATCTTACTAATCCCAAACATTTTTTTTTGGTAGCTGTATTTAGAATTTTGCACTTCACTGCATGTGTTTTAGGCTTAATGGAAGTGATTACTGGATAGTGTCCTGGCAGAAAATTACCAGTACTTTTTTTTTTTTTTTTTTTTTTCCTCAACAGTGTAGGTCAGTAATTGTGATTCTGATGATCATTCACTCTTAAGTAGCTTCAGTGTGGCTAGCTCATTTTTGTTAGTAACTTTCAGAAGAGTAGATTAACTATAGATTAACTGTAAATCACTGGTCGCTTGCCACTAGGCAATTCACAGTTTTAAAATAGCTTCGACACTGCAGATTACTTTTAAATCCTGCGAATGAGTGTAATTCATATGTAAAATTGTATTATCCATACAGAAATCTTTGAATTGCATATTACATTTGCACTCATGCATAGCTCCTCGATAGTTGGGATATTAGGTCATTTTATCGCCCGTGTCCAGGAAGAACTGTAACTGGACCGATCGAGTCTTCTTTAAAATGCCCATATTTAAAAGGACCATTTTCACGCCGTCCTCTGTAATAAATACCGATTCGGAAATGGCTTCATAAATAAACCTAAATGAGTTTGAAATTGCCCATTTTCACAAGGCCAATTGGAAAATAACCCCCCCTCATCTCCGTTTCCATCCACGATTATGCCTCTTTGGAAAACCCGCAGAATAAGATTGCACATTAGGTCATTTTGTAGAGGAGTCCGGCGAGTGAAAGGAAGCAGAAATGCAAAGCTCACATCATGTACGCTGATTGGGTCAGTAGAGAGCTTTAGAAAAAACTGAATTTTGATAACTCTGGGAATTTCAAATGTATCACAGTGTCCTTTCAAGGCTTTATAGACAGAAAAGGGCTTACACAAGCAACTTCATTCATTAGTGTCTGGACATGGGCTGCTGCCCTCCGTCGCCTTTGCCTTGCTGGTTTGAGTGTGTCGCTTGCTCTGAAAGTACGGGAACACTCCAAGAATCAGTCCTAATTAAAAGAATCATTCAGGCAAATATAAAAATTCAGACATTATTTTCTCACTCTTCATGACATTCCACGCCTGTATGTTGCTATTAGACACACTTTCACACTTTTATCTGTACAACAACAGGTCACGGGTTTTCAAGCTGCAAAAAAAAAAAAAAAAGACAAGACACATCAGGTCAATAGGTTAGATGTTAAAAAAAAAAAAAAAAACAACATAACAAAACACACATTTATAAGCTGTGCTTTTAAATATGTAAATGATGCATTACATAATTAAATATGCACAGATTTGCATACATTTCCAAAAACAGAAATCTGAATGTTGGTTAAAGCCTTAGTAAGGCTTTATGATTTTACAGAAGAGATTTTGGGCATCTTATTTTATCACTTCATAAATCAGAAAATAGGGAAATGCAATGCAATTATGAATAAACCCCTCAGTAAAACGCTTCAGAATATAGATAGTAATAAAACTAGTCTGGTGTATGTAAGTGTTACTAAAGTGTAGACGTTTGGCTCAGTGCAGGGGGAAATCATTTTAAGAAAATAGCCTTTAAAGATATATCTTGTAATCAGTGGTGGAAATGGTCAAAATTCACTGGGGGGACTCTAACTTGGGGGGTGGGGGGCTGGGAGGTTAATAGTAAATTTAGAAGTCTTTTCAGATGTATTTAATTATAAAACCCTTTATAGTCTATAATAACATTAAACTCATTTCATTTTTTCTCTAAACCTTCTTGGATAAGACAGACACCAACATTTATGGCTAAATTAAAGATATCGTTGTGTGTTTGTACAATTTAGGAACAGCTTTTGATCATTTACAGAAATTAATGTGATGTTATTATTATTATTATTAGTAGTAGTATTATCATTATTATTTATTGTTACTTTTGTAATGAAATTTTTGTTCTAACTTTATTAAATGTATGTCATCTTTTGTGACCAAAAAATGTAATTTATATTTTTTTTCCAACAATTTTAATTAGGCAATAAATTAATTTGAAATAATATGATACAGGAAGAATAAGCAACAATGAAATCAGCAACAACAATTCACCTTTGCATGCCACATAAGAACACAAATGTGGCATTAAGGAATATTTACAGATTTTTTTTTTTTTTTTTAAATATAAGGTTTTGAATATAGGAATATTAAACAATTTCAATTACCAAATTTATACTTTAAAAATGAAATTGAAACAGCCAGCAGATGGCAGGAAGTCAAAGTCTTCGTGACTGAATAATTCATTGAATCCATTTGTTCAACTAATGCATACTAAACCTATTATTTACATGGTCTCTACACATAGTTTGTTATAACGAATGACAAAAACTGCAGTCTGCACTGCTTTCACGATCTGTGCTGTGAGGAGCAGGACCATAGATATGTATTTATATCTATGAGCAGTACGTGCACCAATAAAGAAGCATTTCTATTGGCTGCAGTCTGCAGGTATTATGGCCAATCACAAAAGATGGTTTTGCGCAGCAAACCATAGACACAAATATTTTGCTATGCTTTTAGTCTACATTGCGCTAAGTTTATGTGCAGAACTGGGATCGCTTTCACAGTGTTTTGAATGGATAAAATATAGAAATCACTTTAATTTCCAAATAAAATTAACCAGTTGGAACCATAGACTGTAAAAAAGATGGACGACACGTCTCCCACTCATTCCACTATAGAAAAGTGAAGCTAAAGCATCTTAATATGGCGGATGCCATACTGGGGGAACTTACATAATTTGGAGCCAGAGTCTGCGCAGTAGTGTCGTGAGGTGGAGCCACGGTGTCAAAGTCCCGCCCAAATTCCCGCAGGCCCAATTGCAAGATCACAATCATGACACCACACCCCGTTTTTATAGAATTTAATAACTACCTAAAAGCAAACTTATTCGAAAAACGAACACTTAAATCAGCATTATAAGAACTACCTCAAATGCTGGAAACCATCTCTGGAAAAAAAATATTCTAAGTGTCATTTGATTATTTAGGTTGTCTCACAACCCATTTGATTACATGTAGAGGGCGGGGTTTATGACCTACACTGCAGCCAGCCACCAGGGGGCGATCAAAGAGCTTTTAGGACATGTGAGGCACACCCGGTTGGAACTGAAACGCCTTCCCCCCTCGAAATTCACTCCCCAAACTCCACCCCCCCGCGTCCCCCATTTCCAGCCCTGCTTGTAATTGAAACCAAAATCTCAAAACTGACCAGTGCATTAAAAAAAACAAAAAAAAAACAAAACAATGTTTCTGCATGCGGTGTATTGCCATCTTACAGTAATTGACACACTTTAATGAATTCGCTATTGATTTTATATTGAGAAATGGTGGCTTGCTGTGTTCTGAAATGTTTGACAGCATAATGACATTGGTTCACAACATGCTAGTTGTAAAAATGAGAATGCAATTTGTAGCTATAAGGAAGCTTTTCCATGAAAACAACTTAAATTACAGCCTGTGTACATAGTTTGTCTTTTTTAAAGTGTGCACAGCTATGGTCAGTCGTGATGAGATGTTGGTGTGTCAAGACCCTTCTTTTTTTTTTATTACGTAATAAACGAGTAAGCGGGTTTGAAAAAAAAAACAAAAAAAACAGAGCGTTTAAAATAACTTTCAAAGTCAGTTTCTCAAAGTCAGGCTGTATAACTAAAACTCTGCTTCTATGCCAATAAATTTACTGAACATTGTCTGTTCTGTTAAATAATGAAACCAATTAGCTGAAGGGAAACTCTGTGATCTACTGGCTGTTTAAAATGTGGAAGCGTCTGTGTATGATTAAAGGACTGGGAATGCATATGAACATTATTTTATCAATTACAGCTACTTTAAACTGTGGATGTTTCCCAGCCTCAAAAGAGCTTGTATTGAGATAAACTGCTCTTCAAGGTACATGACTCAAGTGTTTTGGGAAATGCATCATCTGCTTCAGAGCGTGACCGAATAAATAGTAGACATGCTCCTAAAATAGACGCAAGCTTTTGGAGGACTCAAGTGCAGGTATCGCCGTTATATTTATTGCACGTTATATGTGACTATATAATGCTGTCCAGTAAATGGCTTTCTGTATAAAGGATAATCAAGGTTGATCAAGGCCTGCTGGAGTGGCCAGGAGAAGTTGTTTAGGATGCAAGAAAAGCATGTTGTAAATGTCATCAATTTTAATCAAGATCAAAGTGCCCTAGAAAGAAAACAATCAAAGCAAAAGGAAGAAGGCTTCCTGTATCCCGCAGCAGCAGCAGAATAACACTAAGTTCCCAATAGCCCTGGGTAATGAAGCACCTAGGAAGAAACTTTATGTCTTTTGGGAGTTTTAACCATTTAACTGTCACCGTCCCATCAGTGAACACCTGTGTTTACTTCACCATATTACAAATAAATCCTAATCTAATCATGACAAACTATATATCGTTGGAGAAGTCTAAGACTCCTAAATAGATATTTTTCCACTGTCACAAATTATGTAGGAAAAATAATAGGTTAATTTCTGACAAGAGTGCACCTCAAAAAATCTACATCATAACAGGACTTTCTTCGTTGCCTTTTTCCCTATCACGCTTTAGAAATCATACGAAATTATATATCAGTAGAAAACTTAAAATCTCAAAATTCATCTTTTGAAAACCATTTTAAAATCAGACATTGCATTGCCATGGAAAATGTACATCAAAATCGTATTACAAAATGTTTTCATTCATGAATAAAAATGCAAGTAGTGCATTTTCATGTCTATGTTAAAAAAGGGAGTGACAATTAAAGGGTTAAATCACAAACAGTGATCACTCAAATTTCTATATTTTAACTCTTTATAATAAGGTCTCATTTTGTTAACATTGTATTTGCAATATATTTATTATTTTAACAATAACTTGAGCAATGTACTGTATATTTATACACAATGTCTTAATTATGTTTAATTAGGTGCATTAGCTAAGATACATTTGATTAAAAAATATATTAGTACTAATTGAAATTAACATTAAGAATAATAAATGCTGTAGAAGTATCGTTCATTGTTAAGTTAATGTTAATGAATGTTAACTAGGTTGCATTTGTTAAAATAAAATATTAGTATAAATGATTAAAATGAAATACAATAATAGCTTGTGGCATCATCTGTAGTTAATTTGTTTTAGAGGCAAAGAAATATCCCATATGTTCTTTGTAGTAAACTAATAAATTATTCAGAACAAAATTTTTGCTTTTACAGAAAGAAAAAGAAAAAAAAAAAAAACTACTCTGTAAATTTGAATTAAAATCTATTATTTATTTATTTATTTATTTATTTATTTTTGTTTATTCATTTTTGTTTTCAATACATTCAGGAAAAAAATAAAAAAAAATAAAAATAAAATAAAATAAAATAAAATAAAATAAAATAAATAAATAAATACTCTGTAAACTTGATGTGTTGTGCCTGGTTAGGATGAGGTGTAAGAAAAGCTGGGAGAAATTCTCATCAGTCATATCAAATATGAAACACAAAAAGTGAAAAACCGAGTGAAGGCGATAAAAAAAAGACTCAACGTGCCGGAAAAGAGCAAGCTGGCAACCTCTTTAATGCAATGTGATAATTAGCTGTCTGTTAAGACAGTTAAGCACAGAAGGATGCAGTGAACCAGACATGAGATCGGCTCAGAGCATCTTGACACCAATCCTGGGGGGCTTCAAGTATCTGACTGTTATCATTCCAATTTCTCCAAGTCTAACCTGCTTCAATTACTGGTGTCATCGTTCAGATAAAAGTCATTCATTTCATCCCATCTTATCCTTGACACTGCGGTCTCTAAGACGCAGATGTGGAGGACTCTAATGGCTCAGGACTCTCTTCAGGTGACGCTGGGAAGCCTTTATTTAGCTAGTTCGCTTGGCCAAACAAAACCACAACTTGCACCAGAGGCAAGGACTGGGCTCTGACTGTGACAAGCGCATCCTAGCAAAGAACCGGAAAGAAGTGTTGACACCAAAATAACTAAAAGTGCAAGGCATCATTTAGAGCTAGATTGGATTCTGGCCCAAGGTGTTTGGAAGGACAAAGTGGCCCAAAATCAGTGCTTTCAATAAGAATTGTTCATTTCTGGTGGGAAAATGTGTTACATTTTAATGAAAATGGTTAGTTTTGGAGGTGTTCAATGTCCAATAGTATCCAAGATAATATTGTAGTAGTTTTAATGATATGAAAGCTGACATCAAGTATGTATTTCACTTTGCAAAAATAAAAACAAAACATGCTTTTACTGCATAATGTAGCATAGTGTGCCATTAACATGACCCCAAAATTGTAGATGTAATGGGAAAAAATGCATTACATTAATGTTTGCCTTATACTGTTGAAGTTTACATACACCTTGCAGAATCTGCAAAATGTTCATTATTTTACCAAAATAAAAGGGATCATACTAAGTGCATGTTATTTTTTGTATTTAGTACTGACCTGAATAAGACATTCACATAAAAGACGTTTACATATAATCCACAAGAGAAAATACTAGCTGAATTCATAAAAAATACAAAAGTTTACATACACTTGATTCTTAATACTGTTATTTTATTTATTTATTTTATTTATTTTTTAAATGATAATTGTTTATGAGTTCCTTGTTTGTCCTAAACAGTTAAACTGCCTGCTGTTCTACAGAAAAATCATTCAGGTCCCACAAACGCTTTGATTTTTCAGCATTTTTGTGTATTTGAACCCTTACTAACAATGACTGTATGATTTTGAGATCCATCTTTTCACACTGAGGACAACTGAGCGACTCAAATGCAGCTATTACAGAAGGTTCAAATGCTCACTGATGCTTCACAAGGGAAAAAAAAAACAAAAACAAAAACAAAAACAACAACAACAACAACAACAACAACAACAACAACAACAAAACAACTATGCATTAAGAGCCAGGGGGTGAAAACCTTTAAAAAAAAAAAAAAAAGAAAGAAAAGAAAAGAAAACCTTTTTCCTTCTGAAGCATCAGTGAGCATTTGAACCTTCTGTAATAGTTGCATATACATTTATTTATTTATTTTTTTATTTTTTCTGTAATAATATGTATTATTATTATTATTATTACTAGTAGTATTACAATTGCATAGTATGAAATTATATATATATATATATATATATATATAATTATTTTTTTTATCAAAATGTTTTAAATATTAACCTCATATCATTAACTATGCAATTGTAATCGACCAAAAAATAAATAAATAAATAATAATTGTGCATTCTGAACACCTTGAATGCAATGTAAGTAGCTTTGGATAAAACCGTCTACCAAATGCGTAAATGTAAATATTACTAAAAGTAATTAGATGTTTTATCAGCTATCTTATTCCTGATATGATGCATTAAACTGCTGTAATTAATATACAACCTCTTTCTCCTTCAGAATGCATTATCAGTGCCTAGACAACTGATTTGTGGTCAAGATAGACTAACATTTTATTTGAAACAGCAATACTTCCTAGATTTCCAAAAGATAAGGCCAGATCGATTAACGACACAGCCAGTCTGTGACCTGCAGTGATAAAACTGCTGTTAGAATGAGCAGGGCATATAAACATCTAGCAAATACAAAACAACATTATAAAGCAATCTAGCCTCACAGATCCTTCAAAAATGTCTAACGTTTGACATGTTTATTATGATCAAAGGGTGTCATTTTTATTGCACATCATGTGCCCATGGCAGTGAATTAGTCATCAAAAAAGGAAACATCCAAGCAAACAAATGGTTTTCCCCAATGCGAGCTTCTCACAGATCTTTTGCCATGAAGGATCTCTAAGGATCCTTGTGAAACCAAGACAAGAGGTCTGTCTGCTATCACTCACCCATCTGTCATATATATATATATATATATATATTTTTTTTTTTTTTTTTTTTTTTGATCAACTGAAATAATCAGATTTCATCCTGCAATATCATAACACACTCTCATATAGAAACATCAGTTGAGTGCTATGTTTAGTGGTAATGCTATAGGATTACTGTGAATGTTCTTCAAATGTACTAAAGTAAAAGTTTAAGCTTGTTAAGAGGCAAAAACCCAACACCACCGGTGTAAATATGACAGTAAACAGTACAACAGTTTACAGCAAAGCAGCATGATTTATTCCTGCCCCAGTGCAAACTGGGAAGAGTCCTGCCTCTAGAAATGCACAATGAAGGAAGGACAATTTAAATGTTGTATAATTGTTATTACATAGTTAATTTTGCAGCTGTACATTAGTCTGCTTAAAACAAACCATCTCATAAGAAACAAGAAAAGACACTTAATATTCACAATAAAATGTATGGGAAATTGAATTTTAGTAAGGACAGTAATGTGTCCTGGTTGTGACATCATACATTTATTTATTTATTTATTTATTTATGTAATGATGTAATTACTGTTGATGTAATATTGCATAATGTATTATTTTATTTTATTTTATTTTTACTTAAATTATATATTTTGTCCTCACATTTTAAAAACCTTAAAATAAGCACTTTATTTATTTATTTAGTTAGTTAGTTAGTTAGTTAGTTATTTTTGTAATTACTGTTGATGTAATATTGCATAATTTATTATTTTATTTTATTTTATTTTTACTTTAAATTATATATTTTGTCCTACATTTTTAAAAACCTTAAAATAAGCACTTTATTTATTTATTTATTTTATTTGTCTGCTTGTTTATTTTTTGTAATTACTGTTGATGTAATATTGCATAATTTATTATTTTATTTTATTTTATTTTTACTTTAAATTATATATTTTGTCCTCGCATTTTTAAAAACCTTAAACTAAGCACTTTATTTATTTATTTATTTATTTCACCCAAGCCAATGTCATCACCCTTTTTTGAAACTTCAAAATGAACACATAATTTAAAAAATAATTAATTCATTTCTTATTCATATTCATATTTAGTTTAAATTTAATAAATCAATCAATACAAAAAAAAAAAAAAAAAAAAAAATCAGTCATGGTGAAAGTTAATGGCGACTAAAATACATTTTTGTAGAGTGAAGATTATGCCATTATTTAAGTGTACTCATTAAAAACCTGTGTGCTTCTCCCGAGGCATTTCTTGAGACCTAATGCACTCCCAGAGAAATCATCCACGCAAATAACCCGTCATGTTAACGTCATGACTGTTTTGTCAGAGCATGTCAGCAGCAGTCAGCTGTGATACACTGATGCGATCATCGCGTGTAACTCTCCTACGACAGGGTTAACCGCACAGGAAAGTCCAGTAAATAGAGGACTGGAGTAGATTCCATTATTCGCCGTCACAGCATGAGAAGGGAACTCAATATAGTGTAGTGTACATCCCCAGGCAGCTTTAAACGATCCAGTTTATTTTGACCTTCAGTCGTCAGGGCGGAGCGGAGCATCGCAAATGATTGAGGGGAGTGAAGCCCGCCGGAGACACACCGCACAAGGCTTTGTGGGAATTGATCATGAAACTTCTAAATGCCTTCAAGGCAGAAGAAGGGAAAGGATGATGAGTAGGAGGAGAAAGCAAAACGTTTTACGCAAGATCTGACCTGCTAACTTCATAGAGAGAAAAAAACTGAACTTTCATTCAATTACAAACTGTTCTTTAAAAAAAAAAGCTTGACATGTCAAAGTCTATAGGTGTTTCTTCAACTGTGGCACTCTTATGACGTAATATGGATATTGTATGCAAAACGTTAGCTTACGCACAAGCTGGACAAAGTAGTCTGCCATTTTTGTGCGTACGTACATTGCATAATGGCAACGTGTGCAAATTGTGCATGTATTTATGTCATTTACACTGGAAGCATTCACATAAGAGAGACATAACTGCTGATGATCATAAATCTAGGCAGATTATCTAATTTCATGGGTTAATAACAATTTCACATGGCTGCACTTTCCATTAACATCAGTGACCTCACAATGTGAGATGCTAACCGTAATTAGCGGCTGTTCAGACAATGACACACACAGCTAACCTTCAGCGAAAGAATAAACAAAGCTTAAAATCACTCATGGGTTGCACTTGAGGTGGACTAAAGCTCTCTAGATGCAGTTAATGAATGGTCACCTCTTAAACTTTCCACATGTGAGAGGAATGACTTAATTTAGACATAGATGTAAACAGTAATGCACATTATGTGTGGCGTTACGGTCATATTACATCTCAGATTAAATTAAACGTAAAAATATTGGAGTTCAAAACACATATTTATGTGGTTTGATCAAGTTTGTAAAAATGTCATGTGTAGTACAAAATATTTAGATGGACACACCAAAGAAATCTGATTCTTGCAGTGTGAATGAATTTGTATAATTTTCATGGCAGTTGTTTTTGATTACAGTTTGAATCAGGGTGATTTGCTATTGAATCATTTAGAGAGATTTGTGAACTAGTTCTACTGAATCACTGAGTCAATGTTAAAGAGTGATTCACTTAATGATTTCATAATTAAAGTATTAATTAACTTACATGATTCATTCACACACTACACAAGCTAGTATAACTACAGAAACTACCATGACTTAAAATTTCACTAAATGCATTTGGTTGTTCATATTCATGGGAATCCAGATATATACTTTTCTGTAAGTCAACATTGCCATTTTCTGACAGCTTTGTTGAAGAGCTGAAGGCTTTATCTACTAATAAACCAAGCATTTGGTACAGTTCAACACTAATTATCAAATGTGAATATGTCAATCAAGCAGTCTTGACAACTTAATGTGATTTCTTTACATAAATGAAGCTTGCCGGGTTAATGAGGTTCCAGCTCTTTAATGATAAGCATTCAAACAGACACATAAAATAGCTTTGCTTTTACCTTGATTGATCCTGTTTTTCAATTTCAAATTGGTTATCAGTCATGTAAGAAGTCTTTGTTTGTAAGTCCTTTATTATTTTTCTTTCCCTCAACTTCATTTCTTTTGCACGCACAATAACTCGGTTTTTAATTTATACACGTCTTCATTATTGAACACCCACAAGGACACCCTCGCTTTTTATATTCTCTCAATCTTAAGTCTCGTAAACAACCATGATTTCAAATTTAATACTGCAAACATATACTGCCCATATGCAACCACACATACATCATTAGTTTGACTCAGAAAAATCGAAGTGAATTTTCTTTCAAACAGAGGTCGAACAAAAGGCAGAATGCTGAGCAAATACTGCCTTTACAAACTGTATGTGGGCTGAAGAATAATTATGAGTGTTACACAGCTCAAAAAAGAGACTTAAAACTATCTCATTATTGTTGTCAAAAATGCCCTCGCTTTATGATCTTGCATAAACATGCAATAGGAAATCATTGAAATGCAGAAAAAAAAAAATAGTAATAATAATTTGAAGACAAAATTAAAGATTAAATAGTAGCAAAACTGCTAACTATTAATAATATTAGACTTAATGCAACACTGTTGATTGAAAGTTCCTCCTAACTATTTCCAGGACTTTAACAAATCACACCACATGTCTTTTTTCCCAAGCTCTTCGGATAAAAGACAAAAGACAAAAGACAAAAAAAAAAAAAAAGAAAAGAAAGAAAACAAGAAGCAAAGCAAACTAAACACAGAAAATGCCCTGCGGTCTTTAATGTGCTTTTTTCAAACTCGTGAAAATGCAATGTTGCAGTGCAGATGTTATAGCTGGAGCGCTGACCTAAATTTTACACATAGGGTTGTGATTGCCTTTTGAAGCACTGTCTCCTAATGACTTGTTAGGCTGCCTAGCTTTGAGACACAGCCCCGGTTTTACCCGAGGCTCAGGCGCCTTGTTATCCTCACCAACACGAAAAAGCCTTCATCCGGGGAATTCTGGAATCAAGCTGGCAGAGGGCCGGTCGCATCTTAGTGAGTTACAACCCAAAGGGTCTTGTGCGAGACCACGGGCTAAGTCCTGTTACGCCACGAGGAAAAACGAGGCGTTACGGAAGTAGCTGGCGGCCTGCGTTGGCCTCTCATTAGAGCGAGGCATAGCACGCCTAAGGCTGTACGTGACACAAAAGTGGACTCTGCTATTACATGGCAGTCATAAATAAATAAATAAAAGCATAATAAAGAATACATGTGAAAGGCACATTGTGTGATTCCTCTGAGCTTACAAGGTGGGAGTAAAAGCAATGGTTATGTTGTGGAAAATTGCTGAAAATTTAAAAAATGTGGTAGTTTCTCTGGGGGTCATTAAACTATTGCTCTCAAACTGTTGTAAAAATTGTAAAAGGCCTCCAATATAGTAGCTATATACAGCTTAATATGTGACCTTGGACCACAAAACCAGTCATAAGGGTCAATTTTTCGAAATTGAGATTCATACATCATATGAAAGCTGAATAAATAAGATTTCTGTTGATATATGGTTTGTTAGGAACGGACAATATTTGGTTGAGATACAACTATTTAAATATCTGAAATCTGAGGGTGCAAAAAAATAAAAATATTGAGAAAATCACCTTTAAAGCTGTCCAAATGAAGTTCTTAATAATGCATATCACTTTTCAAAAATTACGTTTTGACATATTTACGGAAGAAAATCTACTAAATATCTTCATGGAACATGATTTTTACTTAGTATCTTAATGATTTTTGACAAAAAAAAAAAAAAAAAAATCAGAAGCAGAATTATTGATCAATAAAGAATAGCAAAGACAGATGAAGTCACAATAAAGAGCTATCCCTATATAAACACTACAGAGTTTATTAACGTGCCCTTGAAATCTCAAAATGAGTTGTACGAGTGTCAGAGGTCACAGTCAAACTGGGCAGCTACATGACATGAATATTGTTTTGCTTCCAGTGCGGCTCCAGTCCATAGAGATTTTTATTGATGAGATACAAGATAAGGTGTCTAATATGATATCTATATGGTAACTAAATACAGTGACCGCAATAACCTTGAGAGGAATCCACCACAGCTGCTCACAAAGTGATGGTTGCCCGAGTTATAATTCAGCACTGTGTTGCTAGAGTGTTACTATGCAGTTGCTAAGATCTTTTCAGCACTTCTTAGCAGCAGTTGCTAGGGTGTCCTCATTCATTGCTAGGTGAAATCATAAGTTTATTCACAAATGTTTGAGAAAAATAAATTTCTAGACCACTTGCAGTTCTTGTGATTGGTGTAATACGTGTAATACTTTTAAAAAGGAGTAATAAGTATAACATTTGTATTACTTGTAACACATGTAATAAATGTAACACTTCTAATAGGTAAAGCATGTATAACCTATGTAATATGTGTAATATGCATTATTTGTGTAGCACTAATACTTGTAAGTCATTAATATGTATAGAAGTTATAACATATTTATAAGGGTGAAAATAGGATGCATCACTAAGTTTTCCTTTCTAAACTACTGAGCCTAGAAATGATTATTTTGTAATTGCATTGCCCAAAATTATTCATGCAGAGTCAAGCAATACCTCAATAACCATTGCCCTGTCATTTTGACAATACTTGTAATATGCTTAATAAGTGTAACACTAAAACTTGTATCACTTGTAATGTATAACACTTATAATATGTATACAATTTGTAATGTGTAATACTTGTAACGTGTAATAGTGTTCATTAAGGAGAAAATAGGACGCATAAACAACTTGTCCTTTCTAAAATGAACTGCTGAGCTTAGATGTGATTACATTGTACTTGCATTGACTAAAATGCGTACAATAAACCAAAAACCGTAACATTTTGTTAAATAAGTTAAGTAACCCTAAACCAAACCCTACTCCTAACCCTAACCATATACAAAATCTAATTATAATTGCACTGTAACAAGGACACACTAAAATATAGTGTAACCCCAAATTCCTGAATGTGTAATATGTGTAAAAAGTGTAACACCTTGGTAATATGTATAGCATGTGTAACGCTTGTAATACGTGTGACATTTGAAATATTAACATGCAATGTGTAAAGCTTGTAATATTTATTAAAAAATGTAATATGCTTAAAACATGTAACACTAATACAGGTGCATCTAAAAAAAAATAGAATATCTTATCTTAATATAACTTATTTCAAAAACTGAAACTTTCATATATTCTAGATTCATTACATGTAACAAAACATTTCAAAAGTTTTTTTGATGATTGGAGTGTACAGCTCATGAAAGTCAAAAATTCTGTATCTCAAAATATTAGAATATTTACATTTCATTAAATTACCATTCCTACAGTTTAAAATCTGGCTATCTCTTATTCTTTGAAACCACACTAACGGGGAGGACTGCTGACTTGGCAATGGTCCAGGAGACAATCATTGACACCCTCCACAAAGAGAGTAAGTCACAGAAGGTCATTACTGAATGTGGTGGCTTTTCACAGAGTGCTGTAACAAAGCATATTAAATGCAAAGTTGACTGGAAGGAAGAAATTGGGTAGGCAAAGGTGCACAAGTAACAGGGACGACCGCAAGCTTGAGAATACTGTCAAGTAAAGCCGATTCAAACACTTGGGAGAGCTTTACAAGGAGTAGAATGAAGCTGGAATCAGCTCTTCAAGAGTCACCACACTCAGACGTCTTCAGGAAAAGGACTACCAAGCCATTTCTGGAACAGAAACAACATCAGAAGCATATTACCTGGGCTAAGGAGAAAAAAAACTGGACTGTTGCTCAGTCGTCCAAAGTCCTCTTTTCAGATAAAAGTAAATTTTGCATTTCGTGTTGAAATTATGGTCCCAGAGTCTGAAGGAAGACTGGAGAGGCACAGAATCCAAGCTGCTTGAAGTCCAGTGTGAAGTTTCTGAAGTCAGTAATGATTTGGGGTGCCGTGACATCTGCTGGTGTTGGTCCATTGTGTTTTATCAAGTGCAAAGTCAATGCAGCCATCTACCAGGAGGTAATTTGTGCTAAGAGCAAGTCATTTGCTGTAATATGTGCTGCCGACCAAGTATTGAGTGCATAAATGAACATAGTTTAAAGAACTTGAACTTTTCTGTTTTACAAATTCATTTTTTGATTGATCTTAGGAAATATTCTATTATTTTGAGATACTGTATTTTTGACTTTCATGAGCTGTAAGTTCTGGAAAAAAAAAAAAAAAACTTTTTTTTTTTTTTTTTTACTTTACATGTAATGAATCTAGAATATATAAAATTTTCAGTTTTTGAAATAAGTTACAAGCAAAAAATAACTTTTTCCACGATATTCACATTTTTTTGAGATGCACCTGTACTTGTAACACTTGTAAAGTGTAACACTTATATGTATAAAACTTGTAACTTGTAATATTTGTAACACGTGTAATAGTAATCATTATGGTGAAATCAGGATGCATCGCCAACTTTTCCTTTCTAAAATGAACTACTGAGCTTAGATGTAATTGCATTTCCTAAAATCAATCACGCAGAGTCGAGCAACACCACATAACCACTGCCTTGTAATTTGGCTATAATGTGTGCAATAAACCGAATACAAAACAAACAGATGGACAAAAGGATGATATTTTCATTCAAGATGTGCATATTCTGCAGATGCAAAATTATATCAGAGCTGAGTCTGTCATTGGTCCAACTGAAGACTAACAGCTGTGGCTCTGCAGCTAGAAACAGGCTGATATGTAAATTGTGATTTTGGGAGAAGAAAACATTTCCCTGGACTGTATTCTACATTTCGGTGCATGCTGACAATTTTATTTTATTTTAATTTTTTTAAACACTGCCATTGTCGGTTCTCAAGTGTCTTAGTTAGTAATCAACTCTAGTTGTCTCTAACAGCATTGACTCCTAATCTCTAATCATTAAAACAATAATTAGCATGCATCGTGTGACATTTCATACCCTTCAGCCCATAAATAACACCTCTCCCAAAAAGTATGGGGTCGTAAACATTATTTTCCCACTGAAAACAATTTGTTATACCTTAATCGCTTGCACGGTTCAGTAAATGTGTGACATGATCATATCTCATGAATATGTTTATCCTATTACGCTTGTGACTAATTTTATTGTTTGATGGTACTCTAAAACCCCTTAATCATACATCCATGATGACAAAAGGGAGGAGCGCAACTCTTTTTACCTTAGATAAGGATGCTGAATGTTGTAAAGGAGAAAATGGAAAAGGATGAATGAATTATAAACAGCATTTTACAAATTAGTATGATTAATAGAAATAGCACGTTCTGCTAAAACCTAACACAGTTTTAAATAATTATAGCTTTGTGTGCTAAAAAAAAATTCTATGTTTATCAACATATTTCTGAAAATATTTCAACATGAAGAAGTCACTCTGCTCTCCAAGGTGAAAAATGGTTGAACAGTGATTTATTTAAATAGAGGCTCATTATTATGAATGATTGCAACATTAGCATTTGAAAATGAGGGAAGGCCCTTTTTTTTTTTTTTTTTTTTGAATGGCGTCCTCTACAAGGTTGAAATGAACCAACCAGGTGTGATACGATCTGTGACGCGGATGATGATATGCATGCAAATACCTTCTTCAAACAGACAATCAATAATGGAAAGGCTAATTTGTATGTTTTAGGAATTCATAGAGATTTGTTTCTTATTACCATCCGTATCAATTTGTTTCATGTCTACACACACAATTTATTTCACAATATGAGTTTATCTTTCCTGTTTGACACATTTTACTGCAAGCTGCACATAACTCAGTGTAGAAAGGTACCGTATTGTTGCTAGGCAACAGCTCATAAAGGACCCAGAGATTATAAGCAATGTTTGCAGATTACAAATTAGCTTCCCTTTGTTGCCAGCGGCAATATGTAGCTCGTGGCCTGAGGAAGGTCAGCCAATGTAATACAACACACACACACACACACACACTCACACAGGCATGAACACACTCCCCTTTTTGCACTGAAAATTATCACGGTCATGAAAACATTACAAGTCAGGAAATGTTAAAATGGTGATCTTAAAAAAAAATTATACAAAATTTGCATAATTAACATACAATTTTGTAGTTATGTTAGATTTGTCTAGTTAACTCTAAAATATTTAATAGGTATTCGATCTTTATAAATGTCCAGTAATAATAAGCGACTAGAAATGTCAAGCAAAATATAAAATAAAAAATAAAAAAATAATTAAATAATAATAATAATAATAATAATAATAATAATAATAATAAATAAATAAATAAATACATACATACATGCTTAACAAATATTTGATCTTTATAAATATAACAAGCGACAAAAAGATTAAAAAAAAAATAAATAAAATAAATAATAATAATAATAAATATTACATTATATATCTATATCTATCTATCTATCTATCTATCTATCTATCTATCTATCTATATATAATCTTTAGAAATATCCAGTTATAACAAGTGACTAGAAAAGTCATAATGTATCTACAAAAATAAATAAATAATAATAATAATAATAATAATAATAATAATAATAATACAAAATAAAAATATTGCATTAATTCAATATATTAAAATATATATATACAAAATAAAATAAATATTTAATAAATATTTGATCTTTATAAATATCCAGTAATAACAAGCAACTTAAAATATATATATATATATATATATATATATATAAAAAAATAAAGGAAATACAAATTAAAATAAACAAAGTCCACACAGAAATTTAATTAAAATTAAAAGCATAGAATACAAATAGAAATTACATAAAAAAACAATAAAAAATAATACAATACTAATTAAAAAAAATAAATAAAATACAAACACACACACACGCACACACACGCACACACACACACACACACACACACACACACACACACACACACACACACACACACAATAAAATAAAATAAATAAATAAATAAATTAGGGAGCTGACAGAAACACAAACATAACCATTACATCACATACATGCAAGAGTGTAGAGCTGTAGAAATAATGTCATTTATAAGCCATATACTGCTGGAAATGCTGTTTCTATGTGTTGTAATCTCATAAGAAAGTCAGGGAGATAACAATGATCTGTTTCGCATTGACCCCAGGGAATAATTGTTGGGTGCTGTATGAATGTAACTTTGCAAGAAATTAACATGAATTAGCATTTGTCTGCCTTTGAAAAATTCCCTGTGCAATGCGGCTGGCACTAACCTCTCAGTGGATTGGCATGAACCGAAAGGTATTACAAAGCTCTGCATTTAAATAAGGGCTTTAGATATGGATCCAAAAAACAGTCCAATGGCCAAATACATAAATATGAATATGCGGCAGTTGGGTTTATGTTTACAGTAGACACTACCCCAATTATAAACAAATCAAATATCCTGCTGCTTATAACCTTCATGACCTCATTTCACATCTCTGACAAACTGTTTGTGCATGAATGGCTTAATACTCTTTACAGTCCACAAAGACTTTAACACTAACAATATGGAGCTGAATCTCATGCAAACCTGCCAAGAGCATGTCATATTTCGTCTTATTATATTTGATAAAGAAACCAGTTTGGTTATGCTTTATTTTACAGTGTAATTACACATTTACATACTAATTAAGTAACTGCATGTACTTACTAGTTAGTGTTAGGATGATGGTTTGGTTCAGGGCTAGTTGCGTGCAATTTTGCATAATATATTGTTATTACAATAGTACATGAAAAAAAAAATAAAATAAATTAAATTAAATTAAATTAAAATAAAATAAATTAAATTAAATTAAATTAAATTAAATTAAATTAAATTAAATTAAATTAAATTAAATTAGTAGTATTTGTTATATGTCCTTTAATTTATTCAGGTTTAAATAAAATGGACATTAGAGAGGAAAAAAAAATCATTGATTTATAAATGTGTTATAATGCTAATATAATAAATAAATAATAAATCATAAAATTAGCTAAAACAAGTAGATAAATTAATAAATACAGATTCAGTTATGTTTTTATGTACTTAGAGTATTTATATACTTATTTAGTCATTTATGTACTTAGATATTTATGTATTTTTTGTAGTTACATTTATGTAATTACATAAGAACATGAATACCCCAAAAAAGTACATATAAATATAACTAAATACATAGATATAACTAAGTACATGTACTTAGTTAGGTCCATAACTAAAAAATAAAAAAATAAAAAAAAACAAATAAATAAAAAAGAGATAATTTTGAAGAAAATGTGATTTAGTGTAATACAAATGACGTCACCATGCAATAATCTATTTTTGTTATCAAGGTGAAATGTGACTTGAACATGTTTTGAACCATTCTCAAGCCAGATCATCTGTCTGGTTCAGTCATTCATCACAAATATAAACTCTACTGCTACACCGGGGACCATAAAAACAAGCAAACATGCAGCAGGGTATGGGGATATGCTGTTATAAAAGATGGACATTCCAAAGGTTAAGGCGAATTGCACACTTCGGACAAATGGAGGTGTAAATTAGACACTAGGGGCGAGAAGCAAGCAACAATCTGCAGCTCATATCGGCGAGAGCGCTGTAACTCATGCTGTTTTCAGATTGATGCCTCTCTAATTGCGACTCTGAGTGTAAAGGTCATGACCTAAGGTTACAGGATGATGATTAAAAGAGCAACAATTTATCACAAATGATCAACCCCGTGTCAGTCTTCCAAGTCTATGTGCAGCTCTGCTGGTGTCACACCCTAAGAATGTGAATGCGAAAAAATGGGAACATTCAAGGACACCCAATTCAGAGGTTACTGCAACTAGCTATCCGTGCATGTTTATGAACCTTCACTGGAGCTTATGCTGCGTCTCATTCTAATATCTAGTTCCCTGGGTTATTCCTGCTATGCAGTACATTTTTATGTTCCATCAAGCTGTTCCACATTAACTGTTATATCCCTGAATTCTTCTTCTTTCCCCTCTCTCACTTTCTTTCAGTATCTCACTAATAAATAAAATAATATTTAATAAATAATAAATATAATAAATGTTTCAAATAAATTAATTTTCTTCAGACTTTTTCCTCTGTCCTAGTATTTTAAATTGATGTTCTCATATGCATTACAGTTCAAAATTATTTATTATTTATTTATGTTTTTCTTTTTTGTCTCTTTTGCTTACCACACAGTAATATTGTGAAATATTCTTACACTTTAAAATCACTGTTTTCTATAATTTCCTGTTAATTAAATGCAATTTATTCCTGTGAACAAAAAATCTGAATTTCAGTGTCACATGATCCTTCAGAAATCATTCTAATCTGATTTGCTGCTCAAGAAACATTTTTATCATTAATGCTGAAAACTGTTGGTGAAACTACGATTGTTAATATTATTCGATTAATAGAAAATGTAAACTAAAATGTAAAATAAAACTTCGTTTAAAATAGAGATTTTGGTAACATTTGTTGACAATAAATTTAATGTTTTGCTCAACTGAAAGCATCCTTGGTGAATTAAATCATTTTATTCTTGTTTTGCTGACTTTTTGAAGTGACCTTTTTTATAAAATAAAATAAAATAAAATAAAATAAAAGCTTTGGATAAAAGTGTTTAGCCGGGTAACAAATTGTTTTAAGTTGACTCAACAAAATAGATGTCCTCATATACACTACAGTTTTTTTTTTTTTTTTTTGCTTACGGTGTTGGAAAGTCTCTATGTAATAGCTTTGGATAAAAGTGTCTACTCCATGCTCAAATGTAAACAAATCTCTTACTGACTGAAAATCGTATCACTGTAAAAAGCAAAAAACACAATTTGTTGAGTCAACCTAAAATAATTTGTTACCCTGTTGCCTTAAAATTTTAAGTTGAATCAACTCAAAACTTAACATTTCAAGCAAGTTGACTAAACTTCTTTGAGTTGACTGAACTTAAGATTCTAGGGCAGCCGGGTAACAAATTGTTTTAAGCTGACTCAACAAAATAGATGTCCTCATATACACTACAGTTCAAAAGCCTGTCAGTTGTTTTTTTTTTTTTTTTTTTTTGGTCTGTCTATTTTGCTTATGGTGTTGGAAAGGCTCTATGTAAATAAAAAGTATTATTTTTATAAAATAAAATACAATAAAATAAAATAAAATACAATAAAATAAAATAAAATAAAATAAAATAAAATAAAATAAAATAAAATAAAATAAAATAGCTTTGGATAAAAGTGTCTACTCCATGCTAATAAATCTCTTACTGACTGAAAATCTTACACTGTAAAAAAAATAATAATAATTGTTGAGTCAGCCTAAAATAATTTGTTACCCTGCTTTAAAATTTTAAGTTGAATCAACTCAAATATCTAAGTTATCATTTAGTACAACTTAACATTTTAAGTTGACTAAACTACTTTGAGCTGACTGAACTTAAAATTTTAGGGCAGCTAGGTCACAAATTGTTGACTCAACAAATAGTTTATTACAGTGTACAGACCCAAAATTTTGAATGGTAATGTCAATCTCTTACTAAGATTTTAAAATATTTTTTACTTTCCAAGTCTTTTGTAAATGCCACACAACTCTGACACTCACATTTTGAGTTTATTCATTATGTATTATTATTCATTAATGCATTATCCTTAATAGTGCTGGATAAACATACTATCAATACACGTATCAACTAGTATCAACTAGTACATTGATCAATATCGCACTAAATCCTTTTGCAAACACATGACCATCATTGACTCTCCCAAATGACATTGCATCCTTTAGTGATACTCACACATGATCGACACGTGCAAGTTGTTTATTTAGTATGTAAATAGGTCACTAAATATTAATTGCGTTGCTGTGATTTGCATGGACGTGATGAATACATCATAACAACGGGGTGTGCGGCATTAAGGGGAGCCGGAGTCATAATTCTTCATCTTGCAAAATGTGTGGCGTGTGTGACAATGAAATGGCAAGCAAGAGAGAAAGAGAAAGAGAGAGAGAGGCATTCATGCACATTTCAATGCCAGTTCACATCACAGTCATCGGCATATTCTCGGCGGCATTGCTGAGTCCGCATGACTGACTGAAACGTACACAAACTCAAAACACACTGAAATGAAGCCAAATGACTATGCCGTAAACAAATGTCCTTTTGTTCTGAATCGTCAACACTAGAGGGAGATTGGGTTAACAAATTTTCATTGTGTTGCACCGTTTCCACTCGCCATAGCGCTTTTGCCAGCGCACGTTCGGCTTGGCCGAGCCCGAGCCAAGATGAAAATCATTAAAGGCCCTCCTCCGCTTGGACTCGGGCTGTCGGTGTTCATCAAGGGAGTGTCATCATTACAGCAGCCAGTCAAAAGGAATTAGGGTGACATTTGGCTAAAGACACAGCTCTGCTGGAAGCCACTCAATGGATAATCACTCTCGTTTTTAGGTGTTCGCAGATTAGCCTTAACAAGACCTGTGATGTTCCCGAGACAACGCTGAGGGGGTCGAGATAAATCTACCCGCATCCCTCTTCAAATTTGCGGTGAGGTCCTGTCAGACTCATAACACTTTGCCCTGTGTCTCCAGGTTGGGTCAAACTGAAATGAAATACTCTGGCCTTCATCACAGCAGGTTTCCCGCTCCAAACAGAGCTTTTGTTTCTACAGCACGTTTCCCAAAAGCATCATTATCCAAATGAAACTTATGCCTCAGACCATATTTGAGTTCATTATGCACAACTTTAAATGGATTTTTATGCTTGCTTTCACAATTTATCAGAGACAGAACACTAAATAAACAATATTAATGCATTTTAAATATTGCAAAGCCAATGTACATTATACTTGAGAATAAAATAAAAAAAAGTGTTATATATAAACATGTACCGCAGTCTGTGCACTCTGCATAAGCACAACTATACATGACATTATGTAAAGTACATTTATAAGCATTAGCCATGAAATATTTCTTGTGAAAAGTATATTTTAGCAGATGAAAAGAAAAGAAAAGAAAATAAAAGATAAAGAAAAGATAAAGAAACATACATTATGTACAATGAGTTATGAATTATTGAGAATCAGAATAATAAATCATGCACACTGCATATATATAATTGCATATAATATAATGTGAAAAATAGGGTGCATCCTATAGTGTGAACATTGTGATATTATATAAGCTAATTGTGAACTTTTGCTCCTTTGGCCTTGTGTACTCTGGTCAGGATTCAGTTGAATGTTTCCTGAACAGTTGAAGTGGAATGGGACGGAATGATCGAATGACACAGGGATGGGATTATCGTATAACACAGGGCTATGGTTTTTACACATACTTGCAACGATTAACAAGATGTAAGAATGCACCACAACTTGCTCTGTTTACTTTCTGAAAAAAAAAAAAAAATAATAATAATAATAATTAAATAAATAAATAAATAGTTTTTTTTTTTTTTTTTTTTTTTTTTAAATCAAGATGGATTTACTACATAAGATATTTAGGAAGACAAAATGTCTTCCTAAATATATTCCATATATATATATATATATGTATATATATATATATATATATATATATATATATATATATATTGGAAACCAATATATTGGATTTTTTTTTTTTTTTTTTTTTTTTTGGCTATCAGAATCAATAATGCTACATTTCTCCAAATTAGGTCTGACTTCTGACTTGTGCAAAACCCCAACTCCTGAATATCCATTTTCCACTATTGGAGAAAAAAAAACAAAAAAAAAACAAAAAAAACATGAAAACTAAAATGTATCATATATCTCACTGTGGATGAAGAGTACAACAGATGGGATTTCAATACAACTTGACTATTCAAGAAATTCAATAACCTTGTTTTCGTATGTGTGTGTGTATATATATATATATATATATATATGCGTATATTTTAAATAACTTAATACAAGTTATTTAATTACTTTTTCCATATCACAATTGGTAAGTATTTATATGATACATTGCGTATATATATATATATATATATATATATATATATATATATGCGTATATTTTAAATAACTTAATACAAGTTATTTAATTACTTTTTCCATATCACAATTGGTAAGTATTTATATGATACATTGCGTATATATATATATATATATATATATATATGCTTATATTTTAAATAACTTAATACAAGTTATTTAATTACTTTTTCCATATCACAATTGGTAAGTATTTATATGATACATTGCGTAGATGTAGTCATGTCCTTGGAGATCCATACATGTGAATACAGCTCTTTGTGTCTAACTGGCATAAAATCCATTACCCAACACTTGTGGGTCTGCTGTACAATGTAATATCGAATGTCTTTGAAAAACAAAATTGATGAAAGGGAAATGAACTTGAAAGCTAAACCTTCATCTGAAACGTTACCTTCAAAGCGAATTGTGTGCTTGCAAGTATACAAGATGAAAATCATCACTGTCCTTTTCCGAAAGCATCATCAGGGTTGTCTTTATCTGTCATGGGTTCCTCAACATTAATGATTAAAAGTGTGAAGTAGTCAAGGAGCCACCTGCATTATATAAAAGCTGATTTGCATAATATCATTAGAGATACAGTATCACTTGTTATTACAATTAAGAGCATCAAAGACTTCTTTTCTGTCAGTTTCTTGTCTAATGAATGTGGAGATTTAACATTTCATCTCATTTTCAATGCATTGCATACACTGCATCATATGCAATAGGCTAACAACACTATGTATTAATGCATTATGGCACTTATGATGAAAAATCATGTGGGTGTATTCTATGGGGGTGTAAATAACTATAAACTGACTGCAACATGCTAGAATTGTCTTTTTAGACTAACTGAGATTGCAAGTCCGTGTTTTGTGCTTGTATTGCTAAATTACTCAAAATGAAACTGTGCACAGGAGTTTTTAAGCGTAATTAGTAGTTTAACAAGCTTGTTTATTTAAAAGGAAAAAAAAAGCGCTTTTTTGCACAATTATTTAAAGTTCCTACACTGTAAAAAAATATACAAAAAAAAAGAAAAAAAAAATCCAGAATTTTACCGTAAAAATAAATTAGCAATGTTTTAAGTTTTTTTTGTTCCATTTTAACTTAAATTTACATTTAAATACTGTAATTTAATTAACTGATATAATGTTAACGTACCAACCTATTGAAGTACTGAAATCTGTTGTGTACCTCTGACAACCAACAAAAGCAGGTGGTGATGAGGAAGTCACATGATGAACCAAAGCCCATCACAAGCAGCGTTTAAACACTAACATATATAGAAGGCGCACAGTGTCAATAAACACAATAAAAACCATCATGGTAACATACATAAAACCCCAAATAATACAATAAACACAGGTAATTTAACAACATTAGATGTAACATACAATCCTAATGTACAAAACTGATAATAAAAACTAAGAAGAAAAAGTTATTTCTACAAAAAACATCAAATTTAAAAAATGTAATGCAGGGAGTTGTGGGAATGTAAATTTACGGTTATTCAAACAGTTATATTGCATTCTTTTTCACTTCCGAAAATGGTATACTACCGTAAAATTACATGCGATGTTCAATACTGATTTTTTACCATATAAACTAGGGGAACTTACCGTTAACCATTTTACTATTTTTTTTTTTACTGTAGCATGTTACAATTTTTTTTACAGCTAAATTCACTGTTTTTTACAGTGTAACCAAACTCTAATCCTAACCCTAACCATTTTTACATCTTTTTCTCTTAGAGTTCTAAGTTTACATTTAGTTATTCATATTGTGTATGGTGGCCTGAAAAAATAACTGTAAACTTTTAAAAAGTTACTCCAGATAGAAAATCAAGTAAATTCTGTCTGTTAGATGGAAGAAATTAATATAACATTTACACGAATGTGGGAATAGAACGACAAAATGTTAACTCTGAATTCCATGAAACTCCATTTAATAGCACGCTTTTGTAGAAGACTTGTTTTGTTATATTTGAAAAAAGCCAAGGTCCAGCGTCTATGAAATTGCCCCGTCCCTGGAGATGTGACTGCACACGGCCGTCTTTGAATCAGCTGAACTTATGACTGAGTAAGCTGTGCGGCCGTACCGGGGCAGCGAACACAAGGGACAATCAGACGTTCTGCACGAGCAGCTTAACATTCGCCTCATGTCCAGCTTTAAAGCAAATCGATCTGGGCCAAAAGTGGCACAGCATTGCTGAAGTTTCTGTCCTTGGGAATTCACAGGACTGAGACCAGTGTTTAAGACCGCAAAACTGTTGAAGGTGTTAAAACAAATCATTTCCTTTCACTTGAAGATCTGATGTTTGCCATGCTTTGAGCCTCAAATAGCAGTTTAAGGAAGAACCTGAATCCTATATAATGGTGTCTGTATGTGTGATGTGATCAAGGAAAACCCAACACATGGTGAAATTTTACCTTTTTTAGGTTTTGATACCATATGAAAGCTGGGTTCAAGCCCTTTCCAAAACTGCTTTTATTTTGTCCATTGAATATAGCAAAGGTTATGTCTATCTGAATTTAGCTGATTTTCAGGAATGGAGTTTTGAGAAAAACTGGTTTAAAGTGAGGCAATGAAAATAAAAACACAACAGTCAAGTATCACAATTAAAAGTCACTTTACTGTTAAAAGATTTATTTTAGTTGCTGTACATAATGTAAAAGATACAAAATGACCCCAAGGAACACAGAACACTTGCAAATATTTGAGTATTTATATTGGTATTAAACAGATATATCAAAATGTTATGAATATTTTGGCTTGTGTAAATGTTATATCTGTATATATATCTGTCTTTTGACTTTATTTAGTTTTTTTTTTTTTTTGCAAAATAATATTTAGATTTATATTAGTAGTACTTTTTTGTTTAATATTGAGATATATTAAAGTTTAAAAAACTACTACTACTACTATTACTATTAATAATAATTTACTAAATAGCTCTATTATTATTATTATTATTAAAATATTTAGTTTGCTTTTGTTATATCTACTTTTTAAATTTTATTTTTCTTTATATTTATGTCTTATCTTTTTATTTAGGTATTTTTTGTAAAACAATATTTATATTTATATGTATATTTATATATATTTTTATATTACACGATAATATATTAAAATTGTAAAAAAAAAAAAAAAAAAATACTACTACTACAACTACTACTACTACTACTAATAAAGAATTAATTATTATTTATTTTTGTTATTATTCAAAATATTTTAGCTTTTGTTAATGCTGTGTATTACATTTTAAGTAGTATATTTTATTTGTAAAACTATTTATATCTATATTAATAGTCATTTTTATTAATATTGTTATTAAATAATAATAATAATAATAATAATTATTATTATTATTATTATTATTATTATCCAAACTATATACTATTAAACATGCAGCAAATAAAAATACATTCAAAAATGTGTTAAAAATGCTGAAAAAAAGAAGAAAATAAATAGTAACCAGTCTCAACAACTACATAATACACACTCCCTTACACATTCTTACAATTGACGTTTTTTAAAATAAGTCCATTGAGATGTTTTTCTTGCATCTACAACACATACCGCCCAGTCCTAGTCTCAATTTGGAGCTACATTGTGAATCAAGCCTCTAAAAATAAACAGCAATTCGTCAAATTATTTCTGGGCCATTAATTTTTGGGATTCGGGTTTGTGCAAAGTGCGACACAGCTGTGCATTTGGTGGATTTGTCATGCAATAATTGTGCACTCTCACAAGAGGTGAAGCCAGAAAATATAGCGCGCCGGGACGTCAGACACTGTAATACAATATATAAATAAACAATCAGAGGATTACAGGAGCCAGAGGCTACAGATCACCTCCAAACTACACATTCTGGAGCTCAAGCTTAGTGGATACATGGAAAGTTTGAGCCTCATGTTGTGAGTAAACAAACACAAAGATAACAGTTGCTGGCAAATATGTGGCATCAGTCTGCAAAGACAACGCTCAAAGAGGCAAACACTCGATGCCACCGGTCCCATGGCTGCTCATGATTTATCATATGGCTTTTAGCGCTCACAATGGGAGCGTCTTACACCAGCTCAGCAAATTGACTGCCCTCAAGCTACAGCTTTCATCTGCTCCGTTACAGGAAATGTTTATCTACAATTCACTGCTTACTTTAGGATGTTTTGGAACACAGAATGACAGTATCCAGAGAAAAACCTCTAATACACCAGTGTCAACGGGATAAAAGACACAGTCGGGACATACACACACCCATTTTTATTCATGGTGCGTAACTGAACTGAACCTGAACTGTTTAACAGGCATGATCATATGTTCGCGGGATGCTGAGAATAAATATAAATATAAATATAAATATAAATATAAATATAAATATAAATATAAATATAAATATAAGTATAAAAGTTTACAAATAAAATATATTATGATATGGCTTAAATGTATAGAAAAGACAACAAATTCTAGATACAGCATTTACACAAGCAAAAACATATTTTTTTTTATATTATTATTAACAACAACAACAACTATTATTATTATTATTATTATTATATTATTGTTTAATAACATTTATTATAATAATAACAATTATTATAAATAATAATAATAATAATAATAATAATAATAATAATAATAATAATAATATCTCCATGTTTAATAATAGGATAATTATTTAACTAAATAGCTCCATTATTATTATTATTATTATTATTATTATTATTATTATTATTATTATTATTATTATTATTATTATTATTATTATATCCTTGTTTAATAACAATATTAATAACATGGACTACTAATATAAATATAAATAGTTTCACAAATAAAATGTGCTACTTAAAATTTAATATACAGAATTAACACAAGCTAAAATATTTTAAATGATAACAAAATAAATAAATAAATACTACTACTACTACTACTACTAATAATAATAATAATATATCCTTGTTTAATAATAGGATAATTATTTAACTAAATAGCTCCATTATTATTATTATTATTATTATTAAAACTAAATAATGCAAAAAGACAGAAATATAGATAAAAAAAATAGATATAATATTTACACAAGCCAAACTATGCATAATATTTAGATATATCTGTTTAATACCAATATAATTATTTTACTAAATATTATTATATTTAATAATAATAATAATAATAATGTTTAATAGCAAAACATTTATTTTACTACAATAATTACTACTACTACTACTACTAATAATAATAATAAATATAGTAGTGTATTAAAATGGTATTGTTATATTTAGTAGTAATAGTAGTACATACAGTATTTGGTAGTTGTAGTAGTGGTGGTGATGGTGGTGGTAGTAGAGGAACAATCAATCAGTCAATCAAGTAGAGCTGTAGTGGCAAATCATCATAGCAGGTCTACAAAGATCATCGCACATATCCCAATTTACAGACACGCTGCAATTGTAATGATTGTAATTAATGATTATGATGCATAAACAAATCAAAACAAAACAAAAGCCCTTGAAAATGTCATAATCTGCAGTATCTGCAACCCTGTAACATGCCAGTGGGTTTCCCTATAATCAGCAGCTCTTCAAGTCGTGTGGAAAAAATATATTTCCAGTGAAATAAGGACAAAAATGGAAGACTGAATTAAACATGAACGGTGTCCTTAATATCAACATGGCCAACCACAGATATGGGCCAGGAGTACACTTCAGTATTTACATAAATTTGCACTACTGAGACGGGCTCTTCGCTCTGAGACTCCTCTGATTTACAGCTTGGCATTAGGTAGAGAGCGACATGCCTCTTGGAGATATCAAACAAGAATGACGAGCCAGACGGATATACGACAGACAGATTTACATATGCCGCCATATTTATCTTCTCTAGCCTGACCTGCTGCAAAAAATAGCAGCAAATGCATGGAAATAAAATCAAATAACAAATACTTCATGACTAAGACCACACAGCTCTCAACTATTTAGCATCCTTACTGGAAGTAAGCCAGCCAATTTAGCTTAGTTTAGTTCGGTTCATTTATTTATTAGCATTTAGTTGTCTGCAGGAGACTAAAGTGGCCACGTGGCCTCTATAATCTTTCATTTTGCTAATAGAGTTCATAAGCAAGCAGCACAACTAATTTTGAATATGTTTTTGGGAGTGTACTATCGTAATGCCACTTCCACCTGAATAATGAAATGAAATTCGGTCGTGTAAAGCGCTTGTCGTGCCGCCTCCTGGTGTGCTGAAGGAAGAAAAAAATAATTGGGACATCACAGCCTTGTTAACTTATTTCTTAGAGTTCGTACTAAATAAGTTTCTCATTTGAAATTTGCATTAATTATCTCACGGCCTCAATGAAATACAGATTAACTTAAGCAGAGGGGCTAAATTAAAAAAGGAGAGAGAGAGACGGTGAATACGTGCAGGATTGATGTTGCCCAGCAACCATTAATTTGAGTTTCATATGCGCAGGTTTATTTCAGTCAGGTCTATTGGAATTCCTCCGACAGTCAGCAATTAATCTTCTGCTCAATTATCTCCGCGCATTTTACTGTAGGTAGAAAGAGTGATAAGACAACTGGAAATGTTAACAGTCATGTGTATCTCCAAAACAATCTAACAACTGAGCGCATTGGAATTCGGAAGTGCCACCTGCTTGTTTTGAGTGCCAACAATAGCAACTATTTGGCTCTGACTTAATAATGCTAGCAGCCTAATGAGGCTAGACGATTGACTTTGATCCTTATCGTGCTCAGAACTGTCTAGATATACAGGTAAAGACTATCAGAATGATATGTGAAGTGACCAGCCAGAGTTAGTTTTGTTTTGAACATGACTTTTAAGAATTGGGGATGCCCAGATAAGGGAACTTTGCAGCTAAAGAAGCAGTAATCAATTACAAAATGGAGCAATCCATCTCTGATATCATTCCACATTGTTTGAATGATCAGGAAAAAAAAAAAAAAAAAAAAAAAAACATAAAATTAATGGCAATATGGATGTTAATAATGTTACCTTTTTTTTTTCCCCAATTGTGAACTTTCTATTTATCAACTAATCCTGATTTATTTATTTAAGTTTTTATCAAAGATTGCTTTAAACATTGATATGATTTTAATTAAATTTAAGTAAATTAACTTTCTTAATATTATTAGTGTTTATTTTTTTGAGAATCAAATCATTATATTAAAGTGATTTATGTGAGAATACAGTTTTGCAAGCAATTATTTGGCTCTGACTTAATAATGCTAGCAGCCTAATGAGGCTAGACGATTGACTTTGATCCTTATCGTGTTCAGAACTGTCCAGTTATGCAGGTAAAGTCTATCAGAATGATATGTGAAGTGACCAGCCAGAGTTAGTTTTGTTTTGAACATGACTTTTAAGAATTGGGGATGCACAGATAAGGAAACTTGGCAGTTGAAGAAGCAGTAATCAATTACAAAATGGAGTGATCCATCTTAAATGATGTTCCACATTCTTCGAATGATCAGGGAAAAAAAAAAAAAAAATCAATGGCAATATGGACGTTAATAATGTTATTTTTATTTATTTTTTTATTTTTTTAATTGTGAACTTTCTATTTATCAATTAATCCTGATTTATTTATGTAGTATGTATGTATGTATATATGTATTATTATTATTATTATTATTATTTATCAAAGACTGTTTTACACATTGATATGATTGTAATTAAATTTAACTACGTTTAATTTCTTAATATTATTAGTGTTTATTTTTTGAGAATCAAATCATTATATTAAAGTGATTTACATGACACTGAAGACTGGAGTAATAATTGCTGAGAATAATAATAAAAAAAAAAACATTCAACAGACATTCATGAAATGACAGTATGGACTTTATTGATTCAAAATATTTCAAACTTTTAACTTTCTATTCAAACAGTTGTGTCAAATAACTATTTTGCAAAAGTTTGGGATCAGTAAGATCTTTTCAGAGACAATAAATATTGTAAATAATGTCCGCCAACGCAATCTCACGGGAATTCGTACATATTTTACGAGGTGGCTAATTCGTATGAATTTGTACGACCTCACTCGTACGATTTTGTACGATTTGCCTAGACCCCAGTGACGGGCAGGTTTAGGGGCGGGGTTAGGTGAAGGGCATTCGTACGAATTCATACGAAATGGGAACTCGTAAAATACGTACGATTTAGTCAAAAACGTATGAATTTGTACGAGTGAGGTCGTACAAATTTGTACGATTAAGCCACCTCATAAAATGCATACGATTTGCTGTGAGATCGGGCTGTGTCTGCTGTCTGTGCTAAAACAGCTGCTGTCTTCCTCAACTGCCAAATACGCTACAAGCTGAATAGATGCTCCTTTAGCAGCTTAATGTAAATATGAAGACCGAGCTGTTTTGTATCTCAACCAGGTAATGCATTTACGTGATGAAGGCATAGGCTGTAGTAACTAACGTTAATGAAATTAACTCGCGATTGAGCTGCCAACCACTGATTACTAATGCGCTCTAGTTATTAGGTGTGTATGACTTGAAGCAGCGCTGCGCAGAACAATCTGTGTATGATGACAAACTACCATGAGAGCGATTCAAAAGCATAAAGAGCCGTCTTTTCTCTAGCTCTCACTGTACTTTAACACACACCGATAGGTCTGTGTGCAGTCAGTGCTGCTTCAAGTCATACACACCTCTTATATAGTATTAGGGAAGGAGGCCATGCTCAGCTACTCTGTTTCGTCATGGAGTCATGATTTAACTTGGCTCAAAAAATCCTGAACATGAAAACGGTGAAAAACTGTTTAAAGTACTACATAGTTCACAGTCTTTGTAGAATGTTTCAGCAATGCATTTCTAACATTTATAAAGTGTTTAGAAACAATTTTAAAAATTGACTTTACACTGACTTTCAGCACCAGATGCGAGTCAAACGAGTCCGGAAACTGTACCGGTGAACTACGGTCAGATGAGATGTTGTCAGGCCATATGTCGGTAAAAACGAATCTTCCTGTCCTGTCAGCTGTTATACTGTGCTCGTAGCACGTGCTCTTTAAGTGCACGCACAAATATGTGCCAGCACATGCTGTATTAGGCTATATTAAAACGATGCATCTTATTCAAACCCAAATGAAACTGCCAGTTAAGACATGAATTTACAAAAAAGGCGATTAAAGCTGCCCTAAAACTGTGTGTGTAAGTATTTTTTATTCATAGGTCACATTTTAAGCAGTGTCAGATCCACATCAAATTCAGCAGCGGCAGTGGCAGCTTTTAAAGTAACAGCAGCCAAAATATCCTAATAACCAGCTGCTGTGATGTATGCTAATCAAAGAACAAAATTAAAAAGAGAAAACTAATAATTTACCTAGTTTTAAGCTTTAGTGTCAGATACTCTACAGGTAGCTAGCCTATATGACATTTATTATAATGGGATTATGTGAAGATTGTTTCAAGTTAACTTAAATTCAAGAAGTTATTTTTTAAAGTCTAATAAATGTGATAGTTTAAGTGATAGCTCTCAATTATACTGTAATGTTGAATGGTTATATTCAATGGTTAAATATTAGGAAAAAAGATCATAGAGACATCAGTTTGAATCAGTGATACTTGCCTTCAGTCATAAAAAAAAAAAAAAAAAAAAAAATTAAAAAAAAGATGGCAATAAATTATTGCCATAATATAAAAATATACGTTCTTTATGTTGTTTCTACATTCATTTTAAGCATGAATGTGAAATTATTGCAGTATAAAAGTATAATTAAAAACTTGAATGTCAGGTAGGATTAATCGCAATTAATTGCAGGAAAAATGTGAGATTAGTTAATGTGTGTACAATCAGATTGCACAAAGTTCTGGTCTTGTGTGCTGCATGCATGAGGCGGTCAGTGAACGGACTGTAGGCGTTTCGCTCAAGGCTGAGAATACAGTGCAAGCCAACGGCAAATAGGTCCAAAAAAAAAAAACCACACACACACACACACACACACACACACACACACCTGTTTGGTATCAATCGAGGTCAGCGATGAATGGCCAGACACATTTGAACTGGCAGAGAAGCTGCAAATGCACAAGGCAGATGCTTTTATCCAAAGCAACGTTCAGTACACTTACGGGCAGCCCCCTGGAGCAGGCAATTTGATATAGCAATTTCATACTATTTACTGAGTCTAAAGACACTGTGTCTTCAAGGTGCAACACCAAACATGTGGTTTTTATACCACAGCTCTTTGACCTTCATGCTTCGCCATTCAGTTGATAGATAGAGCTTTTACAATAACACAGATGCATAGAAAACACACTGTACAGTGGCCTTAAAACGCATTTGGGCACTTAAGATACACATACAATGAATTGATGAATCTAAAAATGATCTAAAAGACAGTTTAACAAAGACAATTCTCAGCCATCATTTGCAACCTTTCCATTGCATCTACTGCCACGAAAGTGCACGATGTACTCAGATGCAACCGTTTAGGTGACTTTAAACTGTATCTCCATTGTGGAGCAGATTTGGGCATAGGTGTCTGAACTAAAGCCAGTGCTCACACATGTCAGCTCCCTTGTGTTGGCTTCGTTCAGTCAGTCAACACTGATATCAGCCAGTGTTTGAACAGCTTGACCAGTGATGTAAAGGGTGACCTACAAAAAATGGATCAGGTTGGGTTTATAATTCACACTGTCCAAAATCAGTCTTAAAAGTGTTATTTGGGAGCCATTTTTTAGGCCTGAAACACAAAACTCCTTTAACCAAAAATTAAAAAATAGTTTACTTTTACATGTTTTAATCTAGCAGAACGCACCATTTAAAAAATAAATAAATAAATAAATAAATAAATAATAATAAAAATAATAATAATAATAAATAATAATCCAAAGTAGAGAACAACAAGTTTTACATGTACATTACATAAATGTATTGTGTGTTGTAAGTGCATAAGAGTAACACTATTACCTATGAAAACTTACAAAAAAAAAAAAAAAAAAGATTTACATTTACAACTAAATAAAAAGCAATTAGTGCAAAGTATTCAACAGAACTAATGCTATATTTTGCATGTACATTACATTTTTGCATTTGGCAGACTCTTTTATGCAAAGCTATTTTCAAGGTATGCATTTCATCAGTTCATAACCTGCAATTCATACATATGACCTTGGTGTATAGTTTTAACATATAAGAAAGCATTTTTGAAATTGCTTACATTTATTAACTGAAAATCAAAAGTAATTGATTGAAAGTAGACCGCACAAGAAGTGCTATATTTTACATTTTCATTGCATACCTTTGGTCAACGCCATTATACAAAGTTACTTACAATGCATTCAAGATATACATTTCATCAGTTCATGAATTACCTGATTAATTACTCAAATGCATGGCCTTGGCTACTGTTTTGACCTATAGGAAATATTTTTTATTTGAAGATTGCTGTTGATTTCGCTCTTTGTGTGGGAGTTGGTTCCATGATCGAGTGTGATTTCATGCGTCATTGGATTTTGAAACATCTCAGACCACAAGTTGTGACTCGGTCATGGTCAGTTTACTCATTCAGGTCAACTACTGTCATGGCAGTATTTGAGTACTGAGGTTTGCTGCCGCTAATGCAGTGCATGAACATTAAGTATGTAGAACCTAATAAATGTTTGCAACACCTTGGCCAGGCATTAACATTTCCATACTTCCGTAGCAAATGTTTGTAGTACAAGTGTGAAAGAACACCCTGGTCACATTTTATTTATTTGTTAAAACACATGGTGATTATGACTTATCTCTTAAATGCTGACTATACATGGGACAACTTTTTGAGCAATTTTGCCAGGCAACTTTTTTTTTGAGCAATGTTGCTTGAGTACTTTCCCACTGAGAATAGGTAACACATTTTGGATACTTTAGATTGGCTGTGGGCCCTGTGTCTCAGCTGTTTGCCCGGCAACATTGCTCAAAAAGTTGCTCTGTGTATCATCAGGCTTAGAGTGCAATATGGATACCTGTATGACAGCTTCGTTTTGACTAGGGACCGCTTTGATTTTCTTTGTGTTTGAGGAGGGTATGATGAGATTTATTAGATGACAAACACAGCAGGAAACCAATCAACAGAGCGACTTGTGCCACCAGGGGTCCACCAATCTGAAGGGTGTGGAAAACACTCTCTCTCTCTCTCTCTCTCTCTCTCTCTCTCTCTTAGTTATCTAAATGGGGGCATTGCTTAGACTGCTACTAGATTTTATAAACTAATCCTAACCCCCACCCTAACTCTACCCCTCACACAAAACATTCCACATTTTTGCAATTACAAAAATAAACAAACAAAAATGTTTATTTTTATACCCGATTCACCGACGTCCACAAAAAGACGTTTTTTGGAGATTTTGTCAGGTTTAGCACAATTTGGGTACAAATTTGGTTAAGTAGGTACAGTACACACACACAAATAAGATCTCATAACAAATTTGGGATTCGGATGTACATTCATGCTGCTCACATATTATTGTAGCCCAGTTTGTAATGAATACAGTGTAATCAGACTTTAGACATTAATGTTTGACATTAAAGATATTGAAAAAAACACACAAATGTCAGGGCATTTCAAAACTTCTCTAGGGCCCCAAAACACCCTTAAACCCCATAGGGTTAATATTCCTATAGGCTGAATTGCAAGCAGACATTTCCAAGTCATATTCCACCACACACATCAAAATAAATAGCAACTATGAGATTACTTACTTACTTACTAAACTAACTTACTTGCTTTACTTAATATTAAGACTTCTTGTCTTTTCTCAAAAATTCTCCAGATCATTTATGTTTGATTCTTCCTGTAATTCATGCAAATGGAAATTATAATTTTATTTAACACAAAAAAAAGACATATTAAATACAACTGTGTTCTGTTTGAATATATTTTAATATTAATTTATTCCTGTGAATAAAAGGTGAATTTTCAACATCCTTACTCCAGTCTCCAGTGCCACATTATGCTTTTTATTTATTTATTTATTTATTTATTTATTTATTTATTTATGTATTTATTTATTTAGGATTGAATTGAAGGTTCAAAAGAACAGCCTTGTATAACATTAGAATTTCCTTTATGGTCACTTTGATTAATTTAATTAATCTTTGACTAATTTCTTAAGTATCAATTTATTAAATAATGTTTTGTTGTTGTTGTTGTTGTTGTTGTTGTTTTCTACCTTTGGCTTTTGCATCAAATATGACCTATATAATGCTCTTGACAAGTTTAATGACAATTGCATTTTACTACTTACTGTACATTTGCATATCAGGAGCAGCATGTGTAATAATATGATCTCTTAGGAAATCATTTAGGAAATATTATTAGAGAACAGCCTTGTGTAACATTAGAAATTCATTTACGATCACTTTGATCAATTTAAATGTTCCTTGACAAAAAAAAAAAAAAACATAAATAATAAAGTTAAACATTAATTATAATAACAGCTCTAAAATAATATATTTTTCTGCCTTTGACTTTTGCATGAAATATGAGCTTCATGATGCTCTTGACAGGTTTCTTGACAATCACATTTTACTACTTACATTTGCATATCAGGAGCAGCACGTGTAATAAAATGATCTCATTAACCATCAATTTCCGAACGGTTCATCTCACGTGATATTAATTATTTATCTCACAACTTGCCAGACACCCGCTGTTTTGAAGCAGCTCCGGTGTTCTTTGCCAGCATACTTAGCGTGTGCTCACGCTGTAATTGTTCACCCCATCAAAAGAGAAGACCATGCCTTCCATCTGCAAATTAATTCTGAATTCACTCACCACTCAGTCATCTGCAAACTGCTGCCATTAAGTGTTTGGAAAAGCTGGCTTGTATAATCCTTTAGCTTTCAGGCCAACACGCATGGGAAAACAAAGTGGAAGGATGGGTCAAAACGCCTACTGAACAGAAACACCTTGGTTTGCTTTCAAAGGGAAAAAAGGTTGGGGCAGTATCATAGATAACAATGGCTAAATGCCAAGATCAGCTTCAGAAAGAAACATTAAGATTAGAAGTGAATACAGTGGCTTTGTTTCAGGGAATTCCTTAGTTATGTGCAGTTGCAGGTAATTGCAGCTACAATAAAACTGCATTAGTTTGACTGATTTGGTTATATTCAACACACAAGCACAATGCAACACATATGTTAGTAGTAATATGATACAAACTTATAAAAATAAAATAAAAAATACATGAACTTAGGATAGGAACTATAGCAATATGTGTGTGAAGAATGCAGTATATGGAAAATAATATTATTTTAGATGCATTTTACTTATACCTTAACATTTATAATGCAATGTGCATGTTAACAGTAAACCAATAAAGAAAGAAAGAGGGAGGGAGAGAGAGAAAACTATACAATGAAGCAAAATACAACTTAATCATGTGAAACTGCAGTCATCAAAGATATCTGAAAATAGCCAAGGGCTTATGGAAATTTCCCAAAACAAAGTAGTGCACAGGAAATCATTAGTGTCATTTCTTTTCTGTGAATTAGTGAATAAACCTTTAGTTTTTCAGTCCATTGAGATCAGGAAATCACTCTGAAATTGCTAATACAAGCACGACTACATATGAAATCTGACATAAGGTAGGTCGTCTATCATCAATGCCTCATTTATTTCCTTTCATCCTTTGTGGCCTGACAGTCGTGGCTACATGATCTTAATGCTTTTAGATCTAATATCCAGACGGGCTCTTCCTCCAGCTCTTAAGACCATCATCTGTGACTTCTACTAATAGCACAGATCTGCCAAATCCAATGATGATGCTTCAAGTCTGGGTTTTTTTTTTTTCCCTTTAATTTTTTTTTGGCAGGCTGTTGTCCTAACTCAGAAACTCTGAACCAGTGCTGTTAGGCGACTCTCAGCAATGATTGTGAGATTGCAGAAGGTAAACATGACTTTAGCAGCGCCAAGTTGCCTGAAAGATGAATCAGCTGCTCTTTGGAGTCTCAGAGGTGACAGCCACCCACACAGAGCACTGAAGTCATTCTGTTACCGGCTGTTTATGACACGGCTTCTTGCTTGTTGGCAGAACTGATATTGAAATAAATCAATAAGTCATGAGAGCCCATGCATTACTGTGACTTCCAAGTTTAAGAGGCGTTTTTAATGGTGGCTTATTACTTTTGCAAAACTGCAGCAACAGGAATATGATAAAACAAAGCAGTGTTCAATATAATAACACCCACACAATTTTATTTTTATTTTTTTTTATCTTTAATAAATAACTTGGCACGTTTTTTTTTTTTTTTTTTTTTCTGTAATAATAGTACGTTATCCATCGATGTACAGTTTGTTAGGATAGCACAATATTTGTCTGAGATACAACTATTTGAAAATCTGAAATCTGAGGGTGCAAAAAGAAAAAAAAAAATATTGAGAAAATATTGAGAAAATCGCGAGAAAAAAGTTCTTAGCAACCCATATTACTAAGCAAAACAGTTTTGCTATATTTACCATAGGAAATGTACATAATATCTTCATGGAACATGATCTTTATTTAATATCCTAATAATTTTGGGGATAAAAGAAAAATCAATAATAACAAATATGCCCATGCTACTTATGACTGAGATGCTGTGAAAATAAATAAAATGTTATATTTAAAAGTTAAAATATTTGAAAGAAAGAAAGAATCAATCAATCAATCAATCAATCAATCAATCAAATCATTAAAAGATCTGGCATACTTCAGTTCACATGTAACATGATTTTAAGTTATAAGTAAATTCTTCCAAAAAAAAAAAACATTACATGCAAATAATTTAGCACACATTCAATAAACAAACAAAACAAAACAAAACAAAACAAAACAAAAAAAACAATCCAGGATACTAGAAATATTTTATTACTTTATGGAAGAAAACAAAAAGTACTTAAAAAATAAAATAAAATAAAATAAAATAAATACTACTACTAATAATAATACAATTATATTTGGAATTAATAAATATATAATTTAATAATAATATAATTTGTACTAATAATAATTATAATAATTATAAAAATAATTATACACATTCAATAATACACAAGGTTCATCCAATCATCCAGTATAATTTAGCAGATAAGGTTCAAAATTCTAACATTATAATAGTTTGAATTCGTTATATTGTGATTTAAGTGTGATCTAAAGCCCCACCATACAACCATACAGAAGTTACACAGCAGTTAGTCAGCTCTTATAAAGTGTAATCAGTCAATCTGTTAAATCACAGTTAAAGTGATTTATCGTTAATACAGACTAAAATCTCTTCAGTGCAACTGAGGTCATCAATCATAACCCACCAGACACATGAAAGATCCCTGACCACAGAAAATTCATCTGACACATGCAGATTTCAGGCCATGCCCTGGCATTTAAAAAAAAAATGCTGATAGGATAAATTTGGACTCTTATCATTTTAATCTGAGATATAACCAAACAGAACACAACTGGTATTGATTCAGTGTTCAGAGGAGGTTGACAAGCAGTCGATTTACTATCATGTTTTAACTTCGCCTGTCCCTGGTGACTTCAGATTTTAATTTCCGACCAGAGGAACATTTCAGGCATGCATGTGCATGATTACGTACAATAAATGTCATTAACCAACATCGTGTTGATTTCTATTTGTACCTTCGATCTTCAAAATGTGCCCTCCTGAGATTAAAATGACAAATTTGGTGGCAATCAATGCCTGTTTGCTTGGAGAATGATGGTTTCAGCATTGACACAAATATCTTCTGCAGCTCAGGAAGAAAGGGGGGAAACACTTTGTATTGATTTGTTTCCAATTCATCCCAAGCGGAATGTTCCAGGCCTGACTCTAAAAGGTCAACTGCTCCCTATAATTGACTTAAAAATCATATTACAAATTATAGAAGAAAAAAAAACAGTATCATAAAATGGCACACACATTACGAGGTTGGTTCTGTCGCTATTTCTACCTGTAACTGGCATTTCTTGTTCTCTTGTCTAGCAGGAAATTTTTAGTATGATCATATGAGGCATGTTAATATGCTTGAGATGTTGAGAAAACAAATAAATAGACATAAAAAAACCATTAAATTTGATGCCTTTTTCCACATAAACAGAAATCTAAAGAGTAGATGCAAGATTATTAAATATTTTGGCAATAATATATGTTTATTTATTTATTTTTATAATAATAATAATAATAATAATAATAATTATTATTATTATTATTATTATTATTATTATTATTATTATTATTATTTAACAATTCTGCTTCTTATCTGGCAGGACATTTTAAATCTGATTGCTTAGAAAAGTAATAGCATACCTTTTTTCTTGGAGCATCATTCATATATGTAGCACAACCAAAATGTAACATTTATTACCCCCCTTTTTTTTCAGTTTCCCAATCCTAACTATGAGCAACAGCAGTGATGCCAAACAACATTAATTAAACTCTACTTTAAGCAGACTAAAGCGGATTTAACCTGATTTCCACTTAGAGAATGCAAAGACAGTGTAACTTGCAGGACTAATTCTGAGCACAATCAGTTAAATTGGACGTTTTGTAAGAGTGCCTCACTAAAAGGCCACAATCTGCTTCAAGAGGTTGGCTCGATTGAGCCAGGCAGCGCTGATATTTCAGCCAGTCATTTCTCTCTCGTTGAGGAAATTGCATGCAGCCATATTCCCCAAAGCCCAGCACACTGAGTCAATTACCTTATTGGGTTAGAAGCTGTAATGGCCTCTGAAGGGCAATAGAAATTACATCTCACACTTTCATGCCACTGGATTAGAACAATGCAGTGGTAAATGATCGAGGGTGCCACATTACTCTTGCCCCATTGTCTAAAGTTGCACTGCATTGCAAAAGTTTCTAGATCCTTAACCAATTCTTTCATTTTATGCAACTATAAATAATAGATGGCAATATAGCTCTATTTGATATTCCCAAAAAGAGAAACTGGAATGTGACCAGATACTATTATTATTTTTTTTTCTTTTTATGTCTTCATCCTTAGGCCATTCAGATTTGGAGAAACTTAGCATTACTTGCTCACCAATGAATCCTCTGCAGTGAATGTGTGCCGTCAGAATGAGAGTCCAAACAGCTAATAAAAACATTACAATAATCCACAAGTAATCCACACCACTAAAGTCCAACAAATTATGTCTTGTGAAGTACTGTACTCGTTGCATCATAAGAAGAATGGCATCTACGCTAATATTAGTCTGTTTCTTGCTTATTCCGAGGTCATAGTTGCCACTCAGATCCAGTCTGTATCCTGATCAGATGGTCACTGCAGTCCACTGATCCAGTTTGTATCCAGATGGTGGGTCAGCACCTATAAACGACCTCTACAGGTACAAATTGCTTGTTTGTTGGTCAGAGGAGAACTGTATACTAATTGAACTGAGGTGTCAAGGTGACTTGACTTGACTTGACTTGACTTGAAGTGACGAGCTGTATGTCTTTAAGAAACAAATCCGCTATTAAGATATTTTTTTACGGTTTTGCTGTAAATTGTAACATATCCTACATGGCTAAAATTTAAGTCCATAAACTATATTAATGCTTCCTGACAGAATGTTAAATGTATCTAAATCTGTTCCCATGAAGAAACAAGCTAATTTGCTTCTTGGATGGCTGAGGGTGAGAGTATTTTATCAAACTGCCATTTTTGGGTGAACTTTTGAAGTATAAAGTTTGACAGCTTGCCATAGTCTCCACCATTTATGCACAATACACAACAGACGGATAATGGTGTGTGCATGTGTGTGTATAAGTATTCAGTCCTGTGTATCAGAAGTTCTATGTTTACACCAATTAGTTGCATTAACGAGGACACAAGTGCCGTGCAATTGGCCTCTACATTTGAACTATAAAAATAACTAGCAAATTTTCTGAATAAAAAGGGATCGTTATTCTTGAATCTGAAGGACAGATCTGAAAACTGAGAAGAAGAAAAAAAACATCCAAAAAGGACTAAAGTAAAATACACACATAAATAAGTGGCAAACGGCTGGAAAAACAATATCCTGTTGTTTCAGTGTCCTTGTGGGTGCTGTTGGTTTAATTATCAGAAAGAAGAGGCCATATTAAACTACCCAGACACACATAAGAAAAGTATAAAAGCAGAAGAGAGTTGTGAAAAGAAGCTACCAGGGAGCAAATGGTCATTATGAAGGAGCTGCATAGTTGAAAACAGAGTAAAAGTGCAACGTCAACCACATTAAACCAAGCCTGTTTGGGAAAAGAAGCTGTTAAAGTCTACATAAAACAGTTTTGCGACTGATTTTATTTTCATAATGTGATACAATTCCGAACAAAATAGGACATTCAATGTGGAAAGATGCAGATGTCCTACAACAGCATAGTCACAGTCCTGATCTCAGTCCCATTGGAAGTGCATGGCAATGTTTGCAATTTACACATTCCGTTTGCTTTCAATTTGCTTGCATTTCTGTCCAGTGAAACAACTACGGTATAAAAGGGATCCCATTCATTTGTGATTTTCTTTTGTTTCCTACAGGATAGACGCAGGTTTATCAGACTAAATTAGCACGATAGTAATGCTAATGACATGTTTTGAGCAAACTGTCACGTCTGTCAGCATAGTGAAGGGTTTTTGAGCACCACCGACAATACTGATATCAACATGAAGAGCATCACTCCAGAATTCTCCTGATGTGAGCACAGGCAATAAGTGAACAATAACAGTCAAAGTCACAAAAGAGAATAAAAATAATTATAATTGATCAGTGCATTATTAAGTGCTCCGTGTTGCCTAAAGCCAAACAATACCGGCTCCCTCTGTCGCTGATTTCCATCAATGCGAGCTTTATTGCCACAATCAAGAGACTCGAACACGTCTGCGAGCATTTAATTTTACACTGCTTACTTTGTCAGCAAAAAAATAAACAATGTTTTTTCTGCTATGAGTGACAAACAGAAAAATATTACATTCATCTTGCTGGCTACATACTGTATTGATCACAGACAGTGACTGTTTCGGAGTGTGTTCATGTTATTGAGCTGGAGATATAACAGACACAAACAGACAGATTGGGCTTCTGAGGGATTCTGCAGAATGAAAACATGTCGCCAAACAAGTATGATCATTAGTTTCAGCTTCATACTGCTATGATGATATAGGAATACTGTAAGAATATGGGTAAACATGTAACTAAAATCTTTTTCCTCACTTGCACTATACAAGTTCAGTCCAAGTATTAATAATGTCACCAGAATAACTGTTTAATTACATGTCAGCTGAACCAGAAATCCCCAGCTTATAAGTAAAAGTAAAATACATACAAGAAGAAAGCCAAAATATAAGTAATGGTGCCACACCCCTGTGAACTGTTTTGGTTTCTCCCTTGTGTGCCCACATTTGGAGTTCCTGTCTGCGTTCTGTGTAATCACCATCACCTGTCTGTGTGTAATTAGTGTCTCTATATATTCAGTCCATTGTCTGTTTGTCTGGTATTGAGGTTATTTTGGTTGTTTGTGTTCCCTGCCTGCCTTCCCTTTGGATTACCCTGTGTGTGGATTATTATTAAAGACTATATTTTTGACTATGTCCAAAAAAAAAAAAACAAAAAAAAAATGTCCTTAATGAGATTCTAAAAGGATATTAAGCTGTATTTAATAATTCTTGAGTTACAGTCAAGTAAATTTTGGAATAAGAATATTTTTGGCACTCTGACAGGTTTGGAAATTCATTTAGTCATGGAGCCACACACTGAGATCTCAGTATCTCTGGAACTGAACCATATACTCTAGGGAATTAAAAATGAAGATGTTATAAAATATAACCAAAATATAGCAGGAAGTTAATATATATTTAATGCTTCTTGAGTTAGGTATGCAAACTAATGCAACAAAGATTGCTAAAGTCAAGAGATTTTACTAATAGATCTACCAATCTGTTATGGGAAAATAACAATGATGCTGCCAGCATCATTTCTGCTTTCTTAAAAGCACAATATGTAAGATTTTATTTTTTTTAATTAAAATATCTAAAAAACACTACAACAGTGTTATACATTGTGTTGACTTGTGTACTTACATTATACCTGATGTTTCCAAGAATGTTTAAATCCATACACATAAGCAGTGTCATTGTGTCAACATTGACATCATACACCCTCAATTTCTCATTTTATTGGAAACACCAAAGATGCTTTAATATGTTATGCGTTTTATTAGACAAGTGACGAATACACAGAGTAGCATTACAGAACCTTGAACACACTCACACTCACAAAAGTTTCCTAAACTGGTGTTTGTAAAGGAACTGCAGGGGGTTTATGAGTTTCATGTAAAGATAATAATTAATTAAATCCTAAAAAAAAAAAAAAAAAAAAAAAATGAGGGGTTCGGGTTCCTCAATTAAATAGAGGGTCAGATGACTTTCTGAATGTATATAAGCGGTAGACAATTTTAGAAATTAAAATTAATAATTTATCGCTATTGTGTAAGTATTTATCATCATGTAATCCATAAAAAAGTAACTGTAATCTGATTCTAAGTATTTTAAAATGTAATTTAATCAAATTACTTTGTAAAGTAAGTACTAAAGTACTTAGTTTTTAAAATCTGATTACATAATCCAGATTACATATAATCAGTAAAAAAAAAAAATATATATATATATATATATATATATATATATACTGTACCTTTACATCATTTTACACCCCTGTAATTTTGCTCCAAATTTCAAGGGAAAGCTGTCATTTTACCCACTCTATAAAGAAAAAAAAAAAAAGAAAAAAAAAAGAAAGTGTGGATTACTCAGTAAAAATAAATCCATGACATTTAATATTTTGGTTTTCATCAGTGTAGTTAGTAAGTTGTTTATTTTTTATGTCCATGTCAGCATCTAAGGCTCTTCATGACAAAAAAACAGTTTGGAATAATACAAGATTTACAGACACAAAACCAAATAAACAGATAAAGCTTAAATAAATAAAATCCCTTTTAAGTAAAATATTAATAAGAAAGCCCTTCATCACTGTTTGTGTATAAATCCATAATATATACAAATGAAAAATCTGAGCCATGCCAGTCTCTGAAATTTGACAAAGAATGACTCAGTTGATATTGTGACGCTGTTGGCTTCAACTATAAATGAAAGAAATAGTTCACCCAAAACTAAAAAAAAAAAAAAAAAAAGTTCCAATTGAAATAAATGGGGATTGAAGCTTCAAAAAAGAAAACACTGTAAAAGCACCATAAAAGACAACGTTTTATATTTCAAATAAAGTGAGTGATACCATTTAAAACAGCAAAACTTCTATGAACAGAAGAGAGATTTGAAATATAAACAACCGTACACAGACCAACTTTCTTTATATATTTAAATGTTGGAATAACAAGTCTATCGGTTCGTTTAGATCAAAGGGACCTAATTAGTTCAGTGTTTCAAGAGGAAAGCATACACCCTTTCCACCCAATAATTGTTCCATCAGAACTGAAATAAGATGTCATTTGAGTAAGACTGTATCATCATAATTGTAATCACACACACATTGTTCTGTTTTATTTAAGACTTACCTAGAAATTCGAAATGAACAAGGTTCATCATGTCCTTCATTCTGTGAGATGTGCATGTTTGTTTCGAAGAGTAATGAGAAGTGATCAAGTTCTTCATACGAGCGCTTCATTAAAATTAGTAGTAATTTCTCTTAAAAGCAGTAGCAAGAAAAAGAAGTAGATCTTTAAGTGCTCTCAAAAAAATATAATTAAATGTTGAGTGACCTTTTCTTGAAACTGAAATTTTCTTAATTTCTGCTAAGCGACACTTGCTTTGATATTTGCAGTGACATTTAGTCATTAAGTACACAAATACTGAGACAACTGTACTACTCATTGTTTACAATTACACAATAATAATCTAAAAAAAAAAAAAAAAGATTTCCATTTCTTCCCATTTACTATTTATCTCTAGCTGATCCTTTTAAGAGTTAATGGATTATCAAAGTAGATGTTTTAACATTAAATAAAAGTATAACTGAAAACATGGCAGTCCCTAATGCTTTAATATTCTAATGCTTTTCAGAAAGTCCATACATCATTTGATACAAAGAAAGTCACACTGGTGCTAAAAATATACAGTAAATCGTTGCTGAGCGGACATTAATAATCGGCAAGCGAGAGATTTGTCCTATTTGAAACACAAATCTCCATCGCAGTTTAACAGGTGCTCAGAGACCATGGGACCTCAGAGACCTTTTACAAATTAGTTTCGATACTAAATTAAAGTGAAGAACAAATGCTGGTTGTAAATCTCTTGTCAAGCCTTTAATAGCAGCACCCAGAGCAATAACACAAACTCCATGTGTAATACCTACTAATGAGGCAAAGAGACAGCTGCGAATTTCAGCACAGAGATTTCACGGCTTGTGCAGCATGCATTGTGTCATGAATCATGTTAAACAAAGGTTAATATAGCTTTTAAAAAATGCAATAAATAATAAAATGTCAAGTCTTACAATTAATGTGCTAATGAGCACAAACTGGAAGTAGTCTACAATAACTAAGCTTAAAGTCTGGCCATGCATAAAGAGCCGGAAATGTTATTTTATTTTATTTTATTTTATTTTATTTTATTTTATTTTATTTTATTTTATTTTATTTTATTTTATATTTTATTTTAAATTTGGGAACGACAGAACAAATTAAACAAAAATGTTGCAGACACATTGGGCTAATGTATCTGGAACATTGTCAGAGAGAACAATATCTTGATAGCAATAAAAGTATTTCATAGTATAGTATGAAGACAATATTCAGAAATATAGACTCATATTGAAACTGCACATTTAAAATAAATGGAAAATGGCATGGAATGAATGCATATATAACAAACTTTATGAGGTGAACCTAGTACTAAATCAAGTAGTTAATTATTGGTATTAATTTCAAGTGTAAGAATGCATTATTATTATTATTATTATTATTATTAGACAATGTTTTTATTCAGAAAATACATTGATGGACATTTATATCATACATAAAATTAATAATAAAAAAATAATAATAATAATAGTAATATATTATTATTGTATTGTGGTTATATATTTACCCATTAAATAAATAAATAAATAAATACATTTCTATTCAACATATTAAAATACTTTAAATACTAATACTAATACTTAAGGAATAATATAATACTGTAAAAATAATATAACAACACTTTACACCACACTTATATACAATACTGATATAATGCATTAAAAGGTATATGTCCATAAACAAAGAAAAGAAAGGCCAAAAACACTATTTCTGGCCTGTATTCAAGTCTGCTTCTGCTAAATGAATGCTGATAACTCATAAAGGGTTCGTTCTCTCTCTCTCTCTCTCTCTCTCTCTCTCTCTCTCTCTCTCTCTCTCTCTCTCTCTCTCTCTCGTGCCATATATTTATGTAAATGGAAGCTAATCGCTTAATAAAACATTAGGCCTGAGGAAACATTTAGTGCCATTAAACTACTGCAGACTTTGTAAAACACATATGAATTTATGGGACGTTAAAAAAGATTTAGGGTATTAATGTTAGAATCATCCTGACAAAATACAAATATATATAAAAATATATAAAAAAATATTGCAGGTTTCCACATTAAATACAATATGAGGGTTTATGTATCAGCCCCCCAACAGCTGAGGCACTGCCTTGTCCTTATGACAATTCTGAACAATCCTGAAAGAGAAATAATAATAAAAAAAAAGATAATTTCTTGATCATTTTTGTCTGAGGTACTTTTTTAGTCTTTCCCCATTGAAGTATACAGGAATTACACTTACTGTATAAATAGCTGCCAAAAAGCATTACCAAGATGGCCGCCAAGCTGACTTGAGAAGCTTAAAAAGGACTTTCCTTCTATCCTCAAATTAAGCCTAGAGAAAAATTAAGTAAATAAATGGCAGCTTATGAGTTTAACAATAAATCAAGCTTGTTTTTTTTCTGTCTTCTTACAACATGTTTAATGTCTAAACACACTCTCCTGTTTTCTGGTACCATTTATGCCACTAAACACACATCCATGAGAATTACAGGAGCAAGTAAGACAGCGCAGTATACTTTGTCCCAGTAAAGATTTAGCTTATCTAGCCCCTTTAATGTGAAATGTGAGAGTATAATAGATATTCATGCTCCACTACTTTTTAATCTAGAAATAGACGCAAGAATCTGCCAAGAATAAGTATTTCAATTTGTCATACACATAAAGCACAGACACTGAATATTGTCATCGTCACACATTATGGCTGGAATTACACTATTTATGAATACGCCTCAGAGAGTCAATCAGACTTTATGGCATATAATGTGAAAAAAGCCTTTTGTAGCAACATTATTTGTAATCATTAAACGGCTAGCGGCTAAAGACCTTGTCAAAAGTGATCAATGAAATGCACACGCAGAGCAGATGCTATTGTTTTAGTTTCAAATGGGCTCAAAACTGCTGACTGTGTACTTTCTTCACTACAGCGTGCTTTGACAAGCAGACATTAGGAAAACAAGAAAGAGAAACTCATGTCATCTCTGCAGCATTCAGATGAACACACGGTTATAAAACAGTAAGTTCCCGTCTATCTACTGTCTATAGTGAGCTACATTCTAAGGAAGCATCATATAAAAATAAAATCTCAAGTGACAGATTTGGAACAAAAATAAAATAAAATAAAATAAAATAAACTGGATATTTGGTTTGGCGACCACATTGCAGACAGTGTTACATATTAAATACAACAATAAAAAATTAAATTAAATTAAATTAAATTAAATTAAACTGATATTAGGTTTGTTCCCCACATTGCACATAGTGTTACTTATTAAATACAACAAACAATCAATCAATAAATAGACGTGTGATCAAATTTTATGTTTGCTATTTAACTGCTATGTTTAAAACTTTTTAATTGAAATTTGGACAATATTTAAAATGTACTCAATTCAGTTTGATGGAAATGTACCATATAATTTAAATGTGTAAATCTTAAATAAATAAATAAATAAATAAATGCTTTGCAAACATACTGTGTGATTAAAAATCTATTATTTGCTAAAAATCTTTTTTATTTATTTATTTATTTTTCTTTAAATTGGATGGAAGTTTGTTATATAATTTAAAAGCGTAAAAGATAGCAATTTCAATAATAGAAAGGTACTAAGATAAAGGTGCAACACTCTTAATAAATATATTGCATAGTACAAGCAAATAAAAAACAAATTAAACAGATCTATTTTATTATTTATTTATTTTTTTTTTTTTCTAATACTTAAATACGTTTTGACACAGCCTTCACATCATGAGTGGATCAATGAGGCCTTAATGCAGGATTCTCTCTAGGTGTGGAAGCAAAGCAAAATCTGATTGTTTTGATTTTGTCTGAATTGTTACATAAATTGAGAGACAAGTATCACATTACTGGAATAGAAGGGAGAACATTTATTTTATCAAAGACTGATTTATAAGACCAAAACGATGAATTTACACGTGTGGTACACTGCTGTAAGCCATCTTTGACAAATATAGTGGATGTTAAAAATAAGTGGCTAGATTGAGAAACAAAGCCAGCTTTGCAAGTGTTTTCGTGAAGTTGGAACAACTAAGACTGGCACAATACCCCACTCGCCATATGTACGATGTCTGTGCCAAATATTGCGTTTATAACCTGGCAGTGTTTACTTCTATTGTAAGTGCCTTACTGTAACTGCACTTATTGCTTAAAAAAAAGCTGATGGTACAAGATAATTGGCATTCCGCCAAAGATGCTTTTAATAGAGATTAAGATGTATCGAACTCATTCCTTTTAAGATGACAGATTCTGCATTGTTTATGCCGCAGAATCTCAAGATATGATGTTTTCCAAGACCAAATGATGAAATGAAACATTTAACATTGATATTGGTTACTATAAATATGCCAGTCTGTAATATCATGTATCTCAGTGGTGATATTTGCCTTGTAATTTAATTAATCACAGAGTTCTGACACAGAAACGTCCACATCTCTCTGCACAGTTGTAGGCGCAGCAGGGTCACTTCCTGTCGAGTGATGATATGATGTGTGCGTCACTGAAGCAGATTGCCCTCATTACCTCTACTGTAAACCACTCTGGGATGCAGCGCAGTATATGCTTAATAAAAATTGTCAGGGGCAAGGTGTTTCAGAGGAGGTCTTCTGTTTGATTAAAGCCAGATGGTGAACCATATTTTTTTTAAAGCCCGAGTCGACGCTCAAAAAATTGAGGCTTAAAATAATGCACCATCCCTGTTTAGCAGCTGATGTTTTTGAAAGTTTTCCACACATGTCTATTACAAATGTATGGACTGCACAAAGAGATTAATTAGTTCAGTTTTAATTAGTCCCTGATGTAACAAAGATATACAATTTACTCCTTACCCTGAAACACAACTATACTGGAGTAACAACTGTATGTGTGTATATATATATATATATACATATATACATATACAGTTGAAGACAAAATTATTAGCCCCTTATAAAATATTTCATTATTTTTCAAATAACTCCTAAGTGTTCAACACAGCATTTTTAAACATAATACTTTAATCAGGAAACTTTTAGGGTTTGTAATACAAATATAAATAAATGTATAACCAATAATTCTACTGGTCTACTGGTCAAAATTATTAGCCCTCTGATGTTACTAGTCAATAGTTTATCCCTTTTGCTTGATAACAGCCATTAGTCATTTGCTGTAGTTCTCAACAAGTTTCAAGCATGTCTCCTGAGGAATGACAGCCCATTCTTCCTTAAGAAATCTCTCAAGCTCCTCCAGATTTGTTAGTCTCCTGGCACAAACTCTAGACTTTAGTGTGCCCCACAGATTTTCTATTGGATTCAAGTCTGGGCTTTGTGCAGGCCAGTCAAGTACGCTCACTTTGCTCATTTGGAGGTATTTCTTTACCAGAAGTGAGGTATGCTTTGGGTCGTTCTCATGCTGGAAGACAAAATGTCGACCCAAACCAAGTTTTCTTGCAGACTGTCTGAGGTTGTCTTTCAAAATCTTCGCATAGGTTCAAGCGCACTGAAACATCCCCACAGCATTATACTCCCACCACAATGTTTCACTGTGGGAATGGTGTTTGTTGGGGTTGAATGCCTCTCCCTTCTTTCTCCAAACATAGGCAATATCTCTGTGGCCAAAAAGCTCTATTTTTATCTCATCTGACCAAAGGACACGTTTCCAGTATGCATCACATTCCCCCAGGTTGTCCTTAGCAAACTTCATTGTAGCTTGGAGGTGTCTCTTCTTCAGAAGTGGAGTCTTTCTTGGTCGGCAACCTCTCAGTTCATTCCTGTGCAGGGCTCTAGTGACTGTTTTCGTTGAGACATCAATTCCAGACTTGGCTAGGTCATTCACTAGTGTCTTGGCAGTTGTTCTTGGGTCTTTAGAAACCTCTCCCACTAGTTTTCTTTCCAAAGTTCCTGCCTCTGCCCGTCTTGTTCTCCACTGTGTTGGTCTCTTTAAACTTCTTGATAATGCTTCTCACTGCAGTTCTTGATACTTGAAAACGCTTTGATAAACGTGTGTATCCTTCTCCATCTTTATGAGCATTAACAATTCTTTCTCTCAAGTCCAAACTAATTTATTTTGTCTTTGCCATGATGATATTATTTTACTAGTTGTTTCACAAGATACTAATCCTCAGCTTAAAGAGCAATTTAAAGGCTCAACTAGGTTAATTAGGTTAATCAGGCAAACGAGGTTAATTTGCAAGTCATTGAACAACAGTGGTTTGTTCTATAACTAATGAAATTCATAATTTCTTAAGGGGGCTAATAATATTTTAGAACAACTGATGGGGGACTAGCACTTTAGAACTAGATTCTAAATTATTAAAATGATAAATGATTGATTGCATACAATTTCTGATTTTGAAAGTCTTTCCTTTGACAGGCGTCTGTAAGTGCATTCCGGGATACTCTAGTTAGGCCAATATTACAACCTTTGATTTTCACTGCCTAATGCACAGTTCAGCATGACGCATCAATCAGTGTTTTGAAAATGTCTTCATTTTTGAAAAACGAGAAGGCAACTAAACTCATCACCAGTCCATTTTGAATGAATTGGTACTAATAGTGCATTGAGTTGAATTAAATTGCTTTTATCACTAATGACATATAGGGCTGCAGGCTAACATTCTGTGACATACAACATAAAACCCTGCAACATAATCTTATCTTGGATATTCATATCCAATGCAGAATATTCATATAGCTAATTCAGAGACTGCCACAATGCAAGTTGAATAAAAGAAAATAAAATTATAAAAATCGGACAACTATGTTTAAAATAAGAAATCACTTTACCAATAAAGCCACCATTGTGATAAATAACACACAATTATTAAACGATTTAAAGATACTAATCCGTTTTGAAAACAGATGCTGCATTAATCAATGTATATGTATTGTTGGGTGCTGCCCCTTTAAGAACGTTGTTTCAGTGGGCTCATGCGATCGCAAAGAGACACGTTTTTCTCCTGTAGCACTTCTAATGATTTCATGTGAAAGTATACTTTAAACTAAATATTCCCAGTGTGGTGAGTACTATTTTCGTTAAGTAATCTAAGGAAACTGATATATCGCTATGTAGATCACTATTTGTGATTAGCGCCTAAACGGTTTATATTATACGCTTTTGCTTGCTGTTTGTGGTGGCATGTTGTTTATTATGGTACTTGTTGAAATATTCGTGCAATATGTTGCATTTAGTTAGTAAACAAAGTTTAATGTAAGTCTGTAACATGAGAGATTGCTTCCAGAAATCTGTATTGTATCACATGTGATCATGCTTAATGCATATGTGATGTGAAACATTACTAAATGTTGATTGTGAACCGTTTTGTGGCTACAGTTTGACCACACACATTCAAATATAAATGTACATGAATTCTAAACTACAAGTAAACAACAACAACCACTATGGTGTGAGTTCCAAGTTATTGTTATCGTTTCATGGGTAACATGTAGGCCTATTATTGAAAGGATTTTGTTTTTCAGACTCATTAAAATGCACAAATTCTCATTTTGTCTTATTAGACATTCTCAAACTTTTTGTAATCTGAACCACTTTCACCTAATATATTTAGGGGTGATCAATCAGCAATTCTGTAAAAGACTATCTTCCTTTGCACTGAACTTAGCGCTGTAGCTTGTATGTTGTTTATGCTCAAACAGCAACATTACACACTAACTAAAGTTTAAAAAGTACAATCATAATCAATGACCCCTTATAGTACCCCTGAGGTTTTAATAATAAAGTATCACATTTGCATGTTAATGATTCTCTGATACCTCTGAAACCTTGATGTAATATAAAGTTTAATGCACTTCCTGTTGTTAATTATAGGTCAAAAGTAATCTAATTATATTACCTAAAATGTGTAATGTAATGGATTACGTTACTGACTACAATTTATGTCATGTAATTTGTAATCAGTAATGGATTACAATTTGAAAGTAAGTGCATCCATTGGCCTTATGTACTTGTGTCTGGCTTCAGTCTAACATTTTCCGAACAGCTGAAGTGGAATGAGACGGAATCACTGTATAACACTGTGCTATATTTTCTAGACATCATTATAGTCAAAATGTTTTACATTATCAAAGTAAAGTGAACAGTAAAAAGTAACTGATAATAAACATATCCACTCTAAACAAATTTTCTGAGTGGAATCCTAGCGATTGGGTTATTTCGACTTAGCAGTTGGGTTAAATGTTTAACCCAGCAGTTAAGAGAAAAGAACAAATATATACATTAAAAAAAAAAAAAAAAAAAAGTTAACACTGTAATAAAGTAATGGGTCCAAAACTAAATGAAAAACAACAACTGATAAAATCAAATCCCATTTTACCTTATCCTGGAATCTTCTAGTTGTGTTCAAAATTAATCCATCCAAAATTATTTCATAAATATGGTTAGAATTCCAAAGTCAGAGGTCTATTCTCATTTTGCTCACAGTTATTTATTAAAATGCAGGCTGGCCTACAGGCTGCAAACATACAGTGCACCTGTATTTCCTCTCTACATGTGTGCCAAAATAAAAGTCCTCTCCTTTTCTTACTGTGTTCTGGAGCCATAAACAAATCTGTATGACATGTTTTGGCAAATATAAAGACTTATATATATATATATATATATATATATATATATATATATATATATATATATATATATATATATATATATATATATATACAATTTTGAAATGAATTTCCCGTTATTCCAACCCTCCTTTTTTTTTTTTTTTTTTTTTTTTTTGGTAAAACACAAAAGGAACAAGAGCAGCAGTTTTCCAAACAATGAGAGTGGTTGATGATTTGCCAGAGCTCACAAATCTCATTTGTGCTTGTGGTAAATTCAAAAATGGCTTTTTGAGATACTTTAGGATACTTTTATAGTGCTTTTTGGAGCACTTTATACTTCACTAGCTCTATATATCTTCTGCATCTTGTAATAATCCACCTGTGTGCGCTTTATACTTACAATCAATAAAAAATAAGTAAGTAAAATGCTTGAGAAGCACTGATAAAGAGGCGGAATGCACTCCTGTCCACTTCCAAAGGGCAAATGAGAATAAAAATAAATGAATAATGAAATGAAATAAGATAGAAGAGGATGTGTCATGCTTGTGTTTGCACTGCATTATGAAGGAACGACTCTGCTGTCGTGTTGTGCATTGCGATAATGGACTGTAACACATATCTGGCGTGTTTACCTCAATAAAGCTGGGCTTATCTAGTGTTTCAAAGACTGTTCATATATCATCAAGTAATCACCTGCCAACTAACCATGAAGAAACCATCTCCAGTACAGTGTTGAGTAAATACATTAACCTACCCGTGTTTACACATCACACTGAACAAATCACTTGGAATGCGTTAATAATATTAGCAGACTTGGCAAGTATGTGATTACCAATCTTCTAGACAAATATGTCTCTTCCACGTTGTCTTAACGGGCTAATGGCATTATAGAATTGTCTTTGCTGTGACAGTAAACAGCTCATCAAAAATAGCTGAAACGATGCTGTGCAGGCTATTTATTTATTTATTTATTTTCTTTACATCTCACAGTGCCAGGTTGCCTTATTTGTTTGCCTATTTATTGATTTATTTCCAGCTGTGGTTTGTACTAAAGGTTCTAATTATTAGGGCTGAAAAGCATATATTTATTTATTTGTGAGTCTCTTTTGCTCTCAAAGTCTGCATTTATTCAATCAAAAATATAGTAAAAAATTTAATATTGTGAAATATTACAATTTTAAATTATTGTTTTCTATTTAAATGTATTTTTTTTAAAAAGTGATTTATTCCTGTAATGCAAAGCTGAATTTTCAGCATCATTACTTCAGAAGTCATGCTGATTTGCTGCTCAAAACACATCTATAATTATTATTTATGTTGAAAACAGTTGTGCTCAATGTAATTGTGTATCAATGTAAATCTTTTTAATGTCACTTTTAATCATTTCAATGCATCCTTGCAAAACAAAAGGTATATATGTTACTCTGGACCACAAAACCAGTCTTAAGTAGCAGGGGTATTTATTTGTAGCAATAGCCAAAAATACATTTTATGGGTCAAAATTATAGATTTTTATTTTATGCCAAAAATCATTAAGATATTAAGTAAAGTTCATGTCCCATGAAGATATTTTGTAAATTTTCTACCATAAATATATCAAAACTTAATTTCTGATTAGTAATATGTATTGATAAGAACTTAATTTGAACTTAATTTGGTGATTTTTCTCTTTTTTTTTTTTTTTTTTTTTTTTTTGTGTGCATCCTCAGATTCCAGGTTTTCAATAAAAGAGTTTTTTATCTGGGCGAAATATAGTCCTATCTCGACAAGCCATACATCAGTTAAACGTGTATTTATTCAGCTTTCAGATGATGTATAAATATTTGATTAAAAATTAATAATTAATATATTATACATTTGTTGCACATGTCCACACATATGTACTATGCATATGTACTAAAATGTATATAAAAAGTCTTCTGGAAATGTTACATATATCTTTTTTGAAGACTTTGCATGTAATATTTTCTGTCTCTAAAGGTCCACAAGTTCTTAAATCATCCGTTCCCACAAGACAAAAACTGTAATCAGGTCAGAAGCACTCGCAGCTGAGCATCCACCGCCTTCCTCCTGCCTGTCGACTGGCATATCCGAGGCTGATTGGATGTGAGACTCCACATTAGTAAAAAGAACAATAGTGTATAAGGGAAGGATGCTGGTAATGAGTTCGGGATCAGCACACAGCGCACACAATACCCTTAACAGATGGGCACCAAGAAGCAGCAGCTGTGGAGGCAGTGGAGTGCGGAAGGACCGGCCATCACGCACGCTAAATAAAACTCAAAGCCATGAGGAGCCATGTTGTGGATCCCGCGTACTTTATGTCAATCTTTAGAGACAAGGGTGAACAGTCGTGGGCTGGTGGCACCAGGTGGAGTATCAGAGGCAGAAACTGTCACCCAGTCCAAGGACGACACTCTTTGATCCGATGCATGATTAATTGCAAGGTGGCCGAGGGCAGCTGAGGTGAAGCTTCCAGGCAAGACGTGTTCTTGAAGTCACTTCCCAGACAATATTAGCCTCCAGGCTTGCTAGCGGCTGCTGTCGAGTAGAGAGTTTCGAAATGCATTTCAAACAAAGTTGCTTATGCAATTGGACAATGTATTAATCAAATATTTCCATATATATATATATATATATATATATATATAATTATTATTATTTTTTTTTTATTCCTGAAAATTAAATAAATAAAATAGGTGGGTAAATGCATGACATTTAAAAAAAAATAAAAAAAATAAAAAAATAAATAATAATAATAATAATAATAATTATATATATATATATATTATTATTATTATTATTTTTTTTATCATTATTATTATTATTATTATTATTATTATTATTTTTTTTTTTTTTTTTTTTTTTTTTTTTTTTTTTTACTGCAATTAAAAACAGCTTACAGACTCCAAATACTTTTGAAACTTGATTTTATTTTGACTTAAAATAATTATTTATTTATATATATGTTTTTAATGTTGTCTATATATATATAACTGACATACAGGACAACATACATAAATACATACAAAAAAGTAATTGTTTCAAAACCAATAATAACAAATTACTTCTAAATGAAGTAAATAGGGGGGAAAAAAAACCAAGTTAAGCTCATGTATAACATTATAAAATGACTAAGAATGATTACATGCATGACAAAATAAATAATAATTCTAATAAACTTCCGAAACATAAACAAATCTAACACTAAACAACAGTTTTTTAATGTATGTATGTATTTATTCATTTATTTATTTAAGAAATAGGATGCATAAATACACATCAGTCAATCAATCAGTCAATTAATCAATGTATTTCATTCACAATCCTGGTATAATTACAAATGTCTTTTTAATCTTACCTAATTAAATATTATAAATCCTGATAAAAATCTCTGAAACATTCTTCTTCTGCTGACCTTACTATTATTTTTCAATATAATTTTGTAGTTTATTATGCTGTTCCACTCAGAAATATATCACATTACAGAAGTTAAATGGGTTGTGAACACCATTTAATGTTTATATGTGTGATCAAACTTTTTAATAACAAGAATGCAGTGCTACTTGAGCTACAGTGGCTGTAAACGGTTCTATTGTCATTAGATGCTTTCTTCTTGACTGCTTAATTGCACTTCATTAGATACTGACACCACAGCTCCTGTCGGAGGGTTTTTAGGCGTTCATCAGATTATAAATAGTATTTAATAATCATAAAATTGGAGTAATGGCATTATAATACAGTGTGGACGACAGGAGGGCACTTTGTGCTGAGCATTTATGCAAAGAATGGGCATGAACACAGCCAGCAGGGTAAACACAAAAGTGCAAGACATACAGATTGCAAAGGTCCCTTTGATTAAGGTGCATTTTTAATTTTAGTAAACAATCATTATACCACTATAGCCAATGGCTTTAAAGAGCCCAGTCTTTGTTCAAAGAAAAATAGTGGCTAAACAAACCTGCTGCTGCGGACATGATCTGTATGCACAACAATATGAACAGAATTTTAGTGCATTTTCATGTTTGATATGTTTTAGTTCGTTTTGTTTAATCATAATATCACACAAATTAAGTGAACACTGCTAACATGAACTACTACAATCTAAATGCATTAAGAAACAATCATTTGTGTCTATCAAAACTACTGAAAACCACTTCCTTAATGACAACATTGTAAAGCAAGTGACATCGTTTAGAAGCGAACAACAGCACAAACTTCAGTAAGTGTTACAAATTGATTCTAAAAACACTGTGACATTTTGTTTCCCTTTAAAGCATTCATGGCTGATACAATGTCAGAAAGCATATTTCAAAAGTTGGTTAACAATATATCAAAAGTTGGCATCCTCATATAAGCTATAACAGTCAATCCCTCACAACCATTTTAGCCCTTCATTTCCATTTAGTTCATTTTCTTGTCATTCTGGGTTATTGATATTAAAGGGATAGTTCACCCCAAAATTGAAAATTTGATGTTTATCTGCTTACCCCCAGGGCATCCAAGATGTAGGTGACTTTGTTTCTTCAGTAGAACACAAACATTTTTAACTCAAACCGTTGCAGTCTATCAGTCATATAATGGCAGTGTTGCTAAGTCATTGGTTTTCCGGTGGAATTGGGCTACTTTTACAATGTTGCCACAGGTAGTTTTTGATGTCCGTGGGTTGAAAGAACCCCAATAACGTCACATTTAGCCCCTAAAATACAAATTTACCTAGGGAACCCAGACAAAAAAAAAAAAAGAAAAAAAAAGTGTATTTTATCCCCCAGAATGAGGGGGAAGCCCCTCAAAACGGATTTGGGCTAGTTTTGGGCTAGTTTTGAGTGGCAATTGGGCGGGTTTTTGTGTGAAAACCTGGCAACGCTGGTCAATGGCTACCAAATCTTTGAAAGTAAAAAAAAATAAAAAATAACATACACAAACAAAACCAAATTAAACCCTGCGACCTGTGACTCGAAACGATTGGTTTGTGCAAGAAACTGAACAGTATTTATATCATTTTTTTACCTCTGATTCACTGCCATGTCCTGCTGTCTTGAGCACATGCACATGCACACATAAGTGTATTTTATTCCCCAGAATGAGGGGGAAGCCCCTCAAAACGCATTTGGGCTAGTTTTGGGCTAGTTTTGAGTGGCAATTGGCGGGTTTTTGTGTGAAAACCTGGCAACGCTGGTCAATGGCTACCAAATCTTTGAAAGTAAAAAATAAAAAAATAAAAAATAACATACACAAATAAAACCAAATTAAACCCTGCGACTCGTGACTCGAAACGATGGGTTTATGCAAGAAACTGAACAGTATTTATATAATTTTTTTACCTCTGATTCACTGCCATGTCCTGCTGTCTTGAGCACATGCACATGCACACATAAGTGTATTTTATTCCCCAGAATGAGGAGGAAGCCCCTCAAAACGCATTTGGGCTAGTTTTGGGCTAGTTTTGAGTGGCAATTGGGCGGGTTTTTGTGTGAAAACCTGTCAACACTGGTCAATGGCTACCAAATCTTTGAAAGTAAAACAAAAAAAGAATAACATACACAAACAAAACCAAATTAAACCCTGCAACTCGTGACTCGAAACGATGGTTTTGTGCAAGAAACTGAACAGTATTTATATCATTTTTTACCTCTGATTCACTGCCATGTCCTGCTGTCCTGAGCACATGCACAGCTTCCTATATATAATGGCTGACAGACTGCAACTGATTGAGTTAAAAATCTGTGTCTGTGTTCTACTGAAGAAACAAAGTCACCTACATTTTGGATGCCCTGGGTGTAAGAAGATAAACATCAAATTTTCATTTCTGGGTGAACTATCCCTTTAAGGGAACAGTTCACCCAAAAAATAAAATTTGCTGACATAGAAGACTTTGTTTCTTCATCCAAACAAATTTGGAAAATTGGATCCTATGCAGTGAATGGCTGTCGTCAGAATGAAAGTCCAAACAGCTGCTAAAAACATCACAATAATAATCTACAACACCACTTTGTCAATTAAAGTCTTGAGAAGCCATAAGGCTGCATGTTTGTAAGAAACAAATCCATAATTGTGATGTTTTTATCTTAAACCATTGGTTCTGGCCAAAATGTATATAATCCAATGAAAAAGTTAATTCCCTTTTGCCTTTTGTGTGTCAAAATCCTCAATTTCAAAACTGTTTTTAATTACAAAAGATGCTTGATCTCTACATATTTCTCTCTTGATTCAGACAAGACAACTTTTTCACTGGAAAAAAACAATATTATGAATAGAGGACTCTTATTTTTAGCCGGTTGCAATGGTTTGAAGTAAACAATCATCTTAATAATGGATTTGTTTCTTACAAACACACAGCTTTTCACTTCACAAGATGGTAATTGATGAACTGGAGTGGTGAGGTTTACTTGTGAATTATTGTGATGTTTTATCAGCTGTTTCGAGTCTCATTCTGATGGCACCCATTCACTGCAGAGGATCCTTTGGTGTGCAAGTGCACTTCAAAAAATGCTTTTCTTACTTAGATTTTTTTGCCTTGTTTCCAGCCAAATTATCTAAAAATTCTTAAATCAAGAAAGATTTTCTAGATGAGTAAAAATTATGGTCTTGTTTTCAGAAAAAAAACAATGTTAAAATGAAGTGAGCTTTTGCTTACAAGATATTTTTTGCTTACCCCATTGGCAGATTATTTTGCTTGTTTTAAGCAAAAACTCACTTTATTTTGACTTGATTTTCTGAAAACAAGACTATATTTTTTACTTGTCTAGAAAATCCTTCTTGATTTAATAATTTTTAGATATTTTGGCTGGAAACAAGACAAAAAAATCTAAGTAAGAAAAGCATTTTTTTGCAGTGTGACGGTTATGTAATTCCATTTTCAGCAAATTTTCATTTGTGGGTGAACTATTTATTTAATAAAGTTTACATTTTATATAAATACATTATTAAATGTTAAAAGACCTAATTTTCTAAAGGTAAAAAGTTCACAATACCCTGTATACCCAAACGACTCCACTTTTTCATCTTCACAAGCGGACATCATTTCTGCAGAGTCTTTCTAAAGTGCCTGTCCATTGCTCTGACATTTCCTCCCTACCATCCTGAACCATCTGGAGTTTGATATTCCCCACGGATGCACCTCCTTCCTGCCAATGGCAGACTGTCTTCTGAAGCTCTGCTAACAAACTTTCCCCCCTTCCAGCTATGGACTGGACAACCATGGTCCTGTCTGTGTTGTGTTGGCAGCTCAGTCATATTATAAAAGTCCAGTAATGAGCTCTGACAGCAGCGAGGCATAACAAAAAAAGCCGTCTCTGTAGGCGCCTCTTCCCATCCACCTGAGAATGCTGGCAGCGCGCGTGTCTTCTCAGTGCGTGATCTGGAATAGCTGTTCTTTCTCCTCTGCTGTCTATAGGTGCCCAGTGCTGTTAAAGACAATTTTGATATCATGCCACAGAGATTCCGCCACATGTTTTTATAAACCATGTAATTTCCATGTATACAAGCCCTTGTTCCTCCAAGGTAGTTTGTTTCCTTGTATGCAAATCCATAGTTTTTCATATGCATGCAATGTTTTTAAATAAAGGTATATGTCAGGAAACCAGAATAATGACATAACATGCATGCATTGGTGTTTTCGCTGTGTGGAAACAATTTTGTTTATGTATTGTCATATACCACCTAATAAAAAAAAAAAGGTTATTATTTATTTAGAAAATTAAGTCTATTTTAGAGTGTATGTTTCGTTATTAATTCCTTTAGGAATGTTGCAAATTGCTTAGAATTTTTTAAAACCTCATATAAGATCAAATATTATATAAAATAATTTTATATGCAATGTGATTCGTTACATAATGCATCCATAAGGAGAACAATTGATTAAAATGGCTAAAGCATTCTGTAGTAACATTACTGTCAGTGTTGGTTTATTACAGCTCTGCTTTCAAGCTAAGAACAAGTGTAAGCAGGCAGTTCATAAACCTGAGCCGCTAACAACCAAACAAAGCAGTAAACAGAAAAATCAAGTGAATAAAGTTGATTTGTTAAGAATCCTGAGGAAAAAAAAGACTTAATTTTCTACTGAGAAACGTTCGGCTGCAGGGAGTTTTCATTGGATAAAAACATCTGCTAAGTAAATAAATGTAAATGTACTTTACAGAGAAACCATTTCAATATGGGAATATCCTCGGATCATGAAATTTTAGAGAGTGTCAGAGGTTGAGAGTGAAATGAACACACTGTAGTGTTTGCCTTTGATAAAGGTCAAAACAACTGCTGTAGGCCTCGGCCTAAATATGCATTTCAGTTTATTTTACAGCAGGTCAGTGAGGTGTAGGAATATTCCGGCATTGTAAAACTTTAGGGAACGCCAGGGGGTGGATTGCAGATGAACGTATCCAAATTTCTGCCTTGCTGGAAAGGCTTTTAAAGAAAATAAAACCCAGAAACAAAGTATGCATCATAGCTTTTATAACCCACGGTATCTAAAGAGCACTTTCAAGGATGAAAAATGTATCATAAATATCAATGCTTTCATGTTAAACAAATAAGGTAAAGAAAATGTCACCCAAAAATGAAGTGTTATTATTTATTTATGTATTTATTTGATGGATTTGTTTCTTACAAACACACAGCTGTTAATTTTAAAATGTGTGGTATGGATTACTTGTAGGTGTTTGGACTCTCATTCTGACGGCACCCATTCACTTCAGAGGACCCAACCCCAAAACAAAGTTGGCATCATAACTTTTATAACCCACAGTATCTAAAGAGCACTTTCAACGTTGAAAAATGTATCACAAATATCAACGCTTTCATGTTAAACAAATAAGGTAAAGAAAATGTCACCCAAAAATGAAGTGTTATTATTTATTTATGTATTTATTTGATGGATTTGTTTCTTACAAACACACAGCTGTTCATTTTAAAATATATGGTGTGGATTACTTGTAGATGTTTGGACTCTCATTCTGACGGCACCCATTCACTTCAGGTGATACAAGTGAGTAAGTGATGGAATGCTTCATGCTTCTCTAAATCTCATAAACAAGTTTTTTTTTTTTTTTTTTTTTTTTGAATCCACAATTTAAACATGGTGTGTTGAAAACAACATGCTATTTTTAGATGAACTGCTCCTTTAACAGAAAGTAAATGTCTTTTGGACTGATGTAGGCCTGGCTTCCCATATCTAGAACTTACAAGTAATTTAAGAGGAATCACATCAACATGAAAGGTCAACCTCTACTGACAGTTAATATATCTCAAAAAAACTTTCTATATCAGCAAGGATGCATATAATGAATTCATTTTCTCCATGAGAACTCTATATCTCTTCGACATGTGCATAAATTGCCACGCACAAGCTTTTCAGGAAGATCTAAAGGCTGCATATCAAAGAAGATCAGCTCAGCTGTATATCTCTATATTTCTATCTATATACTGTAGCGTCATCTTAGCTTCCAAACCAGTAGCAAATAAGCAGAAATATCAGAATGACATCATCCACCTACTGTATGAATAATTAGAAGTAATCTAATTGTGCTTTTTTTTTTTTCCTCACCCAAGAGAAATGGAATGTCAGTGCTTTTCACAATTGCGGTGATAATTGCATTTCCCTTGGCTGCGTTTGTTTGATAGGGGCAGCCCTCACTTTAGGGGTGAAGCTGATGATGGAAACCACTCTGTAATTATGGGAGTTCTAACAAAGAGTGTGTTGGGGAAATATAATGTGTGCTTTGCTGCAAGCGTGCCGTTGACCTATATTTGAACCTTTATATTTTATATGCAATTATAGGCATTCATTCACAGGCATATAGGCTCTAGAATGTACTGTAGTGTGTGTACTGGGCACAGTATGTGGATTTTCTGTATGTGTGGGATGCATGAATGACCTACTACATTTGATGAAATATGCAGGATACAAAAGAAAACACACAGCAACACTCTTAAAGATAAAGGTGCTTCAGGATGCCATAGAAGAACCTTTTTTTTTTTTTTTGTCTAAATGGTTCCATAAAGAACCTTTAACATCTGAAGAAACTTTCTGTTTCACAGAAGGTTCTTTGTGGCAAAAGAACATTCTTCAGATTATAAAAAGGTAAGAAAGAGATGGTTTATTAAAGAACCTTTGACTGAATGGTTCTGTGGAACCAAAAAATATTCTTCTATGGCATCGCTTTAAATAACCTTTTAAAAGAGTGAACACTGTAAAAAAAAAAAATAAATAAAAATAAATAAATAAATAATAATAATAATAATAATGTGTTGAGTTGCCTGGCTGTCTTAAAATGTAAAAGTTCAGTCAACTCGAAGAAGAAGAAGAAGAAGAAGAAAAAAAAAAGAGCTTTTTACTAAGTGACAACTTTGATATATATAAAGATAATAGCAAGATAAAAAATAAATTGAATGATGCTAATAATAATAATAATAATAATAATAATAATAATCAACACCTACATCTTTAGTTGAGAATACAAAAAAAAAGATTAGCTTTTTACTAAGTGACAACTTTGATATATATATATATATATATATATATATATATATATAATTTTATTTAAATGTTATATATATAAATATAATAGCAAGATAAAAAAGAAAGTGAATGATGCAAAAAAATAAAAATAATAATAAGCAACATCTACATCTTTAGTTGAGAATACAAAAAAAGCTTTTTACTTTTTTACTTTTACTTTACGCTTTTTACTAAGTGACAACTTTGATTATATATATATATATATATATATATATATATAAAGATAATAGCAAGATAAAAAAGAAAGTGAATGATGCTAATAATAATAAAAATAATAATAAGCAACATCTACATCTTTAGTTGAGAATACAAAAAAAAAGATTAGCTTTTTACTAAGTGACAACTTTGATATATATATATATATATATATATAAATAATTTTATTTAAATGTTATATATATATAAATATAATAGCAAGATAAAAAAGAAAGTGAATGATGCTAAATAATAATAATAATCAACATCTACATCTTTAGTTGAGAATACAAAAAAAAAAGCTTTTTACTTTTTTACTTTTACTTTACGCTTTTTACTAAGTGACAACTTTTTATATAAATATATATATATATATATATATATATATATATATATATATATATATAATTTTATTTAAATGTTATATATATAAAGATAATAGCAAGATAAAAAAGAAAGTGAATGATGCTAAAAAATAATAATAATAATAATCAACATCTACATCTTTAGTTGAGAATACAAAATGAAATATTAGCTAAATAAATGCTGAAGTAATATTCCTGCATACATCATTCCTAACCTTCTGGAAACATGAATCAGTGTCAATAAAAAGAATCTAATGATAACATGATCTGCATACTAAAGTACTACTGATCAGAAACAGTCTACAGTTCCCTTGAAAAAGTAAAAAAAAGTCTAGGAATTGCACATAAATGATGCCAGGTGTCTTTTGTTATTTAGAAAAGAAAGAAAGATAGAAAAAAAAAGGTTAGATTGGAGTCTGCTGAATGCTGATTTTCATTTAAAAAACACCAATCGTTTCTCTTCCTATCTGCTTCTCTTGCTCTGCCTTCCTTTCAGCATCATGAATGGAAATCAATGAAATGATGATAATGATAATAATGATGAAGAGAGAAAACATAATTTGCTATTTTATATAATAGCAGCATGCAAGGCAGACTTTTAAGGCAGCATCACGGCCCATTGTGCATTCTGCATCATCTGCAATGTCAAAATGCAACTAATCGGAAACAGACTAAATTTCCCTTGATAGTCCAGATTTCATCACAAGGTTTTAACACATGAAGTCTACATGCCAGCAGTCTGGGAAATGCATAATAATGATGCTGGGTGTCTTTTTTGTCATCTGCAAAAGGGGGAAAAAAAAGGAAATGTGAGAGAAGGTTATTTTGTGAAAATGCAGAACAGGACATGGGGTCATATAAAATTGATTTAATAATAATAATAATAATAATAATTATTATTATTATTATTATTAACATCTGGAAAAATAAAATGTTTTTAAAATATATATACATATTTTTTTGTCTGTGACATCTTTACCATCTTCTCTCAAAGGAATCCTGTCATATCTCCATGCAATGATTCAAATTAAACTGAAAGCAGCTCTCTCGAAATCGTTCCTAATTTTCCAGGTTTTTCTCTCCCTCCATCCTCCTTCACTTTCACATTCTCTTCCCCGCTGTCTCTCTGCATCTGTCTCTCTGTCATATCTATTCTTAGAGTAGCATTGTGTGTTTGGCAACGGTACAATGAGATATAGATCTCGTTAATTCCTGCCTCGCAGCATCTTTTAAAACAGCCCATCACTGGCCTCCCATTGCTCATGCCTCATTCTGTTTTATATGCACAAACACTAAATAATTAGACTCTGCCATCATCAATAAGAATAAAATGAAGCTACATCTACTGAGAGACTCGACGTGACAAACAACAAAATAGGCTATTGGATTTTCGTATGCAGTAATGTGGCAGAATACAATCAACGGCCTTTTAAACATGCGTCAAATGACCTCAAGATGTGAAAATCGTGGTGCAGCAATAAAAAGAAACATTGTACAGATGGCTTTACACACTTTAAATAAAACTAACTTTAACTGGAATAAAATAAAACAAATTCAGACTTATTTCATTTCAGGTAGTTGCCAAGGCAACATTTCTCATTTTCATGTTATTTATTCTGGCATGCTAAAATGACTAAAACTAAAACTGGAATACAAATTAAGGAAAACTATATAGACATTTGAATAAAATAAAAATAATATAATATAATATAATATAATATAATATATTAGAACATTTGTGAAGTAAAATTAAATAATACATTAAATTAAATTAAATCAGAGTAAAAATTATTATTTTATTTTATTTTATTTTATTTTACTTTATTTTATTGCTCGGGATGTGTCAGGATATGTAAAATAAGTTTTACATAAAAACAAAAATAATAGAAAAGGATAAAACAAAACAAAAAGGAAAAAATAAAATAAAGTTTGTGTAAAAATTTACATTTATTTATTTGTTTTGCTCAGGATATGTCAAATTAAAAAAATAAATTAAATTAAAAAGTATTCTTCTTTTTTTTTTTTTGCTCAGAATATGTCAGGATATGAAAATAAAATGCATTTTACATAAACAATAAAAATAATATAATTAAAAAATAATAATAATAATTAAAACAACAAGAAAAAAAAAAGAAATACAGTTTGTGCAAAAAAATTACCTTTTTTTTCCAGGTAAAATAAAGTAAATAATGTAAAACTGAGTAAAAATTAACTTTTTTTTTCTTCCTCAGGATATATGTTAGTATATGCACAATAAATTATATGTAAACTAATAAATCTTAAATAAAAAAATAAAAAAATAATAGAAAATAATAAAATAAATAAAATAAAAATAAGTAAATAATAAAATACAATAAAAAGAAAAAGGGAAAAAAGAAAAGAAAAGAAAAGAAAAGAAAAGAAAAGAAAAGAAAAGAAAAGAAAAGAAAGTTTGTGTAAAAATCACAATTTGTTTTACTTGCTGAGGATATGTGCTAAGATATGTAAAATAAAATAAAATAAAATAAAATAAAAAAACAACAAAACACTAAACAAAACAAAATTACTAAAATTGATAAAAACTGTAATAGTTTCTCAGTGATACTAAAACAAACCTTATCTAAAATGCCTGATTGTTATTTAATTTAAAAATCTAAAATTATTAAAATAATTAATTTCTAAAATTATTTATTGTTGAGTGATATTTTAAAAGTTCAATATATAATTTGTCATACTTTACCTGCATACATACAGTATTAAAAAAAAAATAAAGCAATATTTACTATATATAAATCTTGGCTGCATGATTGTTTATATCATCACACACACACACACGCAAAATGTATAGAGCATATATCAACAAAAATTTAATCTATCACCCAGCTCTTTTCTGCTGAACGCTTCAATTTTATTCTATTGCTTTTAACTATTCAGACAAACCAGTATATACTTCCAAACGGAATTGATAGCAGGACAAAAAAAAAAAAAAAAAGGTGAAAAAAGTTGAATGCGAGTTTAGGTAACTTATATCAGACAAAGTAGAAATGAAGCAACATAGTACATTCCTCAGGGTTTATTTTTATGATATGCCATTGAATTCCATGTGAATAAATTCACCTTTTTTTTCTCCCCACACATAAATACAACATTTGACATTTGGAGAAGCACAAGGTTTAAATATGGGTCTGTTCCTCACACAAAGCTATCATATGACTTTATAAGACACACACATTATGTGGAGCACTTTTATGGAGATTTTGCATCCTTTTTAAAAGCTTGACATCTGCAGTCCTCATTTACTATGATTGCATTGCAAGGAGCGATCAGCACGTCCTTCAAACGTTCTGCTTTTGTGTTTTGCAAAAGAAAGTAGACATTTTTGGGTGAACTACTTTTCTAGAAATATCTAACGCACAGGAACAGCAGCCCACTACTGTCTGTGACGGGATAATGCATTTTTGATGTCTTAAAAGGCGTTGCATTTGACTTTAGGGATGGCGTGTATGTTAAGGTTAGTTTCAAGGAAAATAAATTATGCATTGCATATTCCGCTAACTAACAATTTTACATCTACCGTTATGAATTTTTCCACACCGCTGATTTTTTTTATATATATACATATGTATGAGACGTGAACACATGCAGGAGCAATAACATCTGCTGTCTGTAAATTAACAAAGGCAAATTAAGGCTAATTAGCGGTTTATTTTGCCGCCCTTTGGCTTATTTCCCAGTGTCGACGTTACAGCGGGAGCGTGAGCAGGGGGTCGTCAGAAGAACTTAGCTTTACGTTGGAGTGCATCCTGACCAGCACGGTTTCTCTGGCTACTGTAGTTCTGGCGCCAGTTTTGTATGCTGACAACAGGAATTACAGAGCTATACTGGCACAGCACGACTCTGCCAACAAGCAGTCTCACTATAAAGGTGTATTGATAATAGAGTTAAAGCCGACAGCTATGAATTTTCACCCCAAAATATTAGCTTTACTGAGGTAAAGAGAACGATTAGATGTAATACTTAAGCTGCTTTGGTTTCTGAAAATCTGTTACTGAAACAAAAAATAGAAGCTGTATTTACGTTTTTGTCGGTACAATAAAAACCCATTGGACCTTGTTGCCTTTTATTATACACTACTGTTCAAGAGTTTATTTTGTTTGAAGAAAAAAAAAAAAAATAAGGATGCATTCAATTAATCAAAAATCCATTTTTAAATAAATGCTGTTCTTTTAAACTTTTTATTCAGCAAAAAAATCCTGAAATGTGTATTATTAGGTAGCACTACTGTTTTCAAGATGTTGTCGCTTCATTCATTCATTCATTCATTCATTCATTCATTCATTCAAATTAAATGCTGCACCACTGATATAATAATAATAATAATAATAATAATAATGATGATGATGATGATGATGATGATGATAATAATAATAATAATAATAATAATAATAAAACTTGTTGGGAAGTGAATACATATAAATACTACATTTAGATTTAATTTTCACTTAAAATAGTGTTTAAAAATAGACATTTGTGGTGGGTAAATATATATATATATTTGTTTTATTATTATTTGTTGTTTTTTTTCAATAAAAAAATATATATGTAAAATAATATTAATATTATTAATATTAATTGCAAAAAATATGTAAATGTATAATAATATTAATATTATTAATAATAATAATAATAATAATAATAAAACTTGTTGGGAAGTGAATACATATAAATACTACATTTAGATTTAATTTTCACTTAAAATAGTGTTTAAAAAATAGACATTTGTGGTGGGTAAATATATATATTTTTTATTTGTTGTTTTTTTTTTCAAAAAAAAAAATATATATGTAAAATAATATTAATATTAATATTATTAATATTAATTGCAAAAAATATGTAAATGTATAATAATAATAATAATAATAATAATAATAATAATTGTATTTAACAATATTACTACAAATAAATATAATAATAAAAAGAAATCTGAAAAGGCCACAACAAACATGAATTGCACAATAATTACATAATGTTTTCAACACTGAGAAGAAAGAAGAAGAAGAAGAAGAAGAAGAAGAAGAAGAAGAAATGTTTCAACATATAGATATAAAAAATAAAAATAGAAAATAGTTATTTTGTGTAATAACAGTATGTATTAATATTTACTTACACCATCAGGAAAATAAATAAAATAAAATAATGAAAAAATTAAATAAAATAAGAAACAATAAAATAAATACAATATAAATTAATAATATACACATTAAAAAAATAAATAAATACAAAATAATTCAATAAATCATTTAATAAATATATATATATATATATATATATATATATATATATATATAAAATTAAGGAAGAACTGAGTCAAAATATGTAAAATGCAGAGTATCATTGAGACTCAAAAGTGATCTCTTTTGACATTGGACTAGTAAACAACCACCTAAGAAATCACAAAGAACACCATAGCAACATCGTGGCATTGTGCCGTTGAGTTTTACACATGCAAACTGCACTCACATGTTCATTTTACTTTAGTTGAGGATAACTATCTGTGTCTGGCAGCACATAATACATATGTAAAATAAATGTTCAGTTTAAAATAAATGAACAGTCAGCTGAATGCATAGCATCTTTATCAGCCAACACTTTTATCTCCATTCTCGTGGTCTGCCTGCTCTATTCTTTAGCCAGAGATCTCTAATATCAGTCCACTGTGACACGGCACTCTTCTAAAGCCCGTCTCGTCACTCGAGCGTGAGTCGGTCTGGAGAGGCAGGCAGCTCAGCACCAGGATTTCATTTCCGATGCTTGGCTATGCAGCTCTGCCCTCCACACTCCTGTTAACTTGGGCGAATTCCCCACGAGGGCTCGATCAAGTCCACAATCTAAGTCTGTAATGCAGTCCTGGGCTCATGATGATAGCTGTTATTACATATGGGACTGTATTGTTTGCTCTGATGATAAGCCAGTGGAGAGGAGAGACAGTGAGTGTATCTGTCAGTGTAAAAGAGAGAGGGGGGGAAAAAAAATTCCATGAGTTTGTTTCACCCTCTGGTGTATGTGACGGACATGTTTGTTTTGCATCTCTGTGGCCAGACACACACAGAAAGAGTGTTTTTGCTTTTGGGAAACTTGAGTCATCCACATTTTCTATGAGTCACGTCTGAATAATCACCCAATACTAAAATGTAAATACCAGAATATTGTCAGCAGACATTTCGGCCATATTCTCTGTGATAACTTGCTATCGTAGTTTTACATAATCCATGAGAGGATAGATAAAACGGTCCATGTATAATTTATTTCGGCTGATATATTGCAAATATTTGCCTATAATATTTTCAATTATACAAGCATGGTTAATTTTTTTTTTTTTTATTAAGCGCCAGATATAGCTATTCTATTCTATTCTATTCTATTCTATTCTATTCTATTCTATTATATTCTATTCTCAGTATTTGTAAGAACAACAAAACTACACAAAAATAATAATAAATATTATAAGTAGTAGTAGTAGTAGTACTAGTAGTAGTAATAATAATAATAATAGTAACAACAACAACAATAATAATGTTTTTTGAACTAAATAAAAAACTAAAATAAAAAAGCGAGAAAAAAGTCGAGATTAAATGTTGAGATTAAAATCGTTAAATTGCGAGAAAAAAGTCGTTAAATTGCGAGAAGAAAATCGAGATTAAATGTTGAGATTAAACTCGTTAAATTTCGAGAAAAAAAGTCGTTAAATTGTGAGAAAAAAGTCGAGATTAAATGTTGAGATTAAACTCGTTAAATTGCGAGAAAAAAAAGTCGTTACATTTCGAGAAAAAAGTCGTTAAATTGCGAGAAAAAAGTCGAGATTAAATGTTGAGATCAATCTCGTTAAATTTCGAGAAAAAAGTCGTTAAAATTCGAGAAAAAAACTCATTAAATTTCGAGAAAAAAGTCGAAAAAATCAGGAATCAGAATTCTTGGCCCGATTCCATCCTGTCCCTCTTTTTCCCCTTTTCCCAGTACAGTTTATAGTAGTACGGAAGAGGATTAGGGCCACACAATAAAAAAATAAATAAAACCTCGAGATTAAAGTCGTTAAATTGCCAGAAAAAAGTCGTTAAATTGCGAGAAAAAAGTCGAGATTAAATGTTGAGATTAAACTCGTTAAATTGCGAGAAAAAAGTCGTTAAATTGCGAGAAAAAAGTCGAGATTAAATGTTGAGATTAAACTCGTTAAATCTCGAGATTAAAGTCGTTAAATTGCGAGAAAAAAGTCATTAAATTTCGAGAAAAAAGTCGTTAAATTTCGAGAAAAAAAAGTAGTTAAATTGTGAGAAAAAAGTCGAGATTTTTTTAGATTAAACTCGTTAAATTGCGAGAAAAAAGTCGAGATTAAATGTTGAGATTAAACTCGTTAAATTGCGAGAAAAAGTCGTTAAATTGCGAGAAAAAAAGTCATTAAATTTCGAGTAAAAACTCGTTAAATTTCGAGAAAAAAAGTAGTTAAATTGTGAGAAAAAAGTCGAGATTTTTTTAGATTAAACTCGTTAAATTGCGAGAAAAAAATCGAGATTAAATGTTGAGATTAAACTCGTTAAATTGCGAGAAAAAAGTCGAGATTAAATGTTGAGATTAAACTCGTTAAATTGCGAGAAAAAGTCGTTAAATTGCGAGAAAAAAGTCAGCCAGCTTGCTTTGAAATTGATGATCGCGCCCGATGCGCCCGCGCCCGCTCTGTCTCCCGCACTCCAGATGCTATTCTCGTTCATAAACCAGAGCTTGTCAGGGAAGGCGTGCGAATGGGAAAAAGTACTAATTATTATTGATTACTGATTTGAGTCAGTTTATAATAACGAAAACAATACCTTACAAATAAAAAGAAGCAGGTTTTTGCGATCAGAAATTTCTTAAACCTGTAAACTTTTATGTATCCAGTAAACGAATGAGTTCTGAGTCCGACCTGAGTCCGTCTTTTTCCCCTTTCTCCCCAAACAGTTTATAGTACTGTTTAAGCTACAAAACGGTTACATTTTGTATGTAATGGCAAATTGGTTATATTTTGTTTCCTTTTTTTTATTAAGTTAATTTTAAAAAACGTTTGGAGCATTTTTGTTCGTTAAATATAGGTTTTTGTTTTTTTAAGTAACGAACAGCGGCCAGAGGAAGACTGTTCATAGTCTGTTTGATCAGTTTGTTTTCTCAAATCATCTCGACTTGCATAAAATAAAATATATAGATATAAAACAATTAAGCAGCTATACAACAGTCTTAGTAAACGTTAAACATAAATGTGCGCTATTAGGCGCATCCCCAATCGTTTTGCGGGGAGTGGAAACTTAAGTTGCTTTGCAGGTAATAGAGGCGCATCATATCATTCGGAACATTAAAAGGTCTACTCTTATTTGTATGCACTAATATCACCAAAACGTTACCAAGAGTTTTATCAAATAAAGGAAACAAACAAGACAAAAATGAACCGAATACACACCTGACAGACATGATAAAAACATATAAAGAAAGCTTTAAATTATTACTTAACGAAATAAAACAAATCGGAAAAAAACTCTTTCATTAGCCTATACAATCCATAAAGACCATTTCTCTCTAGGTGCATCCAAAGAGGAGAATATACCTCATATATAGGCTATCTCAGAATATACTTTATTAATAAATCATTCAAATATCTCCTTACTGTTTCCCCGACACATTCATTGTAATTACATTTGCCGGTTTTGGTAGGTGTTGCGTCTTTCAGATGTGCGCGTGAGTGTGGTGTGGCCGCCGTGCTTATGCTCTGATTAAACCATGGTGTATTCAAGCTAAGCCAACCCAAATTTCTCTGGTCCCACTCACATTGTGATTCCTACGCTGGTGACCGCAATTGGCTAACTCATGCGCTGCTGTCTTTAGCTCACCAAAAGCGGAACAGCGCCACTAAGAGCGCTGTATGGACCGTTATGTTATTAGCTCTGTCTAAAGACAGCACAGCGCAGACCCAAAACAATGCTTTTACATGCAGGTCGATCAGGCGACCACTAAGCACTGTGAGAAGCATTCGCGTTTGGAGCAGCGCTCTCCGATAAAAAAAAAAAACACTGCTTCTGCGGTTATTTAAACTCGTTTTAAGACAGATGAAACAGGGCTCTCATTCTCAACTACACTGACGTGGAAAACAGCAGAAACACAACAGCAATTAGTTAGAATCATTTTAAATGCAATAATTTATATTTAAAATGGATATCTAACGCTCGTTAGATATTTGATTCGTGATGATTTGAGAAGGCAAATTGATCAGACTATAAACAGTCTTCCGCTGGTCGCTATTTGTTAATTTAAAAAACAAAAACGTATGTTTAACGAACAAAAAAATGCTCCAAAGTTTTTCTAAATTAACTTAATAAAAAACGAAATGAAATATAATCACTTTGTCATTACATACAAAATATAACTATTTTAATAGCTGAAACAGTAGTATAAGCTGTACTGGGAAAAGGGGAAAAAGAGGGACAGGTTGGAATCGGGCCAAGAATTCTGATTCCTGATTTTTTCGACTTTTTTCTCGAAATTTAACGACTTTTTTCTCGAAATTTAACGAGATTAATCTCAACATTTAATCTCGACTTTTTTCTCGCAATTTAACGAGTTTAATCTCAACATTTAATCTCGACTTTTTTCTCACAATTTAACGACTTTTTTTCTCGAAATTTAACGAGTTTAATCTCAACATTTAATCTCGATTTTCTTCTCGCAATTTAACGACTTTTTTCTCGCAATTTAACGATTTTAATCTCAACATTTAATCTCGATTTTTTTCTCGCAATTTAACGACTTTTTTCTCGCAATTTAACGACTTTAATCTCGAGATTTTATTATTTTTTTTATTGCGTGGCCCTAATCCTCTTCCGTAAAAGTTTGAGTAAAAATGAAGAAAATTATTTTTTTGCCTGTAGGATATATGACAAGATTAAATTAAATTTAAAAAAGAAAGAGTAAGAACAACATTTAAAATTAAATCAAATTAGAATAAAAAAAATTACAAACTTCTTTCTTGCTCAGGATGTATGCCAGGATGAATAAAATAAAATAAAATAAAATAAAATAAAATAAAATAAAATAAAATAAAATAAAATAAAATAAAATAAAATAAAAATATGTTTACGTAAAACAACAAAATAATTTCTTGCTCAGGATATAAAATAATAATAATAATAATAATAATAATAATAATAATAATAATAATAATAATAATAAAATGCAAGCAGGATTTTTGGTTTAGCAGTTGAACTAATGCCTTCATTTAATTTTAAACAAAACAAAACAAAAACTCAACAAACAAACAAACAAAAAAATGGTAACATCTAAATTAATGAATCAATGAATTCACCTAAATACATTAAAACAATTTTTAAATCAGTTAAGTTACAATAGCTCAGACACAAGCAATCTTCATGATGATCTTCAGTTGCAAGTGATTTTCAGGATTGCAAATCCTGATCTGTATATTCAAATTTTACAGTATCAAAAGTGAGCAGTTTAAATAATTATTTTAACCAGACCTTATTACTGTTCACAGGTTACAGGACAACTTCCCCATCTTCTGATCTGATCCTTCAAAATAGTTTGACTCAGTGCTGTTAGGTTGATTCAGCAAATGACACAATATTTTGATTAGGAGAAAAACAGTCAGTTTCAGTGTTACTGCCTTAATATTCTCATTTGGGCCTCATTAGAATCTAGACTGCATGGCAGAGCATGTTTGCTTCAACAGCTTGCAAATACAGACCTGCAGAAACAAATCTGAGATGAGCAATGGTCCCCATGCAGAGAACTCCCACATAGTGTCACAAAATGCATTCGCCGTCCTCAAAGGACTGAAAAACACCCATCAAAGATGCTAAATGTTACCAAGTGCCATTTTCCACTGGAAATAAGAGTCTTTTCCTGACAACCCACGATGGATCAGTGAAGTGGCGTGACTGTGACTAACACAGGATCCGTCGCACTGAACACTTCAGCTCATCCGAGTCCGGCCCGGGAACCTCCCAGGAGAAATCACTTTCTTTTCCATGATACCGCTTCTAATGACAGCCTATGTTCATGACGCCTGGTTGCTCGCGTTTTTCCAACGACTCTTTCATGAACACGTTCCACACAGCGGGGGAATGTCTGTAATGACATGTTTCTGCTGCGAAAGTTTAGATAAATCCTTTTGAAAGACGTCGCTGACTGATGAGCGCGTGATTAAATCCCGTCCATAATTTATTTGACTGTCAGATGCATTTAATTATGATGGCTCATGAGAGGGAGAGAGAGAAAAAAAAAAGATCTAGAGGTGACTTACCACAATCATGACACACTTCTATATTAACACGCGCAAACTTTCAGCTTCTCATGACTTTCAGTCTGTAACAAAGTTTAGATGATGCATGAGATTTCTGAGTTCTCACAACGAATGTCTACGTAGTTTTTATATGTTCAGCCAGTTGAAATTTGTGAAATTCAAAATGTCTCATTTAACCAAATAATGCTTGTCAATACAGATATCTTGTGTGTGTGTGTGTGTGTGTGTGTATATATATATATATATATATATATATATATATATATAATTGAAAGTGATGTAAATACAAATAATAATAATAAAGATAGCGTAGCAAAAATATAAAAAAAATGCTATAAATTATAAATCTTGTAACAAATAGAAATAAAATAAAACATAAAAATAAAATCACAAAATTAAATACCAAAAAAAAAAATAATAATCACAATTAAATTCAATTGTTTCTTGAGCAGAAAATCAGCATATTAGAAGTAAAGTATGAGTACAAATTAAGAATATATATATATATATATATATATATATATATTTTTTTTTTTTTTTTTATTGAACTTAAATTGAAATGAACAACATTCTTTCTTCCTCATGATATATGCCAGGATATATAAATAAAATAAAAGTTTGATTATTATTATTATTATTATTATTATGTGATTTAAATTTATAACTCTTAATCACTCATATGCCATCAATTTATTATTATTATTTTTTTTACATCTTGAATAATAGCTATAATAATAATAATAATAATAATAATAATAATACATGTTTGTTAATAAGATAATAAATCACTCATATGCCTTCAACTGATTTTTAATCTTGGAATTAAAATAATTTTATTTCAGGGTTAAAGCTAACTGCTTTAACCTTGACCTTTTGGTGATTGAAGATTAATGAAAAATATATATATATTACATTACATTAAAATAAATAAATAAATAAATAAAATACCAGTGAAAGAATCTAATAAATAACTCCCTTTGTATTACAGAGGGAGTTGCATTGTTCAATTTCAAATAGTCTACAATGTTTTTTTTTGGGGGGGGGGGCTACATTTTAGCAATATTGCTTTTGACATGGCACTATCCCACGACAGAAAACTGTGTCTGATCTGAAAAAAACAAAAATAGTTGTCTTTTTTTTCCCCCTGCGTTTCTCTCAGCACTATTTTAAGTCTAATTTCAATAATCGACAATTATCACCCAATTTCGTTCACTGCAAGAGTGGCTCTTGGGATTTGCAGCACGTTAAAGCGCCTCATCATTGCACCTAACGCTGTACGGCAGAGCACTAATGAATATGTTGAAAACAATTTAAATCACACAACATTCTAATTATTATCTTATCACAACAGTTGGGCGTGTATGGCAGTATTTCGGTGAGGTATGTTCCCCGGTTCCTCCAGACGTCTCCCGTCTGACACGTGCATATCGTTGGGCCACGTTGTAACGATGTGAATCTCATTTGCTAACACAAAGTCACACATTATTTCTGAAACATCCTGCCAGATAAAATTCGCATTGAGAACGGAGGCCGCTGTTCATTGTCTCCCCGGTTGCCGAGAGACAGTGGCGGATGCTGCCATATGGCGGGCCCCTCATTTGCATGTTTGCCTCATCAGAGGCGCACAGAAATCAGAACGAAACTACTATGATCATTGCCTCAGAACAACAATATTCCATCATTACACTAATGGCTTCCGTTGCAGGCCACACAGTGCTTCTGTCATCAAGGGGAAATCATACTGATGTTGATATTGCACGATAATGCATTTGACATTATAATTTTAAAATAATCAAGATAAAGTAATAGTGAAAAAGAATAATTTACACTCAAAAGTCTCCAAGTTGACAGAATGTTACACTATGCTGCAGCCAAGCAAGTTTTGAGAAAGTCCGCAGTAGGCTAAATTCAGTTTTTAATTGCTTAAATGGGTCACATCATACATTTTTAATTATTTTTTGTTTTTCTCTGAGGTCCGCTTATTATGTTTTGTGCCACAAATATACATAAATGAGTTTTTCATGACCATTTTCCACTCTCTTTCATGCTACTTCCCTTATTTTTATTTATTCACTTATTTTTATTTATTTATTTTGTTGTACTTTGAAGACTTTTAAAACTTTTACGCAAGTGAAATGTGAAAACAGTACAAAGACAGTATATAAAAATCCACATTTAATTCACTGTGTTACTTGCAGTTTCTTTGCAATTATTTCTGAAATTTACTAGCAATTTCTCTTCTGTGTATGCTTTACTTTGAAACAATTTTCACTCAGAAATTGCTAGTCAATATCACTAATGATTGCAAAGTAATGACACTGTGAAGTAGAACCAGACTGAAATAGCATTTTTTTTCCTCAAACTCACTCGAATTATCTTTAGTTTATTTATCCTTTTTTACAGTGTACACTGTAAAAAGTCATTCTGTAGGTTTGTAGATTTCATTAAATTTAATGTCTAAACTTTATTTAACAAAATTAATTTCTTGCTTTTTAAACATTTTTTTACATTAAACTTAATTAAAAATGACTAGAATAAAACCTACTCAATTCTTTTGTTAAAGATTTAGTTATATTTTTTTAATCAACTCCAAATAGAGAGAATATTGAATGAAATCAACATGATGGAAATGAGCTGTTTTCAATTTACAAGCACTTCCTGTTACAACGGCCATGTTAATCAGCTCGTGAACAAGAGGCATTCATACCCTGAAGTTTCCTGAGGACAAAGCTGATCGGTGCTCTTTTTCAGTTAATTTCACAAAGGTAAGGAATATTATTTAATTTATATATGAAAAATCTGTTGTTAATTGTTATAATTGTCTGCTTTATCTAATATAGGCGTCAATCAAATGAAAAATTCGTTCATGTAGCCAATATTTTTGTATCTTAACAAAACTGCTGCTGAACGAACAACACAGTTTGATGGCTGTAGGAATTCGTTGCTCATGAAGGAAATCATTAGTGATTAACATTAGCGCTGCCATTGAACAATGTGCACGCCGTTTCCGTCACTCTAATGCACTTCTCCATATCAATCCCTCATGTTGGCATATTACGAATAATAATCCATGAACATAAGTGCGTTTTGTTGAACAGAATCATAGGATTGAAATTCGAACATCAAATTATTTTATACATCTGTGAGGACCTGACCGGAGATCTGCCAGGACACTCCGCGTTAATCAAACAGTAAACACTGGCACACTAGCAACAGTGAAAGCGTGTATCTTTAGTAAATTAAAATCCGTTGAATCTAATCTTTCCGCATAGTTACACATCCTGTTCTTTTGTTATTTTGTGTTTCAGGAAAATAATAAATGATCGCTATAAATGTTACATATTTTGGTATACAGTTATTAACTTTCCACATTTCTATTAACTTTATTTTTGCAGAAGAGAACTTAAGAAGAACAGCAATGAAAAGAGAGAAAGACTGAAACCTGAGATGGAACTACTGAAGGTAAAGTTTATAATGAAGTATGCAAACCATTTGGCTACTTGTTGTTTTATATAAGGGTGAGATGAATTTTTTTTTTCTTCACGATCAGTAGGTAGTACTTCCCCTTCAATTTAAATTATAATAAGTTAAGTAACAAATTATTGTAACAACCTAGAGTTAATTTCATGGACTTGAACAGAAAACATTCAATAGGAAATGTCTATTAATATAAGTTCAACTTGTATCAACTTCAGTTTCAAATCAGCTGTACAGAGGATAATACAGTGCCATTAGGTTTTTATTCAACAACCTCTGTTGATAGATTAAAGCACTGTTTAATTTATAAAATGTACTAAAAATGTACTTAATCTTTTTTTTTTTTTATCCCATGTGATGAAGCCAAATGGTGAAAGTAGCAAGGAACAAAATATTGTGGGGGCAGGAACACTGGGTGGCTTATGCAGTTTGTTGCTCACCTGTTGACATGTTTTGCACCCCTGTTTACGCCACTAATTAACCTCTCTGCGTAACGTTTATTTCTTTTTTTTTTTTTTCTCAGGTGTTCTGTTGATATGACAAGAGGTGGTCATCATCTGTATTATAGAATTCATTGGGGAACATGGAGGGGACCTCATCAATGAATTCAAAGTAAGCAATCTTTATTTTAATATACCAGAAGTGTGAATGGATATCAAAATTGTGTACTTCCTGAAGATGCCATAATATTGTTGATTGAACTTTCTGCTTAAACATATTGAGTTTCCGATCTCATCTTTTGATCAATATTTCATAGGTTTTGAGTGACCCTGCTGTTGAAATGAAGACCGGACAGGAATTCAACAGCTTGTGATGGCAGTAATTGTGACCAAGACGGGAGCATCCATTGACAGTCCAAAGGACATTGGAAGTATTATCGAGGGGAAGAACGTTACAGGCCTTGAAGGTGTTCCCAGGGCTTGCTTCAAGTTCTCCTTGGTTTGATGCATTCACTGAATCTCCATTATCCCAGGCATCTAAAGTATACTTTAAGGTATTTGCGAAACCTATCTTGGATGGTGGTTATAGATTACTGAGTCTAGTCACTCAAGTCTAAACTGCTGACTTAAAAATCAAGTGTTTTTAACTCTTCTGTGATTTCATGTTACCAAACAAAGACTTCACATATTTGAACATATTGTGTATAGATGGAGAAAGATTCCAAAAAAATGTAACTGCATTGTTTATTTTAAACAATTTGTACCTAAAAAGAAAAAAAAAAAGACTTTGTTCTGCAGACTTGAATTGTGGATTAAAAAAAAAAACAGCTGGTTCTGTTGAGAGAATATTGATGCTGTTGTAACTGTTGTTGGCAATAAAGCAGAAGTTTGTAAGTCATCTTTAAATGTATGTGTCTTTTATTCTTACCTGAAATTATTAAAAAAAAAAAAAATCCACATTAAAAATAATAAATTATGTGATTTGTATTAAATCAAAACAATTCCTTTAAGTAGTATTCATTACCATAGTGCTCTGATGAAAACAATATTTTTGTTTAAATTTCAATTCATTTTTTTGTGTGCTATTTGCATCTACTCAATTTCAATGGCTAATTTTTAAAGAAATTTTTGATTAATTTTAACTCATTCCTCAATAGTTGTTGAATTTAATTAATATTATTGCTTGTAATCTGTTGCCACAATTTTATTGAGTAGATGTAGTGTATTATTTTTTACAGTGTATGTCTCTAAGTCAGTGGAAAATTACATGAACAGTAACCACAAATCATTCATCATCAATGACCAGCAATCATTCAATCTTTTCAGATGCTGCTAACACACTGTTCAAAGCCTGAAGTTATTTCTGACTTGCCTAACCTACTTTGCAGACAATTCTGCTTTGTATTTCGACCTGATTTCACCTTGATCTGGTTTTCATGTAAGGCATAACTCGTCAGATCCTTTGGCTTATCTGTTGGCTTCGACAGATGTCTTTTGCTAGATGTTGCCGTTATGCTTCAGCTTTGCCTGAGATATTTCTTTTTTAAACTCTTCAGGAGAAATAAACTAAAAAAGAAGTCAATTGAGAGAATTATCACTCAGTCTTTGAATTAAACAAGCAATGAGAGTTTTGAAATATCTGATTCATAATTACAGGTTTTGGTACCTCAGCAAATCTGAGACACTGTAGAGATTTCTACTGAAACTACAGGGAAATATTTATATCAAATTACATATATGTACATATAGTGTGTGTGTGTGTGTGTGTGTGTGTGTGTGTGTGTAAAAATACAAGTCAAAAATTTATGAACAGTAAGATTTTTTTTTATTTTAAATAAATGAATATGCCACACCTCCAATTTTTTTCTCCACTTAAGTTGTTTAAAATGACTGTTTTCTATTTTAATATATATGTGAAATGTAATTTATTCCTGTGATTTAGTCACATGATCCTTCAGAAATATAAATATAATATTCTGATTTGCGTATTTGAGTATTTTTTTAAAGATCCTTTAAATAGAAAGATCCACAGATCAGCATTTATCTAAAACAGAAATGTTTTGTATTTCCACAAATAATAAAAATAATAATACTAAAAAAAACTGACTTTTGGTTCTGAATGGTATATTCTAATATGTTAGTGAGTGTGTGTGAACAAAATTAACACTTACATAACACTTTTGTTTTTGCCCCCATTTATCATGAGCTGAACTCAAAGATTTAAGACTTTTCTATGTACTAAATATGCCTATTTCTCTCAAATATTGTTCACAAATCTGTGTAAATCTGTGTTAGTGAGCACTTTTCCTTTGACAAGATAATCCATCCACCTCACAGGTGTGGCATATCAAGATGCTGATTAGACAGCATGATTATTGCACAGGTGTGCCTTAGGCTGGCCACAATAAAAGGCCACTCTAAAATGTGCAGTTTTATCACACAGCACAATGCCACAGATGTCGCAAATTTTGAGGGAGCGTGCAATTGGCATGCTGAATGCAGGAATGTCCACCACAGCTGTTGCCCTTAAATTGAATGTTCATTTCTCTATCATAAGCCGTCTCCAAAGACGTTTCAGAGAATTTTACAGTACATCCAATCGGCCTCACAACATGCATGATAATGCACAGCCCCATGTTGCAAGGATCTGTACACAATTCCTGGAAGCTGAAAACATCCCAGTTCTTGCATGGCCAGCATACTCACCAGACAAGTCACCCATTGAGTATGTTTGGGATGCTCTGGATCGGCGTATACAACAGTGTGTTCCAGTTCCTGCCAATATTCAGCAACTTTGCACAGCCATTGAAGAGGAGTGGACCAACATTCCACAGGCCACAATCAACAACCTGATCAACTCTATGTGAAAGAGATGTGTTGCACTGCGTAAGGCAAATGGTAGTCACACCAGATACTGACTGGTTTCCCTCACCCCTCCCCCGACCCCCCAATACAGTACAACTGTACATTTTAGAGTGGCCTTTTATTGTGGCCAGCCTAAGGCACACCTGCGCAATAATCATGCTTTCTAATCAGCATCTTGATATGCCACACCTGTGAGGTGGATGGATTATCTCGGCAAAGGAGAAGTGCTCACTAACACAGATTTGTGGACAATATTTGAGAGAAACAGGCCTTTTGTGTACATAGAACAAGTCTTGGAACTTTGAGTTCAGCTCAAGAAGATGGTTGCAAAAACAAAAGTGCTGTGTTTATCATTTTGAGCAGTGTATATATACAATATATAAGTAGCAGGACATTTGCTATTGTATCTCCATTTGATATTTTAAAATGTTCACTTTCAACTTGGAACTTTCTTGTTCATTTCAAGAATATGGATACAATCCCAATAAAAATACATTTAAGTCCTTTTCAAAATAGACAGGCCACATCCCATGTGAAAAACACAAAACCTGAGAAAATAATTTAATCTGGAGGCACATGGGACAAGAACTGACCAGACACTTTTTGCCCCTGAATCCAACCTGAGGCTAAACTACAGACACACACACACTTATTCCCCATGCAGTTCAATTAGCAAATAGTAGATTAGTATTGATTCCTGTGTTTTTCACTCTGTGTGAGAAGTTTTGCTTAGCTCATTAAAAAGTTAGCTGTTCTTAGTGAAAATTTAATAGTCAACACATTTCCACCTAATGAAAACATTAACAACACATATGTGAGTGCCTTTGGCAAATTTATTGTTTACTTAAGATTTTTGGGTCTGTTCATAAAACATGAACTGAACAAATGCAGATGTAAATCTTTTGTAAAACACCATTGTGCATGAACACAATGGACCGAGTTATACAATAGTTGTTTCACTTAAATCCAGAAATACTCCAGTGTGTTGCTTTAAGCTTTGACTTGAAAGTCTAAAGTTTTAGGATACGATGCAGCATTGCCAAGCAGACAGTTAAGGTTAGTGTTTTGCAATTTAAATTTCATCCGTTCACAAATGTGCCAAACGTTCAGGTCAGATTCTGGACATCGCCGGACAACGATGCTCTACAAGGACACACCATAAAACTGCTTGTAAACATCTCCCTGACCCGTGGGAGCAGCATGTTTTATTATTTGAATTCTTGTGTAGTATCAGCCAGTCCTGTGACGCTCCTCCATGTGTCCAGTTTCAAAGTACTAACCAAAGTCAAACACACCAGGCTGATGAAATCTGGGCTTAAGGCACCTCAACATCCTTTCCGTTTGATGACACTACTCCAAAAAAGTCTTGTTTTGTATCAGGGGATTAAAGAATCGGTCCTGCGCCCGCATTTATGGATCGTCCTGTATGATTTACTAGTTCGCTTGTTCTGCGTTCACCCTGAGGGTAACTTGTTTGAACACAGTCAGACACAGACACTCTTATGGGGAAACTCACAAGAGCTTCAGTCATGAGTCATTCTGTCCTGAATTGGACAGATTTCTGGTTTTTGTGTCCATATTCTAAAACTGTAGTAGCAAAAGTTGAAAAATGAAATACTTGCTCACCCTCATGTCATTCCAAAACCTGTTTGACTTAATTTCTTCTGTGGAAAAACCTAAAATAAGTTTAACAGAATGTCAATTTCCATATAATGAAAGTCAACTGACCTTAAAAAATAAGCTCTTAAATAAAAAAAAAAAAAAAAAAAAAAAAAAAAAAACACCATAAATATGTACTATATTACAGAATTTTAACAATAGGGATATAATTGAAGTTTTATTTGTAATAAGTGGACATTGTATTTAATATAACTCATCATTTAACCTTACACCTTTTTATAAATTAAATGTAATATAATTTACAATAATTAATAATGCATATAATTTTAAAACAAATGGTATATTTCAGTTGCAAATGTGCAATTCAATTTGATGAATCTATCAAAATGTCATGAAATTAATTTGATTAGATTTGTACAACTGATTAATAGCCTAAATATTAATATTATGATTTCTAAGCAAATCCCAGAGAGAGCATGTTTTTATTTTATTTTATTTTATTTTATTTTATTTTATTTTATTTTATTTATTTTTTAATGCAATGCATATTCAATTTGGGGATGGTAAGATTAAAAAAATAAAAAAATAAATAAAAATATATATATATTTGAATATGTTTTAAAATATAAAATAAATTCCTGTGATGCAAAGCTGAGTTTCCAGCATCATTAATGCAGTTGTCAGTGTCACATAATCCTTCAGAAATCATTTTAATATGATGGTTTGCTGCTCAAGAAATATTTATAGTTGTGCTTTTATTGTTTGTTTGAAACGGTCCTAAATAACCCAGCTTTTAATATTCAACCACCACGTCAGTGCTTTTGCATCCCTCTTACAAATGCAGTGAGTTTGTCCACTAAGACTTGTTTAAGCAAGCACTCATTGTTCTAACCTCTCAGCTGGAACCGTCTCCAGAAGAGTAAATATTTCAGAGCTACCCCTCTGTTCTTAGCATCCCGTCAGGAGCACGCTGGAATTAAAGCCTCTAATTTGTACGGAGCTTTTCATTTATTAATGCGAAAACAGAGGCAGCACATCCCAGTGTTGGAACATTAATTTGAGGGGGATTCTTGTTTTCATTATGATTGTGTGCCGATCCTGCGTTACCTTTCTTTTAATTAACTTCTGCACGGACCTCCCACAACTCAGCAGCTGCACTTTAATTATCTCGCACAGCCTTATCGTTCCCGCATAATCTGTGTTAACAGCAAATTTACAGAACTGTTTTAAAAGGAGCTCTTGTCCTGCACACACACCCACACACACACACGCCGTAATTTACTTCACAAAGTTGGAAGTTTTTGAACTTTATCTTTTTATGTCTTTGATTCTCTGCAATGTATAATAATAAATAAAAAAAGTTACTTTTTTTTTTTTGTTCAAAATACATTAGCAAACCATATTTTTCCTTTGAACTGTACTGCATTCACCGGCTTCCTACTCGCCTGCAGTTGCGGTGACATGGTTTGCTCTGCCCTGATGCTACACAGGAATCTCATTTAAGTCAATGGCCTAAAAACAGCATCTTTCTTGTTCTCATACTGCTAAAAGGTCACAGTTTTGAACTCTCATTTCCTTAACTAGCGCCAGCTGCATTGCCATCAGTCTGAGTATTAAAATCACACCACTGGTGTTGACAAGGGAATCAGCATGAACACATTTCTGCATTAGCAGCTAGGTTTAAACAAACAGTCAAACTGAAAAATGTAAAGTCTGTCATCATTTACTCACCTTCATGTTGCTCCAAACCCCTAAGATGTTCTATGTGGTGCTTCATTCCTGAATGATTCAATGTTTTTTTTTTGTTGTTTGTTTGTTTGTTTTTTTAACAAATCGGTTGTGCAAATGATTTATTGACTTGATTTGTTACTGACTCGATCAGTATTTTTGAACAGATTGGTTAAATTAATGAGTTAATGACTCACTCGTGAAGACATACAATGGTTGAATCAGTGTTCTGTAAGTGAATCAGATAAATGAACCTATTCAATGAATCACCCATAAATACAGTCATTTGTTTAGTTTCTCAACAAATCTATATTTTTAAAATAATAATTTTCAGTTTAGTGACTTATGCTGCCTTTTATTATCATAAGTACTTTAGTTTCCTAATCGGAAATTGGACATAAACGGCTTCTCAAGCCGTATTTACTAATGGGAAATTCGGAAATCCAGCATGTTTTAAACATGGTGGAGGGGACGATGATTGCTGTTGTCAATGCTGTTCTCACAACAACTACATCCCTTTGTCTTGTCGTTAAAGTAGTGTATTTATAGTCTATATATGAACGATCATTCGAAGCATATTGTATGTTTTATAAGCAGTGAAATAAGCATGTATTTGACCCAAATTTCAGAATTGTCAGCAAAACTGCATGTATAGCATGGTTAATGTTTATATTGTCAGCCAGTGAGTTTCTACATTTTATTTTTTCCGACATTAAAGCACTTGAATACGACAAGCTCTTAATCACGACTGCATAAGTGGGAAATAGGACATTTACGATAGCACTTGAAGGCAGCATTACTTATCCCCATATTCACACTTCCCTACTATATAACAGACAAAAGCAATATGCAACTGATGCTGGTGGGTTACATGAGAAGGATGACATGAACAATGTACTGTAGTGATACATATTATATAGAACATACTGGATTTTAAATGTAGCTATTCACTATTTTATTACATATATATATATATATATATATTCTTTTTTTAATGAATGAAGTTGAGTAAATGATTCAATGACTTCATCATAAACACTAGTTACGTTCCTGAATAAATCTGTTTATGTATTTATTTATTTATTTATTGGCAGTTTTACTAAACAGGGCAGATTTCTGACCCAACATCTCATTTACATATTGACCAATGCCATGTTGAAAAAAAAGGCCAGAAATGAAGGTTTGCTAAATGTTTTGATAGACCTGGTATTGCGTGACTCCTAGTTGAGAGTTACAAGTTGTCTTTTATTTCCTAAAGCAAATTAAAAATAACTCTGCTTAAATTAATAAATTAATACATGTTGAAAAAAAAATCCTCTCCCTGCCATGCATTCTCTATTCTCTATGGAAGCCCGTTTCTGCCACTGAATAAAAAAAAAAAAAGTAACTTACTTTTTATCTCACAATTCTGACTGTTTTCTCGCAGTTGCGAGTTTACAGCATGCAATTCTGACTTTTTGTAACTGTGAGATATAAACACAACTGTGAGTTATAAAGTCAGAATTGCTATAACATCAGAATTGTAGGATATAAAGTCACAATTGCGAGATACAAACTCAATAACAATACAAACTTTGCGAGTTATAAAGACAGTTTCTGATGAGAAATAAAGACTGAAATGTTTTGCAAGTTTATATCTCACAATTCTAACTTTATAACTCGCAATTGCGACTTTTTTTCTCAGAACTGTGAAATATAAACTTACAATTGCGAGTCAGAAAGTCAGAATTGCTAGATATAACATCAGAATTGCAGGACATAAAGTCACAATTGCAATAAAGTCACAATTGTGAGATATAAACTCGCATTTGACAGTTTCCGGAAAACTGAAAACTAAATAAAGATGGAAATGTTCACATAATTGTGAGTTTATATTTCACAATTCTGACTTTATAACTCACAATTCTGACTTTTTTTTCTTGCAATTGCAAGTTTATATCTTATAATTGTGAGGAAAAAAAGTCAGAAATGTGAGATAATAAATTGCAATAACCTTTTTTTTTTTTTTTTTTTTTATTCAGTGGAAACAGGTTTTCATTGTTCTCTGCTGTGCCCCCTCCTAGCAACAATAATTGCAGCCATTTCAAGTGCAAAATAATTTAAGGCATGCTTGTTTTGGGAGCTAAATAATGGCAAGTAATTTGAGTACAAACGTTAGTAAAACGTGTTGCGTGATTCATTTCAATACTCTCCTCAAATGCAGCATCTCCACAGAATCTTCCTTTTTTATGATCAAATTGGTTGAATAACTAATGGTTAATTAATTTATTTATCGTCACCTACTGGTGTAACTAAGTAATATACAAAAATCACTGGTCATACTGATAATCTAGTGCTTTTAAAGCACATTCATATGTCATTCCCATTGATACGGCATACAATATTTATGTGTGTTCCTTAAAGCATATAACTTCAAAAGACTTGAAATACAGTCTCAATTATTATTTTATAAGATACTTTTTGGCATGTTTGGAGGCCGGCAGTCCATACCCTGTTCAGTTGATACAGGTTTGGAACAAAATGAGATTCAGATGTTAAAAAGTTAATTTGTTAGCTAAACTATTCCTTTAAGTAGAGGGCTGGATTTTGGATGACAGGTCAAGTCTTCTATCCCCTTTGTTCTTCATGGTTCCATGGTCTCTTGACAGTGGACAAGAGATGTCCAGTGGACACCTGTGAGGTCAACCTGAAAAACATATGGTGAGCCACGTAAAACAGCAGCAGGAAGCGGTTGTTATTGTTCTTAAGCGTTACTTGTTGTTGGTCAGTGACAGAGAATATGTAAAATAGGGACAGGTTAGGGCAAGGTGACGTGAGTTTTTTTAGCTTGATGGGGACAGTGTTGAAAGGGACTGCTTAAGATATGAGTCATGAATATGCAATGTGCTTGTTTCTTTGAACCCATAAACAGGAAAGTTGAGACTCCGCTCTGATGTGTCAGAAGTTCTTGCAAATCTGTTTTTATCAGAAGATAACCATAAACATAAACTGTCAACAAAATATCAACAGAAATACATGTTTTCCCCCCTCAAGTTATAGCCAGACATTGCAATAAGATGACAATATTTCATCAGAGGTTATAAGATTTGTTAATGTCCTCTACTTGTTATTGTTGGTGTTGCATCATATGCTTTTTGTTTCCCCTTTCGTCTAACCATCTTAGCACCACATGCTTTATTTTGACAGAATTCACCAGCAGCTTGTTCATAGAGAGACAAACTGAGCAATACAAACAGATGTTAGTTCTGTTTTCCAAGTAAATACAATATGTCAATGACAGGTATATGATTTACAGTATGATTACAGTATCATTTTACATAAGGAGTCACATATCTATCTATCTATCTATCTATCTATCTATCTATCTATCTATCTAATATAAGTATGCATAATAATTATATTAACAATGTATAATAATATTTCAATAAAAAATAATAATTTGATTATATACAAAAACTGTAGTAAATGGAAAATTATTATTATTATTATTATTATTATTATTATGAAAAAAATCCAAATTTATGCAAAATATGAATTTGTAAATATAAATAAATAATAGAACAAATAAAATTGAAATTGAAATTAATATATTTAATTGAATACTTTACTTGCGTATTTGCAAATAAAGTATTAGCGTTTTTCAATAGTGAGTGATTGGGGCTCACAGGGAGTTTTATGTTACAGTCATGGCCCTGTCTAAAGGTTGTTTTCACACACAGTTTAAAATGCTTTCCTTGTGGTTAATATTTCATGTTGTTTGTAAATCGTACACTTCTTTCGCTGAACAGACACTATCCCTGGCCCACTCCAGCAACCTCCATTTACAACGAAACGCTAAATGAATAATAGATTCATAGTGATGCATTGTGGACTCCAGGGCCCTAGGCATGGAGGTGTTCGGAGGTACGCGTTTAAATGAAAACCAGCAAGCTCATAATTAACTCCAGCTGCATTGACCAAATCAGGGGCAATATAATTTCTCAGTGAACTTTAGATATTACGTTTTAAGGAGAACCAGCTACGTGACGCTGATGATTCTGACAGCTTTAAGTGCCGTCTAACAACTTAAACAGCTTCTGTTAATAATTAACAACTAATGGCATGCCTAGACTTTAAGAGTGTTTACTGTTAATTAGTAATGAGTATGATTATATTACTGTTATGACCACTGTGAGAGACGGACCATATGTGTAGGTTGGTTACTATATTTAGCTTATTGTGTGTGCAGATTTCTCTTTCTCTCAAGTATAAAAACTGACCCTGCTAAAAAATGTTTTTTTTTTTATTTATTTATTTATTTATTTATTTTTCTGTACAGTACATTTCACTTCATGGTGTTCATCTCGTCTCTTGTCTCTTTTTGATGGAACAAAGGCTCATATAATAATGCTGCATCATCAAATATTGGTTCAATCTAATATTCCACTGATGGGTTGACATGGTTTCAAAATCATATGCAAATGACATTTTTGCTTAGCAGTGTATTGCTGAATGTCATGAAAGGCAATTGGGCAGCGCAGTGGCCTACCGCAAATTATCATTTTTGAATAAAATTTGAGCCAATTCTCAGATTCCTCCATTATATTGTGCAACCTTGGTGGCTATTGTATTTAATAAGTCTTGACTTCATATGAATCTGAGGACACACAAGGTAGCCATGTAGTCCTCAAAAATAAAAAAACAAAAAGAGCAATTGTGCACACAAGGCTATATGGTAACTGAATCTTTTTTTTTTTTTTTTTTTTTTTTTTTTTTTTTTAATGCAGTTTTGATAACAGCATGACCTCCAGCTTCTACCTAGGTCGGAACAGAATTAAATCATTAAAACTGAAAATTTACTGACAACCTTCAGCAAATTGTGAGGAAAAGGTTGTTTTAAATAATTCAAAAATAATTTTACATTTTGTTTCAAATTATAAATGTATTTTCTGAAGATTAAACCTATTAGATTTTTAATAAAAAAAAATAAAAAATACATATTTGAAATAAATTAATTAACAAATAAATAAATAAATAAATAAATACATTTATATTTTATCAGCATGTTTGCAGGTTATGCTGGAAATGGCTGGCATGTAAGTAAAAAAAAAAAAAAAAAGAAGTTTTAACCAGAATATATTTTCAATAAATTCAATAAAACATATTTAGTATTTTTAAAACTCCTCAAGCTGTCAAAAATGAAATACATTTTTCAAAAAAAAAAAAAAAAAAAAGCCTACAACACGAATTGTTTGAAATACTTAATATATTGTTCACTGTTTTTAGTGTTTATTGCATAATTTATGCTGGTTTTTCAATACGCGTTGCTCTCTGTTAACATGCCTTGATATGTTTTATCAGTGTCACCATCAACGTGTTTAGTGTATGAATGCACAGCTTTATTTTGTTTTCAGAGACACTGGCTGCGCAGTAACATCCAATTTATACAAGGTCTCACTATGAGAGCAAAAAGCAATAAAAGCACCTCGAAATGCTACACCTGTGTATGCACCAGTGCCACTGAACATGCAGTTTATTTGTCCATTACACAACAGTTTACTTGTTCAGTGGATTGTGTGGATAGTTTATCAACGCAGAAGCATTTGGCTTCTACACAGCACATTACTAAATAAAACGGGTAGACTGGATGCTGATTGACAGATGAAAACAGAATAAGCACATATAATATTAATCTCTCTCAAAATCTTATTTATTTATTTATTTTTATTTATTTATTTTTTATTTTTTTGGATGAGAAGTTTGGGTTTTTTTTTTTTTTGGTAGCGAACTCCCAATCATGAGTCACAGCATGCCCACGCAAGAAAACCAATCCACTTCCTGCTTTGCTTTCATCTTGGAGGGATCCCATCTCAATTTTGTTCCTGCCTCTGGCTGAGCAGTTTTCCTGTTCTGACTAATGGCACGTTGGATTCAGTGTAAAACATGAACGTAATATTTCCCTGAGGTCACAACATGAGTCTTTGTGCTATCCAGCCAATGATAGCGCAGCAAAAAGTAAACCAGAAAGTTTTATTTTCATATTCATGAGTGTAATTCTCTCAAACTTAGATCTCTGCAGGAATCAAGACTGATATGATATTCATACTGCAAGTGCAACTTTCACAACAATATTTAGATGAAATTTGGTGCATCTAAAACTCATGGTCAATGCCAGAGGTTCAGTGAGCTGCAGAATTGGACCTAGTATTACAACAAACAAAGCTATAACCTTGTTCCACAAATGGCTGCAGCTCCTAATTAGAAAGAAAAGCAGACTATGTTCCTCTGTAAGCTCTAATTTTGAGCGTTTGCATGTAATCAATGCTGAAACGTCCAACATAGCTATTTTAGATGTTTTTTTGGATGTTACAGGTCTTTAGAATTGAAATAAAGCTGAAATTAAATTTAAATATTACATTAAAAACATAGCTTAAGCTAAAAAGTACTAAAATGACGAACTGGAAATGAATTAAAACATCTAAAACTGAAATAACAACAGATGTGTTTGTGTGTATGTTAAAATAAAAATGGCAATTTAAAAATAAAATGTTGTATTTATATGAACTAACACTAACATTTGTGAATGTTGCTGAATGTGACTAAAACATTTTTTTTTTTGTTTTGTTTTTTAGAAAAAAAAAAAAATAAAAAATAATAATAATAATAAAAAATGCAGTGTATGCTAGTGCTTGTTTACTAGTCATACCAGCACCAAAGCAAGGTAATTCTGGGAAAATTGATCTAGGTTGGTCTTTTAAACAGTGTGACTTTAAAATACCTTATTGAAGCAAAAATAATCTGAAATCTTTCATACACTAATAATAATCTCATATTCTTAAAAAGTAATACCTGCATATTTGCTCCAGACATAATCAAAATAATCAATAACATCAACTCCCACCATCAAATCAACTGCTGTTTAATTTAACTGTTTAATTTGACATTTAGACAAATGTATATAAACTAATTTTAAAGGATTTATTTACACTGAAAGGAAAGATAAAGAACAAGAAACCTTTTCTTTGTAAAATGCCAATTAATCCAATACATTTTGAAACTCCTAATGTATTCATGAAGGTGTGTGTGTGTGTGTGTGTGTATTATGTAATCAAGTATTTACTAACTTACTAAGAAAAAAAAAATGTGTAGAATTTCTTTTGAAACCATTTTCACTCAGATATTGCTAGGGAATTTCACACATAATTACAACAAAATGGCAAGAAACATTTAATTAAACATGGAAGAAAGGCTTACACAATATTTTCTTGACAAATGTACTTCAATAATCTTCAAAAATCAAATTTACAGTGCACCAAAACACCTCTAACTATCATAAACTGATTTGAATCAGCAAGCTAATTCTTGAAAATTGGTCTGGACAGGTATTTTAAACGGTGACATGACTTGAAAATACCGTTTTAAAGTAAAAATAATCTAAAAATCGTATAAAAAATCAAATTTTCTTGAATGGAATACCTGCATATTTGCTCCAGACATGAGTTAGAAATAATCAATAAACTCAGCTCCCAGCATCAAATCAACTGCTGTTTGAATGTGATGTTTAATTCATATTACACATCTGACATGAACGAACATTTGGTGAGAGCAATGACCCCATGTAAACAAGCGTTGCAGACAGAGGCTCACCTTCAACATGCAGGGGTCAAACCCCTCAAGCTGCTGATCTCTGAACAGTTCTGTTTGTTTAAGATGTTAGCAGAACACAAAAAAGGTAGTGCAACTTCTACCTGAGGTTTAAAAGAATAAAGTGTTTGTTTACTAGTCTCACATCGGATCCACATTCTGACTATTTTTCAGCCTTAAACCAGTGATTACGGAGTGAAAATACTTTCTCAGTCTCGGTTTTCTGTTTGGCCACATAGTGACCTGGTCAAATACGAGCGAGAGCACATTTGCTCCTAGATCAGACAACACTCCACTCACCGGGCCTAGTTATAAATGAACATGTCTACATCTAGATTTCTATTTTCACTCCAAATGGTTTGATGCTCGCTTAAATCACACAGGCGGTAAACTGGAGACCTACCCCAATTAACTTCAACACCCTGATGACACCCGCTCAAGTACACATATCAGAACCGAGCTATCAAGCGCACCGTCTATTTTTCTCTCTCGCTCTCAAAGCTCTTCTATTAATACTGTGGCCTAATTACACCAGTTCCCTCTGACTGACAAAACCAATAACCCAAAAATGTTATTCGACAAAACAATACGAAGCTGCGGCACGTTTTGAAGTGATCCAGCTGTCAGCTGAAATAATAGTAGATGAAGAAATCAATGAAATTGAGCGATTGTTTAACGGATAAAACTAAAACAAAACAAATCCATGTTTAGCATGGTGTGTAGGTAGCGTGTATACAAAATCATTGCATACACAAGTGGATAGGCAAATATATGTGATTTATATTAACATATAGCTTGTATATGTAAACATTAAACATAAATTGCAAAGATTTCAGTTCAAAAGTCCATCAATTACATCACAAGACAAAGCAATATGAAGCTACAGCACATTTTGAAGCACTGCTGTCAGCTGAAATAATAGTAGTTGAAGAAATCAATGAAACGGAGTGATTCTATGTATACAATAAGATTAAACAAGCAAATTCGTGTCATGTCTTTCTTGGAAGTGTTTAGCATGGTGTACAGCATGTATACAAAATCATTACATACACAAGTGGATAGGCGTTTTCAGGTTTGGATGAAGAGATATTGATTAGCTATATTTATAAAAATATGGGAAGATAAATGCATTTATTTGTTAGTTTGAAAACTGAAAATGAATAAAAACAGCACGATGGGGGTTCGTCAGCGACAATCATTTTAATGAATGTTTTTTTGGTTGAAGTGTTTGTTTAATGAGTATTGAAATGTTAATTGCAGTACAAAAAGCATAATCATGTTTTCCATTTAAAAACGCTGAACAGATAAACAATGACAATAAGCATAAATTGCCTGCAAAGTGTGATTAGGAGATCCTAAATATTTGCCATCGCCGTTCACTGTATAGCACTTAATGTCTGTCTGCTTTATGACTTTGAACATCTTTAATGACTGCTTCTCATGCTGAATCCAAAATGATTAGTATTCATTGTGAAAATATGTTTGTGAGCTCTTGTCAGGTCTATATGTTCGTCGCAGTGTGCGATGCTGGCGGATTGTCAGCCTGGGGGAAAATTTATGCATTAGGAATTTGCCTCATTAGACATATTCTGAACGGCTACAGACCATTCAAAAGATAAATTTAGCACTGCTTTCATCTTAGTTGTGCAGTGTTTGTGAGTCTCGGAAGCTTTTGCATGGAGTAATTGGCATCATTAACACAATAAGCCATTTTCATTAGAAGTTGCATCACTCTCAAACTGCAACGACGTTACAAAAAGTTTGATGATGGTGGTTGGCCATGTGACACGTCATGGCTGACAACGTCTAGTAGAGAACTTGATGAAATACCTAAACTCAGCCATTTGTATTAAACACAAGGAGCTATATACATTTCCGAGCTTTATGAAGCAGAGAAAGAGAACAACCGTTTAAAAAGCAATGCTTAAAAAACTGAATAAAAGATTATATCAATTCCGAAAGCTTTTTATATTTGTAATAGATACCAATTACATTTATGTAAAGCAATAAAAGCATCTGCCGAATGCATAAATATAAATGTAATGCAGAACAACTCCTTAGCAAAGGCTTTTTAAAATGATTTTGTATCACATTAATGCAGCCAGCAATCCAGCAGCATTGTCTCCGTTTTGCCTCAGTGACAGCAGGTATGAGAATCAGATTAATATCTGCCATTTCCTGTTATTATTTTGTGCACGCACTTCCTGAAATGACTAATGAATTTCATTGCAGGTGCTATTTAGTGTATTTGCATTAACATCACCCTGAGCTTTTGTGCATGCATGCAGCTACGCCTCAAATTAAATGCAGTCAGAAGTTTGGATGACTTAACTATTATTTGTGCAAAATAGTTGCATCTCATTAGAAGTTTGTTTATCAGATTTGGAGAAATGTAGCATTCTATAATTTGCTCTCCAATGGATGCTCTGCAATTAATGCACTATAATAAATAATAATAATAATAATAAAAACTGACACTTTGAGTCAACTTAAAATAATTTGTTACCCAGCTGCCTTAAAAAATAAGTTCAGTCAACTCAAATAAGTTTCAAGCTGAAATGTGAAGTTGTACTAAGTGACAACTTATACTGATATTCGAGTTGACTAAACTAAAAATAAATAAATAAATGTTTGTTAAACTTAACAGCTTAACAGCTTAATTTTAAGCTGAATCAACTCAAATATCTAAGTTGTCACTTAGTAAAATGTAACATTTCAAGTTGACTAAACTTTTTAACAAATTTTAAAGGCAGCCAGGTAAAAATTACTTTAAGTTGACTCAACAAATAGTTTTTTACAGTGAATGGGTGCTGTCAGAATGAAGGTCAAAATAGCTGATAAAAGCATCACAATAATCCATAAGTAACCCACACCAGTTTGATCAACAATTGATCTAGTCGATCAATTAACGTCTTGTGAAAAGCTGCAAGTTTATTAGAAACAAATCCATCAAGACATTTTTAACATCAAAAAATTTATTGTGGCAAAAATGCAAGTTCTCTATCTGTAATATTAGTTTCTCCAGGTCTGAATCAGAGAAATATGCATAAATCAAGCACCATTTACAAGCCAATACAGTTTTAAACATATGTGTGGATTTTGATGTAAAAGGACAACAGGAGATGGAGTTTTTCACATAAGTAAGTGATAGTGTTGTCTTCGAGTCCACCTAAGTCGAGTCCGAGTCTTTAACCAATCTAATCTGAGACGAGTCAGAGTCCAAAATGGGCCAAGTCGGACTCAAGTCAGAGTCAAGTCCAATGAAACACTACTGTTTGTCAGTATCTTAACATAGTTTTAACCTTTGCAACTAGAAAAACACAATGTCAATTTAAATGTAACAAAAGCAAACCTCTATTGCATCTTGCCATTTTGATTTTTGATTTCATGCCATCTCATAATTAGTGTCCTGTTCTGCTTAGCAAACTTAAAGTCATGTAACAGAAGTTATGGTTAACTTGATTTATGTATTGCGACATTTCAGAGTGAAACAGCTTTTAGAATGTGAAAAATTATAGGGCAGGACTTGACTTTATTTGTTGTTATAGTGAATGTATAGATTCAAGGGTGGGTAGCTTGGTGAATGGGACCTAAAGAGCTGAAAATGCACCTGATTGTGACCGTGTTTTATATGATAAATGGTTATACCGTAGACAGGGTAGATAGCATTTTATTTTGTTCTTGGATGAAAATGAGCCCTACATTCTTTCCATAACTTACAACTTTTTTTATTTTTTTTTTTATGCATTTATAGTTAATAAAGTTTGTTATGTAAGGAATAGACCAATTTGGTGTTTGCAATGATGAAGATTATTGTAAAATGTTATAGGTTAGAATATTTTAGGGAGTGATTTTCTCTTTTTCTGTTGTTTTTTATTATAACTTCTTCAAGTTAACTCAAGACGACTGGATTTACGTGAATACTCTTCAACATGGTGAATTTTGACATTACTTTTCATGTAAAGGTCATTGCACACTGAGTCCAAAATTTGCGTATGCGTTTTTTCGTATTCATAATCCTAAAAATTCGTCACGCACAGAAACCTTGCACACTGAATCCGATGCGCATTAATTCTTCCGTTGCGAAAAAAGTTCGCAAAGCAATACAAAATGGAATCTTCAAGCAGCGAGGATGATTTGGTTGTCCACACTCTTCTTAAAAAGAGAAAAACAAAGCGCATATTATAAGATATAGAAAGAAATGAGAGAATGCTTTTTATGCGCACCTCCTTATTGAGCTGCGGGATTATCCCAGGCGATTCAAAGCTTACTTTAGGATGTCAGTAAACTTTGATGCTTTGCAATCATTACTGGAGCCACATATTATAAAAAAGACCACTAATTTCTGTGAACTCAGTGTACAAGGACCTTACAGTGTTTTGTGCTTCGAGACTAAGTGGATGAATTTATCAAATGCGTTCTCTTGTACGGTGGCTCTGAACTGTCAAAATACCTCTCAAAATGCTTGCTACGGATGTGAAAAACGTAAAAAATCGAACCCGATCTGTTTTTTGTTTGTTTTTTTTTAATAATATGACGGACGAAAAATGCGGAGGCAGTGTGCAAACATGCCTGACATAACATGAGGTCGTATTTCTTATTTAACGTGTGAAAAATTCGGACGAAAATTTCAGACTCAGTGCACAATGGCCTTAAACACGTGCGAATACTGAATGTCGCATTCATAGTAATCGAGTCAATTACATTTCCGTCAACTGTCCCTGGACTTGGCAATATTTTCAGAGTCTGAAAGTCTCAAGTCCGAGTCAAGTCCGAGTAAAAATGCATCCGAGTCTGTGACAAGTCCAAATCCACTAAAAATTGTACTCGAGTCCGGACTTGAATCCGAGTATGAGTCTGAGTACCCCAACTCTTGTAAGTGATATTATGGATTATGGACTATTTTAGCCACAAGCAACAGTTTGATGTTAAAACACCTTAATGATGGACTTGTTTCTTGTTTCTTACAAACAGGCAGCTTTTCACTTCACAAGATGCTAATTGATCAAGTGGAGTGGATTACTTGTGGATTATTGTGGTGTTTTTATCATCTGTTTGGAGTCTCATTCTGACGGCACCCATTCACTTCAGAGGATGCATTGGTGAGCAAGTGATGTAAAGCTACATTTCTCCAAATCTGTTGAAGAAACAAACACATCTATGTCTTAGATGGCCTGAGAGTGAATAAATAGTCAGCATATTTTCATTTTTAAGTGAACTATTCTTTTATTAGATCGTGACTACGTGTCACGAACGTGTCATTACACACATTTGTTCAAACACATGGACAATAAATGGACACAAACACATGCACAAGTGAATGTAAATGAGTCATGAGCCCTTTTTTTATCCTCCCTGTGAGAAAACATATTCAGGCCGTTCTCTCTGTGTCCGGGGGAGTGTAGAGCTTTTCACCTTTTAGCATGCATTTGCTCAGAGTTTGATAAAAATAATACGCCTCGTCACGCTACCTGCAGAGAGGCACATTGTTTGAAGTGTAAATCCTTCTTTAGAGGAGGTGGAGGTGGGCCACAATGCTCCATGATTCACTGGTAAACATCACAGGCAGCATGGGAAATAGCCTGAGAACAAATGTACATTGAGACATTTTCCTCTCAGATCTGGAATATTAATGCATTAACTCACATTCACATTCTATTTGTAATGCCTTCTATCAGCACTATTATTTAGGAAGCTTTCTCAATATTAATATGTCACTGAGTTACATAAGCTTCACAAACTTGGAAGCTTTTCCATATCAAATGTTTTAGCTCTAAATATATGCACGTTTTATTTAAATTGAATGGAGGGGGAGTACTATAATTGCATTCAGACTGGAATTACTTGAAAAGGGCAGTGATTTGAAAAGAAGTGAGAGTCACAGAGAGAGAAAGCAAGGGCACTTTCATGCTGGAATATTACATTGTAAATCAGAGACATTTATATGTCCCTTTTCTGTAATATGGTCGGTTTTGTAGACTTCTTCAAGCTCTGCTTTGCACAGAGTTCTGGATAAGTTAAACAGCTGCATAGCTAATATATACAGTTGTGCTCAAAAGTTTACATACCCCTTGCAGAATCTGCAAAATGTTAATTCTTTTAGCAAAATATGAGGGATCATACAAAATGCATGTCATTTTTTATTTAGTACTGACCTGAATAAGATATTTTGCATAAAATACATTTACATATAGTCCACAAGAGAAAACAATAGTTGAATTTATAAAAATGACCCTGTTCAAAAGTTTACATACCCTTGATTCTTAATACAGCGTTGTTACCTGAATGATCCACAGCTGTTGCGTTTTTTTTTGTTTTGTTTTGTTTTTTTTGTTTAGTGAGCAAACACTCACTGATGCTCCAGAAGGAAACAAAAAAAAAAAAAAAAAAAAACATTAAAGCATTTTGAACAGAATGGAAATGTCATTTAGCACATTTTGTATGATCCCTCTTATTTTGCTAAAATGATTAACATTTTGAAGATTCTGCAAGGGGTATGTAAACTTTTGAGCACAACTGTAATAAATGAATAAAAAAATAAATGGTTCACTTGCAAAGTCTATTTTTTTTTTACTAAATGAATGGTTGTAAAATACTTTAAAAGCATACACTATTCAGTTTCTTTGTGCTATAATATTTTATGTGAAATTTGCCCAAGGACATAATTTATTCCAAGTCGAAAACATAACAAAATAAAGAAAATTATATACAAAAATTGATTAATTACAGAATTATTACAGCATTATAAATTATACAAAATCACATACTGTAATATGTATAAGTACTGTAATGATACTTCAAAATAAAACCGAAAAAGAAAATGGCATAAGAAACTCCAAACAACATATGAAATTAAACATCATATTGTAAGTCAAATTACATTTATTCCCATATACATTTGCATTATATAATCCTATATTTCCATGCTATTTATTGCAGCAAATAGGCTATAGCGGCTTTAAGTAAAGTGTTACTGAAAGCTAAGTTATTCTTGGCCATAAAGTCACCTTTCTTATCCTCTGCTGGTGGGAGAGAAGCAGTAGGAGGTCTTCATTCGTAACAGGCTCGGGAGCTGACGGGAGTTGTGAACTCAGGTTCAGGAGGCAGATGGTTGTAAAAGCAGTGGGTGTAAATTAAGGAGGTGCGATTGAAGTGAGAACGATGCCTCTTGACAAGCCCCTCCCACTACAGCATCTCATGTTTATGGATAGCACATGAAGAAAACCGACAGCACTGCTTTGATTGACCCAAACGCTGTCATTAAAGCAGCGATGGTCGACAAAGTTTGTAGGGTGCGACTTAAAAGTGTAGAAATTTTGTCTGAGGTCTACAGGTCAGGCAGAGACGTTGCTTTAGTGCTCAGCACAGCTGCTACCGAATGCAGATTTCTGAGCAATGATGGGTGAGGCGGAAGGTAATCGCAGAGAATGAGCATCTGATGCATATTTCACAACAAAATGCCAAGAGATTTCTTGAAATGACAAGCTCCTTTTGTTATTGGTTGTTTTTACAAAATTTATGAGAGTCAGTCTACAGTGTCTTTTTTTTTTTTTTTTTTAGTTCATCGGCAAACTAAAATCTTGTTTACAAGTTCTGAAGCTGAAACAATGAGCGCTTTTGAGGAAGAAGTAGATGCTGGATGTATTTGTGAGGTTAGTGACTTCAAATCTCGTTTGTTTGAAGCACTTACCAGCAAGTAAACAAGATATCCTTGAATAAACTTATAAAGAACTTGTCTGGGTCATAATTTATGTCAAGATCAGAAGAAAAATAATAATAACAGGAAACTGTACTTTGCACCAATTATACTATTTTAAGATTTTTATTTATGTATTTAGCATTGTGACTCTTTAATCCTTTAACCTAAGCTGACTTCACCATATTGCAAATAAATCCTAATCTAATCATGACAAACTATATATCGCTGGAAAGGTCTAAGACTCCTAAATAGATATTTGTCCACTGTTTTGTGTTACAAATTATGTAGGAAAAATAATAGATTAATTTATGACAAGAGTGCACCTCAAAAAATCTGCATCATAACAGGAGTTCTGACCTTTATCACAATAAGACTTTCTTTATTGCCTTTTTCCCTATCACACTTTGGAAATCATAAAAAATTATATATCAGTAGACATTTTAAAATCTTAAAATTCATTCTTTGAAAACCATTTTGAAATCAGACATTGCATTAGCATGGAAAATGTACATCAAAATCATATTACAAAATGTTTTCATTTATGAATTATAAACATTTAGGTTTGGATAGTGCATTTTCACGTCTATGTTTAAAAAAGAGAGTGACAGTTAAAGAGTTAATGGCAATAAAGCATGTTTTTCTTTCCTAGTTCTCTTTTCAACGCTATAATGTTGCATTGACTTTAATTTGATGATTAATGCTGATTAATAATAATTGTGTGTAATGAAATACAAGAATATAAAATGTTGTGAAATTAAGATAATTAAATCTATATTTGTGCAATACATTTTTTATATGTATAAAATATGACTCAGACATATGAATGTATGTATTTATTTATTTATTTCTCCTGTAGGCCTATGTTCCTTTTTGCTCATTTAAATTTCAGATTTACACACACCTAATGGTTACATAAAATAGCAAACTATGATCAACCACCTTCCATGAAAAAATTCCATTTTTTTTTTCTGTCTAAATCATCTACCATCAGCTAGAAATGTGAACTGGTACCAAAAAACTAAGTGGATAAAAGTCAATGCATTGATATGCGACCCACTTAAATTCATGCAGGTTGATGTCAACAGCTTGTTTGTCAACAGTGAGCATCACACTCAAGAATTACGCAGTTCTCTTCATCAGAGAGTCAATGCAGTATCACAGACTCATGCATGATGAATCTGCCGTTCTTCCGCTGCACATTAAATGGCAGTAAAACAAGCAGGGGGAACACAGGGAATGGGTGATGAGACACGCGAGCAGGTGCTTGATGAGTTGATCTTACAGCTTCTCGCTGGGTTTGGCTCTGTGGGTGTCAGCTGGTGAATCACACTGATCAGCCGAAGCCTCTGAACTTTGATTTGTTGGGAATCTGCACTGTATGTTCGGATTCCCTGCAAAGATGCTGGTGGGGCGCACTTGCTGAGATGTCACAGGTTTAGAGAAGTCTTGTTTGAGGTTGTGAAACGCCACTTTCTACCACTGCTTTTAAGCCTTTTTTTTTTTTTAATAAATTTCAGTTTTTGAAGAATACTCTGGCCATTTTTTTAATGTTCTCTTCTGCTTACCAAGGCTGCATTTATTTGATCAAAAGTACAGTAATACAGTTTCCCATTGCAATATAGTTTAAAATGCAATTTATTCCTGTGATCAAAGCTGAATGTTTAGCATCATTACTCCAGTTTTCAGTGTCACATGATCCTTCAGAAATCATTCTAATATACTGATTTGATGCGCACACACACACACACACACACACACACACACAATAAATAAAAAATAATAAATAAATAAATAAATAATCAGTGATGTGTTGTGCTGCTTAATATGTGTGTGGGATATTTATTTAATTGTTTATTTATTTATTTATTTTTATGTTTTTTTTATATAATTCTTTAATGATTGAAAGTTCAAAAGAATAGCGTTCAGTCAATGAGAGAATAATCATAGATACTAGTTTTTATTCAGATTTTGAATCTTTATTGTTGTTTTTATTGTTGTTGTTATATCATTTTTTTTTTTTAATATTTTCTGTTTGCAGAGGTTTTTTTTTTTTTTTTTTTTTTGTACATTTAGTTAAACTAAATGAAAATGAGATGTTGCCCTAGCAACTAGCTGAAATAAAATATCTTGATTTAGTTTTGTTTTGTTTTTAATTTCAGTAAACATTTATTACAAGTAACGTTGTTATGGCATGTTTTTATGACTTTAGATTTAGTTTTAACTAACTATAATAAAAATGAGTGGTAGTGTACTGAAAGTGAATTACAGCACCACAAAAAGTGGTCAATGTGACTATATTTAACAGAAGAAGTAATGTCTGATTTATCAACAAAACATTCTGTTGAATTTGATCTTCAGCATTTAATCCATTAATTCTGAATAATTTGTGGAACTGATTCTTGACTGAGTGATTCATTCACAACAAAGGAAGGTCTTTAAATCACACATAACCGCAACTGACTTATAGGAATATCGAAAAATTTCCAAGTACTTGTGAGAAAACAGCTTCAAAATGACAAGAGGGTGAGTAAATAAGTCCATGAATAAAATCTCAAACTGTATAAAACAGGAACAGCCAAATAGAAATTGATCCCAGACTCATATTTATGGCTTCTCTTCATGCTTTTTTGAATTGTAATCTTGTCTTCCTCATTAGGGCATGGTTTTACCGATCGTAAACATGGGTAGCTTGATAAATGCTTTCCATTTGTTCCACTAATGGCTTACAATCCAAACTTGCTCGTGCAACACTTCGCTGGTCAGTTGCTTCTGGCTAAACTACATTTGGGTTATTTATTTCTTACTTTACTTTCTTTTTTTTTCGTACTTAAGAACATTATTTGTATAGAAATCCACCATGTGCATTTAATAGACCACCAGCTACATAAGATGAAATGGGTCTCTTAAAACCCATGAAGACCAATGCTTAGCAATCCTCGCCAAGGCACTAGCACAACTGTATTTATGTTTATGCCTGATATAATTAAGTATTGATTTAGCTTTTCAAGTCCTTCTCTTTTTCCTGATGAAATGTACCCGAGTGGAGCAAAGCCAATACGCATAACCTTATTTTCTGTTTCTTTGGTGTCAGTGGAGTTATTGCTCTCTTTTTGCTGCATTTTACAAAGGTCCGCAGGGCAATTGATTACGCTCGCTGTCGGGAGAAGCCATCGGGCTCCAAATGACCTTGATTGACTGGCGTTCGCCGACTCGAGGCCTGCCGTCCCGCACGTACAGACTGCAGTTTTTGGATGCAGTTACATTTATAAGCGACAGTTGGGAATTTGTGCCTCTTAATGGATTCTCCTTTGATTGGTTGCGGGTTATTTTAGGCTTGCGGCGGAGTTCAAATCTCTAGGTATCTGTGGCAGATAGACAGAACGGCCCGAATGATGTGCGCTGGCACATTTGAAGTGGGTGACGACGACAGTTAAATCCCTGAGACTAAATATTTTGCATAATTCCCCAGTTTCACATTCACACGTTGTGAATTTAAACATAGAGGAGATTTTGAGTTGCCTGGCCAACCATAAAGCTTAAAAAAAACACACATTTTGAAAAGACTGCATGTCTGGTGAGACGTAGCTTGCTTTTCTGTATACCGTTAATTTGGGGCAGTGCTATTTTAAGATCATTAATTATACTTTCACAGTTTTTGATAATATTTTGAATATTTTATATATATAATTTATTTTAATATTTAATGTTTTCATATTAATTTCATTCAAAGTGTAGTAATTTGTGTTTATTTACACATTTTCTCTCTAAATTATTATATATTTTATTAATTAACATTAGTTAGTAATTTAGTTTTTTGTCATTATTATTTGTTTTAACTTTCTCATTTACTGTTTTAGAAAGTTCTAGATTTAAGTTTAAGCTTACTAATTTGTAGTTATTTTATTATCTATTAAAACTAAATAAAAATGTATAATTTATTATTTATTCGTAAGTTTATTTTTAGTTAATACACTGTAAAAAGTTTTCACCAGTTTCAACTTAACTGGAGTTTAGCGGCTGCCTTAAAATTTTAAGTTAAATGAACTTCAAAGTACAAGTAATTTCAACTCACAAGTTAAATCAACTTAAAAGTACAAGTCATTTTAATTAATTTTACTGTAGCGAGTTGGAATGACTTGTACTTTTAAGTCGATTTAACTTAAGTCGATTTTTTTAAGTTGAAACTGGTGAAAACTTTTTACAGTGTAATAACCCTTGGTTTGAGGTTAAAGACTTAAGATTTTGGTAACATTTTACTTATTTTAATGTATTATCTATATGAATGAACAATACATTTATTACACTACTTATTAAACTTAATGCTAGTTAATAAAAATACAGTCATTCATTGTTCGTTAATTCGCAGTGCATTAACTAAACACTAGTTATGATTTTACTAATGCATTAGTAAATGTTAAAATTAACTCAAATTAATAAATGCTGTTCTTCATTCTTAGTTCATGTTAACTAATGATTAGTTCAACTTTACAATAAGGTTCAACTAATGAACCTTATTGTAAAGTGTTACCTATGTTTTTAGTACTTTTATTCAACATGGATGCATTAAATAGATCAAAAGTGACAGTTAAGACATTTATAATGTTCTAAGAGAAAACAGTTATTTTATATTTCAATAATATTTTGCATTGTTACTGTTTCTACTGTATTTTTTGGTAATGCAACCTTGTTTAAGAGACTTCCAGAAACATCAAGCAGAACAAGACCATGGGGGAAAGTAAAAAGATGAATAGGGTCAGTTTTGGTTGCGCACTGACTTTAAATAAGGCCAGCAGAAACCACCATGTGCTTTTCCTTTACACAGGAACAATAACGATTAGAAGCCCTCACCATCACTGGTGGCTTTCTCACATCTGTCGCAGCTTCATATCTGTCCTCATTCCCTCCCATTGCATGATTAATGGAGCTCTCCTCGCTAGTCTGCATGCATGTACCGCAGTGAGCGTTGCCTGGATCCTATTTACTTGACAACCATATAATACAGGTTTATCCCTACCTCTCGCCTATATATGCACCCATATATATATATATATATATACCTTTATACTGTGTAGCTTGTGTGCTTTATGGTGTCATTCCTATGACAGGGAATAAGAGCTTGAACCATTTAAAACCACCATTAGTCAATCTGCAAAAAAATTTGATTTTAAAATGCAGGGGCCTCATGTGTTATGTGACTTACAATAAAAATGGAGCCTGGATGTATGCCTGTGATGGAGTGGAGAAAAAAAAGAGAGAGAGAGAGAAAACTCTATAGAATAAGACTTTATGGCATCTACTGTATTGCAGTGCCATTTTTAAAGGCTACGCCGTAACACAAATAATAAAGAGCATTGTTATGTTTCTAAAATCCAATTTGATAAGTAGCATATCAAATGAATGGTATAGTACACAGTTGTTAATTTTGATTATTAAAGTTCCAAAAATATTAAACGGCACAACAGTTTCTAACATTGTTAATAAATCATAATATTAGAATGATTTCTGAAGGAAATGTGACACTGAAGACTGGAGTAATGATGCTGAAAATTCAACTGTGCTCACAGGAATAAATTATGTCTTAAAGTATATTAAAATAGAAAACCATTTTAATGTACTTCACAATATTAGTTTTTGTTTCTGAGTTTTTGATTAAACAAATGGAGCATTGATGAGCATAGGAAACATCTAAAATCTTACTGACAGATAAGATTCACCTATTGATTGTTGTTTATATTAATGCTGTTGTTGTTGTTTTATAAAAGGAATACACCTTTAGAAGCCACTTGTTGTAGAAGCCTAACAGTGGCCTTTAACTGTAGTAAAATCACTGCAATACACAGCCTAATGTGGCTTTTTATTTTCATACATGCCTATTTTTCTGTGGGAATTGGTGTGACATGATGACCACTTCCATGCAACTTTCTGAGTTCCATCGGAAATAATAGTACACGCTACTAAATTTAAAGAGAGCCACTTTTGCACATTCCAGCTGTAATATTGAGTATTTTCACCCTTTTATTTGGCTCCACTGCTATTTCTTGCATTCTGGAATGAGTTCTTGATTTAATGTGTCTGCCCCAAGGGTAGCTTGACAGAGGAAACATTTGTAGTGAGTTTTACCGCCAGTAATTGTCTGTTTACACTGACTCGGTTAACTGGAAGGCTTGCATGAAGTAAACCTGAAGTAAGAGAAAAAGTTCTCCACTTTAAACCGACAGACTTTTTCGAGATGTGAATTTGAGAGTTTGTCTGCAATTGCATATAATGAATTCATAAAGTGTATAATGAGGCAAGAAAATGTCATTAGTATAGATACAGATAGCTTTATATCATCTTAAAAAGTTGGTAAAAGTTAGTTGCTCCATGGCACTTGGTACAAGAGTATGTGCATGCTGTTGCATGCTGCGGACAAATGGCTTATAGAAGCAATGTTGTATAAGAATCTTCAACTCTCCCATCCTCAATAATACTGATGTTTATGAGCAAAACAAGTAGTAGTAAATGCAGAGACAAAATACAGTTTGGATGCTGAAGAACAGTTCAGACAAAAATGAAAGTTCTGTCATCATTTACTCCCCCTCATGTCATTCCAAATCCTCATGAATTTATTTCTTCTTTATTAGTTGCAGAGTCAAGCAAATGACACTTTCCTCCTCAATATATGATAAATAAATCAAACTGCAGCATCTTACAAAATAATGGACCAATTGCATATGGATTTACTTCAGAGGGTGGCAAAACAGACAAGTAGACTGAGAAGATGTGTTTCTTTCATGCCTTAAGTGAACAGTAAACACAGGTTTATATTTTATCCTTTTTAAGTTCGAAAATTTATAAATAGTTTGAGTTTTGCAAGCTACACAAAATACAGTATAAAACCCTGATTTGTGGCATTCTAGAAATATGAAATTAAGAGTTAAACTGACCAAATTAATAGAATTAAAAAAGCAACTATAAAATAAAATAAAATAAAATAACTGGAACCAAAGAATGGTCCAGTGACCCATTAAAAAAAATAAAATAAATAATAATAAAAAAAATAGACTATGCAACCAGCAAAAGAATCACTGCAAAATCTTACAGTCTGTCTTTTAGAAATGCACCAAAACAGTGCTATATAATAATAGATAATAGTTTATGTATGTTCAAAATACACTGGATTTGTCCATGCAATGAAAAAAGAACAAAAATGTCCCCCATGCACATGGCGTGCTTTCTACCAATCTACAAAATAAGTGCAGCTGATGGGAGATGCATTCTAGCAGATGAAAATGAAAAGTCATGGTGGTACTGTAGCTGCGAGGCATCACTTGCTGTTCACACTTGACAAAACATTTTCAGACCTGGTGTGTGGAATACAGTTTAACAGCTGGGGGGGGGGGGGGGGGGGGGGGGGGAGTTCGGGGAAGCACTCACACTCTTCTAGGGCTGGCGAAGCTCACAGGGCATATCAGAGAAATGCTTAGCGACAAACGTGGGGCGGTATGTATTACGTGATCCAGACAGCTCAAAGCTTTGGTTTGTAGACTTTAAAAATATGTGACTTAAAGTTTGCCCATGCTAATGCATTCAGATATTTGTGTTGCAATCAAACACACACATAATTAATTCAAATGCATGTCCGTAAGATCATAGGGAAGAGTCATACTAGACCCAAGAGCAGATTTTTTGTGGGTTTGGTGAGAAGTTCCACAGGGCATGTGGCAACACAAGCGTTGAACTTTCTAGAAATGATTCAAGGGTGAAAATTTAGATCACTAACAAGAACAAATTGGCACACATGAATCACAGTGTGCTCTTGGGCTTTTCATTTCTAGAAATGTATTAATATTATGGGCATTAAATTATACGTGTTAGTAAATCTTAAAAAGACAGCATAGATTATTTTTTAGCTCATTATTCCAATGACCAGATGCAGCTAAGCAAACACTACATAATGTGTGTTGGAAAAAAGCATTTACACAAGCATCAATATAAAACTCACTATTCACCCAAATCTCTCAGGACCAATTTGAATTCAATTTAGGATCAATTAAAGTCTTTAAATGACTAAATAAATGAGCAAATAGTCCATTTAGACCTCTGACAGTTTAAGTACAGGCATTAGCTTTAACAAATATTGAGAAACCGAAAAATAAATACACTTTTCAAAGAACAGTGGTTAAATGTGTGAGTCTACTTATGTGTGCACAGATGAACAGATTTTTCATTAATGTATTCAATTATTCTGAATCTAACAAGCTCAACTTCATCAAAATCATTTTATTTATGAGGAAAGCATCTGCTTGGCAAGATTATTTCTTCTGGAAAGTTTTTTTTTTTTTTTTTTTTTTTTGCCAGCAGCAAAATGTCAAAAGTAAGCAAATAGCTAGACTAGAATTAAATGATCAATATTGGGTGACAAATTACGTAAAAAGTACCCCAGGTATATTTGTAGCAATAAGCAAAAATACATTGTATGGGTCAAAAATAATAGCATATTAAAGATCATATTCCATTAAGATATTTTGTATATTTCAAACTATAAATATATTCAAAACTTAATTTTTAATTTGTAATATGCATTGCTAAGTACTTAATTTAGACAACTTTAAAAGACTTTACATTTTTTTTTCACACCCTCAGATTCCAGATTGTCAAATAGTTGAATCTCAGCCAAATATTATCCTATCCTAACAAACCATACATCAATAAGAAGCTTATTTATTCTTTCAGATGATGTATAAAACACTTTTTTTCTTTTTTTTTCATGTTGACCTTAAATCAACACAATACACATGTATATACTGTATGCATGCTGCATTACTAATGCATTATATATGAAGGCTGTACTATATGTATCTGGACAAATTGCACATCATGCCATCCAACTAGATTTTCTGAGAGCCATTTACTGGAACAACAGGAGTCAACAGGATGCTTTGTTATAAGCATTAAATATTCATATGTGCTTCAGTTTATAAATGTAGGAGCTCAATGCATATTATGTAGGTTGAACATGTCGAAATCAGCTGTTCATTGGCAGTGATGCAAAATTAATAGAGGCTTTTTTTCTCTCTCTTTAGATTCCGAACGAGAATACATACATGAACCAATAAAAAAGAAAAACCTAGGAATGCACTCAGTGTTTCATGCACAAAAGAGACATCAGCAGCTATCCCTGAAATCATCCCATTAAGACGATGACTCATCTCGTGGCAAAAGCTCTCCGATAAAGCTGAAATTCCCGCTGTCCCAGCCAGCAGTTCCACACTAACATATGTTTACACAGTGTTGGATATTTAGGACACCCACACACTAGTTTACGCTGCGTCAGAGAACTCACTGAATCTATTTTAGGTGCTAATAATGCGTCACAAAGACAACAAACACAAGCATTAGGAACAGTGACACTGTCATAATAGCAAAAGTTGAGAACCTCTCAAAATACATCTTACACCCTCCAGTCTACCAAATGCACTATTGAGCTGGAATTAATGGATGCCTTTGTTTATTTAGGAATCTGGCCAATTTAATAGCCCAAAAGTTTCACCTCCTGTGTTCCTAATAGACCTACGGGAAGTTTGTTTTATACGTAATCTGCCCTTTTTTAGGTTTTTGTTGATGGAAGCAATTTAATGTCAATATGGAAATGACTGGAGGATCTCATTCCACATTCAAATCTCATTTCATCAGCAAATGTGGATCTGACACCTGCAGGACATTTTCTAAAGTGTTTGATTGGTCAGCATTTCACATTTGATTTGATTATCATCTTGAAGTGGGTTTTGTGAACTGTGACTGATCATGATTTATCATCAGTAATTCAACCGACTATCTTGCCCAATTATCGTGGCGTAATTTTCTTGTGCTTGTGAGACGCCCAACGGTCAACATGTCAGCCTTATTCCTGAAGCTATCGACAGCTTTGTCTGGATGGATCACACTTGAATTGACGCTTTTGTCCATGTGCATCTGGGGATGGCAAAAATAACAGTGAATTATGCAACGCAAGTCATATTTGAGTGAATATATACAGTTGAAGTCAAAAGTTTACATACACCTTGCAAAATCTGCAAAATGTTATTTTACCAAAATGAGAAGGATCATACAAAATGAATGTTATTTTGTACTTAGTACTGACCTGAATAAGATATTTCACATAAAAGATGTTTACACTTAGTCCACAAGAGAAAATAATAGTTGGATTTATAAAAAATTATATTGTTTACATACACTTGATTCTTAATACTGTGTTGTTACCTGAATGATCCACAGCTGTGTTTTTTTTGTTTAGTGATAGTTATGAGAGTCCCTTGTTTGTCCTGAACAGTTAAACTTCCCATTGTTCTTTAGAAAAATCATTCAGGTCTCACAAATTATTTGGTTTTTCAGCATTTTTGTGTTTATTTGAACCCTTTCCAACCATGACTGTATGATTACTGCTCATTGGTTCTTTAGAAGGAAAAACGATGCATTAAGATCCAGGGGGTGAAAACTTTTGAAAAGACTGAAGATGTGTACATTTTTCTTATTTTGCCGAAATATCCTATTTGTTTCATTTAGTACTACAGAAGATACCTGCAGAAGACGAAATAAGTTAAATTAGCCTGATTTTCAAATTCAAAAAGTTTTCATAACATGCATTTTGTATGATCCCTCTTATTTTAGAAAGATAATAAACATTTTGCAAATTCTGCAAGGTGTATATAAAATGTTGACTTCAAATGTATATAATAGAAATTATATTAAAAATTGTTATTATTATTATTATTATTTTTTTTTTCTTCAGATTTTATATTATTAACTAAAACTTGCAAACTTTAAACACATTCAAATTATATTTGTTAGTTAAAATAAAGCTGGGAGAAAAAAATGGAAATGTTGCCTTGGCACCATTGACTTGGCCTTGAAATAAATTATGTAAGTAATGTTATGTAAGTAAAATGGTAAATATATATAATTACTAAAACTAAAATGAAAATGAAAATATGAAAAACTACAATAGTACAATACAAAAACAACATTGTATTCTTTTATTTCATTATTTAAGAAGACTACTGGGAGATTTGTACTACAAAACTGAGTTGCAATACATCAACAGTACAGCTTGCATCGCCAAAATGTCAGAAAACTTTCCCTTGTTTTGTAGCATAGTGTGTTTCTACATGTCATATTCATTAAAGCCATCTGATCTGTGTTAGATCATAATGCCAGAACACTGTCAAACCGACACTTGAGTGATGGAATCTGTTGACAGCTTGTCCCATGGCCAACACTGCCTCCGCTGCAGAGACAAACAGACCTCAGCCTATTTGTGTCATGATCAATACTTTGTCATAGTACATTACTCAAGACGCTTTTACAAGCCACCTATATTCAAGTCAACAAGACCCCCCATTTACTCAATCAGAGAAATGAACTGTAACAACAGTGCGTGAGTGAAATAGGCAAACGAAGCTGGCCATTTGGAGTTTTTGTTAAAATCATGAGTGTTAAAGGTCTCTCATTTGAGCTTACAATATGAATTAAACAGCTTTTCAGTATTGTTTAAAGATTTATTAGCTCTGAAATCTGCTGTTATTTGGGATCTCTTTTCTAATTGTGAATGCAATGGTCATGAAATTTAAATTTAATAATGGCTAGTTTGGAACAATCTGTACATTAAATATACATGAAGTGTGCTTTGAGAACACTATTAATACTGTGCCAAGATGACAATATGTTTGAGTTTCTTACAGAAACATTACACCCAAAATTCAGTTAAGTAGTTCCAAACCTGATTGATTGATTGATTGATTGAGAATTTTCACACCGCTCATGTGCATAAAATTACAATTCATAATGACCCAGGTAACAAGGAGGCATTTTCAAAATATTGGCTAGGTATCGTTCAGGTTAACTTTCAGAGCAGACGTTAAATTAATAGGATGTTAGTTCAAATGTATCTATTAAAAATACCCTATTTATGCATTGTTCATGGAACTTTTATTTATTTATTTATTATTATTATTATTATTATTATTATTATTATTATTATTATTATTATTATTATTATTATCTTTGAAACATTTTGGAATGTTCATTTTTAAAATGTTACTACTTATTTCAGAATGTTCAGAGAACATTCAAAATAACATTGCTATAATTGCAAAATGATAAAATAGAATGTTCTGTTAATTCGCATAACCAAGAAAAAAAAAATGTTTTAAAACATTTATTTATTTATTTATTTTTTATTTTTAAACTAACAGAGAATATTAGTAAAAGTACAGATATCTTACCAGAAAATTACTTGAAGTCACAATTTAGAATATTACTTGAGTCTTATGTGATATTTATTGTGCTTAAGTACAAAACTTAGAAAAAACAACTTATATTTATATTCCATTTAGAATTTTTGGGGTAAGAATAAGAAGCACTTCATCTGGTACTTAATGACTTTCATTCCAGCATAAGAAAACATTTCTGGAATCTGCATCTGAAATAGCATTCAGATGTATGTATACAGTTCAGTGTATCTCAGAGGGGACATGGATGCATTTAAACTGCAGTTACAGATGCGTAAATAGTCCTACTCTTTTGTTTTTTAACATAAAACGTTGAATACTGATATTTGAAATAATTTAAGACATGGACAAAAATAGTTGCAATTTGAATGGCAGCAAGTGACTGTTAATGAGTGAGTCATTGAGATTCAACTGATTCATTCAGTCGACTCATTCACTGAAGAACAAAGAATTTGTGTCAATGAGTGAATCACTGAATCATTTGTATCAACCGATTTGTTCAAAAAGCTGATTCATTCAATAAGTAAACACTGTCCATTGCTCAGAGATGCAAAACAGTGATGTGATATGTGTTTGAAACTATTTTCGTTAACAAAATTGAGCAAAAACAAGCAATATTATGTCTAAAATGTAAGTCACTTATTGCTTTACTGAACTTGTATACAATGATTATTAAATGTGTTATCATGTTGATATCTGCAGAAAAACGGTACACTTTGACTTTTAAGTTATATATATATATATTACCTATGTTAAATTCTATAAATATAAAAAGCATACAGAAGCATTTTTGCCATCTACACTTTAGAATGCCAGGAATTTTCAATTTTACTAGACAAATAAATCAATGTGCGTGCACTCTGTGTGTGATTTGGTGATATAGCCTTCTTGATAATGTCAGATCGCACATCATTACAACAACACTTACCATATTATCGCAGAAGATATACTGTATCGCACACACCTCAGACTCGACTTGAGTGAAAAATGAATAATCTGCAGTTGTGCGCATATGAGCAAATGTGTTTTTTTTACGAGTCCAAGCAATGTAGTTGATAGAAATGTAGTTGAGTAAAAGTAAAAGTATGCTGAAATATAAGAACTCAAGTAAAGTAGTAAAGTAGTATTACTTTGTTACATTACCCCACTGCCTGAACTAGAGCACAGCTGTTCTGCAAAGTAGAATGGGAAGTTTTACTCTATATTTGTAAAAAGTGTCCTACTTAAATCCACTTGTTAAAGGGGGAACATGAGCTTTTAACCCTGCAGTGAGCTGTCAGTGACTCAGTGGTATAAGCAGCCTTGCCTATAGCAGAAAATTGGGCTCCACCAGCCTGGCAAAGACTTACCGTTGACGCAAGCTCCCAATCTCGTACATCTAGTTTAACCAAGCTCAACAGGGCATATTTTAATGCCTGAATCGCTGCGAAAATTTCAATGTAGCTATAAACCTTGTGCTGCTGAAGCATCCACTATTCATAGGAGAGAATTTTCTTTATCTCAGCTCTGCACTGGCTTGCATGACAAACACCATTCGCCTCCAGTACAGATGACACGGGCGTCTGGGTGGTGATAAGTCCCTCTGAAACCAATGATCAATTATGTGGAACTAATCAGGAACCACACGAGCACTCTCCATATGGTGCGCTTTCCCACATTACATTCTCAGATTGAATCTCGGTCTTGAGACACAAGGATTTCGAGTTGCGGAGGATTTCCGGTCTCTGGGGACACAGATGCGTTCATTTCCAACGAGGGTCCTGAATGTGTTTTCCTTTTGTTTGTTATGAGCTTTGATGGAGTTCCTTTCTTTCAGCAATCACCTGCAAATATTGAATGGGGTAACAAAGTCAACATGAAACCCTGTCAGTCCTCCTTAAGGACGCCATATATATGGCCACACATGCACACACACATACTGTACCACCATTTGCAACTGGAACAGCTTCAATCCTGGAGTGCTGCCATAAGAGTCTTGAAGTGTGTGTGTGTGTGTGTGTGTGTGTGTGGTTGTGGAATATTGCACCATTCTTCAAGAAGAAAAGCCTCCAGTTCTTTGAAGGATGAAGGAGGATGAAATCTACTTTGCACTCTGGGCTCCAGAATTACCCATAACGCTTCGGTGATGTTCAGATGGTGACTGGGGAAGCCACGCAAGACATTTGACTTGCAGAGCATTTGACTCACGACAATGCGGACATGCAATCATCAAAACTAATAACTCCCACAACATGGCTGTGCACATCATTATGTTTATCCGCTGGAAAACACACATTGTTTGATTTAGCATTCTTTAGCTTTCTCCAAGCATAAACCTGATTTAGTATACGGTTAAAAAATGACACGTCAGAATATATTTTGTTTCATGACGACGGTGGCGAGGCAGAAATCGCCAGCTGGGGGATCTAGGGATCTTCCATTCTGTGCCGACTTTCTGGAATAATTGAATGGGTTGGATTCCTAGGGAATGCATGAAGTGATCAAATGCATACTTTCAGTCCAATGCAAGTTGCAAGAAATGCTTCCAATCCAATGCAAGAAGAGCTGCAAACTGGTCAGTGTGACACAACTTCAATCCAGTAAAAAGTGATAACACTGATAAATACTTTCAAGTTTTGACCAGTAACTGACAAATCAAACGTAACTATTTTGTTGAAATGAAAAAAAAAAAAAAAAAAATGTACCAAACTATTGAAGTACTGAAATCTGTTTTATACTTTTGTAATGCACTGATAACCACCATAAGCAGGTGGTGATGAGAAAGTCACATGATGAACCAAAGCCCATCACAAGCAGCTTTTAAATATTAACATATATAGAAGGTCATTCACACAAACACTAAACGCCATAATATTAACACACATGGAACTGCAATAATGCAATAAACAATAAACATTAGCAATAAAAGTTAATTTAAAATGCATTTATTTGTGTAAAAGTTTTTTGAGTATTTTTTTCCCTATGGCAACAATTTTTAAAAAGACATACCATAACAAATTAGCAATACAAAATGCTATCCTTTAATGTCTCCACAACAACTCTCAAATAAACCTGTGCATCCTGCATAATAGTAGGAACATTGCTTCACAGCAGGCCATTTCAAGTCCAGCAATGATTGTTCTGAAATGTATTATTGTGGTGATGAATTTATACACAATCTCTACTTTGATGGCTGTAACAGCTTGAAATGGCTTGAATTAAGATACAAAACTTTTCCGGAAAGGATTTGCCATGCCGACAGTTAGTATGCTAAAGCACAGCATGCTAAATGCCAGATATGCACAAGAAATGCAACGCATGTATTCGATATTTAATATGATAAAATGCAGTTGATTTGTTTTGTTTTTCTCTGGACATTTCCAAACCGTAATATGCTGACAGTTACGGTTGGGTGCACCAGTTTTCACTGGTTTGGCCTTGGATGCAAGCAAATTCCTGATGCCAGCTCTGCCATTTACTTCAGCCTTCAGGTTGACATATAATTTTCCATTTTCATGACCAATGCACCTGCAATTTGGACTCCTGCTGTTTGGTCTCTTGGAACTCGGGTTTATTGCCTCGTAGTGCTTTGAAAACTCGCATATTAAATAAGTGGTAATTGTCAGACCTCTTTATAGCTGTTACATCAAAAAAAACTGGCAATCAATCTATTGTATTTCTCCTGCGCAGCTACATTTAGAACTTTAAAATTAAAGTTCATTCTTGAGTGATATTTCTGCTGTTTTGTCCACCTAGTCATTGTGAAACTTGAATGATAAGGGGCAAGTGCTTTTCTCAAGAGGACAATAGTAATAAAAGACATCATTAACTCTGCAGTTCACAGGTTACCCCAATCTGAGGTCTGTTCATTGGCTAACAAAAAAAAAAAAAAAAAAGGTCTGGCAATTAACAACTGCAGTCTGCAGTCAGCACATTATCACCAGCAAAATTAGTGTTTCCTTCCCAAAGAACAAAAGGTAGATGCTTAACGTTTAAAATGGCATTTCTGTACATTTGGATATAAGCTGAAATGTTCAATACAGGTGTCATGGAGATACTCCATGATAATATGGACTGTGGAGCACGTTCCCTCATGCGCACACATGTACACACATAACATAATATAATAGAATGGACTTTGAGTTTAAATGTGAGATTGTGTGTTTTGTCTAAAAGCCTGTACATGTTCTGTTATTTGTTTAATATTTATAAATTGGTCATATACTTACAAATAATCACAGGACATAAAATACAGTGCAATATATTTTTATTCATATCTTTCCCGTTCATTCATATGTCATTTCCCCACTTGGTATGTTCCTGTAGACGTCACGGGACTGTTCCATTTCCTCATCTGTAACAAAATGCATATCTGGTTATTTCTTTGTGTTTTGTTTATGTTTGAGAGAGATGTGTTTGTAATGCGTTAGCAGTGGCGTGTCTATGAATGTTTAAGTTGTGTGTGTGTGTGTGTGTGGGTGTATATAGTAAAATACAGAAACTTACCTGTCAGGTGGTAGGCGGGGCCACCAGGTTAAGATGGCAGCCTGTACATTCACCAAAGGGGGTGAGTTAGTGGTGTGAGCGTGTCTGAGTCTGACAACTGAAAGACGCTGTTTTAGCAAAAACTCTCGTATATATTGTATAGTTTTGTTTATTTATTTGATTTATTTGTGTATATAGCGCTACTTCTGCACTGTGGACTTTCGCACAATAAAACCGGCCTCTAAAGGACTTTTCCAGCGTTTCAGTCAGTTTTTGCCTTCCACCGCACGGCTCATCCACAACAACAGGCCATCCAAGATTATTATATATATATATTTTTTTTTCTGAAATGTACTCATGATTACGACATTCAGGGAGTGTGGAAAGTTAAATCCAAACTTCAGAGAATAAAACCAGGCAGTAGCCTTTTCAGAAAATGCCTCTGACAGACTGTAACACAAAAATATGAGGAATGATTAAGCAATTGTTCTATACATAATAGCTGTGATTGGTATTCAAAGTATAGAAATGCACTCTTTTATGCAGTTATTTACTTATCACAAGTCTGGCATACCTGCCTTCACTCTGTACAGCAGATGACAAATTCATTTCGCAGAAGCCATTGAGAGTGTGAGGAACATGCCTTTGTTTTTATGTTTGATTGTGTCACGTCTTTGCACGGCAGATATTAATGCGAGTCCAGAACGACTGCAGAGAAATTAATGCAACAGAAAAGTGTGAAAAACAGTTCCACCAAAAGAGGTTATGTATTGTGGAAACATGTTGCTAGAAGTGTATACGTGAAGATGTAAATAAACACGAGGCGGCCAACGTCGCAGGACTTGGCTCCTAATTTCTAATAAGTGGGTGTCGGGAGCCACTCTCGCTTTCCAAGAGATAAAATAAGTTTATAAGAAGAATTCAGAGTGCTAAAAACATTACTCTTCATAAGAAAGAAAGCATTCTGATATACTCATGTGCTAATAATTATGGGCTATTGTGTCTCATGATATGGTCAGCTAGCTTTTTAAGTACTGAATGCTGCATATTGCCTGCTGCATGTAAAACAGCATGGAAGTGAAAAATAATAACAGCAGGCATTATTTAGTGGCACCTCAATCTTTTTTGTGCATTTTAAATACATTTTTGACTTGAGTTTTTGCAGTATGAAGAAATATTAAGTCAAAAAAGGGATGCTAAAAATAGTGGCTGGTTAATTTCCCACAAAAAAAAAAAGTTAATACTAAAATCTAATCTAATCCCTAGTCAAATTTGTGAATGTCAATCAGAAATGTTCTGTCTCTTGTCCTTATATTTTATTTACTTTTAACAGGGAGGTTTTAGGAATTAATTATACTTAATACATACTTTTAATGTCCTTAAGATAATACCTAAATTCATTGAGGTTGAACTCAAAAGTGGTAAAAGGAACACTCCACTTTTTCTTTTTTTTTTTTTTTTTTTTTTTTTTTTTTTTTGAAAATAGGCTCATTTTCCAATTCCCCTAGAGTTAAACAGATTAGTTTTACCATTTTCGAATCCATTCAGCCGTTCTCCGGGTCAGCCATTAGCACTTTTAGCATAGATCATTGAATCTGATTAGACCCTTAGCATCTCGCTCAAAAATGATCAAAGAGTTATGATATTTTTCCTATTTAAAACTTGACCATATCAGCCTAGAAAATCGCAACTTATCAATTTTAGTTGGTCTTAGTACATGATGTAACTACAAAAGTGTCTTAAAAAAAGTTTTAAATAAGAAAATTACCAAAACTCTATGGTCATTTTTGAGCGAGATGCTAACGGACTAATTGGATTCAACGATCTATGCTAAGCTATGCTAAAAGTGCTACTGCCAGACCGGTAAAACTCGGAAAACGGTAAAACTCATCTGTTTAACTCTAGGGAAGTTGGAAAATTAGCATATTTAAAAAAAAAAAAGTTGAGTGGTACTTTAACACATATGCCAACACAACCAATGTCAAAAACATCATAACAACAGGGAAAAAAATATATAAAAATAAATGATTTATTGCTTATAATTAGTGACTGTCTGGTTTATGTCTCTGCTTAAATGAATATGCACATTTGAACACAATTTTTCATCTTCAAATCTAAGTACGGTCTCATGTGGTTAACAGATTTTGCTACACTCTGTGTGAAACAAACCAATGAGAGAATAGAGACATCAATATGGTTACCAAAAGCATGCATTTTCTCAAAAATGTAACTTGCCTTTATATAAATGTTAATTTATAAATATTTTATATATATATATATATATATATATATACTTTTTTTTTATTTATTTTTTTTCCTGAATTATTTGACAAATAGAACATTCAAAAGAACATTTTATTTGAAGTAGAACATTTTGGTAACAATGTAAGGCTAATTAAAAGTCTTTACTGTTGCTTTAATTGATTGAATGATTAAAAATGACAATATAAAGTATATGAAATTAGTCAAAACAATAAAATTATTAAATTCTTGAAAAGGGTACTTTATATATACAGTGTCACAGTGAAACCTCCCAATAAACAGCCTATATTAAAGGAGAGAAATCGTTGCAAAAAAGCAAAAGGTACCATAAATTGCTACCAAACTTTTGATGTGTATTGATTTTTGTTTGAGGAGTCATTCAACTGACCAGAGAAAAAAAAAAAAAAAAAAAAGTAATACCAGTAGAAAAAATAAGGAAAGCACTTTGCCCTCAAGTAACATCTACAGTACTAGTTGCTGTGTCTGCATATATAGTAACATACGTCAACATAAACTACAATCCACATTGTCAAAGGATAAAAGGCTATGTGAAAATGTGAATATGACTCACAATGTCCCTATGGTCCTTATTTCCTGCCTTAGACTTGCTTTCTGCTGGTACAATGGCTCAGTCCTTTGAACTGCTGCTGTATCACATCCTGAATCTCTGGGAAGTCAGTTCACCCCCTACAGCTCAAAGAGCATATGCACACAGTGAGTCCAGTTCTAATCTAGTGGCTGGACCTAATGATTGATTGCATACTGAGAAGTGCCGTCACCTCTACTGAGAAAAAAAAAAAGAGTGAAAGAAATGCTCATCAAGAGGCCGACAGAGGAACTGAGAACAGCTGATTGTAGTAGACTGGTTAACTCGGAGGTATAATTTTCTAAATGTAGATCATTAAAGGCCTACTAATTCCATAAGAAATGTGACCATCAATCAGTTTTATGTGTATTTTCATGCATTTTCAATGGACTATATAGTGCTATCATTTACTATATGGTTGAACAAAACTATTTCAATAGTTAGGAATAATATAATATAATATAGGCTCATAAGATATAACAAAGAAGGAGACAAATCAGATAACTTATCAAAAAATGTCTATTTATTAAAAGAAAAGCAAATCAAAGAAAAATAAAAGAAAACATCTTGAACAACTGAACGCAAATCTAGGAGAGGAGACCCTGCAGAGATGGAAGGAAACTGCTTAAAAGCACCCTTTCTATCCAATAAGTCAAAGATAACAAAATCGTAACTTTCTGATAAACTGGCACTAAATATTCCTAAGAAAAGTAGGAGAAACCACTGATGATAATAATTTTCATATATAATAAATTACTTGTGTCTCAGTGCAAGCAGATGAAACACAATAAATGCAGTCATTGCTTTCGGAGGTGGATGTCTGTTATTTGGGAACGCAGTAGTGTAAGACAGTTCTCTAAGGCAATTGCACAGAAAAACTTAGACAACAGATTTTGCTCAGGCATTTAGTAAGTAATAAGGCTATTTGTGGTGAAAGAAGGTTCATCAGATTATAAACAAGTAAGAAAGAGGTGGTTCTTTAAAGAACCTTTGACTGAATGGTTCTTTGTGGAACCAAAAACGTTTTTTCTATGGCATCGCTGTAAAGAACCTACTAAATTTTTAAGAGTGTAGTAGTTAAGAGGAACTCTTACTAGACAGTGCGTCAGCAACTACATTGTTGGTACCTTTACAGAAAGAGGTACCAATGAGTCTTTGATTGGAACCATTGGACACTGTTTCTACACACACCTCAAAATGCTGCAAATATAATGCCTCTTTCTCAACTACAGAATAGTTCAACTGATAAGAGGAAAACTGTTCAGAAAAATAACTGACATGGCCGTGAATACCCTCACCGTGGGCCTGTAACAATACGGCCCCCACACCCACGTTACTTGCATCTACATACAACCTAAAAGGATGATCAAATCGAGGAGCTGCTAACACAGCAGCCTCAAAAGCTTCCTGACAGGTAGAAGTCCAAACAAAAGCTGCTTTTCCTTTCAGCAGATCAGTGAACGGGGCTAGCACGGTAGAAAAAATCCTGCAAAATCGCAGATAGTAACCCACTAACCCTCCACTAGTAAACCTTTTTTTTTTTTTTTTTTTTTTTTTTTTTTGTCGCTTTGATGTTAATAAAGTCAAAAAGTTTAAAATAAAAAATGCTTAGCGGAAGAAATCTTTTTCACACAACACTATCATATGGCTTTGGAAGACTGTTTATTAACTCTTTTTATGATTGAACAGGTAACTAAACAATGACAAAATGAGCCAAATCTCAGCAAATTGCACTCTGGAAAATACCTATACACGTTCCCGGAAAAAAAGAAAACTTGTTCTGTATACTGGTAAACGCTGTAGGATTGTACTGGGCCTCCCACACATATGTAAATTTTGCATGAAATAAAGCATTAGTACAGCATGTTAGTGCAAAGTAGCTCCTGTATCTAGATTCAATGTGGTTTGTCATGTCCACTTCAGAGGCCCGTCCTTCATAGTATTAATTTGGCCACAGCATTATTGGGAGAATACAGCTGTCAAACCATTTAAAAGTCTCTTGAGCTTCACAACAACATCCACAAGCTACAAGCTCATTTTAAACTTCTGAATAATTCACACTGTCATGCTGACCTTGTTTTGAAGTGTGTTAAGATAAATAATTAGCTCTATTATAGGCTTGATTAGAAAGGCAGCGGTAAACTAGTCGATATCGGTTCTGAATGTATAATGCATCCAGTAGGCGACTCAATACGTGAACGCTTGAGAGCTCATATAGTGCATGCAGTAAGTAACAATACGGCAGATCAATCTTCGGGTGTTTTCTACAGCAGAAACAAGAGATAGACAGGGGAGAAAAGACGAGAGAGGATATTAGACAGATAGAAAGATAGATACGGACAGCGAGTGAAAGAAACCCAAATGAACAATGGCTCTGTTTAGTTTTGAGTGGGCAGGAGAGGTGAGTAGTGTGTGCACTTCTTTGCCGCAAGAGTATTTATGAATCTGATGATAATTGCATAATTATCTACATAGGTTATATCCTTAAAAAATGAATATTGAGAAGGCAAAGAATAGGTCATCCAAGTATGAATCATAACAACGATATTTCTGCAATGTTGTGATGTGCATTATTGCATATTATGTTTTAATTTAGCAAAATATAAGTGTTTAAAACTACAAATATAAAGTGAATTTCACCTCATAAAACATATTGTAACAATAAAATATGATATCACATAGTTGCGTAAGGAGCATTTTAAAGCATCTCAGGCATGTTTGGCTAAATAAAGCTTCATCACATGTTTCACGGAGAAGGCACACCGAATGCAAGGTATTGCGAGGTCTCAAAGTGTATCCTTTTAAAACCATTTTAAAATCAGACATTTTGGTGGAAAATGTACATTAAAATCATATTACAAAATGTTTTCATTCATGAATTATAAATATTTCAGTTTGCATTTCCATTCTATGTTTAAAAAAAGGGAGTGACAGTTAAAGGGTTAAAGACATTTTATCTGGATTTTTTTTTTTTTTTTTTGTATTCCCTACAGCATATGCTGGTTAGGTATGTTTTGAAGCATATAAGCTGGTTTAAACTGGTTTAAGCTGGTCCTTAATTGGTTATGTGCTGGTTATGAGCTGGTCCTGAGCAGGAGCTAGTTGCTTTGGACCAGCACATGACCAGCTTAAACCAGCTCATATCTTATAACCAGCTCATGACCAACTAAGGACAGCTTATACCAGCTCAAACCATCTGCCATGTTTTAAAACATACATAAACAGCATATGCTGTTTTTTTTTTTTTTTGACAGGGTTAACATGAGTTGAAAGTCAAGTATCATGCTCTTCAGTTGAGCAGTGCTGTTTGTAGAAGATGCTGACTATGTAGTGTTCCAAACTGGTCACTTAAAAGGTAGCAGTTCAGTTAAGACACTGCTTCAGAAGTTACCAGTCTACATATGTAATAGACAGTAAGACAGCTCACCAGGTTTTGAAACGGACCCGTTATGTAACGCCAAAACATCATGCGCCTCCATATCATCTTCTTACAAATGCCTCTAATTACAAGATCTTGTAGTCGTCAATATTTCTTGATTCGTCTGGTTCCTTATACACTGCAATGCAATTCAACCCGCCCCTGTCCTTTATCTGTAATAGAGCCCACCAGCTACAAATCAATATAGTGCTACAAGATAACAATGGACAAACTCACAGTGTTGACCATCTCTTGGTGTAGGCGCTGTAGAAAAGCTTTATGTTTCATGAGTTGTTTGGTAAGGCCTCAAGGCTAATTGCTTCTCAATCAGTAAGCTCAGTTTTATTTGGGAAGAAGTGCAGAAATCTCACACATACGGCGGCGGGTTGGTGAAACAACAGAGAAGCACATATTGAGAACTAAGAGGTTCATCCCTTTGAACTTTGAAATTGTGCTCTAAAAATGTCAGCGGCGTGCCGAAAAATGCATTGCACGCACGGACGTCGAATATAGTCTTGAGAGTAGTGTGTTAAGAGCTCTAACCTTTTCCACAAACCACAGCAATTTAAACAGCACAAACCCTCTGACTTCATCTCTCTCTAACTCTCCGCCATCTCCTCTAGCTCTGGAAGTCTCCTAATGCATGCCGGATAAGTATACTATAAGTTTCAAACAATTTTGTCGACGTTTACTTTATGACAACATCCAAAAATAGTCTAGATTTACGCTATCATACACAATCAAGAAGGTGACAACAAGTAATATACATTCATTTATGGTCTGGCCTGATAGCACTCTGCCAAAGCCGGAGATGTGCACTTGGGAGTAACTGCCTTTTCTGCATGGGTGAGCATCCGTAATCCCGCTTGACAAGCATATATCGCTGTCTTCGCATCAGGCCGGGCGAAGCAATCGGGTTAGAGCAGGTTTGTTCCTGTGACCTTGGCTGTCAGAGCATGCACGCTGAAGTTGGCCCCACTGGGGTGAACACTGTGTCGAGGTGGACTTGACCGCTTTGGGTCACTGTAGAAAATCTTGTCACATGCTGCAACATTGTGCATACATAAGATGTGCTATAATTATCATTACTTCAGACAGAGCTGAAGACTTTGGGTTGCCAGTTGCACCATATTAGGTGGAGAATCCAATGTTCTGCATATCAAACTATAGTTAAATGACACAATTATTCTGCAATATCTAATTGTTATGCTTGCCAGTTGTCCTGTATTACCAACACATTCTCACTCCAAACTCGTCACATACTGACGCTTGGTCAGGACCCCTTGGTCACTTTTTGACACTCAGGGTACCCCTTTAGCGTCATATCACTCAGGGTCCTCCATTGTTTTCAGTTGTTTGTCTTAATTTAATGGATTGCGTGCATTTGTAAAAAATAGAAATAATTTTATATAAATGTATACTTTGGAGCACCTAATCCCACCCCAACCCTAAACCTACCCACTTTTGAACAATATAAAACACGTACCATGCAAATATAAGTACAGTCACAGGTGTTTATTGCAAAACTGACCATAAACAAGCAGTATAAAAGCATAACGAACAAGTCCTGTTGCATCCCTAGTCTTCTGAAGCCATACACTCTCTTTATGCAAAAAACAGAAGGCTTAATTGCTGAAAATGATCCCACTGCAATAACGTGCTCACATCTCATTCAAAAAGATACTCCCGAACGTTAGCATGACTCAATTGGTCACAAGACACACAAGAACCAATGGCATTTCACAACAGCATGACACAATTGGTCACGAGACATCCGAGAGCCAATAGCATTTCACAACCAAGGCTTGCTTCTTCTGGCGACATTTTTTGAATTTGCGCACCAGTTTTGCCAAGTCCACGGTTTTCCCACGGAATTGGGCTACTTTACCACTGTTTTCGCGGGTTGTTTTTCATGTTCGTGGGTTGAACCCCAATAACGCAATATTCAGCCCCTGGAATGCTCATTTTTACCAGGGGAACCCCGCCAAAAAGGTGTATTTTACCCCCCGATCACGATTTTTAATGGGGGACCCCCTCAAAACATGATTGGGCTACTTTTGAGTAGCAATTGGGCGGGTTTTGTTGTAAAAACCTGGCAACCCTGTCACACACAGACAGACTGCAGTGCAGCATACATGACGGCGGAGGGAGACGGCGATCGCGTCTATTCTTCTCACAAATCAATCAATACTTTTTGAAGAATTTTAATAAATATAGTTGCATCTGCCTGTTATATCTTGTGTTTTGTTGACGACATGGTTAGGTTTAAGGGCAGAGGGGTTACATGTGTAATTAGTGTAATATAAATAAAACTATTGTGACTGTTTGCACTGAAAAAAAAATCACACTCCAACATATATGCAATAGTAGCAATATTATTACCTAATATATAATTGAAATAATGACGATACAATTGCCAGTGCCTTTCGCGTCAGCACATTGATGCCAAGGATTTCTTATTTAAAGCACTGGAGGACCCTGCAAGTCGAAAAAAGGCGCTAAAGGGGTACCCTGAGCATCAAGAAGTGACACCAAATGGTCCTGACCAAGCGTCAGTATGTGACGAGTTGGGAGTGAGAATGTGTTGGTATTACCTAGGAGATCCTGTTTTTTAATCAACAAACATTTCAAACTCATATGCCGATTGCACAAACTTTCCTATAAGAAAACAACCATGCTATTATTTCCAACAGTTAGGTCAGCCAAAGATGGATGTCAAGTTTATGGTCAATGAAAAAGCTTATATATCAAACTTGACCACAAGAACAACAGATTTACTTTTTAATCAAGATCGCAATTGCCAACCAATTTCAAAAATGTAATGATACATTGTTCTTGCAATTATTGTGTAAACACACTTTATATATAAAAGTGTTTAGACACACATTTTGGTGATAAATAACTGAATGAGATTTTAAAAAAAGAATATTTAAAACGTTTGTCTTGTTTTTAATAAATAAAATTGTGATTTTACACTTAAAACAAGATACAATCACGTAAAAGTAAATTATTTCCTGTTGACTCAAGTTTAACCTAAATTTTAACCCCACTTGTTTTAAACACTTCATTTTGCTAAATTTATCAGGGGCAACAAGACTTAATTGCATATAAACTTGCCCACAAAAATAACAGAATTACATTATTATTCTATAAGCAATTTCCAAAAAAAAAAGTAATATACATGTGCAAGATATGTTTTCATAATTGCAATTATGGTGTAAATGCACTTTATATCTTAACCTTAATCTAACTGTCACCGTCCCACCTGTAGGACGCCTAGGTTTATTCACCATTTTACAAATAAATCCTAATTTAATCATGACAAACTTGTTGGAAAGGCCTAAGACTCCTAAATAGATATTTAACCATTTTTGTGTGGTACAAATTTTGTAGGAAAAGTAATAGATTAATTTATGACAAGAGTGCACCTCAAAAATCTACTTCATAACCTTTGTCACAACAAGACTTTCTTTGTTGCCTTTTTCTCTATTATGCTTTAGAAATCATACTTTTTAGCACTTGAAAACTTAAAATCTCAAAATCCATCCTTTGAAGACCTTTAAAATCAGACATTGCACTATGATGGAAAATGCACATTAAAATCACATCACAAAATGTTTTTGTTCATGAAATAAATAAATAAATAAATAACTAAAAAATTCATGCCTATGTTCAAAAATGGAGGTGACAGTTAAAGGGGGCATAACAAACACAGTTTCTCATGTTAATCTCATGTTAATCATGAGTACCTATAGAGTAGTACTGCATTCTTTATATTTCCAAAAAGTATTTAGTTTTATCATAGTTATAAACGAAAGATACTGCTTTACGATTCTCTTCAAAAAAGGCCAAGCTTCTGGAGGTGCGCTGTGGGCGGAGCTAAGTTCGACTCGCACTCGCACTCGGATTGCCAATAAAACACACGTCCTCTGGTCGACGTGTGCGCAGGCGCGCTTTTCCGGGAGATATGCTCATATAGGGAGTTCCACCATCATCTACATCATTAGATCCACAATCGAAAAAAAAAAAAAATAGCCGACACTTGTACAAACTCGGAAGTAAGATTTTCGGCACAGAAATTCTCTGTCATTCATCCAAATTATTTTTTTAAACTTTGGCCATGTTTAGCATGAGAATCCAACTCTTTAACACTGTAAACAACTCTGAATACATTAAACACCATTGTACCCTTCCTTTTAAAGGGTTAATAAAAAGTGTTTAGACAGACTCTTTCTTGATAAATAACAGGATGAGAAACACACACACACACACACACAGTTTGAATACATAGTAATTATGTAAAAATTAGTGGATGTACATTTGAATTATGATGAAAATCAAAGCATCTCATAATTTAATAATGTGTTTCTGTATTAACTGCTGTTTTGAATTTGGGTGGTGAGACAGTAGAAACACTTCATGCAAGTCAACATGCAATATGTCATTGTAACCTTAGAAGGTGCTTGCAGTGATATTTCTAATAAAAGCAGCTGGTGAATATATGGTTCAACAAACAGATAAGTGAGACAGCTCAAAATTTAGTTTGAAATCTGCCAGCTTTGTTTGGAGCCCCACACAGTTGGTACAAGGTACTCAGGTGTCACACAGATATTGCAAGATTGGTCAAGGCCAGAAATTCAATTCTTGGCAAAGACGCAACTCTACAAAGGAAATGATGCAACGTTAGCACTGAGTTGCCCCACAGAAAGAACCTTGACATTGTACTTTCACACCATGTGAAATTCATTGCAAAGCTTGTAAAGTTTGCCTCGGCAAGCTGAATGCAGATGCTGCTGAAATCCGCTGATAGTGATTGTGCGAGCAAACAAGCAATATGTGATAAAAACCAGTATTATCACCTTGCAAAGCTTAGCCTGAGAGTGGAGATGATTTCTTTTCACACTGGGTGATATGATTCGGTGAATGCAATATGAAATGAAGAACACTGGGGTGTCAGAACTGAAATGATCAGATTATTGATTAACTTTTTCTAGTGCTTTGAAAATTATTAATGCAGCATAATTGCACTAAAGCTATGACAACTGAGCCTAAATGTTTTTTTTTTTTTTTTGCATTTACTCCATTTGTGCAGTAAATTTGCATTCATATAACTTTTTAAAATTTTAAATGTAAAAGTTTGTTTTGTAATTTAAAACTTTTGTATGGAAGTCAGTTTTCACCTCAAAGTAAAGTAAAATAAATAAATGATATAAATAAACAGTTTTCTATTTTTATTTTTATATATTTTTTAATTATTTAGATTTAAAATTTGAATAATTATGAAATATTTGCTTTTTTACAATGATACAAAAAAAAAAGGTATGAATAAAGAACTGCTTTCTCATAATACAATCCAACACTACAATGCAAAACAGAACAAAATAAATTAAATGCTAACACTTACCTTTCTGCTGTTGTTTTCCCTCCAATATGATGTCACTTCCTGAAACATGATGTCATTCAGGAAGTGTTTTTTTGTTTGTTTGTTTGTTTGTTTTGTTTTTGTTTTTGTTTTTGCTAAATGGATTTTAGAAACAGGATAAAACAGAAAAGTGAATCAGAGTTCCTGAACTAATTTGTGGGAGAGAATGTAAATAAAAAAAAAAAATAAAAAATAAAAAATAAAAAAAAAGGAGGAGGGAGGGGAGGGCCGGTAATTCATCTTGATCCACACTCCATACCAGTTCGTGACAGAAATACACCATTTTGTTGTTTGTCAACTGCCAATAACATTTCAAGAAGAAGAAGGTGAATTGGGGACAGAAAAAGCCTAATAAATGACAACCATCAAACAGATAAAAGAAATGGCTTGGAAAATTTTGATTAGTGAAAAGATAAAACAAAGAAACATCCAGAATAAATTGACCCTTTTTCATTGTAGCAATCAGTGCGCCTTGAGGACATGACAAAAATGACAACATCCACTCAAACCAAAGTAAGTAACTATTTAATATTCATCCCTATGTTTGCTCAATTATGATATTGTGATTAAAAAAATGCAAATGTAGTGTTTTATCTACATTAAGATTAAGGGATGTGAAAATGCACTGAATACAGTAGCAGGAGTGACTCCAGAAACATGCACAGAAACTAAATCGGTTTTCCTTGTGAAACAACATGTCGTGCGTGTCTGAAATCTTTCTCTGTCATTACCTTTGCAAGTGTGGAAGAGCGTCTTTCTGATGAAAGCAATGACAGGCAGGACTAAGAAGTAGTGGCGTGAATACGGCAGCCTATAATACTCCATGCATATGGATGCCTCATCGCCATATGGACGCAAAGACAAGGACATCATCAAGGTAGACAACACCTGGTCGCACGATTTTCTGTTACCCCTTAATATATTCCGTCACCAACTTCCATGAACATGCGTGTCACTTTAGAACAATAATTAGACATCTGATGCACCGTAAGGGGTCTGGGGAACATGAACTCCACCGAGTCCCCGGAGGAAAACGAATGTTCATCATTATGCATTAGATTGTTTCCAAAGGCCTCTTTCAGCGGGAACAATCTCCATTCGGCTCGTAAAAATGATCAGCGCAAGTTCATCCAGCCTGCCGCCTGCCAGTAATGAGAAATGGACACACATAATGGGGCCTGAATGGGTTTAAGTGAGGGCTAGTGAGTCATATTATCAGAGAGTGCCCAGTCGACTGCCAATAACTTGAAGGATTCCTGTGCAGGTATCGATTCGTCTGTAGACGCGTTCAACTTTTATCGCACTAAAGTTTTATGTGTTGTACGCTCGGCTGATAAATTCTGAGGGATTGAAATGACTGGAAATCAAATGCATGCCCGAAGAAACACAGGAGCATTTTTTTAGACTGCAGCTCAGCTCATTTGCAGCATGAATGTTTGTCACAAAACTAAAAGTATTATTTAAATTTAATAAAACCTGCTTATCCTGTGAATGCCAATAAAAGCAGGTCAAATCAGATGCTTATTGAAGAAAACATTAGAAAGTAACAAATAGCCTAATGTTTTTTTTTTTTTTTTTTTTTTTTACTATTCCAAACAATAACTAACATTCGGATAATAGCCAGAAATATCTTAAAATATAAAATATCCTAAATATCTTTATTTGTGGTTTGCACTGGTTTTTGAAGACCGTGGATGTGTGTGCATTTTTGGTTGCTTTTTTTTAGTATCTCAAACTCATGAAACAGACTGGTTTTCTTAGGCTACTGACCAAGCGGCATGTTTACAGGGAACTGTATGCCAACATTTTTCTAAAGTATTCCATGTGACAAGGCAAAATGGGAGCGCCACTTTCTTGCAATATAGAAACTAGATTGGAAACTCCACAAAACAATTTGAGAGCCAAAACAAAGGTGTCAAAAGCATTAACTGTGTTAAATCTTTAAAAGCATTCAGAAATTATTTTAGACGTTTTATAAAATAATTGTATTCAGTCTTGTACCACATATTGTTGTGCTAAAATATGTGACATATTTAATATTAAGGCAAGACATCCTGTGTAGGGTACAAAGAAAGAAAGAAAGAAAGAAAGAAAGGTATCTGCCTACTTCTTCAGTTGATTGATTACTTTTAGAATTGCATTTTTTTTTTTTCCTGTTAATGGTGTTTGAATATGAAAATGAGTCATTATCTAATTAAATATGCACTAATTTGCATACACTTCCACAACAGAACTCTGAACATTGGCAGGTTTGTTGACATCTTAGAGTAAAATGTTTGTTTGTTTGTTTGTTTTTTTACAAATGAGATTTGGATGTATCTTATTATCACTCCATAAATTAGAAAATACTATTCAAAGTCAGAAAGAACTTTTGTCACCTTCCTTTCCAAAATCAGACCAAGAAAATTAAAAGTGTGGTGTATGTAAGTTCTGCTGAAATGGAGATTTATGTTTTTTGTTTGTTTTTGTTTTTTGTTGATGTTGTTTGAATATGAAAATGAGTCATTATCTAATTAAATATGCACACATTTGCATACATTTCCAGAACAGAACTCTGAACATTGGCAGGTTTGTTAACATATGAGTCAAAGGTTTTTTTTTTTTTTTTTTTTTACAAATGAGATTTATGTATAGCTTATTATCACTCCATAAATTAGAAATTACTGTTAACAGTCAGAATGAAATATTTTGCCACATTTTTTTTCCTTTTAAGGGCACTGTACAAAATCAGACCAATACATTCTAAAGTGTGGTGTATGTAAGTTCTGCTGAAATGGAGATTTATGTTTTTTGTTTGTTTGTTTGTTTGTTTGTTTTTGTTTGTTTGTTATTGTTGTTTGAATATGAAAATGAGTCATTATCTAATTAAATATGCACACATTTGCATACATTTCCAGAACAGAACTCTGAACATTGGCAGGTTTGTTGACATATGAGTCAAAGGTTTTTTTTTTTTTTTTTTTTTTTTTTTTTTTTTACAAATGAGGTGTATCTTATTATCACTCCATAAATTAGAAAATGCTGTTAAAAGTCAGAAAGAAATGTTGTCACCTTCCTTTCCAAAATCAGACCAAGAAAATTAAAAGTGTGGTGTATGTAAGTTCTGCTGAAATGGAGATTTATGGCTTAGTCCAGGATAAATTTTAGATACATTATAATTGTATGTATCAGTTGTGTCAAAATTAGCGCAGGCAATTTTTTTTTTTTAACACGTAAAAAAAATATTTAATGCAATTAACGCATGGGTGAGCCCCACCCATGTGTTGATTGCGTTAAATATTTTTTGATGCAATTAAGGTTTGGCCAACCTATACTGACAACTGCTAACGAAAAAAGTGTATTTATGAGCATCAAACGGGAGACTTTTCAGACGCGTGCTTCAACTTCGCTTCAGCAACTGACGTGAGTCAAGCGAGCGAGGAAATGGTAACAGTGACGAGGATCTTCAGTAGAACATCAGTGAACTGCTGTCAGATGATATGTTGTCAGGCCATATGTTGTAAAAACGAATTTACTGGTCCTGTCAGCCGTCATACTGTACTCGTAGCACACGCTCTTCAAGTGCCTGCACAAATATGCCGGTGCGTGCTGTATTAGGCCTATATTAAAGTACTGTATCATGTTCAAACCCAAATTAAGCTGCGAGCATGCAAAGTCATAGTTATGTCGTCAGTTAAGACATGAACGTAATTGTAAGTATTGTAAAATTGTAAGTATTTATTAGTCTAATTTAAAGCAGTTTCAGATCTGTGTTGTGTTTAGCATAGGCAGCTTTTAAAGTAACAGCAGCCAAAATATCCTAATAACCAGCTGCTGTGATGTCTGTTAATCAAAGAACAAAATTAAAAAGAGGAAATTAATAACTAAGCTTTATCTTTATATAATTTAGATAACTCTAGGCTATATTTTCTTGCTGAGGGGCACAGGAAGCTACTAGCCCTTGTGACATTTATTTTAATGGGTTTATGTGAATATTGTTTCCAGTTCACTTAAATTAGAAGTTATTTTTTAAAGCCTAATAAATGTTAATTGATAGCTCTCAAATATACTGTAATGTTGAAAGGTTATATTCAATGGTTAAATATTAGGAGGGAAAAATCAGAGACATATATATATATATATTGTTTTAATATATACATGTATGTGTGTGTATTTATATATACATAATACATATAAAAAGTAAACACACACATAGTATGTAAACAAACTTTTATCTTGGATGTGATTAATTGTTTGACAGCCCTAATATATATACTGTTGCTATATATATATATATATATATATATATATATATATATATATAGCAACATGAATTATTTCACACTAATGTCATGGGTTTAATTCCTTTGTAACATATACATTATACCTGCTGTATACCTGCATGTTCGATTAAAGCATCTGCTAAATGAGTCATTGTGATGTAAAAGCAAACTGCTCCACAATTTCCAACTATTTTCGCACAGCGATCATTGTCAGTGGTTCTTCTGGGAGTCACATTCATCAGAACTGTTGCTCAGAGGTTGAACCAGAGCAGTTGTGGGAAACTAATTAGAACACCTTGCTATTAATGTGAGGCACTTGGAGCTCAGCTTCTGATTATTCATTATTTGCTTGTGTACATCATCTCACAGCTGCTCGATCAGTGTGTTGTTGTCAGAGTATCCCATCTGTTTGGGATGTTTAAGATAGAGAGGGCTCTGAGATGGGGAAAGGGCACCTCGCTCATATGTCCAACTACGATGGAGTGAAAGTCATTCAGAATTTTTTTTTTGTTTTTTTTTAAAGTGAGAAATAGAATTTAAAAGCCTGGTATTTAGCTATTTCCTCTTGTCATATTCAGGCGGTCAAGATTTGGCTGGTTAGTTTTGGCAGTTAGTTCCGGCTGAGCTAAAAGCATCTTTCTACGCTGACGTGCATTCAAAAGTAGCCGTGTAATTTGACATCATTATATTACAGTAGATGGTTCAGCGGTGCCTTATTTTTTAGAAGGGCTCTTAACATTGTGAAATGGGCTTTGGCTGACAGATTTGACTCTCGGTGAGCACAAACTTTTAAGATGCAAAGTTTTGTGCTTGAAAATTTAGACATTAACCACTAAGTTTCCACTCCCACTCAGGATATTTATAGAAACTTCAAAATGTCACACTTAATGGCGGCTGGATGACACTTAACATAAACAAATTTCAATGTGTAATCTGATGGCCTGATATTGAATTGTCAGAAAAAGAAAGATATGCGTTCCATGAGCTTTCAGCTTATACTCATACAGCCATTCATCTACTGTAGGTATTCACATCCCTTATCAGTGAGTGGTATGTTGAGCTAGATCCTCTGATAGATTTGCACTAAGGCTGAATCACATTGGTCTAGTTAAGGAAACTTCAGTTAATTTCAATGAATTTGTACCCTGGAGAACTGTTAAGAAACTAGTGAGATTATACAGCTTCTTGAATAAAATTTATTTATGAATCTTATTAAATGTATTGCTAGACTGCTATCTTTTTAAGGTGTTTATTAAATTAAATCACTTTTTGACAGTCATCTTAATGCAATCAATCAATCAATCAATCAATCAATCAATCAATCAATCAATCAATCAATTTCTTTCCATCACTTAATCTCCACAAAATGAAGTGGCTAAATTAAATTAAATTAATAATAATAATAATAATAATAATAATAATAATAATAATAATAATAATGAGAGAACATTTATTAAATAATTTGTACGTAAAAAAATAATTTGTTATTTTTGTAATCTTAAAAATATTATATAATATTGTATTATTATAATTGTGTTTGAATAAATGAAAGTAAATTAAAATTAAATTAAATTAAATATAATTAATAAAGTGGAATTAATAATAATAATAATAATAATAATAATAATAATAATAATAATAATAACACAATTTAATCATAAATAATCAATAAATTGGAATTATAATATTATAAAATGTAGTACATGTTAAAAATAATTTATTTTTGTAACCAAAAAATGAAACAAAATTATTATATAATCTAATATTATTATAACTATGTTTGAATAAATTAAAAAAAAAAAAAAAAAAAAACTTATTTCATTAAAATAGTCAATTTGAATAATAATAATAATAATAATAATAATAATAATAATAATAATAATAATAATAATAATTGAGAGAACATGTTCAAAAATACTTTTTTGTAACTATAATATGAATTAATAATAATAATAACAATAATAACAACAATAATAATAATAATAATAATAATGTAAATATAATTTATTAAATAATCCATCTATTGGAATTATACTAATAACAAAATTATAGTAAAAAACGTTTACTATTATTATTTATTTATTTATTTATTTATTTATTTATTTATTTATTTATTTATTTATTTATTTTAATGTAACTATAATAGGAAATACAATTATTACATAATACTATATTGGATTTTAAATTATAATCATTTATTATACCAGTAATTGCCAAAACAGAATGTTTTCACTATGTTTTTGTGGCAATAATAATAATAATAATAATTGGCAAAACATGTATTCAAAAATCATTTATGCTCTATTTTTGTAACCATAATGAGAAATGTGAAATTGAAGTGCATATATGGACTGGCTTATTGGAAATTGTGACATAATTTTCATCAACAGGTATTATGGCTAATCAGAATACCTATGAACAGTCTTATTTATGATTTATTATGATAATTAGTAATTAAAACTAGTCATTTATACATGACAAACAAAAACAAGACCACATCAATGGGTGCGTTTATTCCTATACTTATATTACACATATTAAAGGTCAAGGCTCAGTTTGCCTCGAGAGCCAGTTTAGAGGGAGAAAAAAAAAGCATGAAACATACGTTTCTAAACGCAGATAGAGCGGAAAAAAGCTCTCTGGAGAAAATCATGGCAGCTATATGATCATAAGTCACTGAGGTGGAAATATAAGCAACAGCAAACAGCGTCTAATCCATCATTCCACAAGAACACAGAGGATCTTTTGACCCGATCGTCTTTGCCACTAATTACAGCTGTTGGCCCTGACACTTAGCAAACAAACGCAGCGATTTATCTAACAAATCCTGCGAGAACTTTTAGATCTTGTTTCAGTGATAGTAAACATAATATATTTCAGGTCTAGCAGCAGCGTGGAAAAGTCAAATGGTATCAAATATCAATAAAGCGGCGCAGTCAAAAGCTCATGACTAATTAACTGGCAAAAGGGATAGCTGTTTTATTAAGATCATATATCTGCTTGCTCACATGCTGTGAAACTCGAGGCCTCATCATAAAACAAAAAATAAAATGCATTCATGCAGAGAATCTTGTTAAATTGCATTTTGTGATTAATCTTTATAAGCCAAAACATAAACCTCGCTGACCCATATTTATGATATGCACTTTGGATTGTGCAGGGTAGTCTGTAAAAAAAAAAAAAAAGGCTAACAATATTGTATATATTTGGGAACTAAATGTCTGGCGGAGGAAAGTGTGCAGAAATAGTTGGTACTTAATAGCTGTATTTGCGCAGTCAACCTTTGCTCGGTTTGTGCTCAGTGCTTCCGTCGAGTGTGTGATTGTCAACAGAGTTTAAACTGACATTTGAAGGCAAGCCATGCGAGATGTGATTCATCACAACAGATTGAGGCCTTACATAAGAATGTCCTTCAAAATTTGTGATGCAAGTTTACCTTATCTTCCCTGGTTTGACAACGTCAAGTTTAAAGTCAACAGGAAGAGGCGTTCACAACCTGTGTTAGACTTTTACATTTTTTTTTAAAGCATAGGACAAAAATGTTTTATTTTAATATAACTGAGATACTATTATAGTTTTTATAATTATTTTCAATCAGTCAATCTCACTATCTCTTCATCTTCACAAATTAAAGTATTTAGTCATAAATAATTAATAAATTGGAATTATAAAAATATAATAATAATAATAATAATTATTATTATTATTATTAACTACATGTCTGGCATAGGAAAGTGTGCAGAAATAGTTTTTACTTAATAGCTGTATTTGCGCATATTATTATTATTATTATTATTATTATTATAAAACATTTGTAAACTTAATATTTTGTTTTAGTTGTAATTAATTTAACACAAGTAAATGTAAATAATTAATAGCAATAAGCTGAAAAATATATAATGTTAATATAGAAGAAAAAAATATATTATTTAAAAAAAAGTTAATTTAATTAATTAATTAATTAATTAATTTATTTATTTATTTATTTATTTATTTATTTATTTATTTAATATTTTATTTTATTTTATTTAGTAAAATGCACGTATGCCTTGGCAATTAGTTGAAATAAGTGTACTGTATTAATTAATTAATTCATTAATTTATTTGCTAAAATTATAAGACATCTCAAAATATATGTTATTATTATTATTATTATTATTATTATTATTATTATTATTATTTAAATTAATTAAACTTATTTCATAGTTTTAGTTTAACTTTAGTTAAATATTTGTTTAAGTTAATTTTGTTGTTTTTGTAATTTTGTGTCTTATTATTGTCTTAACTGTATTATTTTTATTCAGTTTTATTTCAGTTAAAGTTATTTCTGTACATCAAGTTAAACCAAATAAATGGCAGCTAGTTTAAATAAATAAATAGTAGTTTTTCATTATTTTAAATAAAAAAAATATTATTATTAGTTTTTTTTTTCTTCTCATGGTTTTAATTTTTTCTTCACTTAACATAAGCCACTGAGTGTGTGTATAATGCTAATATAGAAAAAAAAATGTTTATTGTTTTAGTTTTATTTTTTTTTTTTTCTTTGGTCATCTTTTTTTTTGTTATTTTAGTATCAAGGTACAATAAATAAAATTAAATACATAAAATGCCTAATTTATTTGCTAAAATTATAAGACATCTCAAAATAAAAGAATGTCACATCACATCTACAAAAAATATTATAGTCCTTTTTTATGTATTTATTTGCATATATATTTTTTTTTACTATTTTAGAACCAAGTTAAAATAAATTAAATGATGAAATAATAATAATAATAATAATAATAATAATAATAATAGTTGTTGTTGTTGTTGTTGTTGTTGTTGTTGTTGTTGTTATTATTATTATTAGTAATATTATTATCATTATTTAAAGGAATTAAACTCTTCATAGTTTCAGTTTTAGCTTTATTTTAGTTAAATATTTTAGGTAATTTTGCTGTGTTTTTGTAATTTTGTGTCTTATTATTGTCTTAACTGTATTATTTATATTCAATTTTATTTCAGTTATAGTTATTTTATTATTTCATTATAGTTATTTCTGTACATCAAGTTAAACCAAATAAATGGCAGCTAGTTGAAATAAATAAACAAACAAACAAACAAACAAACATTTTCTTTTTCTTTTTTCATGGTTTTAAATAAATAAATACATTTTATTTATTTATTTATTTTTATTTTTTTTCTCATGGTTTCACTTTTCTTTTTCTTTTTTCTCACTTAACATAAGCCACTGAGTTGGTAGAGTATGCATGTATAATGTCTTTTAAAATATATGTAAGTGACAAACTGTGAACTGGCTGGGGTTGCTGGATAGGCTGTGGGTCACAGTGGTAGTTGACTGATGTGTTTGGGGAAAAACTGTCATTGAAACTTCCATGTCGAGTCAAGGACACCACAGGGTTGTATTTGCTGAAGGGGGAAGACAAGGGTGACAGCATGCCGCTGAGTGAGCCAGGTATTTATATGTGTGTGTATATATATATGTATACCTGACATAGCAAGTGTATTTTAGAATCTGACATGCAGCATAAAAAGCTGACATACATCAACTTGAGCATGTATACCGCATGTGTGTGTGTGTATGTGTATGTCTTCATTGGAGATTGTGTACTAGATGGTTGCACCTGGCTGGTGGACATCTCGAGGGCCGAGTATGTGACAGATCGTGATGATACGCAGCACATGTGTGCCCTCGGAGACAGCTCTGTGTACACTTCTATATAAGAGCCCTCAAACTTGGGTGGCAGCAAATCAATTTTGAAGGCCTTTTGAGGCAAAAAACTTAATCTAATTGTTGTTTATTAAAGCTCCTGCTGTGCGACCAATCACAGAGGGGAGGTGATTCATTGTCAACAGGAAGCGCACACGCTGCTGAATTAAGGGTAGATGTGTGACTTGATTAATGATTAATTAAGCAAGTGCTCGCATTAATAACATGCCAGCCAAAACACATCTGACGAGGTGCTATCTGCCCTCATCATTATCGTCTTTTGTACTGTGTGTGACCATAAAAAGGGAAGTTTGATGTGATGGCTGATTTGACATGTGTTTTGAAGTTTTTTTGTCACTTCTTTGTTTCGGTGAAGTTAACCGTTGAGAGAGAAAAGAAAAAAAAAAAAAAAAAAAAAAAAAAAACTTGACTTGATGATTTGACATTCATTCAGTCATGACTAAATGGGAAGAAAGTTTTCAAATGCATACAACTATAAAAAAAAGACACTGAAATCTGAAAATGCATTCATAAAGTATTCATTCATAAAAAAATGTCAACCAAAAGGCATTAAATTAAATTAATTTAAGTTTATAGTTGATTGTTATTTGTTTTGTTTTTTATTTAAAAATTATTTATCCTTAACCTTTTACCTTTTGTTTTACATGCATCAAAGAGGTTAGCTTCAATGTAATGAACAACAACAACAAAAATAGTTTGACAGAATAAATGGCAAACCTATTTGATGCATTCTGAAAAGTATTGAAAACATTAAACATTGAAAAACCTGAAAAAAACTAAATAATATGAAACAATGAATGAATAAATAAATAAATACATATTTATTTATTTATTTATTTATTTAAAAAGAATAAATAGCAAACCTATTTTGTAAAGTAAACATTAAAAAAAAAAAAAAAAAAAAAGGGAAAAGTCAACCAATGTCAACCAAAAATAAACAGGCATTATTATTTTCATTCATTCATTCATTCATTCATTTACAAGGCTTATGATTCAAAATGTCAACCAAAAACCAAAAATAAACAGACTTATTTTATTTTATTTTATTTTATTTTATTTTATTTTATTTTATTTTATTTTATTATTCATAAATGTATTTATCCTTAACTTTTTACTTTTTTGTTTTATATGTATCGAAGAGATTAGCTTAACTGTGACTAAATAAATAAATAAATAAATAGTTTGACAGGATAAATAAACCTATTTGATGCATTTTCTAAAGTAAACATTTACAAAAAAAAAAAAAAATTCATTCATTCATTCATTCATTCATTCATTCATTTACAAGGCTTATGATTCAAAATGTCAACCAAAAACCAAAAATAAACAGACTTATTTTATTTTATTTTATTTTATTCATAAATGTATTTATCCTTAACCTTTTACTTTTTGTTTCACATGTATCAAAGAGATTAGCTTCAATGTGACGAAAAAAACAACAACAAAAAAAAAAGTTTGACAGAAATAAACTAAATGTCTTCAAATACAAACAATGCATTTGAAAACTAAAACTAAAATGAACCTGAATAATGAAAGACTAAAAACCTAAATTTATTAGTAGATTAAACCTTTAGGCTCAGTGGATGGTGTTTACAGTTGCTGATGGACATAAATGGAATTTCTAGTGGTATTAATCCTCATTTATATATGATTTAAGGGGGGAAACATAGGTTTTGTCTGCATATTTTTATTTATTTAGTGTTTTATTTAACACTTAATAACTTGTAATATTTCTACAAATTTGTGAAATGTGTCAGAAAAGTTGTCCAATATACCTAAATTCACCCAATGTGTTATACTTGAATTAGACTGCATAGCGTTACATACATGATGCAATTCATTCATCACAGTCAAGCTTTATTTTTAGGATTATTGTAGCAGTTCTCAAGGACTAGGCAACGCTCTGCCATGCATTACATGCCTCTGTTTACTCCACACAAGCACAAATCAAAGAAACAAAAAGAAATACCTTGAAAGCTGGTTATTTACGGTCAATTAGAATTAAATATTTCCATACACGGAGAAACAGGCAACAATGATCCGGCATGTGTAAGGCTTATCCCTGTTACCCCATCCAAACTTATTCAAGTGGAGGATTCAAGCGCGAACAGTTTGAGAACCTGAATTACAGCATTTCTGCAAGAGCCGTAAGCTGTTTCTAAGCCCAACCTTTCCAATTCCCCAGCTCACATGTATCAAGACACACAAACCCATCAATGACTATAGTGATCCTTTCAGAGCAGGAAATGGCTTTGCATGCTCCAGACCCGAAAGCACAAGCCATTCTGGTGGAGGAAAATGAAATATTTAAAACTTCCCAATAGCTTTTTCGTAACTGGATTGATGTGGCCAAGCAGTTTCGTCTTATCATCACAAGCCACACTTTATTGCCTGGCCTACCTCGACGAAAATTAAAAGCACCTAGAGCCCTTTGATATTTTCATGGTTGTTTTGTGATATATATATTGCTTAGTAACCGTCTTACAGCTTAAACACAGACACACAGGCAGACAGACACTTTCACATAAACATTTAGGCTCCTGTACACACACACACACACACACACACACACACACACACACAGACAGCCCATGTCTCTACTGACATCATTCCGGTAATAAATTGTTCAACTCCTTGCTCTTGAAGCCTCTACATCTGTTGACATAATTATGATTATGGTTTGGAATTGCAGGTTTCAACCACACTTTGAACCCTAACGTTAGCTAAAAAATTTAAAATACAAAATTAAAATGTAAATAAATAATAAATCAATGATTTAATCAGGAACAGGCTAATGCAAAATACAAAATAAAAAAGGGGACAAAACTGTTTTTTTGTTTTTGTTTTTAATAATTTAATTAATAATTAAGTAATTAAAATATTCATTGTTAATTATTAATTAAATTACTTACATTTATTTCAAGAATTTCACAGCACATCTTTAAACATAAATAAACATTATAGTCTATAAGAATTTCCAGGCAGTTTCATATTTCAATGATTATACCATGAAATTGCATGGGGGAAAATAAAATAAAATAAAATAAACTGCTTAAATCAGCATAAATCAATTCACTGTAAAATTAATATTGCTATAATTAAGTACTTAAATATTAACATAAATTACTCATTATTTTAGTGTTTTTACATTTATTTATTTATTTATTTTCTTACTTATTTACTCAATTGCTACAGTTATACATCATTTCAAAATGTAAAAATACAAAGATTTTAGCTTTTAACAATACATCTACAAACATTAATAAACATTATAGTCCATAATAATTTCCAAGCAATTCAAAATAAAATGAAATACAATTAAAAAAAAAATTAAATAAAATTGCTTGGAATCAGCAAAAATCTGTTTACTGTAAAAAAAAAAAAAAAAAAAAAAAAAAAACGGTATGAATATGAATAGCTGGGCAACAAACAATATTTAATTAGTTAAAATATTGAAACAAATATTGAAAATCATTTCAATGCTTTTAAATAGCATTTGTTTATTAGTTCTAATATAATAAATCCAACCTTTTTGTTACCTGTTTCATGTATGACTGGAAAATATGCATCACATTAACATTTTACATGCAATTCATTTATACATTTATTTATTTGATACAATATGAATACTCATGTTCATGTGTAATGTTCAGTTTATTCTGGTAAATATGGTTTATCAATACACTATGCATGTACTTTACATGCTAATTACCACATACACCGTTTTTTGAGTGCTGTGATATATTCATGACTCTCCGAAATATGGACCTTTCAAAGTAAATTACTGTATCTTTTCGACTGTGAAATAAACTTTTATGGTTTTCCAACCTGAGGGCTTGAGCAGTTGATCGTCACCTTAATTAGCCTTTCTCTAAGAGACTTACACACATATAGCAAGACCATAAAGTACTTCACTAAGTGTTTTGAAGTTGTATATTCAACTAATGACATCATTAATTTTCAGATTTACAACCCTTCCTGAAACATTTGTGCTGACACATATTACTTGCCTCAGTTTATTGTCTGACGTAGTTAGTGGTGTGGATTCTTTCGACAGATGTTTAAGTTTGTGAGCCAAAGCGAATGCATGTCATTTTAAAATTTTAGCCCTCGGTTCTGCTAGACATAATTCATTCAACCTGTCTAATACATCTGCACACACTAAAACTCAAACACACAAATATTACAAAGTAACACATACAAACAGAAAATCTAATGAGATGAGTAATAATAAATCCCAAAACAATCTATTTCTCTCTCTCTCTCTCTCTCTCTCTTTTTTTTTTTTTTTTAATCTGCCTCCAAATTTTGTCAAGATCATTATGATGAAATTTGGAGAAACATCCAGTAACAAGGACATAAAGTTTCTTGATGCTTTTAGAAATAAAATAATTCTTTCAAAAACATCTTTCGTTGTACACTAACTCACCAATGATTAATAACTAACTGCATTTTGATTCTTCAGTACAATGCCTATGTTTATGATGTCTGAGAGTCTTATTTAGAATAGAATAAAAAGTAGAAAGAACAGAAAGAATAAAAAAAATATAGCTGCAAGCAGCAATTACGGGCCAAGCACTAGACAAGGGAAGCATCAGACCAACTGCAGCAACGAGTAATTAAAGCCATTTCAAGGTCATTTTAGTCAAAATGGGTGAAAATTCATGAAAACAAACATTGGTAATATGATTTAATCGGTCATCACTTTTTACCACAAGGTGGCACTGTCTCAAAACGTTTTGAGCACTTTCAGGTCATGGTTTCGATGGTACATACAAAGTTTTGTAGCGGTACACCAATGCATTGGTAAAAATGTAGCATTTTATATTATAATACTCTATTGTAGTCAATGGCAATTTCATGTTTTGTTCAATTATAGCGCCACCAAGAGGCACAATGCCACCAAATTCTTTATGTGTCCTTAGAGTGTGCCTATATATGTGTGTCAAATTTGCTGAAAATATCGTATTTTGTTTTGGAGTTATAGACATTTTTATATATGAGAAGAGAAACAATGACAGATGGCTGATTTTATTTGCGTTTTTTTGCCATTTATTATCAAAATTTCGGCAATTGTGTATTAGCATACAACTGGCACGCTATGTTTCTGAATTTCGTATGGTGGTTTTGTGTCGATAGGAGTAACGGTTTCTAAGATGTCGGCAAATGTTTTTTAAGCGCTAAAATGCAATGTTGCACAAACCATAAGACAAAACCTGGCATGTTTGGTATCGCTGGACTTGGCAAAGATTCAGGAGTCTAAAAAGGTGACTCCCGTGAAAATAAGTCGACCACATCCAAACTTATAAGCATGTAAATATTAGTTTTTACCACTAGGTGGCGCTGGCTCAAAACTTCTCAAGCTCCTTCAGGGCATCGTGCTGATGACCCATGTTAACTTTTGTAGTGATATGTCATGCGTTCGTAAATGAATATGCGTTCGTAAAATATAGCATTTTACTACAAAATTCAGAATGGCCGACAAGCAAAATGGCTGACATGGTAGAATTGAGTATCATTCGACTTGACATGATGCACTTAATCTAAAGAGACACGTTTTGTGATTTTTTTTTTTTTTTTTTTAGCAAAGAAGTTATAAGCTGAAATATCAATTTTTTGTATCTCCTGACCACTAGGTGGCACTGCGCCAAAACACTGCAGATAGCCTCAGGTCATGCTTGTTATAACACACACCAAATTTGGTCTCAATACGCCAAACCTTTCCAGAGTTATAGCCTCACATCTATTTTTGCGTGCTTTTTGTAGATTTTGTTCTAGTGTTAATCGAGAACGGTTTGACTAATCAACTTGAATTCTACACCTTTTTGCCAGCATGGTCTAAAGATGATCTGAGCCAGTTTTGGTGAAAATCAGACAAACCATCTAGAACGAGTTTGAAAAAATAATTTTGCTTCTGTGCCTTACAGTTCGAAAGTTATTAGCATAAACACAAGTGAAACTTTGAACAAATGGTGGCGCTAGAGAGTTTGAGTTAGATACTCCAAATTTGCTATGGTGACATTTCAGACTGTCCTCTATCAGTGTGCCAAATTTCACAACTTTCCCACAAGTGGTTCTATGGACTGTCAATGGCGGAAGAAATGGAAGAAGAATGTCAACAGAAACACTAGGTGGTCCCTAATAACTACAGAACATCTGAGACAATATACAGAATGTGTCTCATTATATCAAATATTATAGCATCATTTAAAGCATCACTTGAGAAATGAGCAGGTCCAGAACAAATGTATATATGTCATTATTTCCACCAATACTTTGTCAGCCACACTGAACAGTGAAATATAATTACAGTCACGAATTTCACCCATATCCGCAGTAAACCTTTGATTACAATATGTTTTCCTGAGAGGAACATTTAATATATTCTGTGCTGTAGGGACAAGGGGGTTCGAAAATTAGGATTTCATGGTTGATGACTTTGATTCAGATAAGCGGTAATCCCTATTTAAATCCTGCATAATGACTTCACTATTGCATTTTATTGTATTTATGGCTCATCCGCCAAAAGACTTGTATAAAATGAGTATTTTTATCCTGAAGTTTACAAAAGTGGTCTAACATAGCACCAGCGCCAGAGGCCTTTGGATCAGTGAACCAAAGCACAGGGACTGACACCGAGACGGTAATGAAGCTCATGGGTGCATGAATACATCAGCGTCTGATTAATCCCATATTGACTTACATGCATAGTGCAGAGATTGTTTGTCTGTTAGCATGTGTCTATTGTGAGTGTGGATGTGTTTTCCTTAGGTTTCTGTTTGTTCAGAAACAACATTAATTTCAACCAGTCTTTAGGGTTAGCTTAGGGTTGCAGTATTCAACAATATTCGCATCACCCTCTCATTTATCATTATCAGCTCTGGTTTGTTAGATAACACCGCTCTGCATCATATTTGCTGAATGAAATCCAATACCTGTTTATTACAAATTTTAGGGTGCTGACTCCAAAAATAGTGCCTTTCTCATAAAATATGATGCATTTTTGCTTTTGACAACCATTTATAAGGTGAAAGAGTCTTGCATTATATTCTTTTATCACAAAAGAACTGGCACAAAGATTATTTCTGTCTTCCACTGAGCCAGGTTACAACTATTTCAGATGACTTTCACATGCATTAATGATTCTGAAAACAAAGCAAGTCAAATTTTGTATACCTTTCTAAGTAAAACATAAATAAATACATACAGTACATGTCAAAAGTTTATTTATTGTGAATTAAAGCAAATGTTTGTGACCCTGGACCACAAAACTAGTCATAAGAGTTGTATTATTATTATTATTATTATTATTATTATTATTATTATTATTATTATTAAGATTTATGAATCATCTAAATAAATATGCTTTCCATTGATGTATGGTTTGTTAGGACAGTACAATATTTGGCCGGGATACAACTATTTGAAAATCTGTAATCTGAGGGTGCAAAAAATCTAAATACTAAGAAAATCAACTTTAAAGTTGTCCAAATGATGTTCTTAGCAATGTATATAACTAATCAGAAATTAAGGTTTAATATATTTAAGGTAGGAAATTTACAAAATATCTTTATGGAACATGATTTTCACTTAATATCCTAATTATTTTTGGTATAAAAGAAAAAAATATAATTTCGACAATGAATTGTTGGCTATTGCTACAAATAGCCAACAATTCAAGTACTACTTATGACTGTTTTTGTGGTCCAGGGTCACATATATCAGTATAAAAACGTATGTTGTTAATTTTAATAATCAAAGTAATATTAGTCATTTTTGAAAATCAGCATTTGTTTATTTTATTTTATTTTATTGAACCTTTGGGGCAAATACAAAATATATATATATATATATATATATATATATATATATATTATTAAGTAAAAATAATAACATTTTTGTTTTATTCTGTTAGCTTTTTGTGCAACTTTTTGGCTCTCATTCTTATGAGACATAAAATAATATAAACATCAGTTTATAAATACTAAGAAAATCAACTTTAAAGTTGTCCAAATAATGTTCTTAGCAATGTATATAACTAATCAGAAATTAAGGTTTGATATATTTAAGGTAGGAAATTTACAAAATATCTTTATGGAACATGATTTTCACTTAATATCCTAATTATTTTTGGTATAAAAGAAAAAATTATAATTTCGACAATGAATTGTTGGCTATTGCTACAAATAGCCAACAATTCAAGTACTACTTATGACTGTTTTTGTGGTCCAGGGTCACATATATCAGTATAAAAACGTATGTTGTTAATTTTAATAATCAAAGTAATATTAGTCATTTTTGAAAATCAGCATTTGTTAATTTTATTTTATTTTATTGAACCTTTGGGGCAAATACAAAAAATATATATATATATATTTTTTTTTTATTATTAAGTAAAAATAATAACATTTTTGTTTTATTCTGTTAGCTTTTTGTGCAACTTTTTGGCTCTCATTCTTATGAGACATAAAATAATATAAACATCAGTTTTTACTCTACATATCCCAAAAATATGTCTTTAGATCTGTAGTTTGAAAACATATAATGTGATGCAATACAATGATGATTGAGAGATGAACAAATAAACATTCCCCAAACACCTGAGGAATCATATAATCAAGTAAACATAAGTTGCTTCAGTCTAGTAAATGTTCATCTTTAATTATAACAATATAAACACTATTCTTTTATTTGCTTTATAAAAATCATTAAAGATTTAATGCCAAAACCTTTGAATCATGACCTGGAGAAGTATGTTTTTAGATTATACTAGAAGGCCAAAGAGTGACTCCAAAGAATAATGTATGCTAAAAGGATTCATATAGAACATTTTGACTCTTGGGTTCTTGGTCTTGAACAGAGTTCATCACAAGCTGTACAGAGATTAAATGCTTAAAGTTCAGTAATAAAGTTCTGGCTCTGAAATCATGCATATTTTTTACTCATTTCTTTTAGAGAACAATAAGAGGAAAGTGCAATGCTGTGTTTCCAGTTTGTCAGAGGAAAACTTGCTGAAAACATCTCTAAGGTGTTGCAGTCTATATATTTTCTGCTGAAGAGGGCTATTGGTGTCACCCCTGCCTGCAAAATTGAAAGAGGAAAACAGATTGCCCAAGCCACTCCCATGTGTTTGATCATGATCAGCCTATTCAGAAAAACAGAAAAGAAGCTGCTTTGACAGTTTGGAGGACAACTTTCCTAGACTGTTGCTTCTGATCTTTCAAAAGGCACAACAATGCCTTTCAGGGTGGCTTTACCTCAACAGCTGGGGTTGTAAATTATTCTTCAGACTTACACCATGTACTGGCTTCTTTCCACTTTCTGTGCCCTCTTTTCTCTCCGTGTCTTTCTTTTCTTCGAACAAAACCCTACTCAGCAGCCTGGCAGAGATCACAGGTGGAGGGGTAATGAGATACATTTGCTTTCCTGTGCTCAGCTACCTGGCGTAGAGAGAGATGTAATTTATTATTGAGACGACCCAGGAGACTGTTGTTGAGGGGAACCGTGTGAGTGAGTGACGGAACGAGAGAGAGCAACATCGAGAAGATCGCTTGATAGACAAACCAACTGGTCGATTTGCTTATTCATTGTCTTTTGTTTTTATATGCAGAATCCTTCAGTGACATCTATGCAGATGTCAAAGAATCAAAACCAGGCATAGAAAACAAGGTGAAGATAATAGAATGTTCGCTCAAAGTTAAAAATAATCAAGAAAAAGCTTTTATTTATTTATTTGTTTTTACTTTTTAAAAACTGTCTGAGAAGGATTAGAGAACATTCCATTTATGTATTTATTTATTTATTTATTTTACTTTTTCATGGAAAACACAAGCAAAATGGCCTGGAGATGTATTTTTTTTTTTTTTTTTTTTTTTTTTTTTATGTTTTGTTGATGTTTTTAAACAGTACGATGGTCAACAATGTCTTCTATCACATGTTCAGACAGAAAAAAACAGCTAATTCACCCCAAAATGAAAATCATTTTATTTATTTATGTAATTCTGTCTTTCATTGAACACAAATAAATTAATATCTTGTGCCCATACTTTTACGATAATGCCAAAACATTAGCACAAAATGTTATATATATATATACAGTCAAAAGTTTACATCCCCCTTTCAGAATCTGCAAAATGTTAATTATGTTCCCAAAATAAGAGGGATCGTACACAATGCATGTTATTGTTAACTTAGTACTGACCTGAATAAGATATTTCACATAAAATATGTTTACATTATAGTCCACAAGAGAAAATAATAGTTGAATTTCTAAAAATGACCCGGTTCAAAAGTTTACCTGAATGATTGTTTGTTTTAGTTGTCTGTTTGTTGTTCATGAGTTCCTTGTTTGTCCTGAACAGTTAAACTGCCAGGTGTTCTTCAGAAAAATAATTAAATAATTAAAGTCCCACAAATTATTTGTTTTTTTTTAGCATTTTTGTGTATTTGAACTCTTTCCAACATTGACTGTATGATTTTGAGATCCATTATTTCACAGTGAAATAATGACAACTCAGGGACTCATGCAACTTTTACAGAAGGTAAATGAATAGAATAGAATAGAATAGAATAGAATAGAATAGAATAGAATAGAATAGAATAGAATTCTGAATTCTGAATTCTGAAAAACGATGTGTTAAGATAAGGGTAAATTTAACTTACTTTGTCTTCTGGGAAACATGCAATTATCTGAAGGGCAGTACTAAATGAAAAAGTGTGATATTTAGGCAAAATAAGAAAAAATGTACAAATCTCCATTCTGTTCAAAAGTTTTCACCCCCGGCTCTTAATGCATATTTTTTTTCTTCTGGAGCATCAGTGAGCATTTGAACCTTCTGTAATAGTTGCATACGAGTCCCTCAGTTGTCCTCAACATCAGATGGATCTCAAAATCATACAGTCATTGTTGGAAAAGGTTTTAGTAATTTGTCTGTTAATATTGAGTTAATATTTACTTGTTTTAGATGGTTCAGAGAACAGTCAAAGGTAACTTTCCTATAACATTTGCAAAATGATCAAATAAAACACCCCTCTAAAGATCACCCAACAGGAAAAATACTATGGAATTCAATAGCTACAGGTTGAGGGTGAATAAATGTATATATTAGATTATTAGTAGACTGTTTAATACTTGTTAATGCTTGATTTTGATGGTCTCCCAACACACATTGTACTGGCTAAGTTGCTTTGCAAGTACATATGAACTTATTCTACAAACCCTAACTTCTAGTGAGAGTTAGTTCACATAGTTACTTATAGTCAACAGAACATCTAAAGTATATCTAAATGTTCACAGAACATACTTTTATTAGCCAGGGTCAGCTTTCCAACAATAATGCAGGTGTTTGCATTTGCGTATCTGTGAATGGTGCTGCCCTGAATGACTCTAAGGGACAGAGATGCGTGTGTGTGCGTGTTTGCTAGTGAGACAGTGAGTGTTTATCACCTAAAGAGAAGGTGAGTCGTTAAGTGGTTATGTATTCCAGACGGCCTCTGTCCCCTGGCCGTGCTGTATTCATGAGATAGCATGAGCACTTATAAATGGATCAAAGGACAAAATCAAAGGCATTGCTCATGAAACCCTGCGGAGAAGCTCCTGTTTACAGCCTGAGTGCCCCATCTCCACATTTACCTTGACCTGAATGAAGCACGCACCTGATTAAGGTGCTTGTCATGGTCCGGTACCAGCCGTACCATTGAAAATGCCCCTTAAGAGAGAAAAATATCAAATGACATTTATTTAGATTTCCCCTAGACAGCAATGCGATGAAATGGAGAACAAACTGTGGCTTTTGCTCCCACTCCTCAGATTTCACTCTTCAGAAAAAAAGACATCTCAACAAAGTGTGCTCACATTTGCCAAGGCAGCAACTGGTGTCTGCAAGAGTTTGAAATAACAGCTCAAATACTTAAATAATTATCAAAATCACCACCACCAAGTTACTAAATATTCTTTAAAGTACCAGTGTTATGTTAGCATAAATAATATACTACAATATTTATTTATTTATTTAGATGAAGTTTTAGTAATTTTGTCATGTAAATTTTATTATGCATTTTTTTAAGATGCTGTGTAAAGTTAATCTTTTAAAAATCTTCTTTTTCATTTATTTCTTATCTGTTGTCTTGTTTTTAACCCTGTAAAACCTGACATGAATGAATGAATGAATGAATGAATGAATGAATGAATGAATGAATGAATGAATGAATGAATGGGTTCATACACTGAACTGAGCAAAAATATGCAATTTTTTATACTGATATTTATATGTACAAAAATATGAGTACATTCTAAAAGCTTTTAGTGTAAATCAATATTTATAACAGTATAGCAGGCTACTTGCATTAAATGCATATAAATATTAGTTGTCACTTTATATCTTACTTAATATGTCTAAGATGATATTTAAATGCTTAGTTTTATGATCAAAGCATATCAAAAATGTATGATCTTTTTTTTTTTTTTTTTTTTTAAATAAATAATGCATTGAAATAAAATAATTATTGGATAAATAACAAATGAACATTCCTCAGATGCCTGATTTTAACATTTAATAATAATATATCAAGTAAACCTATGTTATTTTTGTTCATTAAAAAAAAGAATAATTATAATAATAATAAATACATCCGATTTCATGTTGTGTATCATTTTTTGCAGTTACAGCAATTTTACTTTCTGAAAAGTATAAACCATCAGATGACAGATTTTGATCATTTAGAAGTCCAAGAAATTAGCGTTTCAAATATGTAGGCTTGGTTAAAAACAGCACTTGTAGTTCATTCATGTCTAAGAACTATGAAAGAACAATATAAATTTCCTCTGGGGAGATGCAGAGGAAATTTACACGCGACGGATTTGATCAATTCTGTCTGATATGACTAAATCGTAGCTCCAAATGACAATACTTCAACAGCTGAATCACAGACACTTTGGATGGATGACTTGTGGCTGTGTGGGCTCGTCTCTGCCAGTATGAATGACTTATAGGACTAGAGGAACAGATGGGTTGTGGGAGACATTCTCAAGAAGCCAGAGCGAGAAATAACGAGAAATGCAGAGAGAAAAGACTAAATGAGTGGGACACTAGCAAGACAAACCTCCCTTAAAGATACAGGAAACAAGCAGCATCTTGCCCACGATAAACCTAGTTCTCATTGTCACCGTGGGTAGAGAATACCTCGGATCCGTTTGACTGCACCAAAATGCGACGGCTTTCTGTGGCAGGACAGAATAATAGCGAGGAAATAAACGTACGTTGGGAGGACATGTCAAAAAGATAACTCAGAGGGGAGACGCGTCGTGAGGAACACAGGAGAAGATCCAGGACACTGACAGTCAAAGGGGAGAACAAACATCGGAGCATAAAGAGTAGCAGTCAAGCCGGTAGCAAAGCATCATGGGGATTGGCTGACAGGATGTAGAGGGAGATCATTAGAGATGATAGAGGAATAGAGCAGGGGTGCTGAGAAGAAAGACAAGGGAGGAATGGAGACCAGGGGTGGACTCAAAGAGAATAGATGATTGTGGAAGTGCAGATCAGTAGGGTTTGGCTCCAGCTCTGATCACATTTCAGGGGTTTTCAGCTTCTGTGTTCCATTTCCATGCACACTTACGAGTTTTTCTGGATGTAGATGTGTGCGCAGGCGGGTTTGTGTCCGGTTACTGTCATAGAGGTTTCTGAACCATGTCTAGGTAAACAAGATTCTTGAGAGAATCAATTGGAATCGGTCTCTTTGGCTCACATCAAAGAGCTACCCTGGAGGAGGATTGCAGCCCAAAACAGCGCTGAAAGATGTGGGAAATTCTATGCTCCTCAAGGTTGCTCACTTGTCCCGGATAAACAGAGGGGTTGAAGTCCGTGTTTTTTTGTGTTTCAGGTTTCAGATAATGACCTCTTTATGCACCTATTTATATATAACAAATCCCAATGTTGCTTAGTAAATGGCTGTTTAAATAACAATAACTCCCAAATATAAGTTACAATGCTGTACAAATTAGCAGTCATAAAATAATATATATATATATATATATATATATAATTTTTGAAATGTAGAAATTGAATAATAATAATAAAAGTTAAAGTATTTTTTAGACAAATTTATTAAATAATAATAATAATAATAATAATTATGATTATTATTATTATTATTATTATTATTTAATAAATTTGTCTAAAAAATACTTTAACTTTTATTGTACATTAGATCCTCATTTAAGGTAGTAGTTGTATAGTTTGGGTTTCTGAATGATTTATTCTATTTCATTTATATAAAGCTATGCAAAAAATGTAAGAAATACACAAAAAAGCATGAAAGTATATTTAAAAATATATTTAATATAATTTCTAAAAACATTAACTTGTACATTAGATCCCTGTTTAAGGTAATAGCTGTTATTGAAAAAAAAAAAAAAACTGAATAAAATAAAAAAAAATATATATTTTATTTTATTTTATTTTATTTTATTTTATATAAAGCTATGTAGAAATTTAAGAAATACACAAAAAAGCATGAAAAATATATTGTAAAAAAAAAAAATCTGATTATAAAATGTATTTAATATAATGTCTAAAAACATTAACTTTAACTTTTATTGTACATTAAATCCTCGTTTAAGGTAGTAGTTGTCACTGAAATATTTTAAAAACTTTATATTTTGCTCCCTTTTTTCATAATCTTGTATAGTTTGTGTGTCTGAATATTTTATTTTAGTTTAGTTTAGTTCCCTTTACACCAATAAATACACACTGTAAAAAATTATTTGCTTGTCTAAAGCTCACTTTTATTTTAGATCCTATTTTTCCTCACAATCTTGTATAGTTTGGGGAAAGGAATCTGTGTGTCTGAATTATTTTATTTTATTTTATTTTATTTTATTTTATTTTATTTATTATTATAAAGTTTACTTTTGTTCTAGATAGTTAGAAGTGACATTATGTTACCTCAAAACTTTAAGACTTACCTTAATACAAAAACACTGTCAGTTAAGTCATTAGTGTGGAGTGGATAGTGCAGCAGGTTTCAGACACAAACTAAATGTGCAAGGAAAAAAAAGGTTACATGATATATTTTTATGCCTGTATCATTTCCTACTGCTGTTATTCAAACACGATTCTTCAGTGATAGGCTGAGCATGTGGAGAACTGGCAACAAAAGATATTTGATATGAATTTAAGAGGTAACAAATAAATATTTCATTCAGCTGAGAGCATGTCTGGGTTTATCTTTGATCATCCCTCATCTTATTCACCCATGTGTTTCCAATATCTGTTATCCCAGTGTGAGACAAAGGAAATAGTGTGAAAATACAAATAGCTTTAAGAAATATCTCCTTAAAAATGTGTTCTTATCACATTCTTGATTTCACTTCATCATTAAAGTTACGCCAAAAGTGTTGCTTTCTCCAGAGAGAGAGAGAGAGAGAGAGAGAGAGAGAGAGAGAGAGAGATGCTTAAAGGATGCACTTTCCTATTTCAGTGGAAAAAGCAGGTCAAACGATTTAGTCTTGGAAGATTTGGATGAGAATGTTCATGAGAAATATTCACAATGATTGGTTGATTGATTTTTTAGAACAGAACAGATTTAGAGAAATTCTGTGCTGTTTTATTTTAAAGTTTTATTTGTATTTTTTTTTAATTTAAAAAACATTGTATAATATATATATATATATATATAGTTAATACATTTGTCAATAAAAGAAAAGCAAAAAACTTGCAAGAAACTGTTTAAAAATCTATTTAATATAATGTCTAAGAACATTAACTTTAACTTTTATTGTACATTAAATCCCCGTTTAAGGTAGTAGTTGTCACTGAAATATTTTAAAAACTCAGAATAAAATTTAGACTTTGCTCCCTTTTTTTCATAATCTTGTATAGTTTGTGTGTCAGAGTATTTTATTTTATTTTATTTTATTTTATTTTATTTTATTTTATTTTATTTTATTTTATTTTATTTTATTCTATTTTTTCTAAAGCTTACTTTTGTTTTAGATAGTTAGAAGTGACATTATGTTAAAGCAGGTCAAACTATTTAGTCTTGGAAGATTTGAATGAGAATGTTCATACTGAGAAACATTCGCACTGATTGGTTGATTAATACATTTAGAACAAAACAGATCAAATCAGATTTTGAGAAATGTAGCATTCCATCACTTGCTCACCAATGGACCCTCTGCAGTGAATGGGTGCCATCAGAATGAGAGTCCAGCTGATAAAAACATCACAATAATCCACAAAGAAATCCACATAACTCCAGTCTATCAATTAACGTCTTGTGAAGCCAAAAGCTGCATGTTTGTAAGAAACAAATCCATCATTAAACTTTAAACTGTGACTTCTTATTTTGACGGCACCCATTCACTGCAGAGGATTGCTTCAAATCTGTTTTAATAAAGAAACTCATCTATATCTTGGAGAGTGAGTAGAATGTCAGCAAATTTGCTTTTTTGGATGAACTGTTCCTTTAAGACTCAGTTTGTCTCTCTAATCTTGTTACAGTCAAGAAGAAAAATTGAGATATTAAAGAGATTTTGTCTATGGGTCGTCACAGTGTGTGAAATATGTGCATAATTATTTCTGATTTTCTCATATATTGTAAATAATGCTGTGGCGAGTGGCGAGTGGCAGCACCAAACTATTTTTGGAAGGAGAAAAAAAATAATAATAAAAATAGAGGTGCGTCATCTGAAATGTTGATGGCAATCAAGAAGGCCTGCATGACACCTCCCCGGAAAACTTTTGATTGCTTTCCAATTCCGGTTTGCATTCGGACTAATCATCCACATCCTTTGTTTTAGCAGGACAGTCTGTCATGCTGTGAAGATCCATGAGGGAAGTATTTTCTTTCTCTCTCGCTCGCTCTCTGCATCTCATATTAGAACCTGTGACTCAGTTTTGTTTTGGTGGCATTAACATACCGAACTGCATTATGGATGTGGACAAGTGCAGTGAATAAATGTGAAGTTGAACACAGCTCATAATCTGTGGCCTGCAGTTTAAGTGTCCATCTTCATTTCGCTCTAGGCATGTGACATGCTTATGCGACTTTAAGTGCATTTGCATCGGCTGTGTGGATGCATTAAAACAGAGAATACAAATTAGATGCCACCGTATAGGAAGCATGGCAGAAATATGTGCCTGGGAATTACAAAGCCTTGCTTTGTGCATTCATAACTGCTTAAGAATTCAATTAAGATTCAGGTGACTGAATCTAACAAAACCCAGACCATTTATTGCATAACAATAATAATAGTTTTAATTACATATAATAATAATAATAATAATAATAATAATAATAATTACTATTAATATAATAATAATAAAAAAAATACATTTTGCATGAAGAAACTGGTGCCTATTTTATTTTATTTTTTCCCATTGACATGATTTTCATGACAATTAAGGCAATGCTTATTTTACTGTATAATTTTATAATTATACTTTTTATAATACACTGACTTTAAAACAAGTTTTTACCGAAAAAATAGCAGTCATAGAATAAAATAAAAAAGTTATATTTGTATAAAAAAAAAAGTATAAACGTATTTTTAAAATACCGTTTTTTTTTTGTTGTGTGTTTTTTGTTTTTTTTGACCAATTGGAGGAACCACACTCATAATTTAGAATGTTCAACTAGTTTATTTTTTACTAGTAAAATATAGTTAAGAAATACACTGAAAAAGCATAAAGAGTATATATATATATATATATATATATAATATATATATATATATATATATATATATATATATAGTTATTGGAATATTTGAAAAACTCTGAATAAACTGAAATAGTTTTAATTACATATATGATGATAATAATAATAATAATAATAATAATAATAATAATAATAATAATAACAATACATTTTGTATTTTCATTAAGAAATTGGTGCCTATTTTAGGTAGCTTTTTTTCCAGTGACATTATTTTCATGACAATTAAGTTAATGCTTATTTTACTGTGTAATTGTATAATTTCATAATGATACTTTTTATAATACACTGACTTTAAAACAGGTTTTTACTAAAAAAAAAAAACGGTCATAAAATAACAAAAAAAGTTTTATTTGCATGTAAAAAAAAAAAAAAAAAACGTGTATATATATGTGTGTATATATATATATATATATATATAATATAAATATAGTTTAAAATCTAAAAAAATATCAAGTACATAAAGTCATGTAGAAATTTAAGAAAAACACAAAAAACATAAAAAGTATATATATTTAAAAAATAATATAATAATTATAAAATTTAATTAAATTTGTCTAAAAAACTTTTACTTATATAATTACTTTTATTGTACATTAGATGTTTATTTAAGGTAGTATGTGTATAGTTTGGGTGTCTGGATGATTTATTTTATTTTATTTATATAAAGCTGTGCAAAAAAATGTAAGAAATACAAAAAAAGGCATAAAGAGTATTTTAAAAATATATGATTATAAAATATATTTAATATAATATCTAAAAACATTAACTTTTATTGTACATTAGATCCTCATTTAAGGTCGTAGTTGTATAGTTTGGGTGTCTGGATGATTTATTTTATTTTATTTTATTTATATAAAGCTATGCAAAAAATGTAAGAAATACACAAACAAAGCATAAAGAGTATTTAAAAATATATGATTATAAAATATATTTAATATAATATCTAAAAACATGAACTTTTATTGTACATTTATTGTACATTTATTGTAGGATAGAATTAGGTTTTTATTGCATTATAGTGATGCAAATTCTCATAAAAATAAAGTCACAATGCAAAACAAATCTTTAATTTGTATTCTGTGAGAATATTTTTCAACATAATAAATAAATAAATAAATAAATAAATACAAGTCACAATGCATAACAAATATTTCATTTGACCTTATTTATTTTTTAAAATCTTATTTCATTAATTTTGCTTAGTTCTTGGGGTGAAATACGACACAGACATACTTTGGTCACATTCTGTTCACCTTATGCACTGGACATATTATAGAAGTCAACATTAGTATGTTTCTCCCATCTTGCCCTAGATACACATCGAGGCATTTTCCAGTGTCACAGTAGGCCTAATCTGCAGAGCAGTTTACAGTGTCTGATGCATAGTACTCTACAGGGACGAGGGCTCAAACACGTGTAAATGAAATATGTGACATTTCCCAAGGGCTGGAGGAAGTTGTCTTAAAAGAGCAATCAATTTTTCCCTCAATCCAGAGAGGCCAAACACAATGAAAGTACTCACTCATTGTCTTTCACCTTAATTAAGCAATCCATCATGTGACTGTCTGACAAAAAGGAAAAAGAAAAAAAAAAGAGTTTCTAAGAGGAAGTGGAAGTTGTTTGAAAGGAATGTGCTGTGTAATAGTGCGCCAATAGTTTGAAAAGAAACCAACAGACGAATGATTGAGGGCTATGATACTGCATCTGTAATGCATTCAAGTGACATATGACTTGTGTACTATTTTCTAAGCCGTGCAATACCTACAACTAAAAAAACTATATATATACACAAATTTCACAATTAATGATAAATGAATAAACAAATAATTAAACAAACAGCAAGTACATTGAACTAAAAATGACATTTTAAAGTTAGAAGACTGCACTAGTGATTTTACTGATATTTATATTTACATAAATTGTATATTTGTAAGAAAATTCTTACAGCGAATTGGCTCTCAGGTGTCTTGTGAGCAATTATGATACATAAATATAATATTACAATGATATTAAAATAACAAAAGTCTCTGGAAGTGAATTAATTGGCTAAATAATGGTCCATAATAATTGATTTTTGGGTATTTATTTTCCAAAAATGTACATGTCAGTTTAGGTAATTATACAAATAAAATAAATAATATATATATATATATATATATATATATATGTATATAACTAATTACTATTGATACAACAATATTATTATTAATAACTATTAATACAATAATAAAAAAATCATTTTGCCTGAAGAAATCAGTACCTATTTTAAGTAAGTTGTTTTTCCATTGAAATTATTTTTGTGACAACTAAGGAAATGCTTCTTTTACTGTATAATTGTATGCTATAATAATTGTACTTTTTATAATGCCTATTTTATAACGCTAACTTTAAAACTATTTTTTACAAAAAAAAAAAAAAAAAAAAAAAAAAAAAAGCTGCACTAAAATGGCTTTTCAATGTAATTCAGCAAAAATGTGTGCAATAATTACAACAAATATTTATTTATTTATAAAAACTAAAAATGAAATTTTGAAGTGGAAAGACTGCACTACACTGCAAAACATGCTTTTCTTACTTAGATTTTTGTCTTGTTTCCAGCCAAAATATCTAAATAAATAAATAAATAAATAATAATAATTAAATCAAGAAGGATTTTCTAGATGAGTAAAAATGATTGCCATGTTTTCAGAAAAAAAAAAAAAAAGTTAAACTATAGTAAAGTAAAGTTAAAATTAAAATTAAGTGAGTTTCTAGGTTAGGTGAGGTTCTAGTTTTCTGCTTGAAATAAGATTATTTATCTTATCCCATTGGCAGATTATTTTGCTTGTTTTAAGCAAAAACTCACTTAAAAATACTTCTTGATTTAAGGATTTTTAGATATTTTGGCTGGAAACAAAACAAACAACTTAAGTAAGAAAAGCATTTGTGTGTGTGTGTGTGTGTGTGTAGTGATTTACATGTCAGTTTAGGCAAATAATAATAATAATAATTATTATTATTATTATTATTATTATTATTATTATTATTATTGGTTTGTTTCTGTTTATTTCCTTTATTTTATTTTGTATATATATATATATATATATATATATATATATATATTCTTTATATTTGGATAAAGTCAGATTGCTAGTAAATCATTTAGGACACAAGAGACAAAAAGGTCATAAAGACCAGCCTTTTTTTTATTGGATTCAGATCAGGGTCAGATTGTATATTTGACTGGGTCATTGTAGGTCACCTTTTTATTATCGAGTCATTGCAATGTTAATTTGACCTTGTGTTTGCGGTCATTGCGTCCCCAGCTTCAAATCTTTAGTGCAATGGAGCAGGATTTCTTGCAGTATTTCCAGATATTTTGCACCATCCCATCTTCTCAAGATGCTTCTCACAGATGAAATGTAAGCTCGCTTACTACCATCACACTTTGAATTGATACTCTATGTCATAGCTAATATAGCTAATATAGCTAATATAATCATAATATCAGTCAAATTATTTCCATGATCATGTATGTATTTATTTTGTGTCTGACTGCCAAAAATTAAGACATTTTTGCATAAAACATATGGAGTTGAAGAAGCATATGAAATGTTAAAATGGCTGCATAGCGCCTGCTCTTTGACATGCTATTATTAACATTCAGTGCGTACTGTACGTCACAGTATGCAGTTAGCATGCTATTATTCCATTTCCAACATAGCGCCAGTCTCATTTGACAGCAGAAGCATCTCCTTCATTGCAACTGGGTCACCATTATGGTTTATGGCAACTCCAGATGGTTCTTTTTGATTAATGGTTTCTTTTGTGCCACCCTCCAATACAAGCTGTTACGTGTTGCATGGCTCTTTATGTGCGTGACTGGAGCACTTTCCTTCCATTCTCACTTGCTGAACTCAGTAGCTCCTTCAAAGTGACTCTCCGCGGCTCCTCTCACAAGTCTCCTCCTCGTTCGTGCCGAGGGTTCGGAGACATGACCTTTTCTATGCAGTGTCTGGGTGGTTTGATACAGCATCCTCTTCCTGATAACACCACCAGCACTGACCACTGGGACATCAGAAGACTCGGATGCCTTTTATTTGGGTAATTTATTGATATTTATTCATTTGGCAGACACTTTTATCAAGGTATACATGTTTTATCAGGATGTGTGACCTTGGGCGCTCTAGCAGTTGAGCTACAGGTACAGCGACAGGAACACGATTTATGTATTCATTTCACTCTATCCCGAACGTCTTTCGACTGCTCTTTAGTCTTCATTTGCACAGCTGTCCTTCAGTTTCACAACATGAATAACGATCCCTTAACTGTCATGTTTTTAGACAGAAAATGTGGGAGTTATTTTAATGGTTCACAGGTGGAGGACAGTCATAAGGCAACTGTGCACACAAAGTTTTACAAGCACTGAATACTCTCAGTAAAATGCATTTATATTTTTTTAGGAACATTAATGAAACAATTTATTTGAATATAACATTCAGCAGCAAATCAACATATTAGAATGGTTTCTGAAATATCACTGAAGACTGTAATAATGATGCTGAAAATTCAACTTTGATCACAGGAATAAATTACATTCATATACAAAAGTTTGGGCTCAGTGCAATGTTTTTTAAAGACGTTTCTTATGCTCATCAAGGCTGCATTCATTTGATCAAAAATACAAAAAAAAAACCCTGTAATATTGTGAAAAAGTATTTCAGTTTAAAATAACTGTTTTTATGTGAATATATTTTATAATGTAATTTATTCCTGTGATACAAAGTTGAATTTTCAGCATCATTACTACAGTCTTCAGTGACACATGATCCTTCAGAAATCATTCTAATATGCTGATTTATTATCAAGTTGAAGACAGCTGCTTAATATTTTCTTGGAACCTGTGTTTTTTTTTTTTTCCCAGGATTCTTTAACAAATTAAAAGTTGAAAAGAACTGTGTTTATTTAACAATATAAACTAGCATCTAAAAGGTCAGTAAATTTGTATTCTTTCTTTCTTTCTTTCTTTTTTTTTTTTAACTTTTATCCATCAAGGATGTGTTAAATTAAGTGATTGCAAAGGCTTGTATTGTTAGAAAATATTGACATTTTGAAAATAGAATCACAGATTCAAAAAGAAAAATAATAATAATAATAATAATAATACTAAGCAGCTCAACTGTTTCCAATCCAACATTTATAAAAACAGTAATTAATCAGCATATTAGAATAATTTCTGAAGAATAATGTGGCACTGGAAACTGAAGTAATGGCTGATTAAAAATTCAGCATTGCGTTACAGGAATAAATTATATTTTATAATGTATTAATATAGAACACCATTTTTTAAACTGAAAAAAAAAAAAAAAACATTAAAAACCTTTGAGCAAATAGACTGCAAAATAATAATAATAATAATAATAATAATAATAATAATAATAACTTACTTTAGATTTGTTGTCTTGTTTTCAGGCAAAATATCTAAAAATTCCTAAATCAAGAAGGATTTTCTTGACAAGTAAAAAATATTGTCTTGTATTCAGTCACAATTAAAAGAGTTTTTGCTTAAAACAAGCAAAATAATCTGCTTTGTTTCAAGCAAAACCTTGCTTAATTTGAACTTATTTCTTCTGAAAACAAGACAATAATTCACTTGTCTAGAAAATCTTTTTTGATTTAACATTTTTTAGATATTTTGGCTGAAAACAAGACAAAAAATCTAAGCAAGAAAAGCTTTTTTTTTTTTTTTTTTTGCAGTCTATGTTAAAATAAATCAACAAAAAGCCGTTATCTGAAATTGCAATAATATTTCACAACATTACAGTTTTTGCTGTATTTTTGCTCAAATAAATGGAACTGTGCTGAGCACAAGAGAATAAATAAATAAGTAAATAAATATTTTTTATATATCCCAAAGTACAGTAGAGCTGCAATTTATGCGTGTTATATTGCATGTAATAAATGTAATACTGCATATTGTGTATGTTACCATTATTGAGATTCATAGTTCAACAGCCGTAGTGCTTGCTTGCTGGCAATGTTTATTATTAATAATGCTGTTTACATTATGTTGCATGTTACTCTGTGAACCCTGGTGTGGTTGCATAGTGTGACATTAATAAAGCTAACTATGAAAAATGACTGGTGTCAGATGTTATATGTATGTATGTATGAAGAATAATACATACATTTATACATAATGCATACACTTTGGAGCATATGTATGCAATTTTTACATTAAATATGACATTCATATGCCATTTTTCTTCTCTACAGCATTATATTTTCTATTGGAAGATGTTGATATTATGATATGCACAGATATTTAGGGAGATTATTTTAGGCTTTTGCGTTTTGTTGTGTTGATGTTTGCTGTCTGTTTCGACTTGCCATCCGGAGATTCAATATGGCAGGATTTTACAAGCAATGTGATACAACAATTTGAACAAACCGGCATCATCTTGTCACCCTGATGAGCTCCCCAGAGACCAGCGTCACTCTTTGATCCCTTTTTCCGAGTCCAAACGGATGCTGAGAGTAGATGCCGGTGTCCTGAAATAGTCTGAGCTCAAAGTTTCCCATATCATCCAGCCTTTCAACCCTTAGCTGCTTTCATGCGAGAGGGGAGCTGGAGGGGGGTGACTTTGGCAGATCTTTCATTTATTTTGGGCTACTATGTGTAGCTCAAAAGGAACATTTCTAAAACACAGGGGATCTCTTTTATTAAGCGTGTGCATGCAAGAGCTTGTGCGTAAAACCTGCGTCTGCAAAATTCATGATTCATCAGTAAGTTCGCACTTTTCTGGTGGAAATGTAGCATGATGTTTTTTTCTCGTCACACAAGTACAAACACATACATTGAATTAATAATAAATGAGACCCATCGAGTGCATTGTCTATTTCCACGCATATTTTACTTTATTAAAAATGTTGCCACAACAGCAGCTTTCACATTTCTTTTCTCATATATGAATTTAAATTGCATATATATAAGTTTATGCATAATTTTGATATATATATATTTTAATTTTATATATGTGACTCTGGACCACAAAACCTTTTTTTTTTTTTTTTTTAAATTGAGATTTCTACATCATCTGAAAGCTGAATAAATAATTGATGCATAGTTTGTTGGGATAGGACAATATTTGGCCGAAATACAACTATTTGAAAATCTTTAATCTGAGGGTGCAAAAAATCTAAATACTGAGAAAATTGTCTGTTTAGTTTTATTCATTTTAATTTAATTTTTAGTTTTAATTTTATTTTGTTGTTGTCATTTTTATTAGTTAATGTTTTTTCTATATATGTCAAGTTTTTTTATATGTATATATATATACATATATATATATATATATATATATATATTTTTTTTTTTTTTTTTTTCAGTTTTAGTTTATTTTAGTATCATTGTGATACTATAGTAACTATATGTCCATATAGTTTTTTACATTTTAATTTATTTATTTTTTTTTTTTATTTTAGTTTGCAGTATGTAAATGGAAATTCAGTTATTTCTGTATTTTAGTACATTAGGTTAAACTACTGTAAGTGAAAACCGTTGCTTTGACAACTAGCTGAAATAAAATGTATAATATATAATGTTCTTCCAGTCACAAATTTTTCTCTCTCCTATGGCAGCACATGGGTTGCATGTGAAATTCACGTTTCTTTTTCTTTATATATATATATATATATATAAGAGAGAAATAGCAGCTCAGGGTCTAGTGCAACTATAATTGTGCTGCTTTAACCTTTTCATATATAACAGCTTGACCTTGTATTTATATTTTTCTATAGTTGTACATGTTTCAGTAGAACGTGAAACAATGGGAAGATCAATAATTCACTTTAGGTCTGCATGGCAGCACTACTGGCGTGATGTTTGACGTGGGAAGTTAAAATTGCAGTAAGAATCATCACCTTATTCCTTATTCAGTCTTTGTAGATTCACTAAAAGATTTAATACAGGGTGTTTTTTCAGCATTCTTCCTTGGGGCCCAAAATCAATTAGGTGCAACAATGTGCCTTCTTCATCTTCTCACAAAGAGTTGTACGATTGCATATTTGATTTTCCCACCTATTCCCTCCGTTCATTGTAGAGCACACAGCACATCAGTATCTGGCCACCCAGCGCTGTATAAAAGCACTAGAGCGATCACTCCCTGTGAAAAGCAGTCATCCTCCTTCAGCCAAAAGCCTCCCCTCAGCAGAAAAGAGCAGGGTTACAGAAGCTCAGGGGTACAGTAATAACCATATAACCACTCAGCTGTGCCTAATATAGACAGGAGAAGGGCAGATAAACAAAAGGTCAGTAAGCATCATTCTTTCCAATTTACTTTACCCAGTGGGCGTATAGGTGGGTTAACAATTTAGAGATCCCTTTATGCAATCTAAGGGTTTTTAGAAAGCTCTGGGGAGATTTTAGAGGTTCTATAGTTTAGATTTATTAGGCTTTAATTAACTAAGTTCACTTAATATACATAAACATTGCCATGAAATATTATTGCAATGTAAAATAGTTGTTTTCTTATAGTTGTAAAATATAATGCATTACTGTAATGTCAAAGTTGAAAATTTTCAACAAACTTGCATTTCTATGAAACAGTTTAATTGATTTATTTAGTGATAATATGTATCACTAATATTTATCACTATATAAAAATAGACAACTATATATATATATATATATATATATTCATTTATTTATTGAGAAAAAAATGTGATAGTTGGAAAATAGTATAATATAATATAATATAATATAATATAATATAATATAATATAATATAATATAATATAATATAATATAATATATAAAGCCTAGTAAAATATTATACTTCTACATTAGAACATTAGTGTATCAGCTCTTATGCATATCTGAGTAAACATGCAACTTAAGAAAAAGCAAAAAAAAAAAAAAAATGAAAATGAGAAATGTTCCCTTAAAAACAGAAATAAAATAAGTTTAAGCTAAATGTGTGTGTATATATATATATATATATATATATATATATTTTTTTTTTTTTTTTTTTTTTTTTATATATTTTTCTTTTATGACAAAAATCATTAGGATATTAAGTAAAGATCATGTTCCATGAAGATATTTTGTAAATTTCTGACTGTAAATATATTAAAACTTAATTTGTGATTAGTAATATGCATTGCTAAGAACTTAATTTGGACAACTTTAAAGACAATTTTTTTCGATATTTGGATTTTGCACCCTCACATTCCATATTTTCAAATAGTTGTATCTCGGCCAAATATTGAAACCATAAAAACCATACATCAATGGAAAGCTTTTTTATGACCCTTATTGACCTTTATGACTGGTTTTGTGGTCCAGGGTCCCATATTAGGTCAGTTAAAGCCTAATAAAATATGGTTTGTATGTACACTAGTATATCAGTTCTTGTGCATATCTGAGTTAATGTGCAATTTGTAAATGATTAAATCATAACCTATCACATTAGACATTAGACATTAGATGAATAAGCGGATTTCAGTAAAAGTCTTAATTTGCTCTCATTGCACATTTGAACGCAATACTGTCTAGCAGAAACAATTGTGAAATCTTATTTGTGAATTTCCTTTGGGTGGACATCATGTCACCAGAATAATAATATACCCGCATGAGGCGTCTTGTTACCTTATTTATTGAAACGCCCTGGTCCTTTGCTGAATATAGCACTGATGTAATGTGTTTTTTGAACTTTCCCCTCTTGAGTCAGGAAGGTCTCGGCTCTGCAAATGGCTAAGCTAGTGTGCCACAAAGACATGAAAAGATTCTGGCCATAGATATGGAGGGATGGAGAAGTCTATGGACTGCAGTAGATGGAGCTGTAGGCGGCCGCTGTACGTCCTGTGGTTTTCATCTATCTGCACACTGCTGTCCACTGCCTGACTGGACTACAGCCTGGTCACTTCACAACACCTCGACAAACCACTGCAGAATCAACTAGTTTGACTCAGAAGTCATACAGAGACTCTCACACTTAACATTGCATGGTTGATACAACAGAGACACTGGACACAAGCTGAACTCACGTCCTTATGCGGCCAGAAGTAAGAATTTGCCTCATTTTTGACTCATTCATGAATAAGAATTGAATTTGCCTTCATTATAAAGCCCAAAAAGGCACAAATAATTTGAGGAAATCAGTTACAGTGAATCATTCAATTTTAGAAAAACAGTATTTATGAGTACTCATTCCATGTAAATCCATTAAAAGTGTTGCTATTAGCTAAGACTACACTGCATGTGACAAACTATTATTATTATTATTATTATTATTATTATTTGTAAATAAAACAAAGCATGTTTCACAATAAAATACTATTTTAAATGGTTCCTTAAAACAGAAAGAAAAAATAAGTTAAGGACTATAATAATTAAAAATAAAATAAAATAAAATAATAAAAGCACATAAGAAAGTGACAAAAACCTGAACTAAAATTAAAAATGAAAAAATAAAAATAGAAGCTAATTCAAAATGCCAATAAGTGCTACACGGAACAAATTTGGTGTTAAATCAATTTTCAGCCAAAAAATGCTAAAAAAAAAAAAAAAAATGGAAATGAGAAATGTTCCCTTAAAAACAGAAATAAAATAAGTTTAAGCTAAAGGACTATAATGAATAAAAATAAAGCAAAAAATAAAATAAGATAAATAAAAATAAAATAACAAAAGCACATAAGAAAATGACTAAAACCTAAACTAAAATTAAAAATGGAAAAATAAAAATAGAAGATAATTCAAAATACTAATAAGTGCTACACGGAACAAATTTGGTGTTGAATCAATTTTCAGTCAGAAAATGCTAATAAAAAAAAATAATAATAATAATAAAATGAAAATGAGTAGTGTTCCCTTAAAAACAGCAATAAAATAAGTTTAAGGTAAAGGACTATAATGATTAAAAATAAAACAAAAATAAAATAAGATAAGATAAATAAATAAAAAATAATAATAACAAAAGCACATTAGAAAATGACTAAAATTAAAACTAAAATTAAAAATGGAAAGCATATAGAAGCTTATTCAAAATAACAATAAGTACTACCCTGAATAAATTTGGTGTAGAAACCATTTTCAGTCAGATAAATTTATCAATGCTGATGAATTTCAAAAAAATGAATTACAAAGAAAAAAAAATGAAAATGAGAAATGTTCCAATAAAATAAAATAAAATAAAATAAAATATAAAATAAAAATCTAAAAAATAGAAGCTAATTCAAAATACTAATAAGTGCTGCATTGAACAAATCATAAATTGTAGGAACACATTTCAATTAGAAATTGCTAGTAAATTTCAAAAATTAATTACAAAGAAAAAAAAATAAATGAGAAATGTTACCTTAGAAACAGAAATAAGTTTAAGCTAAACTACTAAAATTATAAAAAAAAAAAAAAAATAAGCAAAAAAAAAAAAAAAAAAAAAAGATTTACAAAGAAACAGAAAGTTAACATTAACATTAACATTAAATTAAACTAAATTTTGAGGTAGAAAAAGCAGAATTTATAACATTAAGATTAAGATTTTTAAAGATTGTTTTTAAAGATTCATTCAGTGGCATATATACGTTCTAATTAAATTATTGTATCTAGTAAAGCTTGTGTCATTAACATTTTATTTTAATACAACAAAAATCATGCATAAACAGTTTAAGCAAATCCTATATTTAAACACAACTCTTCTGTTGTATAATTAGATTTAAATGTTTAAGTTTAGTGGTTTGAATTCATACGATAACAGTTGTGCTGTCAAAGCACCATTTAGCCTTATCAATATCTTTGCATTTCATTCTATTTCAATTCTACTGAAAAATACAGCTGAATGGTACACAATCCTGGTTATACACTCATTTTAATGCTACAAAGCTCCTTCTTTGACTTCTCAAACTCTCTCCATGAAGTCCTGCGGTGACCTCTGAATGAGAAAGTTCTCTCCATTATCATGGGGAATGATCTGAACGCCCTTTTGACAATGTAGTGTTGAAAGGGGTTAGAAAATTGAAGGACGTGGACTAAGTGTCCTCGACTGCTCATCTGAAGGTCAAGCAGTGAAAGCCAGTTGCAATCTGAAATGACTGAATGAAATTATCATATCGTTCGCCGCGTGTTTCAGCAGAGGCGTTAAAAGTTAAACAAGTGCAATGAGAGGTTCACAGAGAGCTTGTCCTTGCAGGCATTTGCCAATAAGTATGCTTCAGTGAGCCTTGAGTGCTTGACTGTGAATTGTGGGATTACCTTTATGTACAAAAAGAAAAGAGGGGGAAAAAAAGAAATGATTCAGGACAAAACATTGAAGATAAATCCGACTTTGGCAACTCATCTGGAATAAGAAGGCATTGTTGATAAGAATTGCCTTTCTATAGGCCAAACAGAGGAAACCTGTACACAATGATAAATCTCGCTGTTTTATGTCGAGAAAAAAAAAAAAAAAAAAAAAACATTTATATCACATAAATGTCAGCAAGGAAATAAAATTATTAGTAGTAGTAGTAGTAGTAGTAGTAATAATAATAATAATAATAAGAATAATAATAAGAAGAAGAATTTTTCTTGTTATTTGAAAGTCTAAATAAAATAATATATATAAGTAAAGTAAAAAAAATAATATAAATAAAATAAATGACGCAAGTGTTATGCTTGTAGCTGTAAACATTGTGTATTTTAATTATAAAATATTACTTATTGTATATTATTATTAGAAGTAATGATGTGTGTTTTTTATGCCGAATTTTAGGAAAATGTGGTAGCCTTCCCAGGACATTATGAGTGCAACATTTCTTTCAACATAAAATAAAATAAAATAAAATAAAATAAAATAAAATAAAATAAAATAAAATAATTATTAATAGAAGTAATAATTTTGTCTCTTTTGTGCTGAATTAAAAAAGAAGAGAAAAGAAAAGAAAGAAAAAAAAACATACAAGTCTTATGTGTATATTTTAATATAACTTACTGTATATTATTAATAGAAGTAATAATGTTGTCTCTTTTGTGCTGAATTTTAAGAAAATGTGGTAGCCCTCCCTTTATAATAAAAATAAATAAATGTAAAGTGTTATGCTTGTAGCTGTAAACATTTTATTGTTACTTATTGTATATGTTTAATAGAAGTAATAATTTTGTCTCTTGTTTACTGAATTTTAAATATATGTGGTAGCCTTCCCAAGACATTATGAGTGTAACATTTCTTTCAAAATAAAATAAAATAAAAAATGCATTATGGTACTCAGGACATTATGAGTGCAACATTTCTTTAAAAACAAACAAATAAATAAATAAATAATAATAATAATAATAATAATGAAACAAAATACACAAGTGTTATGCTTGTAGCTGTAAACATTGTGTATTTTAACATTACTTTTTGAACCTAAAACACACTGAGAAGAGTCAGATTTATTTTTCTGTGCTACTCTCACAAATGCTGTCGACTGAGTCTAGCTCATTTTGAATCTATAACATACTTTAATCTTTTAGATTGAAGTTAACTGGTTTCATTTACATAACCCATCACCTTCTCACTATGGCTAATCTGATGAAATGATGAGTAAGTAGAAACAAGCTGGAGACAATTACCTTTACTAACAGCTGCAATTACTAGCCCTGGGCGAATTTTTCTATGCATGCACAAAGATGACATATTTATGGCGCCTCCATGGAACACGTTTACATCATGGGTCCTTGGGGCCAAAACACCTCTCAGCAGCTCTCCTCACGTCTCTCCCACAGACCCAAAGCACAAAACAACCACGCTGAAGCAATGCTGGAGATGCATTATGAATGACCCTGTACAACCTCCGCTTTTCAAAGAAATGAAGCAATATACGACACAACACAACTAGCTACTTTGAATCCGTAGCCTCAATAAATAAATAGTGTGTAAAAACATGTTCAGTAAAGTTCAACTCCTCATTTATATGTACATTTTGGATCATTAAGTATTATATCAGAAATCTGCTGTTGAGAAACACTATCTTGTCCATGTGGCATTTCAGTTTTGGACCTCATAAACTCTGAAAACTCACAGTTTTTCCTTCAAATTTATGGATGGCATTATGCATTCTGATTTATAAGGCTCTTTCTCATAATCTTACGAAAGTCGTGGCGGCCCTGTGGGCAGTTAGATAAATGTCATTGAGGAGAACTATTTAATACAAAATTTTCATTCTGAAAAGAGGTCTTTGTAACCCTTAACACCTCAAATGTGTCTTTTTCTGCTGACAGCTTATATTATATATGATAAAAAAAAATAAAATAATAAAAAAAAAAAAAAAAAAAAAAACACTGAAAGCCTTATCACCTGCCTGCTCAGAACATTATCTGCCTTTCTAAAAAAATATATATATAATAAGGGGGAACAGGACAAATATTCCTTGATCTTATTACTGCGGTGTCTTTAGAACAGGGTTCCTCAATAGGCGGCCCGTGAGAGAAAATGATTTGGCCCGCGCTAATTTCAAATAATGTGGCATGAAAATTAACCCTTTTAAGGGCTTTCACACCAAACGCATAAAGCACTGCGCTATGAAATCTATTCAATCGGCTTGGCTTGCGCCTGGCGAGGACGGTTTGTTGCTGCGTCGACTTTTAAGCGCACGAGCAGCGGAGCGCACCACTGGCGCGCAAGCCGCGGTCAAAGTTTAAAATAGCTGAACTTTTGCGCTTGGCGATGAACCCCGCGGTCAGCGCAGCACTTTCCGCGTTCGATGTGAAAGTCGCTTCACACTCCTAAACAGACGCGATGCAACAACGCAATGCGACAGAATCATTTAAATATCACAGCCATTCAAAAGCGAGAAGCATACTGTACTCACAACGAAATGGACAAGTTTGTAATCTAATTAATAAATATTAAACCTATTTAAATAGCTATTTAAATATTTAACATTATTAAAACTACATAGCTACTGAGTGACTGATACCTTCTTTGTCATGAAAAACACTTGTTGTTTTAAAGTTTTAATGTTTGTTTTATTTTATTTTTTAGATCTGATGTAATCTGTTGTTGCTTTCAGTATGGCTATAAATGTCACGCAATATGATATTCAAACTTACATTAGACTATTTTAACAATGAATAAAGCATGTAATCAATACCTGGGAATATCACTGTCATAGTTTTTATGTTGTTCCAGCCGCGATGTCGCAGAAATTGAAACCATTTCGAAAAATAAAATCCCTTTCGCTTGTCACTGCGCGCATTTAAACTACACGGAAAAGATACCTTTTATCGTGTCACGTCTGACTGGGACATAGTAACCCACAGTTTGATCCCCCAAAAATCTAAAAATATTAATGCTGATGGATCTAATAATTAAAATTGCAATTAGGGAAAGTGCAGACCCAGTGTGAGCAGGAACAGTTGACATGGAAATCCCGATTTTTTGTTTGTTCCTTTGTTTTTAATATTCAACCGGGAAAGCTATTTCGTTTTCTGTATCTGAATACAAAAATGTTAATAATTGTTTGAATAAAACACTTCCGTGAAAAAAAAAAAAAAAAAAAAAAAAACTGAACATTTATCTTCTAAATCTTTTAACAAAAAAACAACAATAAAAACAAAAACAGCAGCAGCAACAACAACAACAAGAGCAAACATTTTGGTCATAACATGGTCGGTGGCCCTCAGCTTGGTATTGTTGGCAGAATTTGGCCCTCGGTGAAAACTAATTGAGGAACACTGCTTTAGAATATATGCTAAAATATTAGGCAGATCTGTTAGTCTTATCTTTTTGACATTAATATTATTATTGTTATTATTAATTGCTTATATTGCATGCAGATAAACACAGAAGTAATTAATTAATTCATATGAAGCAACAGTGGACAATTTGCTAAATGCAATGACATTCATACCTTTTTAATATGTTGGAAAAGATGATAAGCTATGTCAAAGTCGGTCCATTTATTTCAGCTGATAAAAAAAAAAAAAAAAAAAAAAAAAAAAAAAGAAGCATTTTTCATTATTACTATATTGAAAAGCATGAATGCACATGATTTCTAACCTGAATCAAACAAGCTGGAAATTTGCTTTCATGAAAAGAAAAGAACAAAAACGCGTCTTCCGTAATTATGTCACGTGGCTGGCTCTCGCTTTGTACTCTAGTGGACCAAATGTGCCCCATAGTAAAGTAATCCATTTCATGGGCAGATTTCCAGGAAACAAATTATGCCTACTAAATGAAGACACCTGTATAAAAAGAATATATTCATACAGACGACTCATTTTTTCAAGGTTGTTGGAGGCTGTTGGATGCTGCCGTTTTGCCTTCAGAAATGAAAAACTTATAAGGATATCTTATATATATATATATATATATATATATATAATTTATTTATTTTTTCCTCTATTCAATCAAAATATTCCAAATAAAACACGGAAATATAGTTAATTAACTTAAAGCTTCATGCACTTTCCATCTTGTTATTTCATAAAACCCTTTTAGTTCATTAAAGGAATAGTTTACCCAAAAATGAAAATTTGCTGAAAATGTACTCACCCTCAGGCCATTCAAGATGTCGATGAGTTGAATCCTCTGCAGTGAATGGGTGCCGTCAGAATGAAGTCCAAACAGCTGTTAAAAACTTATACATCTATCTTAACATATTGTGAAGTGAAAAGATGTGTGTTTGTAAGATGCAAATCCATCATTAAGATGTTTAACTTCAAAATTTTGTAAAATGTTATAGCTGTAAATGATGTGTATTTTAATGTTTTTTTTTTTTTTTTTTTATTGTATATGTTTAATAGATGTAATAATTTTGTCTCTTTTTTTAAGAAGGTGAGGTAGCTTTCCCAAGACATTATGAGTGCAACATTTCTAAAATAAAATAAAATAAAATAGGACATCACACAAGTGTTATGCTTGTAGCTGTAAATGGTGTGTATTTTAATGTTACTTCTTGTATGTTATTAATAGAAGTAATAATTTTGTCTCTTTTGTGGTAGCCTGCCATTATGAGTGCAACATTTATTTCAAAAGAACATCTTTAACATCTTAACATCTTGTGAAGTGAAAAGATGTGTGTTTGTAAGACGCAAATCCACCACCAAGATGTTTAAATTCAAAATGGCTAAAATATGGGTCCTCTATGCACAATATTACCTTCTCCAGTGAAAATTGTGGTAGCCATTATGAGTGCAACATTTCTTTCGAAATGAAATGAAATGAAAATACATCACACAAGTGTTATGCTTGTAGCTGTAAACATTGTGTGTTTTAATGTTACTTATTGCATATGTTTAATAGAAGTAATAATTTTGTCTGAATTTTGTGCTGAATTTTAAGAAAATGTGGTAGTCTAAAATAATGCAGTGAATGGGTGCCGTCAGAGGTCCAAACAGTTGTTAAAAACGTATATATCTATCTTAAAATCTTGTGAAGTGAAAAGATGTGTGTTTGCAAGATGCAAATCCATTAAGATATTTAACTTTAAATTATTACTTCTGGCTAAAATATGGGTCCTCTACGCACAATATTACCTTCTCCAGAATCAAAAGAGAAATAAGCACAGATAAAGCACTGTTTACAAGTAAAAGCAGTCTAAAACAGTTCTAAACAAATATGGATTTTGATATTGTGGATTATAGACTTCTTATGGTTTACTTGTGGATTATTGTGATGTTTTTACAATGCAGAGAATCTATTGGTAAGCAAGTGATGTAATACTAAATATCTGTTGCCAACTCATCTACATCTTGGAAGGCTTGAGAGTGAATACAATTTTCATTTTTGGGTGAACTATTTCCTTAGCAATATCATCCTTCAGGACGTGACATTTTTCTTGAAAGGGAAAACAAGAGCAAAGCATCAGAACTTTGGAAATAGTTGGTTTGTTCCGCTCTAAAACATTTCATTCCGTCTGATGCAATCACAGAAAACACTATACAAATATCAACCTATCAATTTGATTCATTTTTCCAAAGGTTCATTCAAGGTACTGCAGAACAGGATTGACCAAATACACTCCTGATTTATTCTGCAATATTGCTGGCTTTCTTGGCAAGCTCTGCTGAATGGGTAGGAGCCTCTAAGGGAGTTCTTTTGTCCATGGTGACATTAAGCCCAGAACATGAGTGGTACATGCTCTTCCCACTGATCTCATCCTTTAAACCTGCCAGGATGTTGTGTTTCGCTTGTCATCCTTCCCGACAGCATAAACAAGAGCAGTTTATTTTCGTAAAAGAGCATTATTTTGCTCTCCGTGTAGTACAATATGCAATCAGATATGAACATTATTCTCTCGAAAATGAAATAAGTTATACACGTACACTCGTATCATATAAAACATTGAGGTGATGAATGAATATGACGGCATGACTCATACATTTCAAACAATTGGCAAACACTCCGTGTAACTCATTCCATTTTAATTCATCCTGTCTCATTGTACGTGAATGGAGAAGGTTATTTCTGATTCACGACTGGAGTTCATATCTACTAAAGTGTTAAATATGACACATAAAATGCAAATAAGATTGCTGAATCAATATAAAATAACAAAAACAACTGCAATTGTTGCAGAATGCACAGAGGCGTAGCAATAGGCAAGGCAGGCAGTTGCCTGGGGCACTGAATTTTTGAAGGTGCACCTTGAGAACATTTCTGACTGAATACAATCAGATATTTTAATATTAATTAAGTGTCAGTTTACACAAAGTGTGAATAGCCCACCAATATCTGGTTGGGATAGACAAAATTTACAAAAGATGCACAATATACAATAGAAACAATGTTTGAGTAGTGGTAAGTTTTGACGTGATCGACCCAAGTTCGAAGATTTTCAAACCTTTCGATTTTCTAAGACTTTTGCCGAACTACTATAGTTCTTCTCCCTTTTCCCATCACATATCAGATCAGAAAAGTCTTTATTTTCAATAAAAAATAAATACTTATTTGAAAAGTGTGAAATAAGTTCCTCATGGGTGCTTAAGAACAAATGTTTATTGGGAAAGGTTAGGGGTAGATGTAGGGAGGGCTTTATTGTCCCAATAAGGTAGCATTCATTTAATAATTTTAATAACTATGATCATTTACACTCAATATGTTATTTTTGCAATAATACTGAGGTGCCACTATTTGCACTAATTATTAATAGCATCAAATTACTATTACTATTTACTATTCATTTTTTAATATACTGTTAAAAAAAAAACATAATTTGTTGTCAATTTAAAATAATTTGTTACCCCGCTGCCTTAAAATTTTAAGTTTAGTCAACTCAAATGTCTAAGTTGTCACTTAGTAAAGCATAACATTTGACTAAACTTTTTTTGAGTTGACTGAACTTACAATTTTAAGGCAGCCAGGTAACAGACTACTTTACGTTGACTCAACAAACAGTTTACAGTTTTGTTTTGTTTTTTTGTTTTTTTACAGTGTAGAGTCATTAATAGCACTTAGTGTAAATAGCATATATTTGACCATGGACATCAAAACCAGTCATAAAGGTATTTATTTATTTTTTTAATTATTGATACATCATATGCTGATTAAATAAGCTTTCCACTGCTGTATGGTTTGTTCGGATAGGACAATATTTGGCCAAGATACAACTATTAGAAACTCTGGAATCTGAGGGTCCAAAATTACTTAAAAGTTGTCAAAATGAAGTTCTTAGCAATGCATATTACTAATTATAAATTAGGTTTTGATAAATTTACGAGCAGGAAATGTACAAAATATATTCATGAAACATGATCTTTACTTAATATCCTAATGATTTTTGGCATAAAAGAAAAATCGATAATTTTCACCCATACAATGTATTTTTGGCTATTGCTAAGACTGGTTTTGTGGTCCAGGGTCACATATCGCTAAATAAAATACTATTTTTTACTTAGTATAAATAGCTGCTGCCAATAATAAAATAAAGATGAATTTAAAACGCTAACCTTTTATTTCTATTTTATTTTCCATATATGTGACTCTGGACCACAAAAACAGTCATAAGTGTCAATTTTTAATGAGCTTTCCATTGATGTATTTGTTTCTTAGGATAGGACAATATTTGTCCGAGTGTGCAAAAAATCTAAATGAAAATATAGCAATGAATATTATTAGTCAAAAATTAAGTTATGATATATTTACAGTACGAAAATTACAAAATATCTTCGTGGAACATGATCTTTACCTAATATCTTAATGATTTTTGGCATGAAAGAAAAATCTATAATTTTGACCCATGCAGTGTGTAGTTGGCTATTACTACAAATATATCCATGCTACATATGACTGGTTTTGTGGTCCAGGGTCACATATATGGTTAAAACTATGAAGATTGTACTGTATCTTGAAGACTGTATTGCATTGTATCTTATTTTATAAAAATAAGTATTTTAATGTTATAAAAAGTAAATAATACTTTTTGCATGTTGTATAATGATATCTCTAGCTAACAAATATACTTTAATAATAATAATTTTGCCTGGGGCCAAATGTAGTGTCAAATCCACAGGGAATTCTCATGCAAATCGCATTTGGTAAATTCTTACAAATCTGTCCCACTTTGTTCTTTCTATTTGAGCAGCTGCGTTTCACTTTCACGATTTGTGTATACATGTTTGAGTCGTTTACCTCAAATGGTTGTTAAATCAACCAATAAATCAAATCTGTTGTGTTATATCAGTTATTTAACATCCCTGATGCCAAATTCCAATTCCAAGTTGTTTTTCAGGAAAATTAGCATAACAGATAATCACTCGGTGGCAAATGCTCCGGTATACCTTCATTTATCACGCTCGTTTAGCAAAACATCTCGACTCATTTTTATGATTCTACTGCTGTCAACATCAGTCACTGGAAAGGATACAATCAATCATTCCTTTGAGAGCGAGTGATGGCCGTTTGACAGGAAGGGAACATTAGTCAGTCACTTTTTTGTTTACGCCACACAACGCCGTCTGCCAAGCCCTGGCCCCTGTGAACGCCACTTGTTTTAGTTGGAATAGCTGGATGTGGAATTTCAATCCATTAGCAGGCTGGCTAGCCTTCTCACCGGCTTTACTGAGAGTAGCGGCCATCAGATGAATGTGCATTCATTGACACCAGCGGACATTTTCAACAGCGGCTAACATATAGTCTCATGTCCGTGGCTCATACGATAATTGCTACATGACTAAATCTTCTTCAAATCAAAGACATGAAATACAAGCTAGAGGAAAACTGCAGTTTTTCATAGCTCATGAGATTTTGTTTCTCATTAATGCTTTTTTCCTCCCTCGGATGATCTCCTAAAATAGAAAATAGATTGCATATAGCAGAGCTATAAAGTTAATGCCAACAGCAGCATATTTTAATTTAGAAGGAAATCTCTGACTTTTCATTTTAAAAATTGGTAACTGTGTAAATATGAAGACAGTTTGTGTGATTGTGTGTGTGATTATTTTTGTCTCAGGAGAAAAAATAAAAAATACGAGAAGCATAAATGTTCTTCTTAGGCTTACAATCGTACGGCTGTCTAGGAGAAACAATTGAGATATCAAACGAGATCTCTTTTGTGATTTTTCTTTCCTACGGGAAAGCTGCTCATTTAAAGAGAGGCTGGTTGGCCAAATGTTGCACCAGATGGATTTTGTTAAGATTTTCTTTTTTGCGTGTGTGTGCAAAAGAGAGTCAGTATGCTTTTGTAATCTGTTAAAGATTTATTGAGTGCCCACCTTAGCAAAGATCTCCTATGGATTTCTCAGTGGGTCTGCAAATTGAAACATCATTTGCTAAATGAAAGGACAACCCAGGCTCATTTGAAAAATGTACTGTGGCGAAGATGATATTCTTGCACCTTCAGCGACACTTTCAAAGTGAAATGTCTAGTAAGTTTAGTTTTATTTGAAACAGATGATCGTAAACATGGCCACTTTAGTTTTTTTTTTTTTTTGTACAATGGTTGTTGCAATATTGCAGCACTTCATATATATATATATATATATATATATATATATATATATATAGTGCTGTCATTAATTCTGAAATTAATCATGATTAATCCCACCTAACATTAAAGTTTTTAATTAGACTTTTATATTACAATAATTTCACATTCAATCTTACAATTAATGTAGAAAGAACATACAGAAAGTACATTTTAAGTACATTTTAAATATATATATATATATATATATATTATTATTATTTTTTTTTTTTTTTAATGACTGAAGGCAAGTATCACTGATACCAACTGATGTCTCTATGATCCCCCCCCCCCCCCCCCCCCCCCCCCCCCCCCCCCCCCCCCCCCTAATATTTAACCATTAACTATAGCCATTTAACATTACAGTATATTTAAGAGCTATCAATTTTACATGTATTAGACTTTAAAAAAAAAAAAAAATTAAAATAACTACTATATAAGGGAACTTAAAACAATCTTCACATTAACCCTTTATAATAAATTCCTGTGCATTATATAGCCTATATCCTAATTTAATAAAGTTATCAAACACTAAATTCTAAAATCAAATGACAGACAAAAGACAGAGCTACAAACTACATGCATTACTGATTTCCTCTTTTTAATTTTGTTCTTTGATTAACAGACATCACAGCAGCTGGTTATTAGGATATTTTGGTTGGCTGCTGTTGCTTTAAAAGCTGCCTATGCCTATGCTAAACGTAACGCGGATCTGAAACTGCTTTAAATTAGACTCATAAATAATAAATACTTACAGGCACAGTTTTAAGGCAGATTTAATCGCCTTTGTTTGTAACTTTATGTCCTGAAGACATAACTACGACACTGCATACTCCCGCATTTTATTTTGGGTTTGAATATGATAGGCTAATACAGCGCGTGCCGGCACATTTGCGCGTGCACTTCAAGAGCACGCGCTATGAGCACAGTATAACGGCTGGCAGAACAGGAATATTCGTTTTTACTGACATATGGCCTAACAACATCTCATCTGATCGCAGTTCACTTATGTTCTGCTGAAGCTCCTCGTCACTGGTACGTTTTGCGCTCGTTTCTGATTCGTACTTTACTTAAGTGCAATAAATATTACATACTTCAACACTTTTACTCAGGTAATATTCTAAACGGTGACTTCAACTTCTACCAAAGTCTTTATCTGGTAAGATATCTGTACTTTTACTTAATAATGGGTTTCAGGTAGGCTACTTTAGACACCACTACACAAAATCTAACCAATAGTTGTAAAACGTCATCAAACGTGATAACAAATATTTTCTGAAGCAGCCATCCAGAGCGCTTCACATCTTCATGTTTTTTTACATCGGAAAAGCCATACATACAGTATGGAGCTGGTTATGTACAGCTTACAGATCATGTGCTATGGTTTTGAGGTCATAGCACTGAATTGTACAAGAAAGTGAGCCAAAATAGTCTTCATTAAGTGATAATCTGCGCGCAGTCATAATATGAGTAAACAAATAAATATTATTGGTGCTTTACTGTTATTAGTGTTGAGTTCAGCTTGAAATTAAAGTGAATTGTATTTACAGGCACGTTTAAGATGCTATTTATAGGTAGTTTAAGAGGCACAATTTTTCCAGTGAGCCTCGGTTGCATAGTAAATAAGTTTGTAAAATAAATCAAAAGTATCTCATGATGCTCCGTGAATAACTACATCTGGTTAGTGGCAAACGAGAGCCATCCGTCAGGCTTGAATGAACATTCTGTAGTGCAAAAAAGGAAGTGCAAAGACCTTCAGTAGGAAGAAGGGTAATTAAATGGACCAAAAACAAGTATGAATCAATCCTCGCCTGGACCAGGAAGCCCTGGGGGATTGGAGCTAAGCTTCGTTCTGTCTGTGAAGTGCTGTAGAGGTGGAATAATGACCGTGGCTATAACAAACACTGTCTGCCTGGACTCTTGATGGATCATGTGAAAGTACCTTTAATGCCCCAACTCTTAATCCTCATTCTTCTTTTCTCACATGTTCATGCATTCTTTCTCTTATCCTTCACGGTCTAATCAGCGTCAACTTTGGTCTTGTGTTTTTGGTTGTGAAGCTACTTTCATATATAGCTTTAAAGTTTGCTCAGCTACACAATGTGCCTGGATATGCCTAGATAGTAGGGGTGTAACGATTCTCTCGTTTTCTCGATGCATCGATTACAAAACCTGACGATGCATGTGCATCGATCTTGAAACATGGATTTTTGAATCGTAAATCGCTGATATCGGTTATTTATCTATTTAAAACACTAAGAATCAAATTAATTGCGATTTCTAAAGCGATTCAGTGCTTTAAAATAAATAAATTACTACAAGCACAAACTTCATTACTACATCATTAAATCATCATTCGCCGATAGAATGTAATAGTTTAAATGCTGTAGCATTTTATTTTATGAAAATAAGATAAAGAAGCTCACATCATCAAAGATGTGACAAAAAAATTCTACTTTTAAAGTCTTTTTTTTTTTTTTTAATCTTGGCTTACATAGGCTAATAAAAAATAAAGAGAAATACATATACTAAAATGTAGTTGAAATACTTTTATAGCACACCAAATATAAATTTACATATTTATGTTTTAATTAAAAAATACCTTGCTAATGTACTTTTAGTAGCCTATACTAAACTGGCATAAAGTGTGCTAAATTGGAAGTATAGTGCTGAAGTCCAACTAAAGATATATTAAAGACAAATAACTGAAGTATATTTGATTGTGCTAAAGTAGGACTATTGCAAGTATATTTCAGGTACACTTTGAATATCTTGCATTTAAAGACCTTTTTATTCAAAGAGAATACAATCCTCAATTGTGACATTAAAACACATTTTAGGCTTAATATTAAGGAATTCAAATAAAGTTTAATTATTTTTATGTCAAAGTCTCAAGGGATGTATTCGTAAATATGTTAATAGATTTGAATATATAATATAGTAATGTTTAAATGAATTACTTTTCACTAGGGTACATTTCTACATATGCTATGTCATGCCATAGCATCATTAAACTAGTGAAAAGTGTTTTATTTTTCTTTCTTTCTTTCTTTCTTTCTTTCTTTCTTTCTTTCTTTCTTTCTTTCTTTTTGCCCTTACTCTCTGACTCCATAAAGGCAGAAGTGTAATTTGCCACCTGACTAAGCATATCAAAAATTTAGGGAAAGCATTTAAATAATCCTGTGAATACACTTAAAGTATGCAGAATCAAATCATTATTAATCGAATCGCATTGAATTTTATTGTGAATCGAATCATTCTGAATTTGCAAAAAACGCTCTTGAATCGAATCGAAACCCTATGAATCATGAATCGAATCGATTCGTTGTTTACCCAAAGATTCACAGCCCTAAGATAGCTTATAAAATGTAAGCTTTTGCACCTAAACATTACAAATTTTGTGAGTTTTCTGGTTGACAGAGATATGTCAATCAATACGAGAATAGACTCAAATCTTCAGTTTATCAAGACAAACTTGGCATGAAAGAACTTTTTTTTTAACGCTATGGATGTCACGATCAATAAATACTAAGCTTGTTGAAGAATACCTACAATGACCAAATCATTTTGCAAGCATTGGGTGTCAGCGGTTTATAAATTATACATGATGACTTTCATCCTCTGTGCTCTGACATCTTAAATTCATACTAAAGAAGATTTTAACATTCTCAAACATTTGACAGAAATGACACTCCAAGGTAATACAAAAAAAGTTAAACGAACCTTCAAGAAAGCAAACAGAAAAATTCTGCAAGGACAAGAACGATCACGACACTCCGATGAGATCTGCTCTCCTTCTCGGCTTATCTTTGAACTGTTTACCATAAAACAGTCGCTATGAATGAGCTTTGCAAAATTCTACCCCCTCATGTAATTTAAAACAAGAGCTGTTACCGTTCCCCATCAAAATCTCAAAGTATTTATAATTACTCATGCAGCAAGGAGTGACGGTTACATAATGTTCTCGCAGTTGGGAACACACAGATACGTGGGGGACCGACACAGATTGACTAAGAATTATGCAAGCGATGCCATGGAAAAAAACAGGCCATAGAGCTATATCTGTCTGCAAACTTGTGACCTTGCTTCTGCAATCAACTATGAACGTGTAATTAGGTTAGCTCTCATAAAAATAGAGTTATTGACTTTATTTATTCTCCTTCATGTCATTCCAAAAAACAAAAAAAAAAGAGCTTATACTGTTTAGGGGTGTGCGATATTAACAAAAAACTAAATCTCAATATTTTCTGGGATTTTATCGATAACAATAATTAGACAATATTTTGCTGTGTGTTATTGTGCTTAAGGACTACAGTGCTGACTTATCAAGAATATAAGTCAGCAAGAATATAACTTATCAAGAATATAAGTCATATTCTGTGTGATCAGTTCACAGCAGTGATAAAAATATTATATATTCTTTTTCCTAAAAGTTTAAATAGATTTTTTACATTTATGGGCATTTTTACATTTATAAAACCTTTTTTATCTAAACGTGTGCATCATCTTGAGTCTAATTCTTATATTTGATCAGTCAATTATAATAAATAGCCTAATACATTGAGGCTGTTACTAAACAAATTAAATCAGTATCAACAAAATTCAGCTTTGCAGAAGTTGCATTTAAAGTGGCATTTAGATGCATTTACACATAATGCAGCTATATTTGAAATTATTTTAAAAGTGAAAAGATACTTTGAATGTGAAATTAAAACCACCAGTAGGTGGTGTCAGTAAGTCGCTGTTAATAAGTGAGTCATTGCGATCGAACTGAATCATTTAAACGGTTGATTCATTTAGGAATGAAACACCTTCATGTTTCTCAGAGACGCAAATAGTGCTGTGGCTGTGTTTGGAATGATTTTTTTTTGCCGAAATTAAGCAAAAAACAGCAAATATGCTGTCTAAAACGTAAGTATTTTAATATTAACAACTTGTTTATAACTTGTATCAACTGTTGTATAAAATCAAAATTACTTTTTTAGTAAAAACGAAGGAAAAACGGCACTTTTCATGTAATATTGTTTAACTATATGAAATTATATAAATATATACATTTTATGCCCCCATATCTTGAATTCTGTGATCATTCTAAATGCATTTTAATAGACTAAATTATGCAAGGAAAGAATGCACTCTAAATGCGTACTTAATCATTTTCATCACGTAATAACGTTATGCGTGCCCTCTGTAGGTGAGTTTTGTTCGTTTTTTGCATTATACATGATAATGTCAAATTGCACATTGAAACAACAATTACAATATTATCACAGATGATATATATCGCACACCCCTAACGCTGTTATATTTAGTTATTTATTAGTTTATTTAGTTATATTTAGTTATTATTTAAAAAAAAAAAAATAGTTATTTCTTCACGCAACACAAAGTAAGACCATAAAAGTCTGTTTTATGTTTTAATTTATTTTAAGATGTATAAATCAATCAGTCAACCAATCAACTAACCAATCCATGTTTTTTATATGCGTGTGTGTGTGTGTGTGTGTGTGTGTGTGTGTGTGTGTGATTTATTGCTGTGATCAAAGCTGAATTTTCAGCATCATTAGTCCAGTCTTCAATGTCACATGAAGCTTCAGAAATCATTTTAATACGCTGATTTGCTGCTCATTTTCTGATTATTATCAATGTTGAAATCAGCCTAAGCTTTCTGCTTAGTATATTTGTGGAAACTGTCTTATATTTATTTAAGATTCTTGGCTGAATTGAAAGTAAAAAAAAAAAAAAACTGCATTTGTTGAAAATGAAATTTAAAAAATATATATAATTTTGACATTATAAATGCATTAGAGTGGTCAGAAATGTGACACTTTAATGCATCCTCACAGAATAAAATTATTAATGTCTGGCAAAAAAAATAAATAAAAAAAATAAAAATAAATAAATAATTTCTTACTGATCCCAGAGTATTAACTGATATATCCTCACACAAAGCTGCCACTGACTTTTTTTTTTTTTTTTTTTTTTTTTTTGCAATGTTCTGAACTGAACAAACTGCAGGTATGGAATGAAATGAGGATAAGTAAAAAGTGACATAATTGTGATTTCCGGCTGAAGTTGTCTTTCAGACTTGGATTTGAGCAGGGGAAGTTGGTCACGGATTGGCGTAAAAAAAGCAAATTATTTGGGGAAGGCTGGTGCTCGACGTCCTTTTAACTTGATCTGAAGGCCTTCCTAAGTCCTAGAAGCTGACGGTACGATTTGAGCGGATGCAAGCCTGCGATCAGCTAAACAGGGTGAGTTCAGCGCTGTAGCTGTGATTGGCGGGATTAGGGTGAGGCGTCTGCGAAGCATCCATGTTGACAGACAAGCAGAGGAAGGACTTTAGTGCTTAGAGTGCTGAGGTTCAGGGAGGGGAAAAACATGATTGTCGGGCTTCAGAGAAGGCCTGGGGATCAGAGGCACTCTAAATGAGTATAATTATCCATTTCTGTTGCCCCACATTCCCAGAAGGCCATTAAGTAGACAGAACACGAACCTGAGACCCTTCTGAAAACATTTGCGAAAAAAAAACAGAAACGTGTGATGAGTATAAAGAGCGGTTAATATACCCAGCGTAATAACAATAACATCCTGTTTTTAAGTAGTAATGCTTAAAAGTGTGCTGGACAAGCTCATCTTGTGCTCTAGTGCTACTAGTAAACACTTTTATTAAAGCAGCTCATACAAATTAATAGTATGATTCTGACTCAGTTTAATAAATCTAGAAACCCAGTTCACTATTCCAACTCCTAATTTACTAATTCAATATTCCTTCACCTGGGTGTTCCTAGAGGAAATTGAAATCATTAGTTCAAGGTAATTGCTCATGAATTCCAAAATCACCATGGTTTAAATTAAATGCTGCTGGAAGATTGAAAGCAAACATTTTATAGAACATTGTGTACAGCTTTTATGGTAACAGACACCATTAGCTGTACTGATCAAGCATTTTAGGTGAGACAACACATTTCAGTATGCTTTTTGGTAACACTTTACAACAAGGTTCCATTTATTAACATTAACCCCTTAATTGTCATCCGTGCCCTCTGTGGGGGGACACCTCAGTTTACTTCACCATTTTACAAATAAATCATAATCTAATCATCAAACTATATATTATTGGAAAGGTCTAAGACTCCTAAATAGATATTTTACCTTTTTTGTGTGTCTGTGTGTTACAAATTATGTAGGAAAAGTAAGAGATTAATTTATAACAAGAGTGCACCTCAAAAATCTACTTCATAACAGGAGTTCTGACCTTTGTCACAAAAACACTTTCTTCTTTGTTGTGTTTCCTATCACACTTTAGAAATCATAAGAAATAATACATGATTTGAAATCTTAAAATCTCAAAATTCTCATCCTTTGAAAACCATTTTAAAAGCAGACATTGCATTACCATGGAAAATCTACATCAAAATCATATTACAAAATGTTTTCCTTGTTTTCATGTCTATGTTCAAAAATGGAAGTGACAGTTAAAGGGTTAAGTAGATTAAGTACATATAAAAATAAGAAATTATATATGACTTGAAAACTTAAAATCTCAAAATTCATCCTTTCAAAACAGTTAAAGGGTTAATTAGATTAAGTAAATTAAGTAAATATAAAAATAATTGCAAATAAAATGGGATTGTTGAAAACAACTGTCCCTTTAATGTTCATTTCAACATTTACTAATACATGACTAAAATTAAAACTTGCATCTGTTCACATTTAGACCTGAACTAATATGAACTAGCAATAACTGTATTTTTAACTAAGGTTAACAAATATTAATAAACACTGTAACAAATGAATGCTCTGTCTATCCGTCTATCTGTCACACAGACAAAGTACATAATGTACTGTTCCTAGGAGTGTAGTAGTAGTAGTAGAAGTAGTAATAGTAGTAGTAGAATATGATTTACAGGAACTATTGAAACTGTATCAGAGGAAATGCAATGATAATAGAATAATAGGACGACTCATGAATATAAACGACCTGATTTTCCCTTGGAACATAAGAAAACACATCTTTGAAATGCAATACAGGATCGTGTGCGGTAAATGGAGGTCTACTAGAAAATTGCACCAATTCACATAAGAAAAGTCTATAAAAATAGGACTCAATGTACTGTGTTAATATGAAAGAATTTTCTGCATTTATTTTTTTACAAGTATGTTACCCATATTTTAAATTATGTATTGCATTGTGTTTCATTTTAGGGTTAAAGGAAATGTCTACAAACGCACTGGTAATTCTGCCAGGACTTTTTGTACATTTTATTTTCTTCTGGGGACAAAACTTCTTTTCCGTTTCCGTTTGCACAAGCTCGAAACAAGCCAAACATGTTTTTTTGAAGATATATCTTTTGCTTTGTCTTTCTTGTAGCATCTTCATTAAGACAACATCAGTCTCACACGAGCAGGAAATTACAGTGTCTCTTCACCAGCACTTCATTAGACATGCTATCTCATGCACCCTGTTTCTCTTTGAGAGCCTCAATTTGGATCATCGTTGTAGCTCCTCGCTGTGCTTCTTGCTAGAGACAGCAAAACCAGGGCAAGACAAAACGACCGGATGAACAAAATCACACAGGATGAATTATATAGCAAATAGAGCTTTGGCTGAAACATTTCAGTGAAACATGCATTTCTTTTGGAGCATTGCAAAAGAAAAAAAGAAGGGAAGAACTGACAATAGCCAAAAACATCAGCTCTGTATCTGCCATAGGAAACCATCTCCATATAATGGGCATGAGTCATGCATGAAATCACATTGTTATGTACGGGAGATTATGTTTCAATCCAGCATGATATGTGCACATAACTCTGTGTCTATCTGCACATGTCTGTGCTGAATAGGAGATTGGAGCCAGAAGCAATTTTTAGGCAAAGTACAATCCATAAGCCTGCAGAAATGACAATGCATCAATCTTTGGAGCCTTGCACTTTACGAAATAGCTTGACTTAAATGCAGTGGAATGCAATTAAAAAAGAAAAAGTAAATAAATGATACAAAAATGCAATGCAGTGCAATTGATTCAATTTAAAACATCTATGATGACCACATTTTCAGGGTCATTCCTTTTTTTTTAATCGTTTGAAATGTCACTGATTTAAAATATGATGTAAATGTCACACAGCTAATACCACAAAATATAACATAACTGACCAAATTAATTTCTAATATTGTGAACAGCATGACAAAAATAGCAAAATTGCACAAAAACAATCAGTGCAATGATATAAAATCACTGTTTATAAGAAACAAAGTAACATATGATTTCAATATTTTGCATTGTAATTTTGTATTTTTTTGTAGTTTTACAATATATACTGTTTGATGAGGACATGCAAATGAACTGCATAGGAGAAAAAAAACAACAAAAAAAAAACAAACTAGTTGTTTGCACTCCAGCTGCCCACAATCACTGATCAAGTACAAATTGAATGAGACAGTGCTGTTGAATCCTTACAATCTGTCCTTTTGCATTACAATATGCAGTGGAAGCTTTTCTTCAAAGTGACTTACAGTGCATTTAAATTTTTCATTTATGTATTCCTTCAAAACCTTAGCATTGCATGCACCGACTGCTAAAAAAAAAAAAAAATACAGCTATAAGTTCATCGATCAAGAGTATACATACAGTAAATGACATCAGAAAACATGTTTCCACATTATTCCCTTGCAAGTTCACCCAATGTGACTTTGGCTGCTCTGTGACTATGATGTAAGGCCTGTTGTTAAACGGCTTGAAACACTCAAGGAGTGATACATCAACCTGTTGTATTTTTATTTTTATTATTTTTTTTTTGGCCAGACATCACAAGGGCTGGAATGCAGGGAGTCGGTAATGCAACGCTTGCCATTTATCAAACGACAGGGTTACTGTGGCTGCCTATCGCTAGGTGCATTTTTGTAAACAAACAAATAAAAAAAAGCAGTTATAAATACAGCATGAAGTCTAAACCAACACACAACCCATCAGGGTGTCACAGGCACCGGTGCCGATAAGGAAATACAATAGTGGTCTGCTGAACCCCGAATATATTTTATAATGCTGCAGTATCAAATCAAACATAACAGCATAAGGTTATAGCAGGCTCACTGTATGAGGGTGATCTCATTTGTATTTGTATAAATGTGTGAGCAAAGTGTACAATGCAAAGCAATTTCATTTAAGGAATAGCATAAAATTGGCCTATTAATTACATACATTTAACATTGTATGAAACTCAAAGGATGTATAAACTTTTATACATCTATAAAGTTTTATTTGCTTACAAATATTAATGAGATCACTTTTCCACACACAAGAGGCCATTACATGGAACAGAACAGTAAATAACATGTTGAATTATTCACACAAGCTGTTAAAATGTCATATTAAGTAACAGATAAATAACAGCAACTTAATACACTCTTGAGAAAACACTTGAGGATGCTAAGAGAATTCATTTCTGGATCAAATTCTGTCTTTTCATGAAACTCTGGGACAGTGGACGAATATTCATCCACAAGTTTTAGGTAAAACCGAAATCTCCAAACTCACGCTGACCTACATTAAATTATATTTAGCTCTCGTGAAATGAGAACAGCATCGTTGCGTTGACGTCAACATCAGGCTTTCCTTTCTAATTCTCTTTGCTTGAGTTGTTAGTTTAGCCCGATGAAATCTAAAGGGAGTTGAGACGAAAACAAATTAGTCGTGTTTTCGCACATAAAACAGCCTGCAGCTCCTGCAGAGGGGCCTTTTTAGAGTCTCTTTGTTACGCTCATTTCTCTACCAGTTTAAAACTGCTAATTCACCAAAAATATACTAATTAAAACAATTTTCCACAACAATCCGGGAAGATGAAGCCACACCGGGTGTCGTTTGAGGAATATGAAAGCAGTCGTATGAGGCACAGTTAGCCATGTTTATGGTAATTTCCCTTGGATTAGCCAGTAACCAACAGGTGTCTAGTTGCTATGGCGACTGCTGCCAGTTACCAGCCCATAAGCATGGCTAACTGTGTTTCTCACAGCATCCGAGAACTTGGCTACGAGCAGCGTGCTTTATTCGTTTGAATGGATGAAGTATGCAATCTGAATATTTTAGCTTTATAAACCACTTTATTTGCTTCTAGGGGGCCATTGCGGCCCAAATTAGGCCTTGTCCACTGTCCAAATCGACTGGATAGTCCTGAACACTTGATTTTAAGAATAAACATGGGCAGGAACAAACCCCTAAACCATTCATTGCATAATTATCTCCATTAGCTCTTGGCATAGCTTGAGCAAGTAAAGCAATATATTTCCAGTTTTGCATTACGTAGCATGTCCTACAAAACCCCTGCTGCACAAAGGAAATATCCAGAATAATAACAATATCCTGAATATTAGAGTTCATAAAATAAAAACACACTAAAAAGGGATACATTTAGGATTTATGGATTTGAACTGCATATAACATTTCCATTCATCTTCATAATAAAGTTAACCAATAAACTTAATACGATGGATTTCTTAGTCATGCATAAATGAAACTGAAATTTTAAAATGAACAGATCAAATTGATGCTAATTGTTAATAATAAACCAAGATATATATATATATATATATATATATATATATATATATTTTAGTTTATGTTGCATTTGAAAAGTGTGTACACCAAATAATTGGAAATGTTCTATTCAATTCAAATACATACGTACATTTTAAATTTAGGCTTAATATGTTTTGAGTGTAGAAACAATACAACAAATTCAAAAGACACAAACAGCACCACTCAGCAGTGACAAATGCAAAGCATTTCATTTACCTGCTCAAAAACACCCACATACGGAGCCAAAGAATTGCATAACGACATAAATCAGAAAAAAAAGAAATGCACACATAAATAACTAAACCATTCAGAAAGCCCATCAGAAAAGGTGTGTAAACAAATCAGCAATACATAGCAAACAAGACTTTGAACATCTCCAGGCCAGACGGCAAGCTAGCATTGTTACAGAGGCTTAAAATGACTCCCAACCTGCAAAATTATCGCACTTTAACGTTTCCCCACGGCTCAAGGAGTTCCATTAAATACCATGATTAAACTAATCAACAGACTCATTGGTGCCTGTCAGATATCATCGCTGCCTTCTCAATTAGCCAAACCTCCTTGAACTCAATTGCAAATGTCGTCAATCGCATGCCATCTCCCTCCCAGGTCCTCTCTGCTGCAGTGACCCCCCCTAAAACGGGATAAGTGAAATAATCAGTGGGGAAATTAAACATCGTAGCCTCCCCTGACGGCCCCTCCCAAAGCCCATCATGCCGATTAAGAGGCATCATTTGCGATTTGTGGATTTGGAAGTATGCAACTGATGTTTTTGTTTTACTTTTGAGCCACCGAATGGTAATGCAGCCCTCGCTGTTAAAAAACATGCTTCGGTTCAGAGCGCACATTAGCTCGTGGCCAAAAACAATATCAGCTAATGGTAAGAGGAACGAGCTTGCGTTAAAATGGAGATAATTTTGGTGATGAGGCTGGGAATGTTCAGTACTATACTACACAATTTTGGATTGCATGCCAAACATGCAACAACTTTGGGGTTTTTAGACAACCTTGGAAGAACCCGTGGCATTTGACCTTCCGATGCAGATATCCTTGACGCAGATGGATGCAAATGAAGTTTTGTTGCTGGAGCGCTTGAACCAGGAGACAGATCCAGAAGACTCCAGTTATGTTTTCTGAAGATGCTGTTTCAAATCCACACAAAGTTTTAAGCCTGCTAATCCAGAGTTTCTAATGACAGATAAAAAAAGCAACATAAAATCCAATACATGCAAATAAGTTGACATGGTTGAGCATGGAAACATAAGAAAAAAAGCACAGTCACCTGACAATCAATTCCTGCACGTTATTAATTACATTAACATCCCTCAGCAGAACATCAGCGTGTAACAGTATGTCAAGGTCGGTCCTCTCATAATAGCCCCTTTGTGGCTTTACAACGCTGCGACTCGCCCTCTTCAGCTTATAAAGACAACTTGTCAGGTTACCCAAATTATTCAAGCCCCTCATCCTCAGATGCAGCCTTCATTTTGCGCAGCTATAAAAAGATCCACATCATGCTCAAAGTGGAATAGGACCCTTGAGCCTAGTGAGGCACTGGGTACAAAGCAGACCTCTTTATCATTGAGTAGAGGGCCAGGTCAGCTTCCCTCCCAGCTTCCTCTCAACACTCGACACAGCAATTTAAAATCCTCCGGCAGATACAGCTGTACCAATATTTTAGTCCGTCATGGTATAGAGGGCAAATGGCGAAGTTCTTTTAAAGCACCTCTAAAGATCAAAGTAGCATCAGAATAATCCATCGATCCAAGGGCTTCTAAACAAATAGCAATCTCCAAAAGGAGTTTGTGATCGTTCTACGCAACCCCTCGTTTTGAAGTCACCTGCTTGCATATTGCTAGAATGCTATAATTTCACCTGTCCATGATAGTAGTTTAGCTCTGTTATTAGCATAGGGCAGAATAGCTGTTATCGATTTCTTGTTGTTTCCCACACCATAAGAACCGTTGACCCTATTTATATTGTGTGTGCTGCTCTCCTGCTTGTAGAATAAGGGGTTTGTGAGCAGAACCAATACATACAAACTACCTGAGTTGAGAGGTTCGCCAAGTATCGGGCTTGACGTATTGATCTGAGCTATTGCATTAACTCCTGTCAACTTACAATGGGCCTGCAATTGTTGGTTACCTGGCGAAGGCTGTAATCAAGCTGGTTTTCATTTCCAACAAAGATCTATAAGAACTGGACATCATATTTATTGATGACATAAACATATTTTGGTCAATATAGTGCAATAAGTGCAAAGCAATCAAAACAATGAAAACGATAAGGGAAAGAGAATTGCGAATGCTTGTATAAAAATAGGTGTTACATTAAAATATCAGTATTACACAACATAATTATTACTTCAATTATTATTTATGAATTTTGATATAACATATTAAAAATACATATTAAGAATGAATACACATATTCATTTTTAATATATAATATTTCTTCTAATGTTAGCTGGGAAGACCCTGTGGCCTTCCATCTTCCAAAAAAGTGCAGACAGCATACAAAGACACTTTTCCTTTGAAATCGTTAAATGATGCAAAGTCTCTCTTCGACGTTGGGGTGTGCCACTGCTGAAAAAAAGCCACTTGTACAATGCAAGCTACAGTAAGTGATCGGAAACTACAAACAAAATGTTCGTACAGAGAATCATGGGACATGACACACATAATATTGATGAGCATTGAAAAAATGTTGAAAATACATGGCAAAGAGTATACCAATAAATACAGTACTTACTTACAGACTAAAGCAGAGAAATTGTCCTGCTCGATTGGATGCGCTGCAGTATAGTGTTTCTGTCAGAAAGTATGTTTTTTGTTTCTTTTGTTCTTGCACGTGAAAGCCCTCCCCGGCCCTCTTAAATTCACAATATTTGTATGATTATATTCCTGAAAATGTATTTGGGTGAGATTAACCTGTACACTTAGATTTATGCGTATTCAATCATCGACTTAAAAAAATAGATTTTGCATCGACAGTTTTATATCACAACGCGTGCTTTCATCCAAGTTCCGCGAGCTCTATTTATTAAGTTTCATTCTTAGTTATTTCTGTAATGCCATGTGGTTCAGAAATTAAAGTAACATAGTTCGGCACACCCCACTGAAGGTTTTGGATCTTTTTTTTTTTTTTTTTCCCTTTAAGTTGGTGTATATAGTGCCAAGGCACCCTCCAGTTTGAGTCAGTATAAGGGGAAAAATGCTTCTACTGCATTTATAGATAGACCAAGATTTAAAACTGGCTCTGTGTCGTCTGTTTCTCAAGAACTTCGAGGTAGTCCGGCTCTATTTGAAGTTTTGCCTTTAGTTCCAAATAGTCATTTCTATTGGGCTCCACAAAGACAGTACTTGGCGCTGTACCATATAGCATAGTCTCTCGTATTCCTTCAGGATGTAAGAACTGGCGCCTGACGTCGAAGTTTGGTTGGTACGTGTACGGGACGGGCCCAGTGTACTTATACTCAAACCTGCTGCCAGTCGATGGGGACTTATCCGGCTCCAGGATCCCTCGGAAAAAGTGTTCTGCATCCTGAACCGGGGACGGCTGCTCGCGAGGCTCGATGGTGCTCACTGTGTAATTGGGGCTCCTCAAGGTGACCTCCTGGTCCTCGTCGGCATTACTCCTGTAGGTGACCTTGAGTTCGTGTAGGTCGGGGTAATCCTCCACGGCGTTCCCTTCCCGGGACCTGTAGATTGGGTTTTTGCACATGTGACCTAACGGATGGGGGATGTACTCATAGACGTGGCCCGCTGGGGCCTTGACCTTGGGGACAGAGCGATTGCTATAGAGATTGTACTGCAGGTTGAAGGAGCTCACGTCTGAGTTGTTTGTGCTGGTACGGTCGCTCTGAGACTTTTTACGCCTCTTCATCACCACCACAAACAGGCCGGCTGCCACAAACACTGACATAATGAAAACAAGGAGGAGGCTGAGAATGAGGACAGACAGAGGAACATTACTGGAAGGGGTGTTAAACCTCTGGGGTGTCTCCGTGGTGGTGATCCTGTCTACCGAGGGCTCCTCGGAAGGAACCACGGTGGACACAATGACGTCGGAGTAATCTGGACACAGCTGCTCGGACGGGACGACCCGCATATCCTGTCCCGCGAGCCGTTTGGGAGTGACGCATTTGACGTCATTGACCACCGTTCCGGAGTTCAGCTGCTCCAGCCAGATCTTCATGCCAACCACGTCGCAGGAGCAATCCCAAGGGTTCTCGAACAGGTCGATCTGAACCAGTGCTTTCAGCTGGTCCAGAACCCCACTCACAGGCAGGTTTTGAAAGTGGTTGCTGCGAAGGTTGAGGCGGGAGAGAGACAGACTAGAGAAGATGCCTCCTGGCAACGTTTTTAAAAGATTGTTATTGAGGAAAAGTAGCTGAAGGTTGGGCACAAAGCGGAAGGTGCCACCTACAATCTCGCGAATCTTATTATATTCTAAATACAAGTACTGCAGACTTTTTAGCCCAAAGAACATATCTGCTGTGAGTCTGTCAATCAAATTGCCATTCAAGTACAGCCTACGTAGGTTAATTAAATCCCCAAAGGCTCTGTCGTGTATGAGTGCTATCCGATTGTTTCCCAGGTGCAATAAATCCAGTCCCTCAGCCTCCACAAAGTCAGATCTACGCACAACAGGGATGTAGTTCCCCGTGAGATACATCTTTTTAGGGTTGTATGGCTTGGGCTTCAGATCTGATATGTTTTCAATCTTCCTTTCCTGGCAGTTGACATTTAGCCCCAGGTCGGAGATTTGCAGATTGCATGTACAGGTGGTGGGGCAGTCCAAAGGCACGGGAGATTTGGTCTGAAAAGCAATGATGGGCCCGTAGTTGTAGGGGTTGGCTGGGATTCGAGAAGTTGGCTTGGACTTGGTTTTGCTGGACTGGCGGGGGCCCTTGGTCGGCCTGGACGAGGACCGCAGGACGGCCGAAGACGTGGCCGACGCCGTGACGGCCGCCGGCGTGGTCTGGAAATAGCCGCTGGTGCTGAGCGGGGGCGGCGGGCGCATCTCATACTCTGATATGGCCCTTCTGGGACACAGTTCCTGCTTTGAGACCTCATCCAGATCCCTGCCATGGAGCCTGAAAGGAGTCTCACAAACCACCTCCCCCACCAGAGCTGTGTAGGCGATGCTCTCCAGCCAAGCCTTAAGCGCAATGAGCTCGCAAGAACAATTCCACGGGTTTTCCTCGAGCTGTAATTCCACTACTTTGTCCATATGCTCCAAAAGGCCGATGTAAGGGAACATTTTCAAGCGGTTGCCCCTAAGATCCAGGTGCGTCAAGGGCACGTTCCGGAAAATGTTCGTGGGCAGAGAGGACAACAAGTTGTCATTGAGAATCAGCACAGTCAGTTGATGAAGCCTGCTCAGAGCATTAGGTTCAATAGTGCTAATAAAATTATAGTCTATCTGAAGGTATTCTAGGCTCTCGAGTCCGACGAAAGTGTCGTCCCTTAGAATGTCTATTTTGTTATTGTTCAAATGCAATCTCTTTAATCCCTGGAGTCCATTGAATGCCCCGGTCTCCAGCTCAGATATGTCATTATTACCTAAATGCAAAATGGTAACTCCGGTATAGTTGATGAAGTCATTGACAGACAGTCTTTTCAGCAAATTACCTGTCAGCAAAAGATGGTACATAGAAAACTGCACCGGGCTTATTTCCGACAGCCGCACAATGCCCCTGTTCTCACAACTGACCGTCAGAATGCCTTCCTTCTCCTCGCAAGTGCACAGATTCCTACAGATCTCCCCATAATTGTCATACATCTCAACCAGACTCAGAGATGTGGCAACCAGCAATATTATTTTCAGTATCCAGATATGCATTTTCTTGTGCAGGAATGGCCCAGCTCACGGTAGTGCAGTTGCAGTTTGGGGTGTCATCTAGAAAAGGAAAAGACGTGATGAATGTCTGTTACATGAACATGCAATCTCTACATCTGAAAACGACATTAAATGGTGGGCAATCCCAAAATCTTACAGGAACATCTCAAAGACTCCTTCGCATTTATGTTGAACAAACTCTTCCTAGCTAATGCAAAAGCAGATTCTGATATGCATAACCAATGTGCACTGTTCTTTAGCCTCAACTTTGCAATGCAAGAGGTCTTAAATGGATTCACTGTTATGTTTAAAAGCTACACCAAACTCTATCAACGACATCTATGCTAATTGATTTATTTAATACAATACATTATGTATATTATGTAATGCTCATGATATTTCAAATACAACCACATTTCTTTTTTATCACGGCATTCAGGCACATTTATAAAGACATAGAGGGGAGAACGAAGAGAGAGAGAAAACGTTCTTGCTCCTTTGAAATTTAAAGTAACATCGACTCTCCAATGCGCAATTTGGGAAATGCATTTCAAACATATTATCCGGCGGCATCTCAACTCACGGAGGCAAAACGTAAAGCCAGTTGCTCCTGCACTGAACAAATCGACATCTCCATGGTTTCCAACTTGAACATCTGCCGCTGAACGAGACAGATGAGCAAATCTACATATCATTGTCACTCATCATTTAAAGAAAATCGCTTTAAAACATATCACGCAAGTCTCTTTTTTTTTTCGTCTTAAACCAGAGACCCTTGCTATACCCCAATTCAAATAATTATTCCCGTACTCACCCCACATATCCGACGACTTCAGTTTTTATCAACTCCCAACGAGTATCGAAGTTAAACCTCGGAAGGCACGACACATCTACGTTTCACAAAGGTGCCTATGTTGAATTTCTCCCTTTGATGCTATATGTGACAGTCATAGCTCATCCCTCAGGCGACAAAGACGCGAGTTGATTAAAAGCAAAACGCGACGTCATCGATTATAGCCCGATTCCATCTTGATGGGGAGCAAACAATACTATATTAAACCATTTTGTTGTGTAGAAGCATTTGTATTCATGCTAATCAACCTCTCTCTCTCTCTCTCTCTCTCTCTCTCACACACACACACACACACTCTTTCTCCCCCCCCTCTCTCCCACATAAACACACACTTGGACGCACAAAGACACGCACACACACGTTCACAGATACAGATAAAAGTCTAAGGCGCTATAATACGACCCAAAAGTCTACACCGGTCATGTTGATTATCTAGAAATTGGATAAAAAACCGATACATAAGTAAACAACAATATAACTAAGCCGATTCATCACAAAACAGCTCTTTCATCGCGCATCCAAGCCGGTCTTTCCAAAGCAACGCGTAATGCCTCATAATTGAGGCTCCTAAATCTAACGCCCGAAGCTTGTGCAGCACATATGAAGTTGTGTAACGCATACATAACTGAATATTTCACAAGCCGACACAAGTGTTCAAGAGGCATTTTTCTATGCAAGCGCGATAACTGCGTTTCAGCACCACGGACAGCTCCAGCCGCAGCAAAACGGGGCTTCGTATATGAGATTGCTTGCTTTGCTTTGGAAGACAATCCATGTTTCTTACCCGCTTAAACGTGGTAAATTCGGAAACATCATGAGCACGTCCAATCCATAACCTTGAAGACACCGGTCCCTCTTTAGCCCGACTGTATAATAATCCGTGAAGTGGTTCGTGATCAGCCTGGGTATCGCAAACTCTCCCTGGAAACGTGACGGTCAGCAGGCTGAAAAGAGGAAAAACGCAAGTTTAGGAATTTGTCTTGATGTGCATTGCCATTCCCTGGCGAAATCCAACCAGTGCAATGTCCATTTTAAACGAAACGTATCCACAAGCAAGACAGTCTATCCTTTTTTCTCAGAAACGGACGCGCAAAGTACGCATCCCCGAGACGCTTGTGAGTGGTACGGCTGGTATCGCGTTGTATATTGCCGGATGTACATGTGATTTCTTCGCTGATCTCTGCTTCCTCCAATGCAGCGTTGTCTGTTTTCATATTTTGTATTTTTTATTCTTGTTTTGCCGAGAGGTTCCCATAAATCCGTCTTTGGAGATGTGTTGCCATCTTAACTAGTGTTTCAACTAGTGGAACTTGGATTTCCATTGGCTCACTGTTGCTGTACTGTCGTCAGATCAATTGTAAATTTGGGGCAGGGTGGAATATTTATGAGAGGACTTAAAATAAGAGCTTCGTGCACAATATGTTGCTCGCACACTGCCCTCTCTCTATCTTATTTTACGCAACAGCATAATTGAAGGGTGATGGCGATGGTAAGACAATCGGAGAGAGAGAAGAGGAAGAAAAAAAGGCACAGTGAGTGTGAGAGAGAGAGAGTCAGAGAGAGAGAGCGAAAGATAGATGCCCATAGAGGGCAGTGTAATTCGGTAAAAGAATATTTTGCCATTTGTATGCAGTGCACGACACATTTAACTTGTTATATCCTATAGTTCAGTTTCATTTTGCATAATGGGCACAAAGCATATGCCAATCAAAACTGTGGCCAATTTACTTGGCACAAAAGAAAGGTCTAGTAATGCATAAGACTGGCAAAGCAAACTTTTATTTTGTGTTTTGTCGTTTACTCAACCTAGGTGAGAGAGAAAGACCTCAACTTATGCTCCATCAACCACATCACCCTTAAGGCAGAGATCAGCAATGCTTCTAAGGTTGCATGGAGCAAGATTTAACTTCTAATCCCTGATCTTTGGGAGACAGATAAACTAAATGACAGGCACGCTTCAACCTTGTATTACTGATGCATTATTTGTCACCTGCAGGCTGATATAGTGTACTGTATCAGATAAACAGAAAAAAAAAAGACACATAATATGACCCGTGAAATTATGAAAACCAAAGTCACACCTGTAAATGTGTGTGTGTGTGTGTGTGTGTGTGTGTGTGTGTGTGTGTACACTTCAAAAGTTTGAGATCAATAACAGTTTTAATGTTTTTTTAAAGACGTTTCTTATGCTCATCAAGGCTGCATTTATTTAATCAAAAATACAGAAAATATATTGTAATGTTGTTATATATATATATATATATATATATATATATATATATATATATATATTTTTTTTTTTTTTTTTTTGTATAATTTTGTAATATTATTTCAATTTAAAATAACAGTTTCCTATGTGAATATATTTTTTTTAATGTAATTTATTCCTGTGATTCATATATATATATATATATATATATATATATATATATAAATATATGATGTTGGAATAACTTTGCAATGTAATACCAAATGCCATTAATTTTAAAGTGCACAAGCAAAGCACACTTTTTAAGCAAAATTTGACAAAGCAAAAAAAAACAAAACAAAACAAAAAAAAAAAAAAAGATTTAAAACCATAGCCCATGGTTAATGTGATGAACTACACCTGTTGTAAAAATCACTGCCAGAGCAGCTGAGTAAACATCAGTGAGCAAAAAGTGCCTCTCTTACATCTGGCAAAAATGCTCATGCAGCATTTGCTATTTGGTTTGATGTTTTGTCATCTACTGCAAAAACATTTTAGCATGTTTATCCCACAATAAAGTATCTAAACGCACACTTTCTAGGCCTGCAGACCAGTGCTGGATGTTTCCCGAAACACATCACCCTCCTTAACTGCCGACCGTAGATTTATAAGGGCTCAGTTCCAATTACACCTCAAGAGCCACTGAGCACTCCGAGTGTAAATAGAATTAACTCTAGCATGCTAAAGCTCACATGTCCTAAGGAATCTCCTCCTTTGTCCTCTTTTGTATGCTAATTCGTAACGTCCACCTCCCTTCCCATTCCAATGAGGACAGTAAGCGAGTGTGACATCTACAACATCTTTAGCGTGGCATCGAAATTAACCACTAAGATGCATTAAATTATTTAAGTCACAGGCTGTGGCTAATCGCATTAAACGGCTACAGTTATAGGACATTTCCTGTTGTGAAGGACAAATCTCCAGAACTGAAATACCATTAACGTAATCTTTCAGAAAGTCCCACTCAGCATACAGTTACAGCCAAAACATATTACAGTCACTGTTCTGCAAACCTCACTGCTTCAAAATACATCTACTGCAAACTTTACACAAACAGGCCACTACTTTTTCCACAAAATCATGGTAACACTTAATTTTAAGGACCAATTCTTACTATTATCTAATTGCTTATTAGTATGCATATTACTAACATAGTACTTATTAGGCACATAATGACTTATTCTGCATGACCATATAATCCCTTAATCCTAAAAATAAATAAATAAATAAATAAATAAAATAAAATAAAAAACTACACTGTGAAAAACAATTTGTTGCGTCAACTTAAAATAATTTGGTACCTGGCTGCCTTAAATTTTAAAGTTCAGTCAACTCAAAGAAGTTTAGTCAACTTGAAATTTTGGACTAAGTGACAACTTTAAATGTCAACAAATTCAACTTAAAATTTTAAAGGCAGCCAGGTAACAAATTACAACAAGTTGACTCAACAAATTGTGTGTTTTATTTTTTACAGTGTACCTTACAATTTGTAAAAGCAAATATTAATAATAATAAACAACAACAACAACAACAAAATAAAATAAAATAGATAAAAAATATATTATTAATAATAATAAAATAAAAATGTATATAAAAACATACAGAAAATGCTTATTTATTTATTTATTTATTTGACAGTGATAAACAGCAGGATTTCAGTGTAATTGGGCGTAATATATAATATATATATATATATATATATATATATATATATATATATATATTTTTTTTTTTTTTTATGCTATTCCCCTTATTTGTGCATGTTATTTATTTATTTATTTAACAGTGATGAACAGCAGGGTACCAGTGTAACTGAGTTTAATATATATATATATATTTTTTTTATTTATGCTAATCCCATATATATATATATATATATGCAAATTAAATGCATTTATTTAACATTTAGTATTTTTTTTTTAATATATTAATTTATTTTGTACACCTTATTTATGTAATTGAGTGTAATATATAGTTTTTTATTTTATTTATGTTAATCCCATATATATATATATATATATATATATATATACATAGGGTTGTTAAATGATTGATATATATATATATATATATATATATATAGGGCTGTTAAATGATTAATCACGATTAATCAGATTCAAAATAAGTTTATGTTTACATACTATATGTGTGTTTACTTTGTATATTTATTGTGTACATATACATACACACACATACATGTATATATTAAAACAAAATAATTATATGTATGTATATATATATATATATATATATATATATGTTTAGATTCTAAATAAATATCAATATTTTACATATAATATTTATTATAAGCTGAAAGCTCCACAGTGCAACAGAATGACAGTGACAAGACAAGACACAGATAATAAAAAGAACATTATACAAATATACAGAAAAAGTGCAAAAAAAAGGCAAATACTCAATATACAATTACTCAATATACAATTTAAAATAAACTAAAATAGACAAATTTAAACAATTTAAACAATTTACTATGTACAGGTGCAAATTAGAAATGTAAACAAGTATGTGTATTAAATAAATAAATTAATGTATAATAGTGTTGTGTGTTCCACGTTTATTTTTCAAAAGTTGACATTAAACTATTGGTATCATTACAAAGTGTGTATATATATGATGGGATGCACTGAATTATTACATTTCTTCTAAAGAAGCACTTTTATAGATCAACTCAAATCTACTGCATTTAAAAACATATATATAGTCAAAGTCTGCATGGCTTACACATGGCTGAACAATAATAAAGTCTGACTTGCATTGACTTGAAGACTCAATTGTGAGCAAAATAAAATTAAAACAAACAAATAAATAAATAAATAAATAATAACAACAACTCCTAGATATGACACTGTGTAAGAAACAGTCTGCAACAATAAAAATAAAGCTATATTTAATCAAAACATCTATAAACACTGGTGTAAATGATTGGAAGGGGACTGAGTTTGAAACATTGAGGTTTCTTCAGTCTTCATAAAAGTAAATGTTTTCCACTTAATAGACAAAACTGTAAATTAAAACAGTTACCTTGTTTAAGCTTAGATATGCAACTTCAAATAAATGGAGGAGAAACGTATTACTTTGGATAATAAAGTTGGTTTCATAAAGTAGGTTCCAGCTCCAGAAGACATAGACAAATATGCTATTATCCAGAAAAAAATAAATAAATAAATAAAGTAATATGCCTTATGCATTAGTACATGCATCTAACTGACTCTCTTTGGCCTCCACTATGGTATTTTCCCAGAAATGCTTGGATAAACCACACTTTTTATGTATGTAAAAGCCTTTCCCACAAAGCACACCATAACCCTCCGGCCAAATGTCTCTAGACCTGACTTTACCGCAATAAAACGAGAGCTCACATATATGTTTCATTTATCAGCCAGTCATAAATCATATAAAGAGGTACTGAGGCATAACAAACACATCACTTCTGGATATTACAGCCAGTGTAAGAGTGCATATTCCATCTTGGCTTCTACTCATAATGCGGGTCTTTGAGGGGGTTGTAATCAAAAGTTTCAAAGTTAAACCGCAGCATTTATCAGCCGGCGCTCTGATGTAAAATGTCGACTAGGATTCCGTCTGAGGGAAGACAAGATTACCTGTTTGACAGGTAAGACGGATTGTAGAAACACATGAAGGCTGGATATGGGCTTACCTGCTAAAGCACAACCAGAAAACAAGAGCAAAAGAGGAAGCAAATATTCTCATTTGACACGCTTGCATTAAGGTCATCAATAACAGAATAAGAAATGAATTAGATTTTCATTCATAAAAAAAAAAAAAAAAGAACAATGGTGTTTGCTAGGATGTCTGCATGATCATTAAAATGGTGCGTTATGGTTGCTATGGCTGCTATGCTATGGTGGTTACTATGTGTGATTATATATATATATATATATATATATATATAGGGTCCTCTAATTGAATCTCTAACAACAACAACAACAACAACAACAACAATAATAATAATAATAATAATAGTAGTAGTAGTAGTAGTAGTAGTAGTAGTAGTAGTAATAATAATAATAATAATAATAATAATAATAATAAACAAGAAAATACAAGAATAAAAACTGTTAATTTAATATTATTACAATAATTGATGACATGCAATTTATTAAAGGTGTATTTGTGTGGTTAAAAATACTGAGGGTCTTATCAATATCAATATCAATATTCAATATTTATAGTTAATAATAATAATAAGAAGAAGAAGAAGAAGAAGAATGCAAGGAAGTAAACAAACAAACAAACAAACAAACAAACAAAAACAGTGGTGAACAGTATGTCAGTTATTTGAATATTACCATAATTTCTTATGTATACCATTTATTAGCAGTATTTTTGAGGTAAAATAAATACTACTACTACTACTAATAATAATAATAATAATACTGAGGGTCTTCTAACTGAATTTCTAATATTATATTATATTATATTATATTATATTATATTATATTATATGTTACTTCAGGTTTTAGATTTTCTGTGTGTTTGTGCTTTTCTCATTTTTATTATATTGGGATATTATTGATCCCAAATTAGTTTTACTTTTTATTTTATTTTATTAAAAAAAAAAATTCAAGTAATAATATCTTGTTCAAATTAATATATATATATATATATATACACACACACACACCACACACACACACACACACACACACACATACACATTTATTTTAAGTATAATATTTATTTTTAATTAAAAGAAAAATATTTTTAGTTACACTGCGATACGTGGCATGACAATATATATCCGTGGTGTCTGTCATTAGAGATTTATCTCCATCTGGTTAAATCACTAACCCAGAGTATGAACGATAGCACTTAGTACCTTAGTAAACACCCTGAATAATTACACCACACATTGCTTTTGCAAGTGAAATAAGAACTCTTGCGGAACTGTGAAATCAAGAGAAAAAAAAATACATTATGCATGGCTTTACATCTGTCTTAGACTGAACAGCGGGGTTAATGTCATTCTGACCTTACGCTTGTGCTACGCCATTTCCAACATCATGGAACATTTATTTATCTGTTTGGCCCATGAGAACTGGCCTCTTATTGCCAAAATAACAATAATACAACTGCTGCGGTGAGTCATTTGCTGTGTACTCAACACTCTTTTCACCACACTAAAAATATTAAGGACACTCTGCCGTCTATCAGCTGTCCGTAACCTCATGAACGGCCTCGACCAACATATTCTATTTATTCCCATTGTCGCCAGACAAAGAGGCAACCTGTGAAAGCAGAAACCGACAGAGTAGGATTATTTTTAGACTGATCCATCACAGCTCTCTTTATATACAAGACATCATGGCATGAAATGTGCCCCACATGTTGATTCACTTCTAGAACCATACTAACTATTCAACAATTCCTGACAATTACATTTTTAGGTTAATTTACAATAATAATCAGTACCAGTATAAGATATTCAATCAAGATTTATATGAATACAAATTAAGTTGTTTATAACATTAGGTCATATATATATATATATATATATATATATATACACATGCATACACACACACACAGTAGCATGAGAAAGTTTGGGAACCCCTTGCAGAATATGTGAAAATGTGAATAATTTTAACAAAATAAGAAAGATCATATAAAATGCATGCTATTTTTAGTTAGTACTGTCCTGAGTAAGATATTTTACATGAAAGATGTTTACTTCAAGTCCACAAGACAAAAAAATAAAATAAAATAAAATAATAATAATAATAATAATAATACATAAATAAAATAAAAAAAAATAATAGCTGAAATTATTAAAATAACCCCTTTCATTAGTCACTTGTTTGTTCTGAACAATGAAACTGAGCACTGTTCTTCAGAAAAATCCTCCAGGCCCTGCAGATTCTTCAGTTTTCCAGCATCTTGTGCACATTTGAACCCTTTCTAGCAAGGACTGTATGGTTTTGAGATCCATCTTTTCACATTGAGGACAACTGAGGGACTCAAACACAACTATTAAAAAAGGTTTAAACATTCACTGATGCTCCAGAAGGAAACACGATGCAAGAGGGAGGGGGGCTATTAATTTGTCTTCCTGGAAACATGCACGTATGTTCTGTTGGTTTTGAAGGGCAGTACTAAATGGAAAAATAAAGAGGTTTCAACAAAACATTTTCATCCCGTTCAAAAGTTTTCACCCCCAGCTCTTAATGCATTGTGTTTTCCTCTGGAGCGTCAGTGAATGTTTGAACCTTTTTTTTTTATTGTTGTGTTTGAGTCCTTAAAAATATGCTCACTACAGCTGCATTTGCTTGATTAAAATACAGCAGAAAAAATAAAATAAATAAAAATTTTCATTCCTTTTTTTTTTATTTCAAACTTTTTTTATATATATTGTAATATATTGTAAAACATAATTAATTCATGTGAACAAAACTACATTTTCAGCATCATTACTCCAGTCTTCAGTGTCACATAATTCTTCAGAAATAATTTTAACATGCTGATTTGCTGTTAAAAAAAAAAAAAAAAAAAAACTTTCAGGTCATTTAACCCTTTAACTGTCACTCCATATTTTGAACATAGACGTGAAAATGCACTATCCAAATTAAAATTTGTATAATTTGTGAACGAAAATATTTTGCAATATGATTTTCATGTACAATTTCCATGATAATGCAATGTCTGATTTTAAAATGGCTTTCAAAGGATGAATTTTGAGATTTTAAGTCTTCCAGTGATATATCATTTCTTATGATTTATAAAGTGTGATAGGGAAAAAGGCAATGAAGAAAGTCTTTTTGTAAATTTTTTTTGAGGTGCACTCTTGTCATAAATTAATCTATTACTTTTTCTACATAATTTGTAACACAAAACAGTGGTACAATATCTATTTAGGAGTCTTAGACCTTTCCAACGATATATAGTTTGTCATGATTAGGTTAGGATTTATTTGAAATATGGGGAAGTAAACGTAGGCGTCCCGGTGACGGGACGGTGACAGTTAAAGGGTTAATGAACAGTAAGTTCAAAAGAACAGCATTTATTTGAAATTAAAATATTTGTAACAGTATAAAAGTCTTTACTGTCACTTTTGATCAGTTTAATGCATCCTTGCTGAGTAAAAATAACTATTATTATGATCCCCTTAATTCATTCATTTATTCATATCTGTTTTTTATACGTCATTTTCTTGTTTAAATCCTAAATTGTATATCTTTGATTGAGTACCACTGTTTATTTTAGCAGGAAGCACACTACTTTGTCAGCACTTTGATACTGCAAAATGGAAGCTAGTTGTATACCGCCTCAAAACGTAAAAGAAGTACACAAGCATCTCCTTTGTGACAGGTGCGGGTTTGAACTATCTCTCGGAGCAGACGCATCAGTGCAGCTTCTGTCGTTTTTACAGTACATTACCCTGCAATGAAAAGCACAAAATTTACACTTCTACTGTAGAAATTCAATCCGTCAGGAGGAACGGCAGAATCAAAATACATAATAATATAAACAAACAGCAAGCTGCTCCTCTGCTGGATACAGAAGTTCAAAAAGTGTATTTATTTATGTACTAGTTTCTTTTCGGGCATCTTTGTGCAGAGAGTTTGGTGGCAGTGACATTTTCTTGTTCTGCTTCCAATCTCATAACAAACAGAAGGAAAACTATTTAGCATATGCGAAATTGCAGATGAACCATAATGGCTCTTTAATGACCTGATCATTACTCTACACCTCTTATTGAAAGTATCGCATTTGTTTGCCATTAGATTGAAATCCAGAGAAAGAGTAGGTTCTTTCGATCACGCTGCGGCGGAATTAATAGATTTCTTAACTCACAAGAGGAACTATTTGTCCTCCAGTTCAAATTGGTCGCTTAATTAAAACCACTTTGCAAAAACGAATAAGAATATCATCATGCGCAAATCAATTTTGTTCAGAGCAGGCATTAACCGCATTTTCCCTTTTTCAATTATCGGTTGATAAGAACATTTGCATTCATCTAAGTACATCTGTTATTTTCATTTGTCGTCGACTGGCATGCATATGCAGAAAAAAAAAAAAAGCTTTTTTTTTTTTTTTTACCTTATCACAAGTTATACACCCACCTCTCCATACATAAATAACACATACGGCAAGTTAGAGAAGATGTCTGACAACAACCAAAGAAAATGATCTGGTTTGCAGTGCATTATTCACGGTCCAAGCTTATAGAAACGGAAATGCAAATATTTGTCTGTCACTTCAGAGCTGAAAGCCCTACGGAGGATTCAATGGACACCAATGAGTATTTATTTACCATGGAAAATCACTATAGAGACCCTGCTGGGACGACTTTCCATGCAAAGACTGTGTTACTCTGCTGTGTGGATCATTGATTTCTTTGCCTGTGATTTGAATCCTGCTGCTCGGGTTCATGGGAATGAACGCTGAAGGACTGGAGATGTCTTTCTCAATGGGAAAAATCCTATTTTGAGTTTGCATTCAATATACAGTATTGTTTTGGTGTCAAAATCATCTAGAAGCTCCTGGCAGTCATACTGTCAGAATATATTTGCTGTTTTAAAGACTGACCTGCCATATTAAATGAAGATTTTACGCTTGAAATGCCATCATTGCAACAATTACCTCTTGAGATAAAGTATCTTGTAGTAGTAGAGAATTTACTGTTTTGTATTGTGTTAAACTGTGCAGTATTATGTGCTTTTTTTTAACATCGCATGAAGGCTGATGAGGATAAAAAAAGAAAAACATTTCTGAAAGGTAAGTTCTAACTGAGCGTTTAATAAAGGAACACATTCATAATGATATCACAAGGCAAAATGTGCCAGCAAAATCAACAACAACTGTATTACTATTCTAGCAAACTGTCAAACAATGTAAGTGTATTAATTATTCATGCCCCAGTGCATGCTGGGAAGAGGGCAAATGAGACAGAGGCACAGAACTATTCATTTAGTGTCTTTTTGAACAAAATAAATAAATAAATAAATACACACACAATTCAAAATCACATGCTGTGCTTGTGGATTAACTAAAAAAAAAAAAAATAGCAAATAGCAAATAGAAAAAAGCAATAGCCAAAAATACATTGCATGAGTCAAAATGATCAATTTTACTTTCATGCCAAAAATCATTTGGATATTATCTAAAGATCATATTCCATGAATATATGTTGTAAATTTTTGATTAGTAATACACATTGCTAAGAACTTCATTTGGCCAACTTTAAAGGTGATTTTCTCAATATTGTGATAGTTTTTGCACCCTCAGATTGCAGATTTTCAAATAGTTGCAGCTTGGCCAACTATTGTCCTAAATACTATCCTAACAAGCCATACATCAATGGAAAGCTTATTTATTCAGCTTTCAGATGATGTATAAATCGAAAAAAAAAAAATATAAATAAATAAATAAATACAAATAATAATAATAATACTTCTATGACTGGTTTTGTGGTCCACGATCTCATATAGGGTTAGCTATATGTATGTGTATATATATATATATATATATATATATATATATATAGCTTTCAGATGATGTATAAATCGAAAAAAAAAAAAAAAAATAAATAAATAAATAAATAATAATAATATAAATAATAATAATAATACTTTTATGACTGGTTTTGTAGTCCACGATCTCATAGGGTTAGCTATATATTTATTTATTTATTTATTTATATATATATATATATATATATATATATATATATATCTAAAACATAAATATAAATGACAAAAACATAAAATTACTAAAACATAGAATACTATCTCAGTAATACTAAAACAATATTGACTTCTTGGTTAAATTACAATGCTATATATATTGCAATAAAAAAGTTACATTACTGAAAGCTGTAAAAGTTACAGAAAAAAAAAAAAAACTACAATAATCAAGCAAACCCTTTTGCATTTTTTTTCCCCCCAGCATTATTTATTATTTATTTGATCTAAAACCATTTGTACAGAGCACTCTCCCTTCAATGAATGACACACATTACAGCTGAGAGATGTTACAATTTTACAAATCTATTTCTGAGTCTCAGTTTCTTGTTTTAGCTACATTGGGGAAAATAAGCAAAATGGCTTTGCCAAATAAAATCCCAAAAAGACAGTTAGGAGAATAATGGGTGCTTTTTCTTATTCCAAATGTTTTTATTTGATCTGACATACAGTACACTACACCAGACAAAATTTGGAATAAGATTTTTTTTGTCTTTTTTTATACTTCAGTTAGGACGCTGTTCATGTAGACACAGCTATATACATATTAAACAAGTACGTGTACACTCTTAAAAAAAAAAAAAAAAAAAAATGGTGCTTTAAAAGGTTCTTCAAGCGATGCCATAGAAGAATCATGTTTGGTTCCACAAAGAACCATTCAGTCAAAGGTTCTTTTAAAGAACCATCTCTTTCTTACCTTTTTATAATCTGAAGAAGTTCTTTATGGAGCCATTTAGGTTCTTCTATGGCATCGTGAAGCACCTTTATTTTTAAGATTGTATTGCATGCAGGATCATCAGAAAATTGACTATTAGAGTAAAATCACTGCTTATTTTGGCACAGTGTGAAGGGCCCAGTGGTTTCTAAAATTTTAAAGGATGTTTGTAGCCCAGGTAAATCTGCAATTGAATGTGTATGACGCTAACAACTCATCTTAGCGCTTTCACAGTCTCGGCTGTTTGAATTCAAATTGATAACGCGCAGCTTCAAACGCAAAAGCCTCTCCCTTCCCTCGAGCCCCACGGCCAGCCGTATCTAACAGTCACCAGTCCTCATTTTCTTTTCATTCGCAGCCAGTGTTTCAAACCGGACAGGTCATGCATTGCTAGAAGTATCTGATGAAATTGGCCCCTCTCAGAGCTCCTGGGCAGAAGATCACAAAGCAGACTGGCGGATGAGTTCTCCCAGGATGCTTTCTGCCCACTGAAACTTGCCTTTTCTCATGTCCTCAAAGGGCCAGAGCTGCCAGGCCACAGAAACAGTCCAAAGAAACAGACAGGCCAGTCTTCACTAGGTTGCTTGTGTAATGAAGGAAGAGATGGCTAATGCTACAGCAAAGGGCATTCTGCTGAGTTAATAAGCAAGGCTGAGGAGAGCAAGTAGAGAGTAGAGAGACACTTAAGTCACACCTAAAAATGTTTTAACATCATTTTATTAGATTTGTAAATGAATGCTGCCAGAGTTTTCCCTCAAAACTAACTTCACTTTTCCCCATACACATGAAAATTATATTTCTGAAATGGCTTCTTAGCATTTTTGTCTATATATATATATAAAAAGACAGTTAGGAGAATAATGGGTGCTTTTTCTTATTCCAAATGCTTTTAATTTAATTTAATTTAACTTAATTCAATTTTGACAGCTACAAAATAACTAAACTCTTTACGAACATCTATGCATTTTCATACCTAACAACTTTTTATTTATTTTTATTTTTATTTTTATTTATTTATTTATTTATTGTCACTTTTGATATTTTGTAAATATGAATACACACACACACACACACACACACACCTTTGCATTTAAAGTTATTAGTGAAATGTAAAATTAATTAATAATTAATTCATTAATTTGTGAGACCACAAACACATATGAAAATAATAATAATAATAATAATAATAATAATAATAAAATTCTCAACATTTGGACATTTTTTTATTTATTTATTTTTTATTATAGTTTATTAATATTAGAATTAACTATATATATTAATAGTATTTTTATACCTGTTTTTTGTTTGTTTATTTTTGTTAGATTTTTTTGTAAATACACACACACACACACACACACACACTTTCATACTTAAAGTCTTTAGTGAAATGTAAAATCAATTAAGTAATAAATAATATTTAATTTGTGAGGCCACAAACATATACAAAATTGAAAATAATAATAATGAATAAACTAATAATAATAAGTGTAATAAACTATGACTGCCATAAAGTTTGTAAATATGAATACACACACACACACACACACACACACACACACACCCTTTGTGTATATATATATATATATATATATATATATATATATATATATATATATATATATATATAACATTTTATCATTTTCATTTTTTTTACATTTTTTTTTTGATATTCTATTAAACTTAGATTTTGTTTTGTTAGTTTTTTTTTTTTTTTTTTTAAATTATATATATATATATATATATATATATATTTTATACCTGTAGTTTGTTTGTTTGTTTTGTGAAACCAAAAAAGTGCGCCACTTGGTTTGATATTTTGAATATATAATGCGTGGCATCCATACATTGTATTCTGTTTCTCTCAGGGTACAAATACATATGGGAACTACTTTATATTGTATATAATGAGATGGAAAATTCAATGGTGTGATCTATGCCCCGCAATGTTTTGCTATTTGCTCTGCATTGGGGCCATAACACAAAAACTAAGCATTAGTGAAAGGAAACTTAGGCTGAATGCATTCCTCATAACTAGAGCTAAATGAAACGACTACAATCTGAAAGCATTTGTAATGAAACAGTGAAATAAAAAATGCCAGGGCTGTTTATCTCATTACGTGGCGATACAGAGGTAAAGCACCTTCATTTATGTCTCTAATCTCCACCATTAGTTATGTCTCTTTTTATTATCTCTCGAACATAACGACGATCGCTCCAAATTAGACAAGAGCAATTGCATATCATGAGCTTATAAATTAAATCAATTAACCGCATACTGCGACGAAAACGGGTGCATATTGTCAGACAACCCAATTAGGTGACAGTAAAGCATGAAATAAGCACTGCTTTATGCAGGGCCAGCAACCTGACGGCTTCAGATGCATTCAGATTCGGGAAAATGTCATGAACTCAATCAAACGCGGCAATATGAAGATAATTGTTTTTCCTGTTTCTGAATGGATCTTTTGTATCGTCTCGCACCGGTCGGGACAGAAACCCAAAACGCTGTCAACCAGCTGACATCCCCAGCCGCCGAGCGTCGCGTGATTGCCGTTCGGATTCTGACAAATTCATTTTTCCATACCTTGCTAACCTTTCACACGTTCACGAGCTTACAAACCCCAGAGAAACATCCTTCCGCTTATTCGACACATTTTGAGGACTTGCCTTAGGAAATAAAGGAGGGGAAAACAGAGCCGGAAGGCCTTTCTTTGATAAAGGTAATTAATCAAGCACGCAATAAATCGCCCAGCAGGGGAATTCACCTCAAGCTATCGCAATTACCTCGCAGGATAGCACAGACATATGTTTACATTTGCATAGTCTCTTCATTTTGCAGGATGAAACCCTGCGGAAGCTTTTCGGTAACAGCGAGGTTGTGCGATGTGGGGACGTGCATTTAAAATGTGGATAAAAGAAATTATAAACGCATTTAGGTACAAAATCGTGGCCTTGGCACTTGAAGCTTTGTGCAGGCACCGAATATATTTTTGGCATCTTAAGTGGAGGAAAGTGTCTTTTTGTTGGCGAGTCTCTTGTTCATTGTTCTCAGTATTGATTTTTTTTTTTTTTTTTTCTGGGGGCTTGTCATGTTGTCCCCTTGAGAGCTGATTTGCATAACATCTTATCCGTCCGCTGACTTGTTTGTACTGGGAAAGAAAGGGAAAAAAAGTTTGTGAGGGAAATAAATAAATAAAAGAAACAAAGACATGCATGAAGGCATCGCAAATCACAGTTTCCCACCCGGTCTTCAGTGATGTTTCTCACTACAGACCTTTGAAATGCCGTACGCTTTTGACAGCATCTAAAGAGGATATTAAAAGGAGGTAAACTGTTGGGAAACTCTGACAAACAACACATGACAATGTTTATAGGATCAGGCCATAGGTGGAGGAAGCAATCAGATGTGAGTTACATGAAGACAAATCGGTCTTTCATCAGCAAACTCCCTTTGTGTCAGAGGAATTTACTAATGCTGAAACAGGGATGAAAATGGCTTTATTACTACTTAACTAAAGAGATCTTGGATCATATCAAGTGTAATTCAGCAATAAAACTAGACAAGTTTTCCATCTGAGCAATGTCAAAAACATATTGCTCTACTGAAAGCGCCAGTTTCTTTAGGCATGCACTATTAACAGTTTTGGATTTGGGTTTAGAAAAGTCTAATTAAATAAATCATGTTGACTAATTAAATGTATTCAATATATTAATAATAAAATAAGAATTTTAATTGTATCACAGTCAATCACATTGTTAATTTAAATAAATAAATAATAATTAAAAAATATATATATTTTTATTTGTATTATTTATATTATTAGAAGTAGTATTAGTATAAATAAATAAAAACAAAGAAGTTATAACAAATAAATAAATAAATAAATAAATACACAGAACTACAGAATAAATACACAGTCAATTTATATGTAATTTATATTTGTATAATATAGAATAGCATAAAAAAGTCTCATTAATTAAATCATGTTGGTTAAGTAAATGCATTTAACTAATAATGATAATAAATTGCATCACAATTAATGACTGTTACTTTAAATAAATAAATAAACAACTATAAACAATAATAATAATAATAATAATAATAATAATAATAATAATATTATTATTATTATTATTATTATTATTATTATTATTATTATTTTACCACCAATACAGCACTCTAACACAAAACCATCAAATAAAGTATTTGAGGTCAGTTTACTGACTTTAAATAAATGCATGTGTATAAATGAATCACATTGATACTTGGTGTAAATAAATAAATAAATAAATAAATAAATAAATTATTATAATAAGCAGGGCTGTCAACTGATGTATACTTGTGTAATTTCATAGAAAATTCTCATGAATTAAATCATGTTGGTTAAGTAAATTTATTTGAATAATAATAATAATAATAATTCAATTGTGTCACATTGTTACTTTCAATAAATAAATAAATAAATGACTACAATATAAAATAAAATAAATAAATACATAATTATAATTAAAAATGAATGAATGACTGAATGAATGAATGCTTTAGTTGTATAAATTATTATTGTTATTATTATTATTATTATTATTATTATTATTATTATTATTATTATTATTATAATAATAAACCAGTACAGCACTAAAACACAACATCTGAAGTTAAATGCCTCTGTTGAGTTTACAGTGTTAAACCTCCCAGTTCAGTTTAATTTATGAGAAGGACCTTCATGTACCTGCACTGCAGGAAACTTTCAGAGAAAGCATTATTTATTTCAACTCTGCCACTAAAAAGTTTGCAAAACACCTCTGGAGAACATCCATCCATGCGGAAACGATTTCAAATAAAACAGGTATACCCCGAAAGGCATTAAAGCACATTATGCACAAACAGCCACTATAAACTCAAAGGTGAGTCAGATATTTAAATCAGTCAAAGCCACCAGCAACGCGGCATTCATTTAGCAACAGACGTTTGTGTCATTTCGCATCAGCCGAAGCAACACTCCATTTGCCTGCATTGTGATAAGCCATATAATAAACGAGAACTATGTATACTTGCACATTTGGACTGGTGTAATAATTTGTTTCAGGCAAAGTAGGATTTGTATGCATGAATTAATACAGATTGGAAATTCATCACACTGCAAGGGAGGTTTCACAGCAAAAGGACACTGCCTTGAACTAAGAGGGTGTAACATTTACAGTCACAAACAGAATGATGAACAGCCAGGAATGAGTCGATAAAACAGAATAAAACATTCAGTTTAAAATTAAAATGCGTATTTAAAGGAGACACAGCGCCTGTGCAAGGAATTTGCAGTAAAACCTGTGATGTAATGATGACTGTGCATTAATCAATAAACATCTTTACTATGAAGAAACCTCATGACTAGAGCTCACGAGAAAGAGAAAAGAGTGGAGAGAGAGGGAGAAGTGTCATCTGGATAGCTGGGTGAACAGCATTGAGGATTTATTGTGTACAGCTCGTTGGTGTGTTGGCCGCTGACTGCATCTGTCAGCAGAAAAACTGGTGACAAGTTATTAGCTTTAAGGTCAGAATCGTACAGTACGACTGTTTAAAATTCTGTCCTCTTTGACAGAACTCAGCTGGCTTGACGTTAGGCATTGTAGATTTGTTTGCGATGTTGAAAACAGCATTCTTCACCTCAGTTCCTGACCTTAAAAGTAGTTCAAGCCACACTAACACACAACAAAAGTAACATAAAAAAGTTTAGCTTTTCAGCTTTGACATTTTAAAATAAAATAAAGTAAAAAAAAAAAAAAAAAAAAAAAAAAAAAAAATTATATAAATATATATATATATATATATATATGGTCTCACAAATGAAAATTAGCCAAAAACACATTAAACTAAGAGCAAAAAAAAAGAAAGAAAGAAACAACAACAGCAACAACAACACAATCTATGAAAAAGCTATTTTCAACATTAATAATAATCAGAAATATTTCTTGAGCATTTTAAAAGGATCATGTAATAAATTTCATTTTAGTTTTATAATAGAATAATAATAATAAAAAAAGTTACTTTAAGTTGTAATAATTTAGCACATGAACATTTTAAGCCAAAAAATGAATAAATAAAACAACTAAATAAAAATAATAAAATAAAAGTTACCCAAACAATGGGTGCACTGTACTTTGACTTTTCAGCTCTGACATTTTGACATTCAAACTTTTATCTTAACTAAACTAAACTAAAATAAAATGTTTTTTTTTTTTTTTTTTCCTTTTTTTTATGAAAAATAAATAAATTAATGCTCCAGCAAGGGCACATTAAACTAAGAGCAAAAAAGAAGGAAAGAAAGAAACAACAACACAATCTATGAAGAAGCTATTTTCAACATTAATATAATTAGACATGTTTCTTGAGCATTTTTACATTTTTTTAAATAATTATGTGACACTGAAGACACTGGTTGCTTGCAAAGATTTCAAATTTTATAATATACTGTGCATCAAAAACTCAAATTAACTGATTTTAATCTAGCTAGTATGCTTTACCAGTAATTACACTGATCGAAACTAGAATCATACTCAATTCCCATCCCTAATAATAATAATAATAATATTATTTGGATGAACTATTCCTTTAACCACTGTAAAAGAATTTTATGAAACTTTCAAGGTCAGTGCACGTGGACTCTTCGAGCGCCTCGTCTGACCATTATATTGACCCGCTTTAACTCAATGAACTGAAACTCCATTAAGGATTCATCTCCCATCACCCTCTGAAGTTCTACTCTACAGACCTCAGATAATGAAACGTTGCAGGTCTTTGGCAGCAGAAGTCCAGCATGTTCTCCAAGACGCTGCTATAAATTGACTACGTACAACGTCTTTTTATTCTCCATCCCTCAATAGCCGTTCTGCTCAACACCAACTCACTACGTATTGTACAGGCCAGCCACTGATCAATAGACCTAGTCTTCAGCATCCTTACTTGATAAATAAAAAAAATAAAACAATAATAATAAATTGATAGTTCAGACACTGTCACATGAAAAGTGCATGAGAATGTACAGGACAGGGACAGGAAAAAGCAATGAAGAACAGAATCTGTCACAAAAAAATATTAATGTCAAACGTCAAAGTTGCCAGACTCATGCAAGCATGTCTTTTCAGCCGAACAGAAGACGAGCTGGTGAAGCGCATAGACGGCTTTAATCTGTTCCTCGTGGCCAAAAGTTACCTTTGTTACTGGAACATTTCAAACCTTTCAGCTGTTGATTCCTCAAGGATGGACTGATCTGTGACCCAGCCTTGCCAGGTTATGGACTTTGTGTCTTTCTTTGTACAGGGTAACATTGAAAGAAACTGTATAAAAGGACTGACATTTTTAAAACATATTCTGATAACCTGTCATATGAAAAAAAAAAAAAAAAGTACAAAAGATTGTAACTTTCAAAAACCTTTCAAAATACATTATTTAGCCTTTAAAGGGTCAAAATTAGTACCTTAGAAATCTTTTGAATTGGTAAAATGCCAGTGACAGATTTTTTTATTTTATTTTATTATTTTACCTTTTGTGTTTAATGCATAGGCTGAACTTTGTGTGCCTAGGCTGGACTTTTTGCCTGAAACAGACTGAGTGGAGAAATTATGTTACAACTTGGCAAAATGCAGGGGAAAAACTACTCCTCCTTTAGTATTTATGCGATTATTTACCATGATTATCACACAAAAATCATTTGATCTGAATTCATCCACTTAGAGAAGCAACAGAACACCTTTCCTCAATGAGACACACATTTTAAGGTTTCATTCATGCCTGTAGCACAAACGGTGCAGGTCGAAACAAACCAAAGATCAGAGCACCATGGTAACAAAAATGAGCTCTTGTTGAAAGCAATTAATTAATACCTATTTTAACTAAATATGGGTTCTACTACATATAACAGCAGCACATACTCTGAAAAATTAATCATAGCAACAGGTTTGGCAGGAAAATGTTTACAATGATCCCAGCTTGCCAAACATGATCACTGACAGCTCTGCTGACTGTTTTGTAACAAATTTAGCAGTCTTCCAAGTAATTATTTGGCCTGTGATATTTATTTTCTGAATTCTCAGCATGTTTAGTGATAGAAAACTGGCAACGTTTCAAAAACAATATAAAATAAATAAATAAGCTTGCGTAAATATGAAACTGTCTTTCTGAATGCTTCTGAAATGCAACAGTGAGCTTCAGTTGTCAGCAGTATCCTATGTACTATAATATAACTATTACATAATGTATTTAACATATTATTATTACATTTACATTACATTTAGTCATTTATCAGATGCTTTCATCAAAAACAACTTTTTGTTGTTATAATAAAAAAGAAAACAGCGATACAGTAGTTTTTCATGAGTCCCTTGTTTGTCCTGAACAGTTAAACAACCTGTTGTTCTTCAAACAAATCCTTCAGGTCCCACAAATTATTTGGTTTTCCAGCATTTTTTTGTGTATTTGAACCCTTTCTAACAATGGCTGTATGATTGGGAGATCCATCTTGTCACACTGAGGACAGCTGAGGGATTCATATGCAACTATTACAGAAGGTTCAAATGCTCACTGATACTCCAGAAGAAAACACAATGCATTAAGAGCTGAAGGGTGAAAACTTTTGAACCGAATGGGGATGTGTACATTTTTCTTATTTTGTTTAAATATATATTTTAATTAGCGTCCTTCAAAAGCTACAGAAGATAAGATACAAAGTTAAATTTCCCCTGGTCTTCAAATTCAAAAAGTTTTCACCCCCAGCTCTTAACGCATTGTGAATTTGCAGGGTTTTCTGAATAACAGCAGGCAGTTTACCTGTTCTGGACAAACAAGGGACTCATGAACAAATATCACTAAACAAACAAACAAAAAAAAAAAAAACACAGATGTGGATCATTCAGGTAACAACACAGTATTAAAAATCAAGGGGATGTAAACTTTTGAACCGTGTCATTTTTTATAAATTCAACTATTATTTTCCCTTGTGGACTAAAAGTAAACATTGTTTTTGTGAAATATCTTATTCAGGTCAGTACTAAATAAACAACATGCATTTTGGTAAAAAAAAAAAAAAAACTCAACTGTATACATTCTGTGCATTTCTTTACAAGCAGTAATTCATATTCCAGCATCAAACATTACAGAAATGTTCTGAGATGAACATGTAGAAATGTAGAAAGTCCTAGCATATTTACTTCATACTTAATCATAACAATTCTGCAAAACTGTTGCATCAACAGTCCAAACTTTTCACAAATTCATTTCTAAACAAAATATGGATAAAGTGGCCATTATTAATATTAATGCTCAGGACTGTATACTTAGGGGAGTGTTCAAATCCCTTCCCCTGAGCATAAGCAATACTAACAGTGGTGCTTACCTTAGAAAGCAGCACTAATAAAATGGAGTGACAGGTAAGCAGAGTCCATAGGGGGAAAGGTGTTCGCTAAGTCGGGGAATTGGTGATGGTATCGGCAGTATTTTCAATGCTAATGAAGGCCAGGAGTTTGTATCGTCACTGTAGCCAGAAGCTTGCCGCTGTGAACACAAGGGTGCACAGATTGCCAGGCGGCCCAGTTCAGATTTAGTTTGGGATAATGACGCGCAGGAGAGGAAGAGAAAAGCGTTTTCTCCTCTGGGAACTCCTCGAACTGGGACACCGGCACCTCTTTTGTATGCTCCTCTGATGAGATTGAAGTTGTGTCAGATGTGCATTGCTTCCCAGCATCGTCTGCCAGTCATACTCCTGTTTTTTTTCTGATGAAAAAGTAGACACCACAAGTGCTGATTGGTACGCAGAGAGCACTTCATATCAAGGCTTTAAAGCAGCACTTACTGTACAGTTCAATAGTCGCTGCAAGGCAAAGAAAGGACTTTGCTCCTGATTTACGACTCTATGAAATGCTGAGTTGACATCTTAACATTTTATCTCTTCATAAATAGTCATTATTGCACTCCAAAAGTTCTGCCCAATAATATAATCTTTAAAACTGCACAGGAAGCGCTGTTTCTCCTATAATTTAATTTGGGAATGCAGCAAATGTCATGTTTATCTGTTTAATACATTTCAGGCATTTCAATAAATGTGTAAAATAGCATACTGCATTATCCTAGAGTTTATGGCATCATTGATTGTAACAAAGCACAGATCAATGTTGATTACACAATTGGATGAAAAAAAAACAACTGTACTTCATTTGGACTCTATGAGACCGTCATGAGAATGGGATAAAATTATCGGTTTATTGAACACTGGGCTCTCAAATCAATGCATTTTTGGCCCAGCCTACATATAAAATGATTGGATAAGCTCTCAAATAATTAAGTAATTGAAAAGATGTCGGACGTATCCGTAAGTTTACATAGTTACTGCATTAAGAGTTTATTTGCAAAGACAGATAACTTTGTTTTTTTTTTTTAAATGTCAACAATCAACAATCTTTTTTTTATTATGTTATCATGTTTTTATTGTTAGTTAGATGTTTTTTTTTTTTTTTTAGTTAATCAGAATAATCCAACTGGAGTTTGATTGAGATTAATTGGAATGCACAATGAAAAAAAACGTGTTTTTTTTTTTTTTTTTTTTTGATTATTAAAAATCTGTTTTTGCAAAAAAAAAAAATCTTCATATATTGATATTATTTATAACATATAGATATATTTTCTATTACACTTTATATTAAGTATTTTTTATTGAACCGGTTAACAAAAAAAAAAAAAAAAAAAGAAAAAAAAAAAATCACCTAATTAATAAATGTTGGGAAAAAAAGTATGACTGAATTAAAAACTATTATTATTATTATTTTTATTATTATTATTATTATTTTATTATATATATTTTTTTAATAAACTTTATTTTTTTTTATCATTTTTTTTTTTCAAAAAAACTTTTATTATTACTTCAACATTTTTAATTAAATTATCCAATCAGATTAATATATATATATATATATATATATATATATATATATATATATATATGAATCTATATCTCAATTCTATATGTAACTCATTTTAATTTTTATATTTTAACAATTCACTTAAATTTACTTTACGGTGTGTACTTTATTTTATAATTTACAGGAAAAACTGTATAAGTAAAATGTAACCTAAATAATCAAAAAATATTGTACTTATTTGAATAATAAATTGTATATTATTGTCAATCCAATGTACCTTTAAGTAATTAAAGTTATTTTTTTTATTTTTGATCATTTGTTCTTACCATTATCATTTGTATATACTGTAAATATGCAGTTATAATATTTATTTGTTTGTTGGTTCGTTGATATATGTACAGTTTAGCATCAGTTTGATAGATTGGCTGCTTAGTTGCTTCGAAAACAACTCTGCAGTTTATTTTTTGTCATTGAAAACTGGCACGTGTGTATCCCATCATTTGTAAAGCACTGTCATAGATATAGTCTGCAAAAAAAGTTTTTAGGATCATTTTAGGATGCCTCTTCCCTCAGCAGATTTCTCCTCCCAGATGCCAATTTCCTCTCCACTGTGACTTGAATGATTACCGCCGACTGCCAAGAGTATCTTGGACTGCATTTTTAAGTTGCGGTTCATCAGAAACACACATAACAGTGAAGTTTCTCCAAGTTTTACTCCGCAGCAGATATGCCAGTCATATCTGCTATCGAAGCTCAACAGCTTTCTGTTGTTGATGACCTCCTCTGCAGAGTTTCTCAAAACTGCTTTATCATTCTCACATCTCCAGCATGTGGTCTTTATTTAGTTTTGAGGTTTAGGTTTCATTCAATTTGCTTATCCGCTCTAAATTTCTCTCGGTTTAGTAAGATTGAATATCTGTCAAGTATCATGTTTTGTTCTAAGAACAAATATCTTGCAGTTTCATGTTTCTTGTGACAGCTGAGGAAAAATGTTACAAATATACAACAATAGACTTAACAAACATATTAGCGTTTAATGTTGAAAATCTTAGCATAATCTAAACATTATCTATAGAATATTTGTAGATACACTAATGTACTACATGCACGTTCATCAATCACTTCTGGAAAATAAACCAAAATTGCAAATAGGGCCCTAATGTGAAGCAGAACAGTTTATTTTGTGAAAAACAACTAGCTGAGTGTACATAACCCCAATTGTTACAAACGGAGATTAAATATTGACACAAGAGACATTACTAGAAAATACCATAACGATGTAGGAAATGGGCTGAATTGGATACAGTCAATTAGAAATGTTTGAGAACTTGAATGCCGCAGCAATCCAGTGCTATCAGACAGAAATGTACAAAAATGTACCTTTAGCTAGCTGTATATCACCAAAAGGTATTGCTTTGTACCTTATCGACCCCTAAAGAGTGTATGTTATTACTTTAAGATACTACTATACACTTTTTAAGTGCCAAAATGTACTAAAATGTACTTTCCAAGTGGCAAGCTGTTTTGACCCCTAAAGGTACAATTTTGTATTTTTTGAGTGAAATGGTTGCATTCGATGATATAGCTACAAATCATACAATCATTTTTAGGTGTTTTCAAATCAATATGTGTAATACTGTCCAAATCAAAACTTGCCAAATGCCTTTCTAATGAAAAAGTTAAAGTCGCAAGCAATAAATAAATAAATAAATAAATAAATAAATAGCCAAACAATAAGATTCAGATGAATGATAAATACACAGTTCCAGCAATAATCATTTACACAAATGATTACACAAAAATTGTGATAGATTTCATTTAGTTTAACCTGATATTAAAATTAACCTGGAACAAAAATAACTACAACTAAACCTAAAATTTTAGCTAAAACTGCAACTACAAAAAAAAATAAATAAATAAATAATAATAATAATAATTGAATAATAATAATAATAATAATAACAGTAGTAATAATAAATAACCAAATAAATAAATAAATAAATAAATATACATGACAATTTAACTACAAATAAAATGGGAAACTTATTTTAAAAAAAAAAGTGACGCAAAAATAACACTTAATAACATCTAATATTCTGTTGCATTTAGCCGCATCCTCACTTTTAAGACAGACAAGCAACCTGTCTCTGGAAACTTACTTTCTTAGTTACTTAATGAGTTATTCTGAATGATACAACAGGCTCATACTCTGCTATTTTATTTTATTCATTTAAAAAAAATGATTAGGTAAGTAATCAATGCCAGTTCTTAATGTATGAAAAAGAGCTTAGCTTGTATAGAGAATCAATACGCAACCTTGTCTCAAAAGTACACAAAAGCTTTTTGAAACATTGGGTGGTTTGATATAAAAGTGCTGCCTATTTGTCGCTTCACATCATTCACAATATAACACATACGAACAAACACCTAGAAACTGCCACTTCATTTCCTTAACATTCTCACTATTTAAACCAGACGAACCCACACGCAACACTTCAGCAACTGTCTCGCCATGTGTTTGTAAAGCCCTCTGCCCTCCTATTCTGATGCGGTGTCAATGTCCACCAATCTGCTCTTGTCAAAGCGTTAGCTTTAATTGGTTTCCATCATCTGGACTGTTAGCCTTTAAATGATGAAGGTGCAAGGAAACCATTCATTCGTGTAATCCTATTACCAGGCCTGGCTCACTACCTCTGAGCGCCAACCATTCACACGGCCCAAGTTCTCTTCCAGCAGTAATACACCCAAACAAACTAGCTCTGCTGTTCTCACCGCTGTCAGAGGAGAGATTAAAGCCCTCACCCAAAGGCTAGCCACCATCCGTGTCGTGATTGAATGCGCTTGTGATGATTCGGAGAGGAACACGGTGTTCCCCTTTTAAGACGGCTTTCCTGCTGGAAAGACCAGTGTGGTCCAGCGTGAATTTGTATAGCGGTCAAGCATAGTATTTAATGCTGGTCTAGCTGCTGTATCACTGGTTCAGCATTTCAATTAGCTGACAAGAGTAGGTTAGGAAGACTGAAATATGAAAACCAAGATATGTATTATATAGTCAAATGTTTTAAACAGTAAGATTTTTAATGTCATTTTTTTTAAATAAGTCTCTTCTGCTCACTAAGCCTGCAATTATTTGACCCAAAGCACAGCAAAAACAGTAAAATTTAGGGAAAAAAAAAAACTATTTAAAAATAACTTTTCTATTTGAATACATTTTAAAATGCAATCCTTTGATCAAAGCTACATTTTTTAGCATCATTACTTTAGTCTTCAATGTCACGATTCTTCACAAGCAAAAAAAAAAATCTTTAAATTGATTAAAAGTGATGATGAAGACATTTATAATGTTACAAAAGATTTGTTTCAGATAAATGCTATTCTTTTGAACTTTCTACTCATAAAAAAAACCTTGAAAAAAAGCTGTTTTCAACATTATTATTATTATTATTATTATTATTATTATTATTAATAATAATAATAATAATAATATATATATATAATTATTTTTTTTTTTTAGAAAATTAGAATGATTTCTGAAGGATCATGTGACTGGAGTTATGATGGTAAAAATTCAGCTTTGAAATAACAGAAATAAATTACATTTTAAAGTATATTTAAATAGAGAACAGTTAATTTAAATAGTAAAAAAAAAAAAATGTTTGCTGTACTTTGGATAAAATAAATCCAGGTTTGGTGAGCAGAAGAGACTTCTTGATTAAAAAAAAAAAATAAAATTCTTACTGTTTAAAAACTTTGACTGGTAGAATATATAAACAAAAACATTTAAAACAAGATACAGTGACTTTATTAATTGACTCATTCATAGATTTAATGCCTCAGATACATTTAATTCAGAGAGGTTTGTACTTAAAACAAATTTTACAATGTGTGTTTGTGTGTGTATTTGAGAATTTTGTATTTATTTATTTATTTTTTTACTTAAAGAAGGTCAATGCTGTATGGTTTGTATATTGAAACTAAATAAACTAATTATATATATATATATATATATATATATACACACACACACATTTTTTTTTTGTTTTTGTTTTTTACTTTAAACCAAATTTCTCTGAATATTTTTTTTTCTTAGAGAAATTTAATTCTGTAAAGTTTATAAAACAGAATTTTATAAATAAATATTTAATATAGTTTATTAAATAAATAATTTGCATTTATAAATTAATTAATTTAAGTTATGTATAGATTCTCGCATAACTTGTGACTATCAGGACTCAGAAACTTAATTGTTGATAATTGTAATTTTAAAATAGCACAAAAAAAAGAAAAAAAGAAAAAGAAAGAAAGAAAAAGAATAACAGACCTTAATAGAATAGTTAATAGAATGGAAAGACAGGACACATGAACAATGAATCCTTTTGTGGAACCAGGGTGGAAGATCACTTCATTTCCCAGAATGCATTACCTGTTTTAAATTTGCATTCCAGCAAATTCATCTTCCTGTCACTACAATTCAACTTCCTGAGGGGTGTGGCCAATTTCATTCAAATTCCAACTCAAGAATTCTAAATTATGCACAAGCCTGTTGATATCAGTGTTAATAACAATCAATTTATGTCATGGAATGTTGTAACTAGAAAAGAACAAACAGCATAAAAAAATAAAAACATCTTCATGATGTTGGCATTTACTTGAGAAGCCTTATCTGGTTTTCTCTGTTAAGATATACCTTGTAAACCCTACAACAAATGCATGCAATCTCTCAACACTCAAATCAGATCCCCTCCTAAACGCACACAGACATGTTAACAATCCGCTCCTAGCATTAAACATATTGCCCTGTATTCTTTCATAAAAGGCATACGTCCACGTTTTCCAGTTATTTGAACAACTACGATGATAGTACCACCAGCGAATGATCCTCATCCAAATGGATCCTGTTGCACACGGCGCTCGCTGCTCCCTTGATGCTTGTGGAACACCATGACGAGAAACAGCTGAGCGAGGAATAAAAAGCGGTAAAGAAAACATATTTTTAACCGCATCAAATTCCTGCAGCATTCAGAGGCGCCACTGTCTTCGCAGCCCGATTCTGTCAACCTGATTTTGATAAGTTGTTGCTTGTGTAATGTCTTAGTCGTCTTTCTTCCTCCTCTTCTCTCTTTCCTCTGTCTCTCTCTCTCATTTTTTTTGCCCCTCACCTAGTCCAAAATTAGACCTCCCTCCTCCAACCCCCAACAGATATAATTAATCACAGTGGGAACGCAAGACATGTAATTATGTAGGTTACCTCTGAACGCTACAAGCTCCTCCCACTTTATTTCCCACTGTCCCATGTAATCTTCACAATCACTCAAATGAAAAGTGGGAGTTTAAGTACAAACCCATCTGTTTTCTACGCAGTGATTATTGGAATCAAACATCAGGGTCAAATATGATGCAGATCATTCTATCAACAGACATTTTTTTTTTTTTTTATTTCTTAAAAATGTTAAACATTCTATCAGATAAATAACGTGTTTAAGTGTTAATAATTTATCAGTGTTGTTATTGTTAACTAAAGCTAAAACTAAGGATTTATTTTATTTTAGAAAATTTCAAAACAATTTTTTTTTTTTTTTAAATTGGTTAGTTGCAACAATTATAATTTCATTCTAACTTTTCTTAAAACTAGTACTAAATTACTAAATACTACTACTACTAATAATAATAAAGTTATAGAAAAATATGCAGTATCTCACAGAAGTAAGTACACCCCTCACATTTTTTGTAAATATTTTATTTTCATTTTCATGTGACAACGCTGAAGTAATGGCACTTTGCTACTATGTAAAGTAGTGAGTGTACAGCTTGTATAACAGTGTAAATTTGCTGTCCCCTCAAAATAACTGAACATTAATGTCTAAACCACTGACCACAAAAGTGAAAATGTCCAAATTGGGCCCAAAGTGTCAATACTGTATATAAAAAATAATTAAAAAAAAGGATAAAAGCACATTAAAATTACTATAACTTAACTAAAGTAAAAAAATATTGAAATTTAAAATTAAAAAGTAATTACTGTATCAATATAATAATGATTTATAATATTAGTTTTCATATGTCAGTTGCAACATTTTTAATTTTCATTCTAGCTTCTTCAAGTATTAAACTAGTACTGAAGTACTACTAACTGAAATAAAAAATAGCGCTATATAGAAAGACATGTTTAAAAAATAATAATAAAGGACTAAAACATCAAAATTACTATAACTTAAACTAAAGTAAAATTATTGAAAATGGATAGAAAAAAAAAAAAAACATGCTCATCTACTGCTGTGTAAGAATTCATTCCATAACCCCCCAAAAAGTGATTGGTTGCTTTAAAAGTTGAAAGGTTTTTTTTTTTTTCTTCTTAAAGGAACACACCACTTTTTTTTTTTTTTTTTTTTAACTAGCACTGAAGTACTAACTGAAATAAAAAATAAATAAATAAAGCTATATATATATATATATATATATATATATATATATATATATATATATATATATATATATTAAGCCTTATAAAAATAAAAATAAATATAAAAAAATAACTAAATAAATATATGTTGTGCTAAGTACTTTATATATTTTCAGTACTTTTTTTTTATTATTTTTGTTTAAGTTTTAGTAATTTTGTTAATATATATATATATATATATATATAAAACTTAAACAAAAATAATAATATATAATATATATATATATATATATATATATTAACAAAATTACTAAAACTACTAAAAAATTGCTAAAAACTTAAAAATAATTTAAAAAAAAGTACTGAAAATATTTAAAGTACTTAGCACAACATATATTTATTTAGTTATTTTTTATATTTATTTTTATTTTATTTTACATTTTATATAATATGATGAAGACTTTATAAACTTCTCATGGAAGAAAGCAAAATCAATCAATCAATCAAAGTTTTTTTTTTTTTTTTTTTTTTGAAAATAGGCTCATTTTCCAACTCCTCCAGTTTAACAGCTGAGTTTTCAAATCCATTCAGCTGATCTCTGGGTCTGGCGGTAGGACTTTCAGCATAGCTTAGCATAGATCATTGAATCTAATTAGACCATTAGCATCTCGCTCAAAAATAACCAGACTTTCAATATTTTTCCTATGGAGTGGAGTGTTCCTTTAAAAAAATGATTTTTATTGTTTGCATTGATAAGTTATAAGGCTTTGTGGAAGAACATATGTGCAGCTTTACACAAAGAAAGCGTAATCTAGAATCAACTGTCTGTCCATTTGCTCACACTCATTAGGATATGAAAGACAAACTTTGAAGCACTTACCTTAAGCTATCTGACTCTTCCTCTGCTAAGTTTCTATCTTTCACAGGGAAAACTGAGATGACTAAAGAGAATTGTAATGAGTGAACTGGCAGCGGAATAAAGTCAGCATAATATTTCAAAGTCAAGTACAAACCTGTGGGGGAAATCATCTCCTTACACATTTATTTTAATAAACCATCCCACAGCTCAGTGATGAAATGTACAGTTGTAAATCACATGTTTTATGAAACTTGTGGTGTGCAGAATTTATAGAAAGTGTCTTGATAGGTTTTTATTGTGATGAATTGTGCTTAATGTTTAATTTGGATGAGTGTATGATATTCCTCAACAGTTTACTGGAAGAACAGCACAGCTTCTTGGCATTTGATCAGCAACTATTTGTACATGTTTACACCTAAAATATTAAATTGGGTGTTTGATTCCATTAAAAGGCTTAAAATACGTGTTATGTGAGTATGTGCTCTTTCGATGCGTCAGGACATATTAACGTTTACACCACGGCGGTCTGTAATTTAGACCCAGATTTCATGCTCATCTACTGCTGTGGAAGAAACCGTTTCATAACCCTGTCTTAAATCGTCAAGAAAAAAAAAAAAAAGTGATTGGTTGCTTTACAACTTGTCAGGTATGGAAAATCGATTTCATGTTTTCAAAAGACATTGAAAAAAAAGGCATTGATAAATACATATACGACCCAGGAGATTTATACATGATCTGACAGCTGAATAAAGCTTTTCATTGATGTTTGGTTTGTTAGGATAGGACAATATTTGTCCGAGATACAACTATTTAAAAAAAAATTGGGTGCAAAAAAAAAAATAACAACAACAACAACAAAATCGAAATATTGAGAAAATCGACTTTAAAGTTGTCCAAATGCATATTAATAATCTAAAAAATATGTTTTGATATACTCTGTAGCTACAGTAGGAAATTTACAAAATATCTTTATGAAACATGATCTTTGCTTAATATCCTACTGATTTTTAGCAAAAATAAAATAAATGCAATTACGCATACAATGTATTTTTGGCTATTGCTACAAATATATCCGTGCTACTTAAGACTAGTTTTGTGGTCCAGGGTCACATATATTATATGAATGAAATTTTCCACATATATTATTTTTTTTATTTTTTTATTTAATTTTAAAAATTATTCTTAATAGTTTTCATTTTACTTAGCATCAATGCTGATCATTTATTAATACTTAAACACATATTATATGAACAAAATATTTGTAATTTTAAACAAACATTCAGGTTTACTGGATTTTTTTTTTTTTCATCTTAATTTAATTTAATTTAATTGCAGTAACAATGCTGATCATTTATTAACACTTAAATTATTTATCTGAGAGAATGTTTCAGTTTTTTAAAAAACTAAAAAAACAAATAGATTTATTATAAAAATGTAATATTTGCATTTACACACAAAACATTCAAATTGTTAATAATAATAATAATAATAATAATAACGTGAAAGTGCTGTTCTTTTGTACTGTATATCAAAGAATCTTGGGAGGGGAAAAAAAAACATTGTTTCAATGAAAACAAAGCAGCACAATGCTTTTTTATGCAAATTAGCGTATTAAACTTATTTTTGAAGTATTATGTGATATTGAAGACTGGAGTAATGATGCTGAAAATTCAGCTTTAATCACAGGAATAAATTACATTTTAAAATACATTCAAATAGAAAAATGTGTTATTTTAAATTGTAATAATATGCAGCCATGGTGAGAATAAAAGACTCATTTCAAAAAAAAAAAAAAAAAAAAAAAGAAATCCTACAAACTTTTAAACAGTGGTTGTGTGAAGCCTACGAATATGTTATTTTGTCAAATACTGAGGTACTAAACATACAATCAATAAACAAAGACACTTTTTTAGTGTATTTATCATCCAGATCAAGCTAAAACCATCCAACCGGCCAAATTTTGATCCTCATGTTATGTGGCCACCTCAAGTGATCTCCAAGCTGCACTGAATCCGTTTACACCCATGTTTACAGTGTTAATACTGCATTTAGACTGGATCTTTGATTCCAGTAACATTCTAGTAAAGAGGGCCGAACCACGACTGATGAGGAGGCAAAGGTCATTTCTTTAGGTCTTGCCTTTTTCTCACACATACTCTCAAGGATGAGTCTAAAAGGCTTCTCTGAATTTCAGAAATGTCAATGGATATGCACACAGCTCTTGGGTTGCCATGGCAACATTCTGCCTGATCTAAAAACAGAAAAAAATAAAAAATACATGCAGGGATATTGTTGTTCAGAGCAGTTTAACACTTCAAGTTGGGTCAGCGTCCTCACACTCACTGAATCAGGACAACTCATTATTGAATGAGTTGAAGAGTTTAGCTTTTCCTAGAAAAAAATGGCTTTTAATTAAAGACAGTAAACACTTGAATGTTGTATTTAGGGCCAATCATTCAACGCAGTTCAATTTTAATCGTTTCTCAGTAGAACTTTTCTCAGAGTGTATTGACATTTACATCAAGACATTTAATAAATTAATAACAGAAAGACACTTATGAGGACATTAACACCTTTACGATGCTTTTTACTTAGAAAACGTCCTGAATTCAGGTCCTTGTCCTAAATTGCTCTCTCCTCCCATTGCTTTCTGTCTTTATTGTCCTATCAACAAACAAAGAAAAAAAAAGAAAGAAAGAAAAAACGCCAAAATGAAATGCAAAATGAATAAGGATTTGTTTTGCTAGCCTAATTTATAATTTGAATATTAATACATGTGTAATATAAAACTGGGCATTCATTCATTTATTCATTCATTCATTCATTCATTCATTCATTCATTCATTCATTCGAATTATTTGGCAAGGATACAAAAAAAAAAAAAAATCAAAATTGTCAAAGATATTTATAATGCTACAAATGATTTCTATTTCAGATAAATGCTGCTCTTTTTATTCATATATATACAAATGTATCAGTTTCCTACAAAATGTTTAACAATAATATTTTTTTTCTCTCCTTAAGCAACAAGTCAGCATATTAGAATAAGAAAAAAAAAACACACAATTAAACACATCTACTGCAATAATTATGCATTTGCAATTTATACTCAAAACATTAGCATTTACAAATAAATAAATAAATAAATAAATAATAACAAATAAAATAATAATAATAATAATAATAATAATAATAATAATAATAACATTTACATTTTAAAATGTATTACAATAGAAAAAAGTTATTTTAAATTATAATAATATTTTCTGTTGTTACTGTATGAGAATACATGCAACCTTGGTGAACATAAACACTTCTTTAAAAAAAAAATAAATAAAAAAAAAAATAAATAAATAAATAAAATATCAATTTCACTTGCTGGGGGAAAAAACTAAAAGCATTCTATGTTATGAATACATTACATTTATGGAATATACATTTGGCATACACAATTTCTCCCTCCCAAAGTGACTTGCATTGCATTCAAGGCATGCATCTAATCAGTTCATGTATTCCCTGGAAATCAAACCCATGACCTTGTCGTTGCAAGCACCATGCTTTACTGATTGTGACGTTCTAAATGTAACAGAAGGCAGCAACAGACCTTTGCCATTCAGTTCACCTGCTTCACCTGGCCTTGTGATTGGCTGTGGGATTTAGAGGCACCACGCAGTCTCACAGGCTCAAAGGGTTAAGGTTAGCCTGGTTAGAATGGGCAAGTTAGTCCCTGCTGGTATTATGAGCAAAACACATCTATTTCATTGACAGACTTTGAAAGGTAAACTATGAGTGCTGGAAATACAACATTGTTTTCCATGCACCAACTCATTGTGCATTGTTGCAAAAACTGCTCTTCATATGCCCCTAGACTCTCTGATTTTTAAAACCTCCTACAAATCTTACACCAATTATATTTCCCCCTTATGCTGATAAAGGGTTCAACATCAGTTCATGACGAGATTAATGCAGAATAATGAACCCTATCCAGAGGAATACTCCTGACCGACTCACAATTAGAACGATTAGAGGCATCTGAAAAATCCCTCTTGACCAGGGAAGAAGTTTGCATTGTGTGCAGTCAGCAACTAGATTGAGGTTTGCCAATCAGATCGTACTGCACACTTCCCATAGGAAATACGGGGAGCCTTTGCTGATTTTGATGGAGTTGCATAGAACTCCAACTTGGCAGATCGCTCCTATCATGCAGGTTGGTGTTTATGGGTAATGTTAAATTTTAATGCAATCAAACTGACTCCCTCGGCTCAGGTTGAAGGACGGTCGAAGAATAGGAGGAGGATGTTTTTTTTTTCCCTGTATGTTAATGTACAAAGTTAGAGGCACTAAAGTTAAACATGGCATTGTTGAGTTTTGTAATATTTCAGCCATGCCAACTCTCTGTTTTGAGTTTTGGTTTGACTACTTTAGTAATTTCCATGAGTACTAATCTTAATGTTTAAGCATATAATGACATTCTAGGGATTTGTATTATTTAAGCTAATTTTAAAGCAAAAGTTTGGACAGGACCTTTTTTATTCTAACATGACAATGCCTCTGTGTGCAAGGCAAGGTTCATAGAGAAAAGTTTGATTCAGTCAGTGTGGAAGAACTTGAATGGTTTGCATAAAGCCAAGTCCTAATCCCAGCTGAACACCTCTGGGATGACTTTAAATGCAGATCTTGAGCCAAAAACTCAGACCAAACACCAATGACTTGTGCATATGGGTCCAGTCATTTTAGACACTTCCAAAACTGAAGCAACAGAGATGGAAATACAATTTTTAAATACATGAATTATGCTTCCATTTTTGTTGCTACAGTTTTGGAAGTGCCTTTTCTGTTCTAAAGAAGGGGGTGTCCCAATACTTTTATCCATATAGTGCACGTACAAGTCATTGGTGTTTGGTGACGGGTTTGTGGCTCAAGGTCTGCATTTAAAGTCACACCAGAGGTCTTCTGCTGGGATTAGGTATTGGCTTTATGCAGACCAGTCAAGTTCTTCCACACTGACTGAATTAAATTTCTCTATGAACCTTGCCTTATACACAGAGGCATTGTAATGTTAGAATAAAACGAATGGCCCTGTCCAAACTTTTGCTATAAAATGCAAAGGACATTATATGCTTAAACATTAAGATTACTAAATTAGGAAATTACTAAAGTAATCAAACCTGTTCATTAGAAGTGGGTGTTCCGATACTTTTATAGTGTAAAATAACCCATAACAGATATATACAGGCAGAGCTGGGGAAGGTGTATGGTTTCAGAGGAACTCTAAAAATGTGCAGCAAAATGCTTGAGTAAATGCTACCAGCCATTTAAACATAAAGCAGCAAGCTTATTGGCTGCGTACACGTACACAACGTGAACCTATCAGCTTGTGTAAAGTCACATAACTCTGTGAATATCATCACATTACATTAACGATCCGCCATCCTGCGCCATCTAGAGTTTCACAAAAGAACTAGGCATTTATCTATGAAATAGCATTTTCTTAGATTTTTGCTGCATCAACAATTGAGAATGCATAGCCTTTTTATGCCATATTCCACTAAATCAAAATGCAAAGTGGTTGTAGCATCTTGCCACATTAATATATAATTATTAGAATTTTTACAGATGAACATTTATTGACATTTTCAGAGCTTTGCTTCTCATCCAGTCCATACTCCATCTATCTATAATTTAATAAATCCTTTAAACAATATTCATGGGTGATTCCAAGCCTAAATAAATTGTTCTTAAGGAGCAAAGACGGCGTTCTGAAAAAAAGCAACAGGTATGCCAAGCATATGGCGTCCCCTAAGGATCTCCACATGCCTAAATATCCTACACAACCCCTTCCAGTGCTGCCGTGACACCAATCATATGCCTGCTTGCCTTTTCAGATGTTTTCTGCATGGTGTCTTGAAGAATGTGGGGTCGTGAAAGAACAGGATATTTAAAGCCTTATAATTAAATATAAAATCACACCACTTAGATGTCTATACATAAAATGTACACTACCAGTCAAAAATGGACATATCTATAGATATAATGAATATATTCATTATTTATTATTAGAATAATTTGAATAACAGTAAAGTCCTCAAAATAACAAATGACCAGAAAAACGATAGAATTATTAGAAACCAAACTTTTGACTTATAGTGCCTTGGGAGTATGTCACCGTGGGAATTTAACATTCCCATGCATATTTTTCTTTTAAAAAATATTCTGATATCCGCTCATATGGCACAGAGGGCTAATATGCAAATGTCGCCGGAAACCAATCAAAAGTGTCCTCCACTTAATTGCTCAAGTGGTTTCCATGGTGATGAGGTAGCAGGTTCCTCCAGGTGGAAGGAAGGAAGGAAGGACACATGTCTCACAGTTTGTTGGTCACAACAGCTGATGTTCTCCTGAGAAAATACAAGCTAGTTTCTAATTGCTGCAGGTTTGAAAGAAGAGGTTGTAGGATTGGTGGAGTTACAGAAAAAGGTGCACATGCAATGACAGGTCTGAAACCTGAAGTGTTTTTTTGTGTTACTGGCCGTTTGCTCAAGAATGGCTATTGATTTTTGCCTTACAAAACAACAGTTCACACTCGTTCCTACTTCCAAAACAATGATTCCATCTGTATTTCGACTGTCATTTCGGGCTTGCCCTTGATTGTAACATTGACAATCAGGAATGTTTCTTGAGCTAATGATGCTAAAAATTCAGCTTTGATCACAGGAATAAATTACATTTGAAAATATATTCACAGAAAGAACAGTTCTTTTAAATAGTAATAATATTTTTACAACATTACTGTTTTTACTATTCATTTCTGCACACATCGGTTCACATTCATTCCTACTTTCAATGCAGTGATGCCATTAATTTCAACTGTCATTTTCGACGTGCCCTTGATGGATCTGAAGGAGTCAGTTGAGAGCGAAAAGCAGAGAAAGAAAGAGAGTGCAAAATAAAGAGCAAGAAAAGTGTAAAAATTGCAGTATATGCCTTTTTTCTCCTCTGATTAGATTTGCTTCTTATCTGTTTGGGAGAGATAACAGTTTTACCCAGGGCTTGCCAACAGCATCCCAATCCCGTTCCTTAACCGGATGAGGAGCCATGCCAAAGAGTCTTTGGTGGGCTGTCACTGAAGATGCCGCCTCAGCCAAAAGAGTCACTCGGGCTTCCAGTCTCCTCTGATGGGCATAATGCCGCTACACGGCGCTTGGGAAATAGCGGTTTGAAGGACACGGCTGTTGTCTCTGGGATGAAGGATGCACACTTCGGTCTGCCAGTACTGAGTGGACAGCAAACAATAAGAGGTTTTAAAGGACTCTTAAAGGATCGAGAGACTTGAGGTTAAGAGCTAATCAGGCAGGTTTAAGGGAATCAAACCCTCCATCATATTAGGATTAGAGGATTGTCAATTGTAAGATTGCATTTCTGATCGCACAGCGATGCTCTGGTACTAATTATGTCTTTTTGTCTTACTCCCGGAGGAAACAGGATCTTGTGCATCTCTCAGTTGTCACAATGAGATTAAATGAAGAGCAAATATTGCTTAAGTCTCCAGCTTCTCAGATCCGCCTCTTGAGAATAAGACCCGAGCAATAACGCGTGCGACTCCTGTAGAGTTCAAAACAAAACCTGCAATCAGATATCTCAGTGTAAACTCAAAGATTACTTATCAAATTCCTTCAAAATTAAAGGTGGAATCCACATTAAATTACATTGAATTCATACTGTATGCCAAGAAATAAAATAGCTTGATATAAAATACACATGCATATATTTATTTTCTATTTTAATACCAATATTTTTTTTTAAATAATATCAACATTGTCTGCAATCAAATATTTCAATGTGAATTTGAAGATTTGTTGAAATCCACATTTAGTTGTGTTGTATTCAAATTGTATCGCTATTTTATGTCAATATATGCTGTATTTGTCTGCAATCAGATATCTCAGTGTGAATTCTTATTTAATTCATTGCATACATTTCCCTATTTTATTATTATTATTATTATTATTATTATTATTATTATTTATTTTTTTTAAATAATATCAGTATGTATTTGTCTGCAATCAAATCTCAGTGTGAACTTAATTGGTGAATTCCACATTAAACATAAAATATTACATTCCACATAACATAAAATACACATTTTTTTTTTTACATTTTAAAATCTTTATTTTTTTTTATATAATATAAACACTGCATGCAATTAGATATTTCAATGTAAATGCAAAGATTTTTCATCAAATTTCTCCAAAATCAAAGAAATCCACATTGAGCTTATTTGTATTTATATCGTATATCATAAAATAAAATAGTTTATTTTATTTTTTTATTATGCATTTTTTTATTAACACTATTTGTCTGCAATCTACTTTACACTGAGATATCTGAAAATCTGATTTTTTATTTTTTTTTCACCAAATTTCTTATTTTTTTCTTAGTTTTCATCAAATTTCAAGATCCAAAATCATAGGTAAAATTTACATTAAATTGTGAATGTGCTCTTAAATGAATCTGCTAAATGACATATATATATATATATATATTATCCATTTTAAAATGTATATTTCCTTTTTTTTTATTGTGTATTCATATTGTTTTTCAATGACTGTCCCATTTGAGTCTATTTCAAATCCAAAAGAAATTTCAGGGGAAACAACTGAAACTAAGTTTAAAAACCCCATTAGGTCTCCCCAACTATGACAGAGCAACCACAGACCAATAACGTTTTCCTTTGGGATCTCAGTTTTACAAACCAGGGACAATTATTTTTCATTATTGTGAAATGGTTTGTAAGTCCCTATAATCACTCCAAAAGCCAAAACACACACTAATAAAACATATAAATACATTCTTTTTGAAGTTATTAAAGTGAATAGAACATGTTCTGTTAAGTGATGAATGTCTGACAATCGAAATTAAATGTTTCACTCATTTAAGTAGATCCGCTCTCTGAAAATGAAAGGAAATGAAAGATCCCTTTGTTTCGTCATACTCATCAAAATTTTATCACAGTTACATTGATCAAACATGCTGTGGTTATTGAAACTAACACACTTAAAAAAAAAAAAAAAAAATCTGAAAAAATCTAAATAATGCAAAACTCTAAAGGAAATGGCTCTCAGATAATGTGTCGACAACAGGAAATCTAATGCAAAACTTCTGCTTACAGAGTCATTCTGTCTGGGCTCATTTGGTATCAAATTCAAGAGGATATCTTTGAAAATGACAGAAGCAAGATTAAGATTTTCTTTAAGAACTTATTCGATTTTGGCATGATGTCTAAATTCTATGCAACACTGAATTTTTTAGCATCATTACTCCTGTTTTCAGTGTCACATGATTCTTCAGAAATCATTCTAATATGCCAGTTTGCTTCTCAACAATTTGTATTATCATTATTGGAAACCGTAATGCTGCTTCATATATTTTGTACATTATAAATGTATTTTACGGTATATTATTACTATAGAAAATTTAGCTATTTTTGTTGGAAATTAAGTGTATTTTTGTTGATTCAAATTATTAAATATTAAAAATTAGATTTTTTTTCTTCAATACTAGACAAATGTATTCTTCTTTAGGGGATTGAAACTAAAATATTTGAGTATTTACACTATTAGTCAAAAGTTTGGACACACCCTCTCATTTAATGTTTTTAAAGAAGTTTCTTATGCTTATTAAGGCTGTTTTCACTTGATCAAAAATACAGAAAAAAAAGTAATATTGTGAAATATTATTACGATGTAAATCAATGTTTTTCTATATTAATATACATTAAAATGTAATTTATATCTGTAATTAAAGTTGAATTTCCAGAATGATTACTCCAGTCTTCAGTGTCACATGATCCTTCAAAAATCATTCTAATATGCTGATTTATTATCAGTGCTGGAAACAGTTGCGCTGCTTAACATATTTTTTGGAACCTGTGATTTTTTATTTTTTTTTTTTTTTTTTAATCAGTAAAAGTTTTTATACAGCATTTATTTAACACAGAAAGGTTTTCTAACAATGTACACTACTGTTGAAAAGTTAGGGGTCAGTACATTTTTATTCTTTCTTTTTTTCACCAAGGATGTGTTAAATTAATAAAAAGTGATAGCATAGATTTACATTGTTAGAAAACATTTATATTTTGAATAAATGCAGTTCTTTTTAACTTGTTATTCATTAAAGAATCCTGAAAAAAGAATCACAGGTTGCAAAAAAATATTTGGCAGCACAACTGTTTCCAACATTGATAATTCTAATAATAAATCAGCATATTAGAATGATTTCTGAAGGATCAAATTACATTTAAGACTGGAGTAACAGCTGATGAAAATTCAGCTTTGCATCACATGAATAAATTATATTGTAAAGTATATATATATATATATATATATATATATATATATAAAAAAAAAAATTGTATTGTAATAAAATTTTGCAATATTACTGTTTTTTTTTTTTTTTGTTTGTTTGTTTGTTTGTTTGTTTTTTTTAATCAAATAAATGCAGCCTTGATGAGCATAAGAGACTTCTTTAAAAAAAAAACATTAAATGAGAGGGTGTGTCCAAACTTTTGACTAGTAGTGTATATCAAATGAGTTACACATCTGATGTTGGTGTAAAAACGGCTACATGTTATGAAACACTTGAGTTACAAACAAAAGACTTCCCAGTCACGCTGTTTAAACAGTATAGCAGATTCTCCACCCAATGACTCATTTTTATGCTGCACAATATATTTATACCTCTAACCCTACACTATAGTACAGTCATGTACCTGTGAGAGACCACAAAAACAAGATGGGATGTGTATTAGATTATCACCGTGATGGATGATACCATATGCTGTTTTATGTGGAGGAAAAACTTACACTGCACTTGATCAATAATGTGCACTTGCAAGTGCATTGATCAATAATGTTTCCTTCAATCAGTGCTGGAAAGGGCAACTCAGGTAGTACATAAATGCGTAAAATAAATGTTTAATGCATTTGCATAATAGAGTTAGTGTAATTAATTCTTGCATTTGATTATTTACAAAGGTGTTTTTTTGCAGGTCAAAAGTCTGAAAGCCACAATCAATACTGGAACGCTGTCACTAAAGTTTTATGTTAACCATCCAGCCGATGTCCTTAAAAACTACATTCAAGGATCCTCTCATGCTCTCAGGGGTCTGTGTTATCTTCAAGACTTCTTAGGGGAGACTTTTGTCCCATTTTTGCTAACATTAAATACTTTGTCATGCTTGTACCAGACACCACCATACCCTTGAGTAATCTATTTTTAAATGATAAAAAACATGCACCTGCTTTGTCACAATTCTGTTCCATTTTCAAAACAGGCAACCATTCTAAATACATACACACAGAGTACAGACATACACAAATTATAATTTTCAGAATTAGTAGTAGTAGTAGTAGTAGTAATAGTATTTTAATTTATGTTTATTTATTTAAGTTTAGAATGAACATGCTGTCTATGTCGAGTGTTTATTTTACTTTCCTTGGCAGTGGAAAAGTAAAATGTGGAGTGGCAGTGGAAGATTAAAATAGTTATTCATAAATGTATAATAAATGACAAATAAATGCATAATTACCAAACTAAAATTACATGCACTAAATTATTCTTTTTGCTTTTTTTTTTTTTTTTTTTTGCTTTTTTTTTCTCATATTGTACAAAGATTAGCCATAAACTGTTTTAAATTACCAAAATTGCACAAAAAATTATTCCAAATGACACTAAAATAAAGTATTTTATGTATATAAAACATTAATTGTATGTAAAAGTATATAAACTGCCAATCTGGGACATATCTGTAATGGAAAACATTCTGCAGTGGTCACACCACATGATATCTAGTCGCACCACATTATATTTCAAATTCAGTCAAAATTTACAGAACTGGCCACCTAAATAAAACAAGCTAGGTTCCCACGAAAGGTCACTATGAAATTTATAATGAAAATACTTGTAGAAATAACTTAATTTTCTTTGTTGTTTTGAGGTCATACCACATGATATTCAAATTTGATACCTACATACCAGCCAATACAAACATTTTTCAGTTTCCATATTTGAAATTACAACATTACAAACCTGCTTGATGCATCTATGGGTCCTTTGCAAATTGGTATATGATGAAAAGTCCTATCTTTGAATGATTTTCAATATAAATGTCCCAAAATGGTAGTTTCTGGATGGCTGATATTCCATAAAATATACAAAGTTTGTTTGAATAGTATGATGGAAATATAAATGCAAATGCATTGCAATTTTATACAGGATTACAAAACACTTAGGAAAACATGTCAACTAGTGCAAAAAAATAATCTGAATAAATTTAAGGTAATTTCAAAGATGTTTTCAAAACAAAAGTTGATGTTCTGACACTTTGAATAACAGAAAAATGATAAATAACTTGATAAATGTTTTTTTTTTTGAAAAGTTAAAGTTGGTACATATGTGGGAGAGGTACTTTTTATATATGGCTTCTTTTTTTTTATAAATTTAACCCAATTCATGTCATTAATATATATATATATATATATATATATATATATGACTTTTAAAACTTTTGTAACATGAATACATTTACTGCCACTTTTGCAAAAGTTGATTAAAGGTTGAATCACTTTCAGTGTTGTATATGAATTCACTGATGGAACAGTACTGCATTTTATTGTGATGTCTGCATATTTTACAATATAATTTACTGGCACATTCATGCACAATGCAACCTTTCTGACTGATGCGGCACGTCAACTTAATTTCCTTCAGATTATGCTGATGATGCTGAATAATGTGGCTGCATTTGAAACAAAACTGACATTTATTTGCACAGCAGCTTGCTTTCTTCTGCAGCCCCAAGTTTCACAGTAAGGTTCATTTTCATCCACTCTTTATGTGAAATTCTTGAAACCCATGTTGAGTTTCAAAGCGGTTTAAATGTGGCCCTCTTGGCCTGTGAAGTTGAGTACCGCTGGTTTATGCGTTAATTCAGGTTGTTCACCGTTCATTGCTCTGACAATAAAGTCTCTACAATTTATTCTCTTTTCCATTATTTAGCCCTAGAAAGGTTTGGAGTTTTTGCCAGGATCCTATAATGACACTGTCCCGTTGTGATCAAATGTCCCAAAGCAGCATGAGAAGCAAAAATGGCATCTTTTTTATCTTGGTGTAGCATAATCAACAGTTTTGGCGTGTTGTTTGTATTGTGGGAGTTCTTTGCTCCAACTCAGGTTGCTAAAGTCTCCAAAAATGATAAGTGAAGAGCGGATTCTCCATTTCCTTACCTGCTATCTGTTCAGCCGGCCTCTGCGGCACAGGCTGCTTCTGTACAGGCCGACCAAGATAAAAGATGCAAACTCTGGAGGGGAACAGAAGCGTTTATTTTATAGGATATGATTATAAGGGAGCCGGTTTTCAATAACAGTGCGGCATACTGGAACCAAAGTCATTAATATAGAAGCTGATTCCTCCTCCTCTATTCTTCCATATCAAATACTTTTCACTATTTCAAAAATGCATCACTATTTATGTGTTTCTTATATATATATATATATATATATATATATGCAGCTGTTTCCTATATGACTCAGAGTAGAGTGCACACATCATGTACAATATTTTTATTTATTTATTTACCTACTCATGAAAAAAAAAAACTATATATATATATATATATATATATATGCAGTAAAATGATTTGTGCTACGCGCTGTGAATTCCTGTTCTGAATCAAATGATTTGTGATACACGCATTGAATTCCTGTTCTGAATCAAATGATTTGCAATACGCACTTTGGATTCCTGTTTTGAATCAAATGATTCACGATTTGCACTTTGAATTCCTGTTCTAAGTCAAATGATTCGAAATACGTTCTTTGAATTCCTGTTCTGAATCAAATGATTCACAATACACACTTTGAATTCCTGTTCTGAATCAAATAATTCATGATACATACTTTGAATTCCTGTTCTGAATTAAATGATTTGCGATACGCGCTTTGAATTCCTGTTCTAAATCAAATAATCCATGACATGCACTTTGAATTCCTGTTCTAAGTCAAATGATTTGAAATACGTTCTTTGAATTCCTGTTCTAAATCAAATAATCCATGACATGCACTTTGAATTCCTGTTCTGAATCAAATGATTTGCAATACACACTTTGAATTCCTGTTCTAAATCAAATAATCTGTGATACGCACTTTGAATTCCTGTTCTGAATCAAATGATTTGCAATACACACTTTGAATTCCTGTTCTAAGTCAAATGATTCGAAATGCGTTCTTTGATTTCCTGTTCTGAATCAAATGATTCGCAATACATTCTTTGAATTCCTGTTCTAAATCAAATAATCTGCGACACGCACTTTGAATTCCTATTCTGAATCAAATTATTTGCGATACATGCTTTTAATTCCTGTTCTAAAACAAATGATTCCCAATACGCGCTTTGAATTCCTGTTCTAAGTCAAATGATTTGAAATACGTTCTTTGAATTCTTGTTCTGAATCAAATGATTTGCACTACACACTTTGAATTCCTGTTCTAAATCAAATAATCCTCAATACGCTCTTTGAATTCCTGTTCTGAATGAAATGATTCGAAATACGTTATTTGAATTCCTGTTCTAAATCAAATAATCCACGATACGCACTTTGAATTCCTGTTCTAAGTCAAATGATTCGAAATACTTTCTTTGAATTCTTGTTCTAAATCAAAAGTTTTGTTACGTGCTTTGAATTCCTGTCCTGAATCAAATTATTTGCGATACACACTTTGAATTCCTGTTCTGAATCAAAAGATTCACCCTACACGCTTTGAATTCCTGTTTTGAATCAAATGATTTGTGATACCCACTTTGAATTATTGTTCTGAATCAAATGATTTGCACTACACACTTTGAATTCCTGTTCTAAATCAAATAATCCTCAATACGCTCTTTGAATTCCTGTTCTGAATCAAATGATTCGAAATACGTTATTTGAATTCCTGTTCTAAATCAAATAATCCACGATACGCACTTTGAATTCCTGTTCTAAGTCAAATGATTTGAAATACGTTCTTTGAATTCTTGTTCTAAATCAAAAGATTTGTTACGTGCTTTGAATTCCTGTCCTGAATCAAATTATTTGCGATACACATTTTGAATTCCTGTTCTGAATCAAAAGATTCGCCCTACACGCTTTGAATTCCTGTTTTGAATCAAATGATTTGTGATACCCACTTTGAATTATCGTTCTGAATCAAAAGATTTGCACCCACATGAACCACTTCAGATAAAATCATCTGCTAAATGCAGTAACGACAGTCAATTTCAGCCAGTCTGACACCATATGCTGTTTCTCTGTTTGTTTCACAAACGACATAATCTTCATGATCCCCTAAAATCCAAGTCTAACACACCCAAATTCTGTTATAGACCGGCTGCCCTGATGACAACAATCATGAAGACCTTGAGAAATGGTTTTAGCCAGTGTCAAAACTTTCCCTGACCCCTGGCTAGACCTTCTGTAAATGTGCTTGCGGAGCGAACAGGTCAGCAGATACCCGCGTGAGCTCGAACCAGCACTTTATCCTGCAGCATTTGGACTGCATGCGGAAGATCCCGAATCAGGATTTGCTCATTGACTTCGGCGTCACATTTTAAACTGTAATCTCGCAGCTTCTATAAACTGAGCTGTCCCATCTGGCCTTGCCAGACTCCATCTGTCAGTGGATCTCTGACTTCCTGCGTGCGAGGCTGTGAACGCACACCTCTGACTCGCTGGGCCTCGCCGCTGAAGCTCCACGGTGTTGCACACAATCTCCTCTCTTCTGCTCTCACAGCACCAGAGACTGCAGCTTCTGAAGTTTTCTCCTGAAAGGGCCAAATACTCATTGGCCTCATTAATTAAGAGTGATGAGCCTGCTTACAGACACGACGGGGAACACCTGGTGCAGCTCCAACATACTGGAACTGAACTCTCTAAAGACTCAGGAGATGCCTGTCAATCTCTAACCGTCACTGGCTCAACTTTTAAACAGAAGACAGACCATAAACTTCTCAGAAAGAAGTTTTATTACGTTACATTACATAAACCAGCACTATTTGGCACCTTAAGAATAGCTAAATATTTATGCATTTCATTAATAAAATTGCAACCCTACAAATTAACTAAATATAAACATTTGACAAGGAAGTAACTTGTAATTGTGTAAGTAGCTGAAGTGAAAAGACATTAGATATTATGGTGTGTTTAAGTAATGTCAAATAGATCGTATTTATGAGTTGAACGCACATGAATGCCACCACAAAGTCGTTATTATGAATAGGAAACTCTAAAGTCCCGAGTTTCTGAGTTGAGGGCATGTTAGTGAAAAAAAAAAAAAAAAAAAAAAAAAAAAAAAATATATATATATATATATATATATATATATATATAGTAATGCAATGGACACAGCCAAAGACTATATAGATATGAAGTGTCTGTATTGACGGTTAATTTGTTGAAATTAATAAAATTATTATGTTTTGAGGCACAGAATCCAAGCTGCTTGAAGTCCAGTGTAAAGTTTCTGAAGTCTGTAATGATTTGGGGTGCCATGACGTCTGCTCTGCTCTCCAGAAAACACTTATTATTAGCAATATTGAAAACAGTTATGCTGCTTTTTAATATATTTATGGCTTTTTTTATTCATTCACTCACTCACTCACTCACTCAACTCTTTCATTCATTCATTCATGCTGGTGACAATTTAATGCATCCTTGCTCAATAATAATAATAATAACAACAACAACAACAACAATGATGATAATAATAATAATAATAATAATAATAATAACAACAACAACAATAATAATAACAATAATAACAATAACAATAACAATAACAATAATAATGATGATGATGATGATGATTATTATTATTATTATTATTATTATTATTATTGACAATAACAATAACCTACTGAAACCAAACTTCTGATTTTCTTAGGCATGAGACATCAACTGTAATCTTATAAAATACTGAAAACTAAAATGCACAACTTTTCCACTGTGATAAGCCTTGCCTTAAGAACAAACAGTGCAACTGAATTAAGCACAGATTTAATGACAAACCAACTAGATACTAAGCCCTTGGTGTAAACTTTGCATTCCAATATAAGTACAGACCACACGAACGGCTGGTGCAATCCTATTCAAATATATTCTGAAATAAATGCATTACATAAAATTTATTCAAGATGGTCAAAGCCTAGTGGTTAGCACATATGTTCAGACACACCGAGACTCACACAGGCAACGCAAGTTTAAATCAGACTTGCATCATTTCCCAATCATTTTCGCTCATCTCTCCCATCATTTTGTGTCTTCTCAACAACAACAACAATAAAGTCTGTACTTCCTCTGGCAACTGAAAAGTTTGCCACGGGCATTGATGATGCAGTTCTGCTTAGCTATTACAGTCCTTTTTCAAATCATCTCTAAGCATTTTTATATTAACCACTTCACAACACAACATCTCATCCGGTCGGCTGCAGAGATCACTGGATGTGACCTTCCTCCAACCGAGGACTTTCATTACCAGATCCAGACAGAAAGTGACACCAACCCACTGCATCCATATTTTCCAGCTTGTATTTCACAGTCAGCCATTCAAAGCGGAAATAATATCGTTGCTTCTGCCAAGTTGTGGCCCTACTTAACAAAATGACAACCTAGCATTACCCTAACGTCACCACTGAGGTAAACAACACCTGAATTCATTCACCTAAGAGCAATATGTTGGAAGTTTTATGCAAATTTAGACTCACTTGCACTTTTCATCCACTCTAGTGCAATATCAACACATCAATTTTCAAAATGTAAGTACGCAGCACGCTTTTTCTTTCCTTATGTATGCACTATTTGTATTTATGAACTGTAAGACATCCTATTTTATGTTTATCCATGTGAGACGGCACCAAATGCCAAGCCAAAACCTTTTGTTATAACAATTTCATGTAGAAAATATGATGTATACTTATATCGTAAATATAAATGGTTTTGGGTGAGAATTAAGTTTTTGCTTAATAAAATAAACCACTTAATACCACTTCCCTTACCAAGCAAATCTACAAATGAGGCATTTAATGCATTTCATATAACATTAATATAATATTTAACCCCTTAACTGTCACCCGTCCCCTCTGTGGGATGCCTAAGTTTGCTTCGCCATTTTAAAAATAAATCATATATCATTGGAAAGGTCTAAGTTCTTTGTTGCCTTTTTCCCTATCATGCTTTAGAAATCATAAGAAATTAAATATTAGTTGAAAACTTAAAATCTCAAAATTCAGCCTTTGAAAACCATTTTAACATCATTACAATATCATGGAAAATGCACATCAAAATAATATTACAAATCATTTTCGTTCATGAATTATACAAATTTAAGTTTGAATGCTAAATTGTCATGTCAGTGTTCAAAAATGCAAGTGTCAGTTAAAGGGTTAATAATCAAGACTATTTTGCTAAATTGTCAGCGAGTATATAGATATCAAACCAGCTGGAATGTTTATTGGTGTATATTAAAAAAATAAATAAATAAATAAATAAAATAAAATAAAATGTTTTATCAATGAAATAAAAAGGATATACCAGGATATCCTGGTCTCAAAAATGATCATAAGGCGAGAATTGGGTTTTATTATTAAAATCATCTACTCAAAACCACTTCTTACTGAATAATTATACAGCCTTTAATGTAAACAAGATGATTTCCCTTACTAAGCGAACCTACAAATGATGCATTTAACCTCTTGTTGCATTAATTTACATTACCTAAGGCAAATCACACCTCCTGTAAGTACTACACTTTGGCACAAGGCCAAGCAGAACATCAAGTCGTAGGCAAGCTTGCAACCTTTTAAAATGCTTTTGGCCTAAAACCCAAAAAAAATCTGAGGAGCCTTTCTGGTTTTATTATTATTTATTTATTATTTATTTTATATTATCTATCTATCTGTCTGCCTATCTGCCTGTCTATTTGTTTGTTTGATTGATTTATTTATTGATTGATTGATTTAAATACTTTAATTATCCATATTTTATGTATTTATTTTATTCTATTTTTTTTTATTCCAAATTGCTTGTTTATGCTTGAACTCTGAATTGGACTGAATTTGCTTGAAAGTATAATAATAATAATAATAATAACAATAACAATAACAATAACAATAATAATAATAATCATAATAATCATCATCATCATCATCATCATCATAATACTTTAATTAAATTAATTGGTTAAATTTGCGATGACATTTTTGCTGATGACATTGACTATTTATAGGACACTGATAAAGACTTGAGCCATTTTAGTTGTCTGAACACAGCATACATTATTCATGAACTGGATACACTTCATAAAACAAAGATGTAAATACACACGTCTTCTTTTCAAATTGAATGTGAATTTGTTTGTGTCTCCATCCAACATCAGTGAACCATTGAAAGGCATCAAGGCTATGGATTTTGTGAAAGTGAAAGTAAGAATGCAAAAACCTGAGAATAGGTCTCCTAAAGCCATTATCTTCTCTTTTTTTTCCCCAAATGCAGAATGCCATCAAGACGACTGAACAGCTACAATAGAGCCATGGCACCTTTGATTAATTTCACTGCTTCCCTCCTCTGACCAAATAATTCATTTATGTGTTATTTCATGTTGCAAGCTCTGTATGGAGGGGACAATAGCCTCGCCTCGGCATCCCGCCAAAAGCAGTAGAAGGGGAATGTAATTTTATACTACTGCCCAGCAAGGGCACCTTATGCTTCACTGGCCCAAACGGCGTCCAGCGTTGCCTCCTGCAGGGGCGTTTAGATAGACCCACTGGTGCTTGATGACTTAACAGGTCTAAAGTGATTTCTTTTGAATATAACTAATACAGGCCATGACCTGTAACACCAAGTGAACACATGTAACCTGCTTTAAAATGCTGAACAGGTGGAACATTGGAACAAATGGTGGGTTTATTAGACGTATATGTCAGCGGTAACCTTGGTTACAAGTTGAGATGATGTCATACAAGCACAGTTATGTCACGATATTTTCATAAAGCTTTCAGGAGCTTACAGCTGCATTTCTTTCAACTGCTTATTATGATATATTATTAGCAGGGTTGCCAGGTTTTCACAGCAAAAGCAGCTCAATTGCTACTCAAAACTAGCCCAAAACTAGCCCAACAGCGTTTCGAGGGGGTCCCCCGTTAAAAATCGCGTCCTGGGGCATAAAATAAACGTTTTTTAGCCCAATTCTTCTCTTGGCAACACTGATTATGACTAAAATATAGCAAGTGATATAAAATATACTGCTCATTGCTAACTAAATCTAAGTTACTTTGCAATTGCAGTTTTTGATGTAAAAAAAAAAAATTATATATATATATTCCCAAATATTAAAAAAAAATAATAAATAACTGACCAATGAGTGTTCTGGAAATTTGTTTTGAAAGCATGTTTTTTTCCCCCTTCCCTACCCTTCTGACATAAGTGGCACAGAAATCACAACCCATCACACACGCCATCTTTCCTAGTATTAAAAGAAAAGTGAATTTATCAACACAACTTGCTTTGCATATCTTGCCCTCAAGCAAAGAAGAAAAATAAAGAAAAAAAGGTTTATGCAAAAAGGCACATTAAATATGACAATGTCTCCAAGTTCTCACTCACTAAATATATCAGTCCCAGAAGATACTGTATGTTTTGGGTGAATCTATCGGTGCATACATGTCATTCTACAATTTTCATATTTTCAACAACAGCTTCACTACAGAGGACACAGGTGAAGATAAAAGCTATACGGAGGCAGGAAACTGGAGATACACACAAAATAGGTGCTTTAGGAACATAAAGGCTGCCATTTTGGACTGAAATAGACATCATTATAGTAGCAAGCCCAGGACACAGAGATACGGCTCTTCTGAGAAACTGACAAGTTGCTTCCTTTTTAAAAAGCAAATAGAGTGGAGTATGGCATATTATTACTTTAAATGTGGGTTTTGGCAATCGGAGACGCTTTTGAAAAGTTGTAGTGAAATGTGCTAAAAACACTTTGAATGCACTTGCAATTCCATCAGACAGCATTTAAAGTGAGTTTGCACTGTACGTTTTTCTATTGTATCCGTGACAGATGTGTACACTTCACAGCGTAATAAATTCACAGCAGGAAAGGTTGATGTGCCACAGTTATGGTGTCGAAAGTAGATTTATAGATGTTCACTTTGGTTTTATGTTAGTACATAAATCACAAAGGTACATTTGGTACACCTTTGTGCAATGTTGCGACTTTAGGATTAGAGCTGTGAAATCCTCACAGGCCTCATTATTTATACTATATATGACCATGGCCATGTGGCATTCATGTCTTCTGACATTGAAATTTCACATGCATTTATTTAGCAGAGGTTTTAAAGGAACATACCATTCAAGATGTAAATGAGTTTGTTTCTTCATGGAAACAGATTTGGAGAAATGGGTGCCATCAGAATGAGAGTCCAAATAGCTGATAAAAACGTCATCATAATCCATGTAACATTTTGTGAGGCAAAAAAACTTGCATGTTTGTAAGAAACAAATCCATCAAACCGTTGCTTTCCATTAAAATATCCATAATATTGCTTTCTCCAGTGAAAGTCGGAATTAGAAGAGAAATCTGGACACACCAAGCAACCTTTATGATTGATTTGTTTCTTTAACTGATGGTCTGTTGTCATGTGGATTATTATGATGTTTTTTATCAGCTGTTTGGACTCTCAATCTGACGGCACCCATTCACTGCAGAGAATCCATTGGTGAGCAAGTGATGTAATGATAAAGTTCAGCAAATCTGTTTTGATGAAGAAACAAACTCATTTACACCTTAGATGGTCTGAGAATAAGTACACATTCAGCAAATTTTCATTCAAATTTAAATTGGAGTGCAAAACAACTATTAAAGGAAAAACACAATAATTAAAACATACTAAATATGTGGTAAACAATTAATTTTAAAAATATGTGTTTTTTTTTCCAGTTAAAGCAGCAAAATGGCTATTTATCTAGAATTTATATTATTCTAATTACTATAATTGGTTCTTTTTAAAACAAGCTTCAAGGAACACTTTGTTTAATGAATAGACTACTTTCATAGAAACGTTGATTAGACTAGCAGTCGACGTGACCTTTAACTTCACTCAGTCAGCGTAAGGGTGCTAATTGATAATCGTTGCTAAAGTTGTTCAAGGTGCAAATGGATAATTCCTTGCAAAAGTTAGAGAACTTTTACATTTTCTAAATGGGACCATTTGGCTTCAGGCTGCCCCAGAGGCTGCTATAATGCAATTGAAAGGCATCGCTGAAACTACATAGCAAGTAAGACAGGCGAGCCCCGGGCCATAAAACATAGTGAGGTGTAGGAAATCCTCTCTTGAAGTCTGCTGACTGATGTAAATTTGGAACAGAAAATAAATGAAAATCTTCCATATAGTCTGGAAATTAGAACGCACCACAGGGCCAAGTGCACTTTGTCTACCGTTACTGATTAAAACAAGTTTAGAGTAAAATCACCTGGATTCTCATGAAAGCACATTTGTCAATGTGCAGCTGGGGATTTTACAGTTCATTATGGGGTGCATGTGCTGATTCAGTTCTGGTGCACCTGTAAAAGCTCTCGTTTGACAAGGATGTCCAATTGTAGAACTTGGATTAATGACAATAATTACATATCTTACATCTGAACCAGTTTAGTCTCAATTTAAATATGAGAGCTTAAAACAAATGCAAAATTATGTTATTTAATTGCTTTCAAACCATTGAAATGCTTTCTTTTAGTTTTAATTAATATTCTGAATTAGATTTTATTTCATATGTATTTATATATTCTATTTTGAAATTACTTTTCAAGTTTCACTAATGTTGCTGTGTTTGTCATATGCACTGTTCATTTATTTATATATTATATCTACAGAATTTATGATGTAATAATGTTTTATTTAAAAATCAAAATTAATCTACATTATCTAAAATTGTTTCATTTAACAAAAACAGGACTGAATTGAACAAAATTTGTTTCACTGCATACATCTAGAAGCACACAATCTGAAATGTAAATGCTTTTTTAACCAAATCAGTGTTATTTTTGTATCATCAACACTCTATTAAAGTTTGTTATATTTGAATGTTATTTTTTATTTAGATTTTATGTTATTTTTATTTATTTATTTATTTATTTATTTATTGTAGTAATTCTATTGTTTTGTATGTCTTTAATTTACTTTGATTTATACACAAATATAATATTTATCTAATTTATCTGTTCCAGAAAATAAAAGAAAAAACAAAAATAATAAAATAATAAAATACAATCAAATAAAATTAAACTAAATAAAATTAAATAAAAATTACTTTATGCCCAGTGAATTGAATTGAAATTTTGTTTTCATATTCATTTTTGTGATTTTTTTTTTTTTTTAAGCGAGGTAGATGACTGAAATGTGTATATTTTGTATAATGTTTAAATATACACACACACACACACACACACACACACACACACACACACATACATATTATATATATATATATATATACACATACATACATACACACACACACACACACACATATATATATATATATATATATAAAAATTACTGTGGTAACGCAGGTGTTTTTTTTTTTTTTTTCTCCAATTTTAGCGCGTTACAAATATTTAACGCCACCTCACTCACAGCTGATAAAGAAATGTGCAGAGCGTCTTTACGGGCACATTTTTTAAATGTTGGTTTAAAAAAAACAAACAAAAAAAAACAATCTGAAGTTGTTTCAAATGACAAAAACCTATGCAATGATCTAGAAGCACATCATCTGAAACCCATAATGCATATAATTCATCATTGCCATCTCAAACAGCAGCACTCTGTGAAGGCCTCGACTTCAAGCCCCATTTGTCTGTCATGCAAACAGCCACACAAGATTCACAGCAGCCCTCTTGATGTTTTGCAATGCAACCCTCTCATCAGCTTTTATGAAGCAAACAGTGAGGGACTGTTTCCGTGCAACTCCATTCTGCCTTCTGTCTGAATACTGGCACGGATCTGAATGTCACTGCAGTAGAAGCCCAGGTGAGAGCCAGAGCAGAGAACAATACAGCAAAAGCTGATTACAGCAAGCTATTGTCACATTGCAAAAGCAGCAGGTGAGATCGGAGCCCATCCGGGCCAAAAACACCACAGCCTCAGGAGCTGCAGGACCCGAATGAATCCATGCTGGTTTCTCCTCCTGCCTCCCTGGGCCAGCCATAGGGCGCAAAGCACACAATAACACCTTAAAGAATCCTGAACTGAGATGATAAAAGTTTTAACCAGCTTGAGGGTTTCTTTACCTAAAGGACGGAAGGAAACTTTTCCAAAGTAGAACAGAACAGAAGCAGTTCCAGTCACGTATAGAATACATATTTTAAAAACTGAGTATTTGTGCATTAATATTCTTTAATATTATTTTAAATGAACTGAGCTCACTGGTTTGCGCAATGGTGATTTGGGAATCAACCATATTTTTTTTATTTTATTTTTTCTTTGTGCTGTTCGTCAGCTTCCCAAATCTTTTCATAAAATAAAAAAATGCACATTTTCTTTTAGAATAAGGAAACATCCCAATGCATTATAAAATATTTATTTAATATTTGACATGCCATCAAAGTTACAGAATAGTGGTGCATACATATATGTCATTGGGGACTAACTGCATATGTTTCTCAAATATTTCTTGAAAGGAATACAACTGGAGCTGCATTCATATCTGCTTCTTCTAGCAGAAATAAAAATGAAGATACACTTAATTGCTTTGATTAAACAGAATTTCTCCAGTCTGATCATCTTAAAAAAAAAAAAAAAAAAAAAACAATTAGAAGGGTAAATTTGTGTAACCATGTGTGCAAAAATAATTAGTTGATTTAATAATTATTTATTATTAAGTAAATTAATTATAAGCAAAGAGTGTGTGAAACTGCAGTGATATATATATATATATATATATATATATATATATATATATATATATACAATGCTTTGAGATATTATTATAACTTACAATAACCATTTTCTATCGTAATATATTTTTAAATATAATTTATTCCTGTGATGAAAAGCTGAATTTTAGCATCATTACTCCAGGTTTCAGTGTCACATGATTCTTCAGAAATCATTCTAATATACTGTTTGAGAAACATAAATACCAGGTATCGGCATCACGATTCCAGTGGGAGTATGAGAGATGAGAATCGTGCAAAGAAACATTGTCATGTCGAGATACAGATGATGGGTAAACAAGAATTAATGGGAATAATCCCCTGAAGTAATGGCCAAATATTTGTGGAGATCTTGTAGCCAAATATTTGTTAGGAGCAAGTGAATTCTGTGTTTGCACTGATATTGGGCAGAGAAAAGGGATGCGTTTACACCAAAAACAGAAATATCATGTTTACCTACATTTTATGCCCTTGGTAAGATATGCAAAAACATGTCTAAAACTAACCCTGACTTCACCTGAATTGCCTCAATGAAGAAAAAAAAAAAAGAAAGAAAGAAAGAAAGCAAGCATGAAGCCATAAGATCATACAGTACATCCCAAAAGAAATGCATTTGCATATAAATCCTTTCAATATATGTCAGAACTAAGACTGATCTACATTAAAATGGTTCACTTTATGACAACACAATTTATCTCTAAATCCAGGAAATTAAATCTTGTTAACACCTCCAAAAATAAAGTTAAACTCAGGGCCATGAAATGAAGTTTCAGCTGTCACAGCAGAAGAAGAATTCAGAACTGATGGTTTGATTTAGAGCAGAAGTGTTCAGAAGTCGATGGGTGCACATCATCAGTCTAAAGATAGAGATGTAGCCGTATAATCTGGGACAGGCCTTAGACACACACACACACACACACACACACACATACTTGCACTCCTCCAGAATCATCTGGTTTAATTCTCAGAGGTATATCTGTCTTTTACACCACTTCACAAAAGCAGCCATCTAATAGGATGTTACTCCACTGGGACGATTCCTCAGTGTGTGTATATAGGCAGTTTAACAGTCCTCTTATTCTCTCCGGACTTTGACCAGAGGGCCCAGACTGTCAATCTAAACAATGTATAATACATCAGTGTAATTCAGATTTTAATTACACAGGGAGTAAAGGATGTACGACAAACCTTTATTTAACATTTTATAGGGGATGGTCTCAATGGAACCTGTCAAAAACACATATTTCACACCACAAATCTAAAGAAATAAGTATATTTTGTATTGTAAAATGAATTAAAACAAAACAAAACAAAACAAAAATCTGATTACAGAATAGGAATTTGATAAGAATCATCAATGTACAAAAAACGGGAATTATTATTATTTAAAAAAAACAAAATCCAGATGCATTATAATAATGAAAATGTGTGTGTGTATATATATATATATATATATATATATATATATAAAGAAAGGAAGGAAGGAAAGAAAGTGCGAACAAAGGGAAAATAAAAGAAAAAACGAAATATTTTTCTGTATTGTAAAATGAATAGTATATATATATACATACACACACACATATACATACATACATACATACATAAAGAATTGAAGAAATAAAGAAACAAGTAAATGAATGAACGAAAGTAAAGGAAAATAAGGAAAAGAAGAATGGAAGAAAGAAAGGGAGGGGAAAAAAATAAATGAACAAATGAACGACAGGAAAAGAGTAAAAAAAGAAAGAAAGAAAGAAAGAAAGAAAGAAAGAAAGAAAGAAAGAAAGAAAAATGTTCACTATGCATACTGGGTCCATTCAATGCATCTCCATTCCCTAATTCAGTGAATGTGTCATTTTTCAGTCATCAATTTTCCATTTCTGATATTCCAATATGTTGCATTTATTATGAAAAATTTCATTTCATTTTGATAAATGGAACTAAAGAACTCACAGAGCCAGAGAAGACGAGTAACAGGACATTACCTTCACCTGATTAAGCTTGGTTTTTAAAGAAAGACAGAAGGTGATAGAGTGAAAAAAAGAGGAAAACGATGGAGAGACGAGAGATACGTGTCAGCTATCTGCACACAGATGATGTCAATGTCTTCTAGGAGTGTGACTTTATCAGTGAAATGAGACCTTCAAAAGTGGAACATGTCTTATTAGAGGACGAGTTAGAGGAACAGAAAAGATAGAACCAAAAAAAAAAAAAAAAAGAATTAAATAAAGCAGAGAGTGACTAAGCCAGTCTTGCGCTAGAGGAAAAACTTGCCGTCTGATATAAAATGAAAGATTGAAGATTTCATGTGACAACATGGGCTGAAGAGAAAGGAGGAAAACAAATTTCTTTGGTATCTGTGTCACGTAGGCCTCGGGCCTGGAGGAGCGGCGGTGACGTTTGCTGTGTCATCTTCAGCTTTCTGAGAACATCTCATTAAAACATCGTAAACCAGACAAACAAGGGAAGATGGTGTCTCCAGTGGCATGCCACGTGAATCATGATCATGTTTTTGAATATACTTCTATTAGCCTCACTGATCCAGCATTGATATATAAGACATATGCAAGAACGCTTTGATCTGGGGCTTGTTCGTTCATAACTGATACTGAAAATACTCAAGTTTAAACACGTTCTCACATTAAGGGCCAAATCAACATATCAGACAGTTTCGCTCAAGGGTTCCCGAGCGAGAGCTTGTTGCATGTTTGCAAACATACGTGACTTCTGGTATAAAGAGAAAGCCTATAATCAAACAAACTTGATATCAATGTTTATTCTAACAACAAAATCTTATTAGCTGTTCCACCAAATTGATTCTGTTGCAAGCTGAGAAATAAAAAAATAATATTGAAATAAAAACAAGACATTGGCATCATGTATGCTACAATTTAAGAAGTGTGAGTGCGAGACGTATGTAATTTTCAGTATTTTAACCTGGCTTACGATAACACAGGACAATACCTGGAACACCCTAGCCACCATGCAGGAATACTGTTCAATTCAAAATCTCTTTGTTGTATAAAACAAAGCTAAAAAGAAATGTTCAAGCAACCACCCTGAAAAAAACAATTATAGCAACCACACAGTTATGCCTTAACAACCACCCAAAATATCCTAGAAACCACATACCAATGGCCATACAACCGCTCAGAAAACCTGAACAACTACTCAGAGCACCCATCAGCCACATAGTAGCACTTAATCCTACAAAACACACAACACCACCCTTGCAACCACATAATAACACTAGTAACAACTCTGAACACCCTAGCAACTACTCTGAACATCCTGTCAACCAGATAGCGACACCCTAGCAAACGCCAAGAGCACCCTTGCAACTACCAGAACAACTTAAAAACACGTAAACTTAGCAACAACCAGAACACCCTAACAACCACTTATCAGCCACTCAGAACACCTTCCAAAACACATAACACCCTAGCAACCACCCAGAGTACTGTAGCAACTACTCAGAACATAATATCAACCATTTAGCAACACATTAGAAAACACCCAAAGCACCTTACAAAACACATAACACCACCCTTGGAACCACATAAAAACACTAGCAACCTCACAACTTACCCTTGCAACTAATCAGAACACCCTGTCAAACACATTTCAATAACCTAGCAACCACCAGAATACCCTAGAAACTACTCTGAACATTGTGTCATCCACTTAGCAACACCCTGGCCACCAGAACACCCTAGGAACCACATACAGTACAAAACACCCTGGTAACCACCCACAGTACCCTTGAAAACACCCAGAACACCCTACAAATCACACTGAAACATCCAGAATTAGCATTGTACAGATTGTTTTCTACACCACTTGCAAACAACCACTCACATCCTACAAAACACACAACAATACCCTAGCATCCACCCAGAGCACCCTTGCAACTAACCAGAACACCCTGTCAACCACATTTCAATACCCTGGCAACTACCAGAACCCCCTAGAAACAACATATATTATAAAACACTAGCAACACAGCGCCCTTGAACATACCCAGGACACCCTACAAACCACTTAGCAACACCCTAGAAACCACCCAGAAATTATATTGTACAGAGATCTTTCTATAGGCAAACAACACTCACATCCTACAGAACATATAACAATACCCTAACAACCATCTAGCAATCGCCCACAGCACCCTTGCAGCTACTCAGAACACCCCATCAACCACATAGCAACACCTTAGCAACTTGCCAGAACTCTGATCATCCTGTTAACTACTTAGCAATGCCCTAGCAAACACCCAGAACACCCTTGTAACATAGGTGTGCCGTGACAATGCCCTGGCAACCACCCAGATCACCCTTGAAACATATAGCAACGCCCTAGCAACCATGCATAACACCCTAGCATTGTACGTAGATTTGTCTAGAGTTCGCAAACGCCACATTTAAATTCATTAGTGCGATTTGTACTATATGAGCTGCTCGACAGAGCTTGTTCAGCACTTCTCAGGACCTGTGAGAGCTGTTCTTCCATCCTTCATTACAGCCACTCCATTCACTGACACATCCAGACTGACGCAGGCCTTGATTTTCAGAGAACTTCCTCTGACATTATTAACAGAGGATGGAGGGTGCAAATCTTTCAGTCAGACTGTTCATTAAAAGTTCCCTCAAACACTTCATTGATTTCAGGAGAAGTTTTGCAGCGAGAGAAATGTGACAATAATAGAACTTCTGCATGTAAGAAGTAAGGGTGGGATGAAGGTTAATGTGTGGATAGTGCTTTGAGAAGCTGAGGTGAGAAAATCCTGCTGGAAAAAAAGCCCAAATAAGATTAAGGCGGTCAAGATGGATTGTGGAATGTGGCAGCTGGGTTTTTGTTGGCCTAAGGTGGTCTACTGGCTCAAAACAGCTTGATAGTCACCACCTAAACCAGCTAGGACCAGCTAGAGGATCTCATTACAGCAAATATTGTATTGTGTACTAAACCAACTTCAGTATAGCCCCTAAAACTACTAAAACTTTTGTTAATTGAAATAAAGCTGAAATATAATGTATTTGTCCTAAAGGAACCCCAGATAATGACATAAGAGGGAACCCACAAAGAATCAAACATCAAATAAAGCAAAATGACAGGGAACAAAAAATAGTAAATTAATCTTTAGGTGCGATGTTCAATATAGCTGCATTTTAGAAATCTCTAATCAGTTAAATAGCAGAAGTTATTACTCCACCACAGCATATGATGTCATTGACAACAGCCCTACATTATTGAACTAATGTGGTTCAAACGACAGATATGCATCGTACTATGGAGATTAATCAACCTTAGAAACCACCCAGAACAACTATCAACAACATAGCAATGCTTTAACAACAACCAAGAGCACCCTAGCAACTATTCAGAACACTATCAACCACATGATAACACCTTGACAACAGAACTAGAAACTAACTAGAAACTAATCAGAACACCCTATCAACCACATAGGAACACCTTAGTAACAACCCAGAACACCTGATCAACCACATAGCAATGCCTTAGCAACCTATCATCCACATAGGAACGCATTAGTAACCACCCAAAACACCCTATAGACCTCATACGAACGCCTTAGCAATCACCCAGACCAACCACCAAAAACAGCCTATTAACCACATAGGAATGTCTTAGCAACAGCCCAGTCCAACCACTCAAAACACATGGTTGATAGGGTGTTTTAAATGGTTGGACTGATGTGGTTTATAAGGTGCTCTGGGAGGTTGCTAAAGTGTTGCTATGTGGTTCATAGGGTGTTCTGGGTGGTTGCTTTGGGTGGTTGCTAAGGCGTTGCTACGTGGTTTATAAGGTGCTCTGGGAGGTTTCTACGGTGTTGCTATGTGGTTCACAGGGTGTTCTGAGTGGTTGCTTTGGGTGGTTACTAAGGCATTGCTATGTGGTTTATAAGGTGTTCTGGGAGGTTGCTAAGGTATTGCTATGTGGTTCATAGTGTGATCTAGGTGTTTGCTAAGGTGTTCTTGTGTAGTTTATAGTAACTACCCAATGCAACCACTCAGAACACCCTATTAACCACAAAGGAATGGCTTAGCAACCAACCAGGACACTCTATCAACCACATAGCAACACCTTAGTAACTGCCCAGAACTACTACTCAGAACACAGTATACCTTAGCAACCTCCCAGAACAACTTATAAACCACACTGCAGTGCCTTAGCAACCACCCAGAGCTATCATTTAAAAGCATCCTATAAACCACATAAAAACACATTAGCAACCATCCAAAACATCCTATGAACCACATTGGGACACCTTAGCAATTACCCAGACCAACCACCCAAAACACCCTATCAATCACATAGAAATGCCTTTGCAACCACCCAGAGCACCCCAGCAACTACTCAGAACACCCTATCAACCACAACAGAAGTTCTGCATGTAAAGTGAAGGGTAAAGTGCAGATAGTAAGAAAAAACCCTGAACATCAAGAGATTGGTGCAGAGGTTGTGATTTTTTTGCATGTGTGGTTGTGCTCGTCATTTGGCATGTTTTTATGTGATTGTTCCCATGAAGATTATAGGATCGAAGGAAAATTACAAGACAGTTAGTAACAGAGTGTGACAGAGTGTCCGCCTCCCTCCAAACATCTCCCCCCCCCGGCCCGTCCTGTCGCTGGCCCACATCCAGCCTCACAATAGGAGATTGCGGCCAAGAAGAGGGATACAAAAACGGAGCAGTGCTGGCAGCGCTCACACACACCTGATACGCATTGTGCTTTGTCACTGCTGCAATAAATTTAGCATTGCATCTCTCTCCTTCATGGAAGTGTTTGCTGTGTGCATGCGCAAGCCATTTTCAACAGCGCTACGCCAATGACTTTCTGGCGCCACATCTCAGGATTAGTGGTCAACTGATACAGGTTTCCAGTGGTCGATGGTGATATCCGAGTCTGATATTCCAATATTTACATAATCAAAGCTTAAAACACAATTTTTTGAGATGTTCTGACATGTTTTCCCCTCCTCAGGTGTACTTGTTTTCATCTCCTGAAAAATAATACATGTTTTTTTTTTTTTTTTTTTGTATTTCTGATTTGTTTGTTTGTTTGTTTGTTTTTAAATGTAAAATATGCCTGACATGACATATTTACTAATATTACATTTTGTTTTGATTTTGCATGTTTGATGCGTAAGCAACATCCATTAGAGCTTTTAGTCAAAAGTGTGTACAGTTAGATGAATATTGATGGACTTTTATGTTTACTTGTTTCATTATCATGCATGCCCGTTTTCCACTAATTTATGCTGACCTAATGTGCATTCAGTGGCAAAATACTCTCATGATTCTTGTTCAATACATCTAGAAAGCAAAAGGGTGCATTTGAGCTGTTATGACAAGCAAAGAAGAGAAATCTGAAGTAAAATAAATTAATTAATAAAAAATTACATATGCATATAACTATAACGGGGAGTCAACGGAGTAGGGATCCATTCGCCGCTTTATTAAAGAGTGAGGCAGGTTGTACAGGCAGTAGGTCATTCACAGTAACAAACACCACGTAGGCAGATCAAGAGAATGGTCAGAGTCCATGCAAAGGTCAAGGCAGGCAGCTAGCAAACAAAGGATAATCCGTAGACAGGCGTGGGTCAAAAGAGAGGCAGAGATCAATGATAAACTGGAAACAATCAAGGTCAGCAACAGGAAAACAAACACAGGAAATAAACGCTCTGAATTGTCAGCCTTGGCAAAACAAGACTTCGCAATGAACAGAGCGTGAACATGGCTTTTATAGTCTGAGTGATAAGGGGAAATGGCCGACACCTGTGCAGGTGATCAGCCAGAAACAGGGTTATGGGAAGTGGAGTTAGTTCTAGTGACAGTGGTGTCTGGTGGTGATAGGAGGGAGTCACAGAGGCTTGATTCGTGACAGAGCCCCTCCTCTAGGAGCGGCTTCCAGACGCTCATAACAACATTAATATTCAAAAGAGTGGTGGAGTGGGGCAGGGAGAGGGATGGCGGGCCAGGTCCATGTGGAGGACCTGGGGACTGGGGCAGAACCGGCAGAGCAGAGAGCCTGGGAGAAGCCGGCTGGACAGGAAGCCCCCAGGGCGGAGCAGACGGAGCAGGAGCCCACCAGGGCAGAACAAGACTTTGCAATGAACTGAGCGTGAGCATGGCTTTTATAGTCTGAGTGATAAGGGGAAATGGCAGACACCTGTGCAGGTGATCAGCCAGAAATGGGGTTATGGGAAGTGGAGTTCGTGATAGAGTTAGAGTTCTAGTGACGGTTCCCTCTGGTGGTGATTGGAGGGAGCCACAACATGATTTCGGTGATGCAAAGTCAAGTCAAGTCAAGTCGAGCTTTATTGTCATTCCGCTACATGTGTGGACATACAGTGGAACGAAATGTCGTGTCTCGCAGGACCACAGTGCTACATAAATAAACAAATATGTACATACAACACCAGACGTAGGAACAACTTTTAAACGTATACATAGCTAACCTACTGAAAGTGGCAATCTAACTATACATATACTATAAATAATCAACTATACGTACACATAACATAAGACAGACTACATAAGTACTTTACATAATAATTATGCATGGTATTGTGCAAAAGAGAGGTATTTAAGGTTGAGAACCAAGTAGTGCAATATGATTTGTAGTGCATTGGCAAATAAACATTTGTTAAGTCCTTGTAACATGAAATGTTAATAGGAAAGTGTCTGGTGCATGTAGAGAGAAGAGTGTTTCTACAGGTGGAACTGCAACAGTTTACATTTGGATAAGAGGAGGGATGGGGTGGCTGGAATTGAGGGCTCTCACAGCCTGGGGGAAAAAGCTGTTGAGTAGCCTAGCAGAGCGGGCTCTGATGCTCCTGTACCGTCTTCCTGATGGCAAGAGCTGGAAGAGACTATGGGAGGGATGAGTGGGGTCCTTCACGATACTGATGGCTTTACCGGAGCATCGTGTGAGGAAAATGTCCAGGATGGAGGGGAGAGGGGCACCGATGATCTTTGCAGCTGTGTTCACTGTCCGCTGGAGGGTCTTGCGGTCAGCAGCACTGCAGTTCCCGTACCAGACAGTAATGCAGCTGGTCAGCACACTCTCAATTGTTCCCCTGTAGAATGTGGTGAGGATGGGTGGAGGAAGACTTGCTCTTTTTAGTCGGCGCAGGAAGTGGAGTCGCTGTTGCGCTTTCTTGGAGACTGATGTGGTGTTTGTGGTCCAGGTGAGGTCTTCTGTTATGTGCACCCCCAGGAATTTAGTGCTGCTGACTCTCTCCACAGTCGAGCTGTCGATGGTCAGTGGGGGGTGATAAACAGAATTCCTCCTGAAGTCCATCACAACCTCCTTTGTCTTACTGACATTGAGGGAAAGATTGTTTGCACTACACCAATCAACCAGCTGTGCCACTTCCTTTCTGTAAGATGTTTCATCATTGTTGCTGATGAGACCTACCACAGTTGTGTCATCAGCAAACTTGATGATGTGGTTGGAGCTGAACTTGGCAGTGCAGTCGTGGGTCAGCAGCGTGAAGAGCAGCGGGCTGAGCACACAGCCCTGTGGGGCGCCTGTGCTCAGTGTGGTAACGCTGGAGGTGTTGCGGCCGACACGGACTGACTGAGGTCTTCTAGTTAAAAAGTCCAGAATCCAATTGCAGATGGAGGTGTTAAGGCCCAGAACGTTTAGTTTGTTGATGAGCTGTTGTGGGATTATTGTATTGAATGCTGAGCTGAAGTCAATGAACAGCATTCTAACATAAGAGTCTTTGTTTTCTAAGTGGGTAAGAGCCAGGTGTAGGGTGGAGGAAATTGCATCGTCCGTGGAGCGGTTTGGACGGTATGCAAACTGGAGCGGGTCAAGCGTGTTGGGAAGACTGGATTTGATGTGGTGCATGACTAACCTCTCAAAGCACTTCATCATGATTGGGGTCAGTGCTATGGGACGGTAGTCATTCAGACAGGACACTGGTGACTTTTTTGGTACTGGGATTATGGAGGTGGATTTGAAACTTGTGGGGACGACTGCCTGGCTCAGCGAGGTGTTGAAGATGTCAGTTAGGACATCTGTCAGCTGTGCAGCACAGTCTCTCAGTACACGGCCAGGTATGTTGTCTGGACCCGCAGCCTTGCGTGGGTTAATCCTAGATAGGGTTTTCCTTACGTCGGCTGGAGACAGACAGAGCACCTGGTCGTTGGGAAGTGTGGGTAGTTTTTGTGCAGGTGTGTCATTCTGCATTTCAAACCGTGAATAAAAGAGGTTGAGTGCGTCTGGGAGGGATGTGTCTTCATCGCAGGCCTGTGGCAGGGGCTTGTAATCAGTGATGGTCTGAATGGCTTGCCACAGACTCCGCGTGTCTTTGCTGTCAGTAAATTGATTATTTATTTTTTGTGCATACAAGCGTTTTGCTTTCTTGATGCCATGGGACAGATTGGCTCTTGCTGTTTTGAAGGCTGCTTTGTCTCCTGATCTGAATGCATCATCTCTGGTCTTGAGCAGCCCACGAACCTCAGCTGTCATCCACGGCTTCTGGTTTGCACGTGTGGTGATGGTCTTGGTGACTGTCACATCATCAATGCACTTTTTGATGTAAGCAGTCACTGTTTCTGTGTATTCATGCAGGTCTGTGTGGTTGTTGTAGGTGGCCGCCTCTCTGAACATGTTCCAGTCTGTGCACTGAAAGCAGTCCTGTAGTGCAGAGGTAGCATCATCTGGCCATACTGTGATCTGTTTTTGAACCGGTTTGGCAAGTTTCAGAAGTGGTCTGTATGCTGGGATTAGCATAACAGAGATGTGGTCCGAGTATCCGAGGTGGGGGCGGGGTTCAGCTTTGTAAGCGTTTTTTTCTGTTGTGTAAACCAAGTCCAGAGTGTTGTTTCCCCTTGTTGCAAAGTTCACATGTTGGTAGAACTTTGGCAAAACAGTCTTTAAGTTCGCGTGATTAAAGTCACCGGCTATGATGAAAAAGCCGTCGGGGTTATTTGTTTGTTGTTCGCTGATGGCGCTGTACAGCTCGCGAAGCGCGTCCTTAGTGTTTCCACACGGCGGGATGTAAACCGCGACAATAACAATGGCCGTGAACTCCCGCGGCAGATAGAACGGCCGACACTTCACAAACATAAATTCCACCAGCGACGAGCAGTGTTTTGACACTAACACAGCATTGTTACACCATTCCTTGTTGATGTAAACACACAAGCCTCCCCCGCGAGTCTTACCAGACAGTGTTGTATCTCTGTCCGCTCGGTAGCAGGTTAGTCCGTGCAGCTGAATGGCGGAGTCCGGGGTGTTGTTGTTTAGCCATGTTTCCGTGAAAACAAACGCACAACAATTCCTTTCCTCGTGCAGTGTAGAGCGACTGAGTTGAATTAAATCCAGTTTATTTTCCAGCGAGCGAACATTGGAGAGCATGAGTGTTGGAAGAGCCGGTCTGGTGGGGTTAGCCCTTAGCCTAGCTCGTATACCTCCGCGCTTGCCGCGCTTCTGTCTCCTCTCACACCGCCGGCGCCTCCGCTTTGTGTGGGTGGCGTCAGTGGGCAAGTCCGTGGTCTCGGGGTTCGGCTTTAGTAGTAAACAAAAGCCTCGGAGCTTCTCCGTAGTCGCCGGTGAGAGTTGGTGGTTGTATGAATTAGCGATTTCCAAAAGGCTTTGGCGATCATATATGTATTTTTGTGTTATTTCTTTATGAATTAGCGGCAGACTTACACTATTTTGAGACGAACAGACGACATTAAAAGACATAAAAGCACCGTTTTTAGGACCCGGAGTAGCCGCTGCGTCTGACCGCGCCGCCATCTTGTCAAAGCAGTATTTAGAAACCATTCTGACATGCTGATTTGCTGCTGAATTCAGATTCAAATTTGAATCACGGAAAATTATATTTTAACATATTTTCAAATAGAAAATGGTATTTTTAAATTATAATAATATCTCACATTTGTGTTTTTACTTTTATTTGATCAAGCAAATGCTGCCTTAATGTGTAGATGTATATAATAATAATAATAATAATAATATTATTATATATATATATATATATATATATATATATATATATATAATATAATATAATGCAATACACTAAATATAATGATCAAACAATGGCAAGGTCAATGGTTTGATTCCCAAAGCATCTGCCAAAATAAAATAAAATAAAATAATCCAAAATTCTGAACAAAAGTGTATTCCAAAACATGAATTAAAATGTTAATTTGTTTGCTCATAAAACAATGAAAAATATAGTATACATTATAGTATAAAATAGTATATTATGGTAATGTATACATATTTATGCTGTAAAAGTATTGTTTAATATAACCCAGAATCCAATCCCTGACTGCACAACCCCCTTTTCCAGACCCCTTTTATCCTTTCACCTCCTTTTTAATTGCATAAATAAAAAGCCAGAGGCATGTCAGCACTAATCCCACCTCTCATTACAGAAAAATTAATTGACAATAATAAATAACGGCTTCAGATATTGCATCTTTTGAAACCAAAATTGCTTTATAACTTCTGCTTTCCACGATGGAAGCGGATTATCAGTTAATTGATTCCTTATCCATTGCCATTCCATACGTTGGTGTAATCAAAACTCCTGATAACATCGATTAATATAGGATCAAACATAAGTCTAGTCTGAGATAAGCGTTGCACATCTACCCTAAACTCCTCCTTTATCAGCATATCTGTTAAGAGTGTAATTCTTCCTAATTTAAGTCCTCCTCATGCATTTCCAGGCCTCGCGAACAACAATGAAGAGCTTGCCAGGCTAAATCAACATTCTGTAACCAGCCCGAGTTTCATACTACATGATTTGAGACGCCCAGGCGCGAACATATTGTCTACACCTCCTGTCACGAAGATTAATGAGTGGCCATTGTCTTCAGCTGACATCAGATCAGTTGTTATCTTTAGATATGACAAAGCTTGCAGTTTCCATTAAGTGTGTCTAGCTACAACATCAGCCCTCTCAATTGTCCCTATTGTGGTAGTTGTGGACTGTGTGGATGTGTGTTCTGAATCCAAAATGAGGTCTAGAGAGGAAAGCAGAACCTTGGAGCGTCTGTGATCAAAGCTGAAAGTACGTCCCCAGCAGAAGCGAAAGGCGATAACACCTCATGTTATTTTCTTTAATTATACAATCTGAATATAATTAATTACAGCTGTAATTACAGCCATCATAATAACCGCTTGAACCATAACACTTAGAGGGATCTGAAGTGTCTGGAAGCGACCACTAAACTACACGGTCTAAATATCCACTCCAACAGCATGCTTGATCAGTTATGCAATGCTCAGTGTTTTTTAATTCCCTTTTTTCAAGGTTTCCAAAGAGTTTATACATAATAAATCAGCCTATAGTGCAAATATATATATATATATATATATATATATATGCTTAAAACAAGTGTCAAAGAATTGTTGAAGTAATGCTGATGAACATTACTTTTTTTGGCTGTGTTATCAGAAGCTACAGTGTAAAAAAAAGTATGTATTTATTGTTTGTTTGAAGAAAAAAAAATATTAAAAAGTAATGGAGAGAAGTTGAGAATATTGACCTGTTGTGTTCCATCCGATTTATTCCTTATACGTTTCCTTTACTTTGTCTAAAAAAAAGTTACGTCCCCCTTTTTAAGACTGCTCAACTTGCTTTTTTGAATGCAAGAAATATAGTTCAGTTCTTGATGTTTAACAGCTATTGCGTGCAATCAAAGAAAAAAGCAAATCCAACAAGAACTAATACCGCTCTTTGAAAGCCCGCTGACAGAAGATGCTCAATAAAAACACTTGTCGTCTGCTTTTAATCTTACTCCCTGAATGTTCACCTCGCATTGGTGCATTTAGCTTAACACTTCTTCTTTTAACACAGCCATTGGGATTGATCCATGACATTTTTTTACCGTGAGCAGGAGTCTGACATGCTGTTTTCATGAATCGTCCAATCAATGACAAAGATTGGCACTTGGATCAATAGCAGTTCAGGCTCTGGTTGTGCCAGCAGATCACATGGAGAGACCATGCTATAGTCTTCATGCCCTAGATGTCAATAAAGCATAGAGCAGAAACACTTTGTGAGATCCATGTAGACAGTCTCTTCAAGGTTCGCTATGAATAAACCAGTACATGTTTTATAAAGAAACCTATTGTGATTTTGCCAAATGTTCAAAACTATGTAGAGTCACATAAGGTGAACTTTTCAGTCAGATACGTTGGATTCCTAAAAAAAAGCCCTTAAGTCTGTTCTATTAACTGTATTTGAAGTGTATTTTTTATATTACACTATATTATATAATGTATTAATATAAATACATTATATTTATGTATACAATGTAATATTAGCCATAGTAATATTTGCCATATTAAGTGGTTATCTCTGGTAGCTACAGTAGCTTCTTTATTTCTTTTATATTGCATTCTTGTCTATTACTTCATCGGCATCTGCTGGCATCCTCACAGCAGCTCTGAGTGTTTTACAAAGGTTACACATCTGTGTAATGACCATCTGTGTTATACTGTACATGAAAGAGGCTTAATGAAATTGATTGAGGTGGAGGAGCCTTAGTAGGAAAAAATTATGGGAGTGATCCATGACCATTGTGCCCAAGGGGACTGTCTATACTAAATGTACTGGATAAGAATGTAGTTTGGGTAAGAAAGGATCTGCGCGATGACAAAATTTAACCATCGGAGTGTATTAGAGAATGCATTGTATTTAGAATACAGTGCAAACATGCAAAAAGAAGCACAAATGTGTCAAAAGAAAGCAACAATTTTTATTTTATTTTATTTTATTTTAGCAGATGCTTTGGGAATCAAACCCATGACCTTACCATTGTTTGATCTGAGTGTATTAGAGAATGCATTATATTTAGAATACAGTGCAAACATTCTGTCTGAAGAGAGAAAGACTTCAAAAGACTTGATAAGACCCTTCTTCAATGACTGGGATCATTTAGAACCCTTTGAAGCTGCATTTAAACTGCATTTTGGAAGTTCAAACTTGGGAGCACCATACATATCCATTATATGGAGAGAAATCCTGAAATGTTTTCCTCAAAAAACAATTTCTTTACGACTGAAGAAAGAAGGACATGAACATCTTGGATGACAAGGGGGTGAGTGCATTATCTGTAACTTTTTGTTCTGAAAGTGAACTAATCCTTAAATGCAATGACATTCATGAATTTAAGACATTCATTTGTTGTGAATAAGACTTTTAAAGACCTTTTGAAGACCTGCAGAAACGCTTTAATTTAAAGACAAATCTAAAGACAAACTAAACACTAAAAGTAATAAAATGTCACAGCATACTGTATTCAAAGCTGTTTGAATCATTTTTGAAGTCAATTTCCAGCTTCATTCAATCAAGTCATAATATTCAATGATCGCCAAGGCTTGACGGATTTCTGAATAGAAGAGAGAATGTGCGCGAGCAAAACAGAAATGCTGATCACATAAGAAATGACAACTTTTATACAATTAATGCATTTATTCACTTGCTGACGTGACTTAGATTTTTCTCACAGTAGCTTCATGTTCATTTTTAATGAATTCATGGTCATCTCATGTCCATTCCCCCATCTCTAATTCTAGAAACTACATTGGAAATGACACACTTTGATTTGGCCATGACTTCAAAGATCCAGCTGTCAATAACAATGCACCTGTTCTAGCCACAGGACATCGGGGTCCAGGAAGAACGCCAGCTCGGTCTGATCCGTTTAAGTCATTTGTGCCTCGGTGCTAAATTGATTGATTTAAGTATTTAGTGTGAGGCTCCATTTTCTTGCCAAACAGGATGTTTTGAGATGTTGCAACTTTTCGGGTACGTAAACATGAATTACGCCAAAGAAGATCAGAGAAAGTGCTTTGAGAAATTGTGCCTTAGGGGTAGAAGGAATCTTTGAACCTGCAGACATCAATGCTGGGATGGTAAATCTACAGCTCTATGATCTTCGTTCGTATATAACCTTCATTTTGCTGGTGTGGAGTGTCCATAATGACGTAAGACTTAAATATCTTACATCTTACTCTCAAATATTGACAATCTGTGTATAGAAGTTTAAACTAGACTTTTCCTTGATTTTTAGAAATAAACATGAGGTCAATGTACATATATAAAAAACCTGAAAACAAAGCTGGTTACCATTTGAAAATAAGGATTTAAAAAAATATATATATTTTTAAGAAGTCTCTCATACTCACCAAGACCGCATTTATTTGATTAAAAAAAAATACAGTAAAAACAGTAATATTGTGAAGTATTATTACAATTTATATTTTAATATATAACAAAATTATTCGATTTGCTCCTCAAGAAACATTTCTTACTAATTATCAGTATTGAAAACAGTTTTTTTCAGTTTTATTTGATAAAAATCATTTAACTTAACATTTGTCACTGTTGATTAATTTATTATAAAATACATCTTTGCTGAATAAAAGTATTAAATGAAGTCAATAAAATAACACCATATCACCATATCTCTAAACGATGTGTAAATGTACTAGGTTTCCATCTTTTTTTTTTTTAACATTTTAATCAATATCCTTGCCATTTTCACACACAATCTTTAAATGGAAAAATAAAGCTGTATGAATGATTTTGAGGTTCACTAACCTGGCCCTCCAAGTCACAGTCAAGCAAAATAAGATAAATATGATTATTCCTAAACACCATAAAATGCTGTTATAATCCCAGCTGGCATAAAACTAACAATACGAGTCAGAGAGAGGGTAGAAAATGGTCATGCGAATGTAAATCATGATTGCTTTTGGCGCAGGTAACCTCGACTAACGCTACAGCAGACCTCAGGGTGCAAAAAAAGGCTGCGATTTGAATAATCCACGAGAAACAAGCCTCACTCACAACATTTGACCCGCGCCAGTAGTCTCTTTAACCACGCTCCATATGCTGTTTTAGCAAACAGCCAACAAGCACAGTGAGGATATACCCAAGACAGCACTTGATTAGATTTGCTGTCGACAGGGGCATACATCTTCCACCGCCACGGCTTGTGCAAGGACCACTCTTCTAAGGGCATGAGGAAATTGAATCGGTTGAGGAGTACATATCATCCCGTGTAGTTATTGACAGTAGAATGTGCTCTGAAATGGAGGCGCGGGGAGGCTCAAGAGAGATGTAATGAATATGTGTTGTGAAGAACGCTGGAGAAAAGAAAAGATGGCAGAACCTGATATGCCTAAAAGCACATTTAACTGCGACGAGTGCCGCTTTTGATGAAAAGTAAGGCGCTTTGAGCAAACCATTAGGGACGGGTGCTTTGGTACAATATTTATTAGCACTTTATAAGGGAGCTGAGACACTATAAGTGAGTATATGTTGACAATAAAGCGCTACGATATGAATTTGTAAATAATATTACTTAGTTCCTAAATTATGCATTTTGTTGTACACGCCAGTGGTAAGCAAGCTCATAAATGTTAATATAGACAAAACTGGCAACAGAACATATGATGCAATCCTCATGAATGTGTACTCACAAGCAAATATAAATAATGTATGGTGTTCTATGAGGAGTGACATGCTGGCACGACTTTGTATACTGTAAATAGTAACAATGACTCATTTTAGCCATCTTTTTCTGCCTATTTTAGGACAGGATTATTTGATTGATATCTGTAACTAAATATAATCATTTTGCACAAGATTCAGAACAACGAACAACTGACATTGAATGGGCCAGAATGAATACTTTTACAGTCTTTAAATGAACGCATGTGGTATGCAGTGAATAAAGTGGGATTGGGGTTGCACACCAAGCTATTTTATCAACAATTTACAGGAGAACCCTCCACTGTACTGCATGCTGTGGATCCTTGCCGGGATGCAGCCAAAAACACCATATATCACCTGTCGGCTAGAGTAGGATAATATAGTCTATCATATAAACACATTACTAAGCCTACCTTAAATAATAATAATAAAAAAAACCTAGAGAATAGCTACACACAATAGTCTATGATGCACAATTGTAGACCTAAAGAAATAGCTATAATACAACATAAATAAATACATTTTAACTGTTTGTAAAATAGCAGCTGACACATTCAGTGAAGAGTCCAAATTAAGGAAAATGTGCTTTTTTTTCTCTCTCACCTGTTCCTAATAACAAATCATGTAAATATAAAACTTGTTTGTTTGTTTGTTTTACACTTTTGTGGACCACAAAAGCATAGTTTCTGAAAAGTATACTTTTTTTTGTTTTGTTTTCCTGTATAAGTTAATGAGGATGGGGGAGTCAAGCTCTAAAATTACAAAAAATATAAGCATAAAAGAAGTCCACATGATTTGTGTACTATATTCCAAGCTTTCTGAACCCATACGATAGCTTTGTGTGTGGAAATAATTTCGTTTCACTTTTTTCCTCCCACAATGTACTTCCCATCCAACATCACAGTCTGGTGTGATTTATACTTGAAACACATTTAAACACATGTGAACACATTTGCACTAGACCATGCATATGGGAAATATGGGAAAAAAAAATAATATATCATTGACACATCAAATGTAGCATCTACCATCAAATCAGATTAGGCTACACCTTAAAACATTAAAAAGCCATTATCTAGAGGCTTTCTACCCTTCGTTGTGTTTCAAGGTACAAATATTTAAATAATTTCATCTCTATGACTTGCTTCATTGTTTCGTCTTGCATTACTCATCACTCAAAGGTTTCTGTGAGCCTGCAGTTCCATACCTGTCTATCTTGACAGGACAGATTTGTAGAAATATGCCTGGAAATGCGAGAGGGAATTTGACATCTGAGGGAATATGTAGCTGTGCCTCTTATGATAGACTTCATGATTCATCAAAGACATGTTTATTTGACAGAATGGAAAATTTTGACAAAAATAGGTTCCATTCCATTACACCCCACAAGCAGAGGTGATAGACATCCTTCCTGACATCAGCTGATCTCTGTATTTAGCGGTTTGAAACCTAAATACGGTATATTTCAGTGGATAGTGTGTTGTTTTGTAAATCAGATAAGAATAGATGGAGTATTTCCAGGGCTACAAGTGTTTAGTAGTAATGCCGTGACATTTTAACAGTGTTGTTTTGTTGTTTTCCCTATGCTGCAAAGCGAAAATGATGCAATTTTACAGATTAACAGCCATGCTTGAATGCTAACATGTGACTGTGTGAAACTGAGATCAAGCAAGTTTTGTGGACAGTAATTGAAATGGGGAAATTGATTCAACTGACAAGTTTTACGAGTGGGCATGCATTACACTTCCTCCTGGGTGAACGCTTCTCGAAAGGTCGGTGAACCCTGAAATGGAATTTCTCCACAACAAGACTTAACAGGTCTGTTCAACAACACTCCAATGGCATTTATTTATTTATTTATTTATCACTATATCCATTTTAACACATACTGATAAAATTAAATCTTCTAGGACGAAGCTAAATGACAGAGATGAGATTGCTGAGGCAACATCACTTTGTTGTAAACCCAAAACCTATATATTAAACTTTGCTGATAAAAGAAAAAAAAAAAAAAAAAAGTGAAGAGGTGTGCTATTACTTTTACAAGCGATCAGTCCAGAGAGACACCAAAGTCATTTTGCTTGAACCGGTAAAGAAAAAAAAAAAAATAAATAAATAAATAAATAAATAACTCAATATCATTAAAAAAAAAAAAAAAAAAAAAAAAACAGTAGTTTGTCATACTATCTCTTCATTTGTTAAGGGTGATTTCTGGAACAAATAATAGATTAAAGAAGTCAAGGCTGGCCATTAGATTTGCCTAAAACAAATTATAGCCCATGTTTATCATATTATCTGCTATGACACTTGCTGTAAGAAATACTGCAAGCAGAGTGATACAAATTATAAAAGAGTTGGAGTTCTGTTATCACTAGAATATTGCACTCCTGAAAAAGGCTCTTGGCCAATCAGATTTGAAAACCAGCAATAATTGTTGTATGTTGAAATCCTGTTTTGAAACAAATGATTTGCGATATGTGCTTTAATGTCTCGTTCTGAATCAAATTATTTGCCATACGTGCCTTGAAGTCCCGTTTTGAATCAAATGATTCATGAAAGGTGCTTTAATGTCCTGTTCTGAATCAAATGATTCGCCATACGCGCTTTGAAGTCCCGTTTTGAATCAAATGATTTGCGATACACGTGTTAATGTCCCGTTCTGAACTAAACGATTCGCCACACGCCAAATTATTTGCAATCTGATTGGAGCACTTCGAAACAGAGAATCATTTTGCGACACAGTGGTTTACTGATTCAGAGTTTCAAAAAGCTCTGTTGATACTGTGTTCTTTGCTTGCTTTCTTTATAATTTATTTGTTGTTTGAAATTAAATATTTACAATTAATAGGCCTAACTTACAATGTTTTTATTATATTTAAATTTATTAAATTAAATTTTATTTATTTATTTATTTATTTATTTTTATTTATTTTTTTGTGAACAATTATTTATTAATATACAGTGCAGGATTATACAAAAAATAGCATATCAATTTAAATTAAATTTTATTAAATCGTATTAAAAACATTATATAACGTGACACTCATAATCTGGTATTTGCCTAAAAAATGGGCATATAATGTGCGTTGTTAACAGATTACACTAACATTAGGTTACTTAAGCTATAGCCTTACTGGAGTTTGGTCAACATTCGCCTATGAATAGAGAAAAAAAAAGTTTTCAAAAGCAACCCTGTATATATATTAAATTATATATTATAAACTTACATGCTCATGTGATGAATGAATGGAATTGCACTCAGTGTTGTAATATTAAACAACAACAAAACAAAACACTTAAAAGTGTAAGACATGTTGATATCTTAAAAAAATTATGAATACATTTTATTCAATGTGGTAATATAAAAACTTGAATTGAATATGTCCATGTAGTACCTAATACATAAATAAACAGGATTATACTTTCTCATGCTAGAGTTAATATTTCAGTACATGAAGAGTACCACACGCAAACATTTCCCTTAATTTAAGCGGAACAAAATAGAGACAGAATGTTATCAGTCTCGGCAAACATTATAATTTCCTCTGCAATATCCCTTATGGACTGCGATTGACAATTAAATCCATCAGGGAATTCAAGAAATGGGTCACCGAAGCCCCAAGGAGCGAGATTAAAATAAACGCTTTCAATAGCATTTACAAATGACAAGTTAATTGTGAGAACTACTCGTCTGGTGGTATAAAGAGTGCAGAGCTGGCTGAGACAAGGTTGCAGCTCAAGAAACACATACTTAAGATGCTGCGACATGTTTTAAAGCCTTCAGTAGGCTGTTAGAATGTAATGAAGTGGGAATTGTAAACTGCGCTTTAATAATTGATGCTATTCTAACCGTGAAAGATCAATGAATGTTTGTGCCATCCCGAGGCCAACGATGCCCCGGTGCTATAAAAACCTTGAGAAAACACTTGATATAGGACACGGTATGTGTGGCGAGATTACCTGCTACCTTGGGCAGTGCTCGAATCTCAGGAATATGCTAGGAGCGAGATGATGAAACCTGCAAATGTTTCAAGAAGTTGCAGATGTAGTGAAACTTAAGTTTTATGCAGTGATATTAGGAATATATAAAAGAATAGTTCACATAAAACAAAAGTTATGTCACTATTTACTTGCCTTCATGTGAGTTCACACCTGTGTTTGGACATTTTTACTTCCGTGGACCAAAAAAGGTTAGTTTTTGAAAAGTTTCCAGAATATTTTTTTTTTTCTAGGGCTGCCCCCTAATGGTCGACCAAAATTGTATTAGTCGCTTAGTTGCAAAGAAATGGCGAAGTCATGCAATCAGTGATGGGCAGTTGTTTTATGGCTGGTCTATATGGTAAGTACATCGGGTAGAACATCCAAATGCTAGAAATATGTGTGCTATGCAGAGTGTGGAAATTGCATGACAGATGGAGGCGCTGGTGCGGTCAGTTGCTCTTAAAATACTCCATCATATTTGGTGATACAGATAAAATAAATACATCTTCCGAAATCTGTTAAGATGTGTATTTCTGTGCACTCAGAATAACACAGAAATGTTGTGCTTTTGTAAAATAATGAAAGCAAACAGGATGCACTTTCTGCCGTCTCGGTCTCTGTGAACCCGAGCGTGAAACTTTAAAACTCTGTGTATACTTGCCTCACAGACATAGTGAAATTTCTACTTCTAAATTAACCGTTTGAAATAGAAAACAAATATTCTCAGACTATGTAATGTGTGTTAAACATGCATACAAGCAAATCCTCTAATGCGGAGATGACGAGTCAGTGTCGCCGACTTCATCTCTTAAGCAGAAAACAAAGAAACTATTAGGTTATCAATAAATTATTTAAACATTAATGCAGCCTCCTTACTGTTTTTCCCTGACACATTCATAAATAGTATATCTGCTGATGAGCCGTGGCAAGCTTTTTTGTGCGCTTCAACGCTTATTAGGCTATATAGGCAAATTAAAGGCTCATTATTATGATTTATATGGTTTATTAATAAATGTACGACTAATAGTCAACTCATGCTTAACCCTCTGATGCATGAATCATTAAATCACAAAGTAGTATTTTTTTCTACATGTTCAGTTTACTTTTAAACAAGTGAAAAATCATGCCAAAAACTTTTTTTTTTTTCAATATATATTTTTTTGAAGGAGATACATATCTGTCTACTGTAGTGGACGCCATGCATTAGCAGTATACATAGTGAGTCAATGAAAGTCATTGACTGGTCTAAAAACACATGTTTTTAAATAATTTACTAACAGTAAATGGTATAAATACACATAATAACAACATGCTATGTCATGATGGCACAGTAAACAAAGTGTAACAAACAAATGGCAAGACTGTGTGTGTAGGGGGCAGAGGTTTGTGGGGGGCTGTTGGGGTGTGTGGGGTGGGGGCAGGGGTGGTGGTCTACTCATACACATGTGAGCACAAATACAAACACACACAAGCACATACACATTCCCACCACACACTCGAACACAATTATGCACACATATATCTGCACTCACAGCATACATGTATACGTACTTACACTTTTATATGACCTAATTAGTAAATATAGACTGTAAGAATTGAAATAAATAATCAAATCTGAAGATTTAACATTTCTGTTCAATAAAACCATTCAAGTGTAAATTATATCAACATTTTAATAAAATATACAAAATAAGAAATAAATCTATATATAGGCCCATAGGTAGAATTATACTCTTTGGTGCATAACGTCAACTGTTGTGGACAGATATGTTCTCTGTCACAGAAAAAAAAAAAAAAAGTACATATATTTTAAAATCTGACATCCTACTTAGCTGAAAAATATTTGTTGTAACTGTGTGGTTTTCTGAGAAGAAAACACTTATTCCTGAGGCACATGGTGCATCACCTTTTCTTGCTGCCATTTTGAATATATTGTGTATTATCTCAAAAAAAAAAAAAAAAAAAAAAGAAAGATACAATGGCAACAATTAAATGGAATCATAGACAAGACTTTGGGGGTTCACCAGTTGGTGGTTGGGACATGATGCTACATCTTAAATGGTTCAAAATGGCTTCCAAGTAGCTGTCCACTGTAGTGACCATGATGCATCAGAGGGCTAAAATGAGCAAATACTAGTTGACCAGAAAAATGCTTAGTTGAAACAAGCTGTAATTTTTTAATAGTTAATAGAGTTAAGTTAATAAGGATGGGGCTGTCAAGCTCTAAAATGACAAAAAGCAGCATAAAAGCAGCATAAAAAAAAATTAAAACATAAAAACATACAATTTGTGTCTACTGTCTTCTGAAGCCACATGATAGCTTTGTGTCCGTAAATAATATCATTGCATTAGGCAGAATGATAAAGCCATATGATATTAAGAAAATACAAATATTCTTATATATTATTCTATAACTTTACCGTTACTGGAAAATTAAATTTTTCCACCCTGTTCCTAATCGAAAATCATGTAAATATAAAACCCTTTTTACTTTCATGGACCACAAAAGGTTAGTTTTTGAAGAGTATCCTGAATACTTTTTTTTCCTGTATAATAAAAGTTAATGAGGATGGGGCTGTCAAGCTCTAAAATGACAAAAAGCACCATAAAAGCAGCATAAAAAGAAGTCCATATGATTTGTGTAGTATATTCCAAAGCCTTCTGAAGCCATACGATAGCTTTGTGTGCGGAAATAATTTAGTTTCACTTTTTTCCTCCCACAATGTACTTCCCATCCAACATCATAGTCTGGTGTGATTTATACTTGAAAAACATGTGAATGTTCTTCCTCAGACTGAACTTTTATGAACTTTTTGAAGGTATGCTAGCTCTGACATTCATAAACCTTTTTCTATGCAAATTTGGAGCAGGTAGGCAAACACATTGTGCAGGATCACAGTAATTGTTCCTCTTCAGTCTTTGCACAGTGAGGCAGCTATAAATCTTGTGCTTGATGTACAGTTAACGTCGCCTTTATCTCTGAAATTGTGGATTAATCATCGAGCGGCAATTAGGAATTGTTTGCACAGTAGGAAATCTACCTCTCTGACTGAGTGCCATAGAATATTCATTATGTATTAAGAACGGCTCCAGTTCTCTGCTTCTTTCTCTCAGTGCCCTTCTATCATTATATTATACATTTCCAGTGCAAGTATTTTCCTACAGTAAATATGATAAGGTGTGCATAAGATATCCATATATTTTCTGTATATATTTAATGTCTATAGACTTTTTTTTAGGGTAAATAGCCCCAATGAACCATTTCTAACACATATAATCAAAAAGACAATATAAAGTCAGCACAATAAATGGTTGGGTAAAAGCACTGATTAAGAAATATTCAGCTTTGATTGACAAAATAAAATGTAAATGAATAAATGAATAGTCAAAGAATAAATAGAAAAAAAAACAACTTTTTAGGTCTGAAAATTTTACCATGCAACATAAAAGAATCATTAGCAATTCTCTAATTTACAGAGTCAAAGCAAAATAAATGTCGATCACAAATGATCCATGATTGGGTTTAAATTTTCAATTATCACAGTTTTAATGAAGAAGATGCTTTTTTGTTCTCATATTCATTTCTTAGTTGAAGTCAGCCAGCAGAGCTACATATCAGTGGGTCTATTAAGAGTACACTGGAGTGACTCAACTTCTTGCCCATATTCACCTTAGTCAAGGTTTCCTTTTCCCGTGCATATGTCATACAGCAGCACTCTATAAACAAAATTATTATCGGTTGCAAATCTGATTGGCTGCTGACCTCTTGCAGAGTAAAAAGTGATAACTTCTCCTTCTCTCTCACTCTTTCCCTTATGCAGTGTTATTACCAGTTTCATGTCAGCTCAGTTTCCATAGCAACCCGTCTCGGCACAGAGCTAATGGTGGAAAACTTCAGTGCCTAAGTGTTTCGTCCAAGTGACAGTGAGTCAACTAAAGTTCAGTCACCCAAACCAGATGGATGTCTTTCCAGCGCACCATGACCTCCCCTGCATACGACCATCAAATCACAAATTCGCAGTCAAAACATTATCAAACCCCCATGAAGAAGTGGCCGAGATTGCCTTTTTCTATTGGGGTGCAAGTGAGAAAGACCAGTTAGATACGAGCTCCAGACTAACATGCAGAGTGAAAATGATGGGAAATTGGACAACATTACTTATGCTGTTTTATATATTTAGGGTTTTTTGGCTGTCCTTAAGCTGCCCTATTTTGGCCACAATAAAAGGTATCTAATGAAATAAATATAGCATAAGTTGAATATAACAACATTTATAGTATAGGCTATTAAATTAAGATTTGTGTGTGCTGTGTTAATCTTAGTCAAATGAATTAAATTAAATTGTCGTTGGAGCTCTACTACAGCCAAATACGCGATTCAGCTGACATCATACGGTTTTGTATATTAAATATACTGACATGCAGAAATCCTGTAACGTAGTTCAGTCATATTTCTTATGTAAATAAGGTCAGGGAGACACCAGAACTCCTGATGTTCTTTTCTGATGCAGTTTTTTTTTTTTTTTTTTAATGACTGAATGTTCTATCGTCCTTCACATGGATCAAACATAAACGGATTATTCAGGATATCCCAGATTTCTCTCCTAAAGTACAACTCCAAACAGGTTATTTCAAGTATAACACATGTATCTATTTTATTTATTTTGTGTCAAACTTTTATTTAAGAACTGTTTGACAGACAGAATAAGAGCTCTTAGTAGGGGGTTGAAGAACTAAATTTTACACTAGTAGACAGGATGTACTTTTTTTATTTTCATAATGTGAAGTAATAAGAGGGCACAAATGTTCATTTCGGCAAAGACAGCACAATAAAAGTCATGTATGTAACGTGTATTAACTCCTGCTCTAATGATATAAGATAATTGATCTTAGTATCTATGTATCTAAATTGATACAATTTATATATATATATATATATATATATATATATATATTAACTACGAAAGCGAACCCAGTTCTGCATACAGCAAAATAAAAGCTAAAAATGGAATATTTGTGCTATTTTGTGTCACTGCGCTAAAAGTGCTTCTCTATCGATGCACGTCCTGCTCTTCACAGCACAAATCGTGAAAGCAGACTGCAGTTCTTGCCATTAATTATAAAAAAAAGTGTAGAGACGATGCAAATAATAGATTCAGTATGCAGTGCAGAGAGCTTTATTCATTAAAATGCAAGTTTGTGAGATCACGATAAACTAAGCCTTTTTAATAATTACAAAGTTTGCAAATGTGAAATTGAATTTAAAACAACAGTTTTATAAATTTTTGATTTTATACAAAAGTTAATATTAAGTGACTTACATTTTAGGAACACTGTTGTCTGATTGCGCTCTGTATCATCAACTAAAATAGCTCCAAACAAAGCCACAGCTGATTGAATGAAACAGCGCTTTTGAACGAATTGATTTAATGAATTATTCAGTAAAAAAAACTTTGACTTACTGCCACCTACAGGCGGTTTAATTTTTTATTTCAATTTCAATTATTACAATTTCTACATTCAAAACTTTATATTTAAAACAATACATAACATTGTTAGTATGAAATGCTTTAATTCCACCTCTGAGTCATATCAAAAATTCTGTAAATATTCCATAATGTCACATTTGAGCTCTTCTGTGCCATGAAAATATGAATTGTTGATACTGATTTCATTTAATTGGTAACTTATTCAGCCTGGTTGTATCTTATTATTTTAAAAGAAATGTAAGTGTAGAGTCCTTAAGAATGTAATGTTACCTTTTAAAAACAAGCTGCAAACGTTTTTGCAAAGTGTAAACTAATAAATATAATCTACAAATCATGCAATACTGTAGCAGTAAATGAGAAGTGTTTTGAGGGCTTAGCTAAACAGGCCAATTAGAGACATTTTTAGAGATTTTTTTTTTTATTAAACACAGGGGGTCAGTAATGATGCTCACATGCAAATTCACACACAACTTCTCTTTAATTTGGCCAGAATTGCAGGTGCCTGTCTTAATATACAAGAAGGTTAAAAAAACAACAAAAAAAAAAAAACTGAAATAAGTTATTATTGTTATTAAATCTAATTATTATTTTAACAGTTAACTTTAAGTGAGTGTTGAGTGACTACGGAGCCCCTAAGAAAACATACGGGGGGGAAAACTGAGATGGAAGGAAAACAAAATCAATAACTTTTATTTAAGAACTGTTTGACAGACAGAATAAGAGCTCTTAGTAGGGGTTCGAAGAACTAAATTATACACTAGTAGACAGGATGTAGACAATATTTTTATATTTTCATAATGTGAAGTAATAAGAGGGCACAAATGTTCATTTTGGCAAAGACAGCACAATACAAGTCATATACGTAACTCATATTAACTCCTCCTCTAATGATATATGATATTAATAATAGATCTTAATATCTATCTATTGATCAATTGATATACGTGTATATATATATATATATATTAGTGCTGTCAAACAATTAATCGTGATTAATCGCATCCAAAATAAAAGTTTATGTTTACATACTGTATATTTGTGTACTGTGTATATATATTATGTATATATAAATACACACACATGCATGTATATATTAAGGAAAACTACTTTAGATTTCTATCTAAAATATTAATATTTATTTATAATCTAAATTGTATACAGGTATATATATATATATATATACGTATAAATATTTAGCTTTAATATATACATGTATGTGTATGGATTTATATGTACATAATAAATACACAAAGTAAACACACATATAGTATGTAAACATAAACTTTTATTTTGGATGCGATTAATCGCGATCAATCGTTTGACAGGCCTAATATATATATATATATTAGGGGTGTAACGATACACGTATTCGTATTGAACCGTTCGGTACGAGGCTTTCGGTTCGGTATGCATTACAGACCGAACGATTCGATTCGTTGTACCAATCCTATTACATTTGGAAAATAAAAGAACTTACAGTGTGTGAAATATAATGTTCTCAGTGCCACTGTACTCTACAATGTAGAGATGAACAATGCGATAATGAAAGCGATATTTGCATAGCTTATCAGTGAACTATGGCTCTGTGTAGTAAACGCGGCTGTATGAATTAACACGTGAATGAGATTTACGACTAATCACAGAACCGGCATTACTGACGAGATACGCATGATATCGCGTCCGAATATCTGCACAGCCCTACTCCAGTAGGGTTGTGATGGTGAGGTAGTTCGTTAGAATTTTCCTTCTTTTCCTCGCTTTTAAACAGCTTGTAAATGCCTGTTTTAGTTTCACTTTTGAATTAGCGCCAATTCCACGTCAGTTGATTGAATTGACAACAACAAAGCAGTACGGCAAACTCACTTATATTAAACATAGAATGATTAATGTATTAACAAACCAATGCTTATTTGCTTAGCTTTTAGGCTATAGGCCTAATATAAAATAACAAATTACTTACACAAAGTTTAAATATAAAACACTGGAGATCAGCAAACGGTGGAAGCTTCCAAAATCATCTAAGATAAACAGAAACTAAATATTTAGTTAACTTCTTGTTTTTCTCACCTCACTGGTCAGCTGACTCACTCTCTTCATGTGATAAATGAAATCTGACTCCTGCCACTGATCTGAGATGCATACTTCATGATGTTAGTTTTAATAAATAAAAAATGTGTACAAATTTCTTTCTTTTTGCTGTATCGAAAATGTACCGAACCGTGACACCACTGTGTCCTATCGAACTGAACCGTGAATTTTGTGAACCGTTACACCCCTAATATATATATATATATATATATATATATATATATATATATATATATATTAATCATAGATCAGAGAAATTTAATTTATTCACTCTCATGCCATGCAAACCTCCGTCCAGATCAATCAAGTTGGATTTGCAAACAAACCATAGAATAGTACCATAGAATAGTTTTGTGAACTGGATCAGTACTCATGATTTATTGTATAAATCTGACTAAAAGTTAAATTGCATTCCCTCATGAAAGAATTGTGTTCCTCGAGAAACTTTATGTTCGCTTGCGAATGCAGAGTTTCTCAAGGGAAGGCAATAGCCTACTGCAAACATTTTTGAATAAATTCAAAGCTCCTTGGGAAACACAAAAGTATGTGAACACATATATATATTTTTTTTTTCCATCACCATGTCTCTTCAGTAGCACCAATGATGACAGCAAATGTAAAAGTAAAAAAATAAAATAAATAAAATTCATATTGAGAAAAACAAAAACAAAACTCAATATAACAATATTCATTGCAAGACTTCAGAATTTCTCTTTTTGTGTTCCACAAAATTTATACAGGTTTGGAATGACAAGTAAAAAGTGACACAATTCTCAATTCTTTAAGATTTGATTCCACTTCACCTGGTTCCTAAAAGCAGGTTTCTCTCTGCTGCCATTTAAAATCACTTTCTCAGAGTGTAGAATTGCTTTCCTCTATCATAGAGGCACAAATTTCTATTTAAAAGCACATCACCCTGGAACTCATAACACTAGTAAAAGCAGATGTTAATGAGCGTTGTGAGAAAATTGAGGTCGAGAGGAAACTGATTCACACTCCTTGCTTTAAATCTCATTGATAATGAAGAGCCAATAAAGCGGTGGCCTTTGCTTTAAGAGACTCATAATTGAATGCAAACATTTTCTATAGGCCTTAATCTACCATAGCATAGCAGTGAAAAGACAATCTGAGGAGTAAGAGTTTTCATTTCAGTGTGCAATTACACCGGTGTTTCTTTAACAGGATAGAGCAATTTGGTATAAAGCCCAAGCATCAATATCATGGTAAATGATACCTAACATTGAGGCCTTAAAATGGAAAATTACTAAAGAGAATGGAAATCACCTTCCCCGGAAGACGAATGCATAGCGATCGGGCCATCATTTGTAATTTGAAACCCCCTTTTCATAGATTATAGCTCCTGGACATTATGGAAACGAGTAGAAGAGCACTTTGCGCGCTGCGAATTTACACGTGCCGCTTGTAAACCACGTCAGTGTGACACAATGTAATAAAGCGCTTTAATATGACAGGCACAGAATAATGAACAAATCATCTAGTTCAGAAGATAACAGAGCTGAACTGACATCTCGTTAATGTTTGTGTTAATGAACATGGATGATACATAAAGAACTTGTCCTTGGTTAGAAGAACGGCGATAAGGACGGACGATCTTCACTTACTTTTACGAAGTGCCAAAAAACTGGGTCAACTCCTCCAGCGTTCAGAAAGAAAACCTTGTTGCTAAATTATGTATTGCACACACGTACACCAGGTTATTAGTCCACTTCCTCATGGAAACTCTTCAGCTATAAAGGGGCATTTGCTCTGAGCACCCCTCAAACTGAATGCGTAACGTCCTACTGGTGCAAGAAAACGTTCTTGTGGGTTTCTAGACAAAAAAAAGAAAAGTCCCCGGGCACCTTCGTACGGGAGAACTTCAGGCTGCGGCGTGAGTCTATTTAAATCGCAGAAATTGATTGAAGGGGCACCTCACTCTATGGATTGGGTTTCTTATTTCAACGTTTGTCCTTGGAGCAATGTGACGACTTTTAAAGCATTTAAGGGTAACAACCGGCTCAGTGGGAACGTGCGAACGTGAAAGCCTGAAACGCTAACTCGGTTATCTTCAGAAAGGACATACTGTACAGGACAAAGCGATTCGAGGCTTAGTGTTTGCAAACCGGTGAAACAATCGATAACAATGAGCACTCAAATCACATAAGCAATACTATCTCCTGCGAGGTTATCGGATTTGCAGAGTTTAGGTTTCACTGAAGACTTTCTAAGTGTGTATCTTTATTTCCAGCAGCCTACTAGCAGCAGTGGTGAATAGAACATTTATGAAATTCAAGGTCAGCAATGAATTGCGTACTATAAGTAGGAATACATCACATCTCCAGGCTAATAACTGCACCGAAATGTTCTTTCTGTTGTGCACTGGAAAAGATCTCGTACAAATTGTTTGCTGGATGCACTACAGGTACATAAACTTGTTTTTCATTCTTATGCTGATACAAATGGATTATTATAAATGAGCGGAGACATTCTTACAGTAAGTAATTAGCATAATACACGCCCAGAGCTTGTCCATATAAGGGCTTTCCCCACAACCCCGCTGTACAGCCATTTATCACTCTCTGCAAACATATCCTCATATTCTCTAAAGATGCGCTCTTGCCAAAGAGCATGCGAGTAAAGCAGAGAGTGCAATTCTCAAAACCAGCTGAAACACAAACACCTTTTTCAGGCCTAAACGACATGACTGACTGCATGCAGAACCCAGACTAAGCTATAAAACTCAATTATAGTTACTATGACAATAATAACCTGGATGTTTTTTTTTTCTTTTTGCCAAGAAAACTGATTTTTATCACTCCATGTTGCACATGTACTTTATTTCCTTTTTTTTTTTTGTTCTAATGTTTGTCGATTTTTATTTTCATTGTTGTTTTAACATCTGACCAAAGGACCAGTCAGAAATTAGCCAGCTAAATTATTATTACAGTTGAGGTCAAAAGTTTACACCCCCTTCAGAATCTGCAAAACGTTAATTATTTTACCAAAATAAGACGACATCAAACAAAATGCATGTTAGCGTTTATTTAGTACTGACCTGAATAAGATTTAGTTCAAAAGTTCACATTCCCTTGATTCATAATACTGTGTTCTAACCTGAATGATCCACAGCTGTGTTTTTGTTTAGTGATAGTTGTCCATGAGTCCCTTGTTTGTCCTGAACAGTTAAACTGCCCGCTGTTCTTCAGAAAAAACTCTTCAGGTCCTTGGGTTCCCAGCATTTTTGTGTATTTATATATAATTAATTATTTATTTATTTATTTATTTAGTACTGCTCTTCGGAGGCTACAAAAGATACTTACATATTTCCCAGAAGACAAAATAAGTTAAATTTACCCTGATCTTTAAATTCAAAAGGTTTTCACCGCCTGGCTCTTAATGCATGTTTTTTTTTTTTCCTTCTGGAGCATCATTTGGACCTTCTGTTATAGTTATATATGGGTCCTTCAGTTGTCCTCAATGTGAAAAGATGGATCTCAAAATCATACAGTCATTGTTGGAAAGGGTTCAAATACACAAAAATGCTGGAAAACCAAATAATTTGTGGGACCTGAAGATTTTTTCTGAAGAACAGCAGACAGGTTAACTGTTCAGGACAAACAAGGGACTCATGAACAAATATCACTACACAAAAAAAAACACAGCTGTGGATCATTCAGGTAAGAACGCAATATTAAGAATCAAGGGGATGTAAACTTTTGAATTTGGTCATTTTATAAATTCAACTATTATTTTCTCTTGTGGAGTATATGTAAACATAGTAAGGACATAAACGTGTACATGTTAAAATAGTCAGATAGAGACTGTTATTTGTGTTTTCTTTGCACACAAAAAAAAGTATTCATGTAGATTTATAAAATTAAAGTTGAACCACTGATGTCACATACATTATTATTTTGATGTCCTTACTACCTTTCCAGGTTGTACATGTATCACTTGCATTGCTGTCTATGCAGGGTTATAAATTATGGGTTTGGATCAACATGAGGGTGAGTAGTTAATGACAAAATTTTCATTTTTGGGTAAGATTAGTACCAGGCAGAGCATTCAAGCCTACATTACTTTCTATACATGCTGATGCAAAGGACAATAGATTTACTCTAAAACAAATTTAACCGAAGGATGTCAAGAAGAACCTGCTTGGGAGATTCAAACTGTTTTATTTCCCTCTCAAAGACCTTCCAATGATTTGCTGGAGCACTTTCAGGGCCAACATTTAAACGCTGTAAATCCTTACACCTTTATCGCCTCATTTCCAATTCACTCTTCTTTTCAAATGCCATAATAAGCTGCTCTTATTGCCCCCCACCCCCCATTTGCGATAAATCAATGAGCCTCACGACTTTCGCTAATGTCTCTCACTAACAAGTGTGGAGGAAACGCTCCAAAGCCCTTTGCAGCATCCAGAAACCATCATTGTTTTTTTTAAAGATGACTGCTGCTTGCTTGCAACAACAGATGAACAATGAACAAAAGACAACAACATACATGTTTGACATACCAAAAGCTAAAGAAAAACTAGGGATGACACTCCATAGGTATTGCCGGTGCATTACAAAATGGATCTGGGTACAAAAAAGTAGTATATGACTGGCGCTTGGCCAGATAATAACATAAAAGAGCTCTTTTTAAAGATTAATAGAAACATTATGCATGGCAAGAATGAGAGCTTTCCATATTTCGCTTGCTCATAGAATTGTGTAATCTAGCTTCATTGTCTGGCTGCAAGTTGACGTGATCGTGATAAAGCTTAGTGGGAGTTTTTCCTTTTTTCCCCCTCTTACTTACTCCTTTCTCTTACTCTAAAGTTATATTAAGTGCTATGAAAACCTGGTAGGACTTTACGATAACAAACTCCTGACTGTACTTTAATAGCTTTATACAACAGGGGATTTCAGTTGGTTATAAACACCCCGCTGGGAAAACACTGACGGAAACTCAACGGAAATTAGAGTTTTAAGCAAAAAGGGAAAAAAATGATTTTCTTTCTTTTTTAAACAAAGATAATTCATAAGACACTCTCATGGGTATTAGGGGTTTTAATTTTGAGGGTAATATCCGGAAGGTAGGACACCTTGTCTTAAATTTGTGTGAAGGTAAGTAGGCTAACATTAATTACACCTGTGTACCTTGAAATGCATGTATACTAGAAGACGTATAGGACAAAAATGACTCTCTTCTCCTTGAAGGAACTGCAAACTATAACAGTTTTGCTTTGTATGTGACACAGTACTCAAAGATAGGCCAGATAACTTTGCTTTTGAGTTGAAATGTTCCAGTCTGACGTCTCAAGAAAGCCTCTACACACAATTAAGCGATTAGTAAAGCTTCCAATTACAATCCAATTACCAATGACAGTGCAAGGGAGAAGACTGAAGAGATTGATCAGTTTCGTTCAGCCCTGGTGAACCACAATTGGCTGACATGAAGAAATACTCACCATAGATAATTTTACCAGTCTCAGACAAAAAACACACTCAATGACCATCCAAGTGATCCAATCAGGCTTACAGAAGTCAGATTAATAAAGGCTGGCCTGCAACAACGAGGAAGAGCTAAGCCAAAAGTAAAATGTAAATTATATTTTTTTCATTTTGTATTTCCTTAAGGTTTTGGTCTTCCCATTGTTGTTCATTCTTGTGAACAAAAAACCAGCAAAAAATAAAATAAAATAAAATAATAATAAAAAGAACTAAACAACCAAATTACTAGAACTTTAAATCTAATAGTCTGTCAAATTATTAACAAAAACCCTAATTGTATATAAATGATACTAGAACAACACTAATCTCAATATATTTTGCTGCATTTTAAGCACAGGTGAAAGCACCTACAGGCCATGTCGCTATAAAGGCACTAAAGGCCTTGATGTCTAAATAGTGACCCACAGGGCCTTTGGCCAAGCAGTATTTGATATCTTTAGAATAAGAACCTCTAACAGGCTTTACCAAAGCGGTCACAGTATTTTACACCACCAAGATTGGATATCAAGCTAGACTCGGCTGTGAAGGTTTTGCTATATATTTTGGATGCACTGTATTGGTCTGCCTGGGTTTAATTTCCACTGTGATCATGTCATCATACCTGATGACTTTGCTGTGTTTTTTTTTCCACACTCTCTTACTAAGGGGAATTATAAACAGTACTGCCATTAAAAAATGTAAAATCACTACAACTATATATGAGATGTAATCTGGGAAAACCAAACACATGGTAAAATTGTACCTTTTTTAGGTACCATATGAAAGCTGGGTTCAAGCCCTTTCCCAAATTGTTATTTTGTCCGTACCTTGAACGTAGCAAAAGTTATGGCTATCTGAAGTTGGCTGATAGCTATGATTTTCAGGAATGGAATTTTGAGGAAAAAAAAAAAAAAAAAAAAAAAATACATGAATAAATAAATAAAAACCTGCAGATTGTGCCTACCTTGAAACCACTAGCCAAACCGCTAACAGGTGCTACAAGGACCCCAGACATCCATCAATTTTGCCTGTGTTCCATCAGGAAACTTCATCACCACATTTGATCAAAGAGTTTTACAGAGTTCATATTGAACTGCTTTGCAAAAATGTCTGATTCGGCCAAGTTAGGATGCAGTTTAATTATTTTAATCACGGTATATCAGATTGTACTGCACTATACTGTTGCACAGGGCATGTTAAAATAATTGAAACAGATCATTTCATCAGTGGCATATTGAACAGGCTGATGCTGAAACATAAGAGCATGTGTTCAGAGTCATTTATTGTCAACAGATACTCAGCATGTCAGCAACACATCTGGCTCAGGTAGCAACAGCTTATCATGCTGTGATGCAAAGGAAGCCATTAAAACTGATATGATTTATCCTTATGACAAGGGGAATAATATTATGCGATTTTAGATGATTAAAGAAATTGTTTACCCAAAATGTAAAAAATAAATAACAATAAATAAATAAATAAATAAATACATTACTCACCCACAGGCCATTTGTTTTTTTGTTTTGTTGTTGTTTTTTTCACTTCACAAGATGTTAACTGATGGACTGGGGTCATGTGTATTACTTGGGCATTATTGTTTTTATCAGCTGTTTCAGCAAGTGATGTAAAGATGTCTATATCATATTTTTTTTTTTTTTTTTTTTTATCATTTAAGCTATTTTGGCATTATGTATATATATATATATATATATATATATATATAATTTTTAATTCTTCCAAAAATAACAATGGGCAAACTGCTTTGACGTAATTATAAAGTCCCATTTATTTATGGTCTTCATGAAAAGCTGAACCATAAACAGACTGCATAAAATCACATGATCTGACACTATAATAATACTCATTAAACGCATCCCTCTAATACGTATAATTAAATCTGAATATAATTAACTTACCAAAACATCTCAGGCAAACGGGAATCTAAAATGTTGAGTAGTTTAACCTCAGCAAGCTTCAAATCTTTAATTCAAGTTAGTGACATTATATAAATAAGTTCTGTGCAAATAACTGTAACACACTGACATTTAAAAGAGAAGTAATTTGAAGTTCTTGTGCATTTTCAGCTTTTGATTACATTTTGATTATGTGCAAAGTCTATTTCTATTCAGCCACATATTACTGGGCTAAGCAGTGTTTAAAAGCATATTCAGCTCATTCCCTGTCAGAGATGAGATTAGAGAATAATCTACAAGAGACACATCAGTGGGTTTCCCACAAAACAGGTCAGACCAACAGCCAACTGCTCCGGACCGATAATGAACCATCTACAGATGTTGTTGTTATTGTTTTTATGGGGAAAAAAAGCTGAACTGAAAACATTTGCATGTATATTTACAGAGATAATGACAGTGTTAACCGGGAAAATGTCAGATGCTCAAGTCAACTCTTGAGACGTCCAATTAGATGGATGATATAGCTGAGGACTACTCAATTATGTGTGTGCACTTCACCCTCCTGAAAATGCATTAAGATATAAATATCTCTGTCATATGGTAATCCAGAAAGACATCAGTGCAGTGCTATGGAGGGCAGCACATTCCTCGGGTTAAACTAGATAAATAGAGAAGAGTTTTTATTTGTGTATATTTCCTCCAAGATACCACTCAAAACTTTGGGGTTGGTAAGTACGATTTTTAAGTATGCCGACCCAGGCTGCATTTATTTAAAATAAAAAATAGTAAATATTGTGAAATATTATGCAATGTTTTTTTTTGATGCAAAAATACATTTTTAGCATCATCACTCCAGTCTTCAGTGTTTTACATCTAATATGGATGAGATTTCGGTTTTGACTTATTTGATACTTTAAAAAGTCATTCAGATTAATTCGCTGACTCATTCTGAGGGTTACTACACAGTTAATTCAGTAGGGGAGAGCCATTTTTACTTGTGATCCTCTAGATAAAGGAAAATGAGGCAGAAGTACAATAAACATATCTACAGTAATTTCAGGATGCTTCCTATCATTTTAAATTATCAGAATGTCTCTGTGACAAAGGGTTCTAAAATGATGGCTTCTTATAAAAAAATGTGTTCCTGTTGCTCAATATGCCCTAGGTTAGGGGTAAGTTGACCGAAGTCAGTGGGTAAGATGACCCATCTGAGTGAAAACTAACCATCTGACCGAATCTGATTCAAACCCATGTGACATTTTTAAAGATAATTTATCTCTTTTAAAAACTAACTTAATAATCAAATTTCATTTTACAAAGTCAGATTTCTTATCTTAAAACTAACTTTAACCCTTTAACTGTCACCGTCCCGTCACCGGGACGCCTACGTTTACTTCCCCATATTTCAAATAAATCCTAACCTAATCATGACAAACTATATATCGTTGGAAAGGTCTAAGACTCCTAAATAGATATTTTACCACTGTTTTGTGTTACAAATTATGTAGAAAAAGTAATAGATTAATTTATGACAAGAGTGCACCTCAAAAAATTTACAAAAAGACTTTCTTCATTGCCTTTTTCCCTATCACACTTTATAAATCATAAGAAATGATATATCACTGGAAGACTTAAAATCTCAAAATTCATCCTTTGAAAGCCATTTTAAAATCAGACATTGCATTATCATGGAAATTGTACATGAAAATCATATTACAAAATATTTTCGTTCACAAATTATACAAATTTTAATTTGGATAGTGCATTTTCACGTCTATGTTCAAAATATGGAGTGACAGTTAAAGGGTTAAGAAAACACTAGCTAGCTTACCAATTCAGGCTTATATTTAGCTAAATTATTTGCATGGTTTTATGTAGCTAAATCACCTATATGCATCATAAATATTTTTAGACCTGGCTGAATTTGCTTTGATGTAACAGCCATTACATCTGTTATGCAAATATTTTACTTTGACATGCCAAAAACAATTTTTAAAGTAAACAGGTGGATTCCACTCCTCCCATGTGCTAACATACAGATACAAGTCACTCTCCCCAACGTGGAAACAAGAAAGTTTATTTTTGTGTGTTCTGTCCTTATAGACTGATTGAATCGGTTACTCTTATTTAGTTGATTTGTTAAAAACTTTTTTTTTTATGCCTTTGTCTTCTTGTTGGGAACAAAGTTGACTCACATGTCAAATTATTTTTGTACAATCGGTCAGCTGATCCTCCGTCACAAACAAGATGTTTTGTCCATTTAGGTACTAATACTATTTTATTCAATTTGCTCTCCATCGAGCTTCGGATCTTGTTCACAGTAAAAAAATAACGATTCGGCAAAGGGGACATATTTGCTGAGTTGGCTCATCCAATGAAATGCTCCTTTACAGCCTGTAGTCAAATGCTATTGGTTCACGCTATGGCTGTATACCCTCATTCACTATTTCCTACATTAGTCCACTCATACAGTTCACTTGAAGGACTGAATTAAAACGAGTGAGTGAATTTGGACACCGGAAGTACTGCCGCTTTTGCATAGTTTGCTTGCTGTTTAATAATCATTTGAAACAGGCAGTTCCAATAGTAAGATTAAAGCATTTATATTGAACTCTGTCTTGGAAATTATGTATAAAACCTAGTTAAACAATTTAATAATCAATTTACAATGAATTTGTACCTGTGTTGTATTACGCCATGGACGGGCATGTTGTAAAATGAAAGGATTGATGATTCAGCTGTGGGCGCCATCTTCTGGCGAGACGCGGGAAGAAGATAAAGGCGCAAAAAAATGAAATAGTTTTTAAAGAATCAGCTGAATCAGAGTGACCGATTCAATGAGTGTATAAGGACAATATACACAAAAAGAAACGTTCTTCTTTCCACGTACTGAATTAACTGTGTAGTAACCCTAAAGTAAAAGGATACAACAGATGCAGCTCTCTCATGCTAAAAATGAATTTTTGCATCACAAATAGCCTTCTAAAAAACAAAAAAAACAAAAAAAAAAAAACACTTATTTTAAATTGCAATAAAATTTCACAATATGTACTGTATTTTATTTTAAATAAACGCAGCCTTGGTCGGCATACTTTAACAAATCGTACTTACCAACCCCAATGTTTTGAGTGCTATCTTGGCGAAAATATACACAAATAAAAACTCATCTCTATTTATCTAGTTTAACCCAAGGAATGTGCTGCCCTCCACAGCACTGAACTGATGTCTTTCTAGATTTATTCGGCACGCGACTCTCACAGTGCATTATGGGTGAGATTATTATCTCTAGTCGTTGAGTGTACATCGGTTGTACACTCGTTTTTGCAGTGCATTGTGGGTGGTTTCGAACACCACCAAAAATGGCTGTCCCCACAAATAGTGCCCTATTTGAGGGTATAGGAAGCGATTTCGGATGCAGCCTATGTTTTTGTATGTCGCCAGTGTTGCCAAGTCCTGCGGAACTGGGCTACTTTAACACTGATATTTAGCCCCTGGAATGCAAATTTTACCAGGAGAACCCCTCCGAAATGCAACTGGGTTAGTTTTGAGTGGCAATTGGGCAGATTTTGTTGTGAAAACCTGGCAACCCTGAATATCGCATTCATGAGCTCAAATGGTAGAATTCCGAAGAAAACCCTTCTAAACCCTTTTAAAACCCTTCACAAACCAAACATGAACTCGATCTCTTTCATATATCCTAAATAAATATACAACCAATAAATAAAGTAGGGGTCACAATGTCTACAGGAACGTCATGATTATGTATTTGTTCTGCATAAGAATTTTTGAGAGAATGTGCATCAGTAAACACTGTCATTGTATAACCATTGTTATTGAGGATCGTCATCCCTAACTGCCTTCTCAGTGCTCAAACATGTAGAATAATGCTTCAGAAAGTAGAGTCCAAACTTCAAGCGCCTGTTGTTCTATTATTATCATTTTTTTGTGTGTGAAAAATCCTGTCAGCAATGATAAAACATTATCCATTCATCAGCATTTCATACTTTCTGTCAGTCCAAAGAAAAAAACAAAAAAAAAACATCACAAATGTTATGCTGCATTGGCAACATAAAGTATATTGCTCAGCATTTATGCAAAGAGACACATCCGTGGAAAAATGAGGTTTTGAGGCAGGATATTTTTCTTACACAGATGTAGAACTGCCCTTATGGTGTGCATCGCACGGTTAATATTTAAATTTGAATAACAGCATATTGTACAAAATCAGCATAAAACGGCAATTCACTAAACAAATCCTAAGTCTTGCTCAGCCTTAAGTCACGCCAAAAAAAAAACCCATTTGCTAAAATTCAAGAGAGAAGCGCTAAGAGGTTCCCCAGGCATGAAACTAAATATTTATAAATATTTTACTCTATTATACTGTACATAGAGAATAATAATTCTGTAACATTTCCAATATTTGAATACATGCAGTCTTAAGAATTCCTAAATTAGACATTATCGTCTTGACACAGGCATGAGGTTTCATCTGTTTATTTTAATTCTTTCTTTTTATGAGGAACAGTAATCACATGGCAAGTGGCTGGTTTCCAAACATGGGTGGATCAGTCCATGGGACAGCTGAGATTTATTGGGGTCTTTTTGTCTCTCAAAAGCTTTTCCACTGTGTCCTCTAAAGTGTCACAATGCTTGCTGTAAGTGGAAACCCCCGGTGGAGGAAAAGCATTTGCCAAACTGGGTCTTTGAGAGTAATCGTGAATCCCGTACCTCGGCTGTGGTGAACTAGAAGAGCTCTCGCAGCTGACAAACGATGCAGCCAGCATGACCTGGCAGAGTGAATAGCGACAAGCATCCAGATGCGACTGTGGCAACAGGCTGACACGCGTATCTTTTGATGCAGGATAGAGAGGGATAGAAGAGTGTGGCGCCACAGTTTGCCGCTGACAGCACAGACATATGTTTGCAAAAAAATAATAAAGTGACGCCAAGCTATGGTGACATTTATATGTGCAACACAAAACATTTCTAATTCTGTCAAAGCTGCTGGACAATATCATGTGTCTGAATGACGTACACAGACATAGTATAGTTATATAAATTTATTTTTCAGACTCTCCTCACACAAATCTATTGTGTATGGTTTCAGACAGAGTGGATTACTTTCACAATGCTAATCTTAGGTTAATTTTCATTATCTGTATATTAAAAATAGCAGCTCAGACAATAAAAGCTCAGACAAAGAAAGGTAGAGAACGCTCTCAGAAGTAATCTGGTATTTAATAATGTTCTCAAAACATTACCTTCAAAAATATCTACACAAAGTTTATGGGGAAAAAAAAAAAAATCAGAGACATTTATGTTGGATGTTGATTTTAAAATGTTCAAATAACATTTAAAAGTAACATTTCTATTGCAAAATTCTAAAATGCAATGTTAACGTTTACAAAACCATGAAAAACATTTTTAAAACATAAAAAATTGGACAGTTTGAGCATTTGGCGAACACTCTTAAATAATGCTTTTATAACTTAATGGGAACATGAGAAAAAAAATGTTTTCAGAGCATATTTTTATAGAAACCTTATTTCAACCTTGAAAGTTTAGCCTCATGGGTAAACTAATAAAATCAGCAGACAGGAGTCGAATATGGCAACAGAGTGACATTTGGTGGTACAGGATAAAAGCAGCTCAAGTAATGTTTTTCACTATTGGAGGCTAGTTGAAAAAATACATAAAAGAGCTTATTTATTAGCTGATGCTTCCCTCAAATATATATTTTAGGGCCTGTGAGCTGTTCAACATGACATTTGATCAGAAAACACCCCAGTTTTCATTTTCATGCATATCTTAAAGCGTGCAAAGGAAGTCAACAATCCGAAAACCAGTTTTGATATTATAATGGAAAAACCAGCGGGGGTTCCTGACTGAGTTCCAGTGTACATGAAGCAAAATGTGTGAAACTAACTGGCTAATTTGTCTTTGCTGCACCCAAACATCTTTTGTCTAAGCTGTCTTTTGTAAATGTCTCTGTTTTTCTCAGGACTTCAAAGGTAAATGGGGTACAACTCGACAACGGCTTTGTTGGTAAGATCTATGCAACGCATCCGTAACGCAAATTATTTTGCCATTGTGTCGCGTAACAGTTTGCGATGTGTGCAAATTGGCTTAGCGTAATGTGTGATGAGGCAAATGCAGTTTCCATGATATCACGGCCTGACTGTGCTCGCTGCTGGAGAGGATTGACATCTTTTCCCAGTAAACAAAGTTTCTTTTCGAGCTCAAGCTGATATTGATGTAGCTCCTACTGATGGTTTCTGAAAGCAGACGTTGAAATGATCAAGACTCATTTGTAAGTCACTGAACGCGTTGCTGATTCAAAAAACTAATCTGTGCAATGTATATATACAGCATCTCACAAAAGTGAGTACACCCCTCACATTTTAGTATGTTTTAGGGACTCAAGGGACAATACTAATACAATACTAAACTTAGATATATTTTAGAGAAGTCATTGTGCAGCTTGTATAGAAGTATGGATTTACTGTCCTCTGAAATAACACAACATACAGCCATTATTGTCAAAATAGCTGGCAACAAAAGTGAGTACGCTCTAAGTGATAACATCAGTATGGCATTTAGCCATGCAAAGCCGCATGTCCTTTTCATCATGTTCATGTTTTTGTCTGCTTGACAGGACAATACAAAGTTGTGTATCTTGTATTAGAGCTGTTAAAATTTGGTGCTTTGAGTACAATTCTCTCATACTGTTGCTCTCCACAAAGATGGCCTAGGCTATAAGAGGTTCAATAACACCCCCAAACAGAGTTACACTACAGTGCTCAGGGTCATACAGAGGTTTTCCAAGATGGGTTCCATTCAGAATAGGCCTCGCAAGGGTCGATCAACAAAGTTGAGTACTCATTCTGTGTGTCAGGTGCAGAACCTGGCTTCAAAAACAGATGCATGAGAGCTGCCAGCATTGCTTTAGAGGTTGCAGAAGTAGAAAGGTCAGCTTATCAGTGCTCAGACCATACGTCGCACACTGCAACATGTCGGATCCCAGAAGGAAGCCTCTTCTGAAGCTGGCTCACAAGAAAGCCCAAAAACAGTTTGCTGAAGACAACCTGTCTAAGAGCATGAATTACTAGAACCATGTCCTATGGTCTAATGAGACTAAGATAATCTTGTTTGGCTCAAACAGTGTCCAGCATGTGTGGTGATGCTCTGGTGTGAAGAACCAAGAACATTGTGTCTTGCCTACTGTCAAGCATGGTGTTGGTAGCATCATGGTCTGGGGCTGCATGATTGCTGCTGGTACTGTGGAGCTGCCGTTCATTGAGGAAAACATGGATTCCATTATGGACTGTACATCCTGAATCAAAACATGATGCCTTCCCTTCAGAAACTGGTCCAAACAGCAGTTTTCCAACATGATAAGGACCCCAAACACATCGACAAGATGACAACTACCTTTCTGGGGAAGCTGAAGGTGAAGGTAATGGAGTGGCCAAGTATGTCTCCAGACCAGAACCCTCTTGAACACCTGTTGGCCATCCTCAAGTGGAATGTGGAGAAGCACCATGCTCAGCTCTGTGATGTCATTCTAGAGGAGTGGAAGAGGATCCCAGCAACAGCCTGTGCAGCTCTGGTGAATTCCATGCCCAGGACGATTAAGGCAGTGCTAGATAACAATGGTGCTAGCACAAAATACTGACATTGTGGACACAGTTTTGATAAGTCCACTTAGGGTGTACTCACAAGTACTTTTGTAGCCAGCTATTCTGACAATAATGGCATATGTTGACTTATTATATACTGCTATACAAGCTGCACATTGACTAATCTAAAATACATCCAAGGTTTATGTCTATAGTATTGTCCCTTGAGAAGATATACTAAAATGGTTGCTGAAATGTGAGGGGTATTCTTTACAAGAAAATTCTATTTCAGACTTTAAAATGTTACTTTCTGTTACTTTGTAATTAATTGTGAAATGTACTAAATAGTTTCTGCATTTAAAGTTTCTGCTTAAAATTAGAGGCACTGATTATGTGAAATCCTTTGAGGTCAAAAGGTCAAATGTTCTTTTTCCGTTGAAGCTTTTTCTATTTTTCCAGATGCTCTGAACATCTCAAATCATCTGGGAGAACATGACCATCAGATTTTGTTCATGGAGCTGGTGTCAATACATCAAGAGCAGGACATATATCAATACAAGAAATTATGCAATTCGTCTTAATTTTTTAATTAATCTACACATATTGTGTATGGTTTAATTCTATATTTAGCTAACATATATCCCGAAATGGAAACTGATATTGGAGTAGCCCATAGTTGAGCATTGCAATAAAGATCTGGTAGATTAATGGGTTAATTATGTCATTAAATGATAATCTAAAAAGGTCAATATGAATTTGCACTGCATTATATCAGCTGGGGCCTTGATTGCCTGCCTCACTTTATTAAGACCTATTGGGAAGGCCTGTGAAAAGAATAGGTTCAGTATTTAAAGGCAGGGGACATCACTTCTTCTGCTTTAGGGGCTTAAATAAATGAAAAGCCCTCAGGTCAAGCCAACATGGACTCTTCACATGAACTGAAGTAATTTTAGACTTCTGCATAAACACAGAAATTAACTCTGTTCTCAGACAGTGACCCTAATTACCCTTTAGGTTGTCTTTAGTATATAAAAAAACACAACCTTGTAAGTGGTTTTACTTGGTTCACTACTGGTATGATTAACTACCAGCTATTTTTATTCATTTTCCAAATCACTTCAAAATCAATGCTGTGGAATCTACTTTGAAAACGAGCCTATCAATCTAGTTTTGAAAATAAAAATATGTTCTAAAACCATTTTGTTACCATTCCAGTGTTTCTGAACGTTCAAAATGTGCGGTGCATGTAAACATTCTGTTCTATTATTTTGAAAAGTTTATGAGAATGTTACATTTAAATGTTCTCTAAACATTTTAAAGCTATTTGTTCTAAGAACGTTTTCTCTCAAAATTACGAGAACCTGTATCAAATATTAATAATGTTAAAAGAATGCTCCATAAATATTATTTTAAGAATGTTTTGTTCTAACTATTTACATAACATTTAAACCAGATTTCATGGGAACATTCCCTGTTAGTTATGTAGTAATGTTTGGAAAAATGTATCTGACTTCCCAAAGCGTCACTTACTGAGGTTCTCTCATGCTATAGTTAAGTTAGTAGCGTCACTACTTTTAGTTAATCACTCCCCAATGCTCTTGAAGATCCGACATGCCCACAATTGATTTAATAATTCAATTTCTCTCTTTTTTTCCCCTTGTCTTCTTTCTACATTGTCCATGGGGAGGCCCTGCTCATGTAATGCACTTGAATGGACCAGTAATTATAAAACTAGGACATATAGCAATGGGAGATAATTAATATTACCAAGTCCCGGGGAGATTTTTTTTTTCTTTTTTTTTTTTTTTTTTATGAAATTTAGGATTTGACAGAGGCTTTCAATTATGTCAACCCCACTGGGTACTTATATCCAGAATGTATTACGTCTATATTAGGTGCCTGCACATGACAAATGTGTGTTCAGATGGAGTTAGCATCACAAGGGATGTGAACCTATGATGGTTTGTTAGCTTTAATTCATTATACATGCCAACAAATAGCTGATTAAGTGTACAATAAGCCTCCTCACTCACCATATGGATGCAAAGATGTCAGTTTGATGGACAATTTTGTAGAAAAGCAGCAGATACGGAAAACTGCCTTCACACCAAGGCTCCTTTCCTCCGGGTGCAGGACTACAAAAGAGAAGTAAAACGTCATTGAAAATGTGTTGCAGAGTTAAAAAGGAAACCTTGTACCTTTGAAGAATGAAAGTTATATGGCATTTTCTTCTGACCCTTAGATAGGATACCATCTTTTTTATGTTAACTTTTACTAAAGCCAGTTTAGGAACGAGACGAGACCTGAGATCATGGCTATGATCTTTTGAAGGGTGATTGCCTATACAGCTCAGACTGAGATGAAATTGAGTGACTCACCTCTGGAACCTTGAAAATGTTTATGTCTTGAGCTACTGCTGTGAAGACACTAGTTATGCTAATGTAGCTTACTTCACATTATTTTGGTCAAGACAAATATAATGTTGAGGACAAAATTATTAGCCCCTTGTGAAATTTTACATTTTTTTTCCAAGTGATGTTTAACAGAGCAAGAGAATCTTTTCACATTATTTCCTATTATTTTTTTCTTCTAGAGAAAGTATGATTTCTTATAGTTGCTGCAGTGAGATGCATTATCAGGAAGTTTAAAGAGACCAACACAGTGGAGAACAAGACGGGCAGGAAGCGAAAGATTTCAAAAACTTTGTAAAGAAAACTAGTGAGAGAGGTTTCTAAAGACCCAAGAACAACAGTCAAGACACTAGTGAATGACCTAGCCAAGTCTGGAATTGATGTCTCAACGAAGACAGTCACTAGAGCCCTGCACAGGAATGAACTACAAGGTTGCCGACCAAGAAAGACTCCACTTCTGAAGAAGAGACACCTCCAAGCTATGTATGAAGTTTGCTAAGAACAACCTGGGGGAATGTGATGCATACTGGAAACATGTCCTTTGGTCAGATGACACAAAACTAGAGCTTTTTGGCCACAGAGATGTTGCCTAAGTTTGGAGAAAGAAGGGAGAGGCATTCAACCCCAAGAACACCATTCCCACAGTGAAACATGGTGGTGGGAGTATAATGCTGTGGGAATGTTTCAGTGCGTTTGGAACTGGGAATCTCGTCAGGGTTGAAGGAAACACGAAAAAAGGAAGACTATAAGAAGATTTTGAAAGACAACCTCAAGCAGTTTGGAAGATAACTTGGTTTGGGTCAACATTTTGTCTTCCAGCATGATAACGACCCAAAGCACACCTCACTTCTGGTGAAGAAATACCTCCAAAGTGAGTGTACTTGACTGGCCTGCACAAAGCCCAGACTTGAATCCAATAAAATCTGTGGGGCACACTAAAGACCAGAGTTTGTGCCAGAAGACCAACAAATCTGGAGGAGCTTGAGAGATTTGCTAAGGAATAATGGGCTGTCATTCCTCAGAAGACATGCTTGAAACTTGTTGAGAACTACAGCAAACGACTAAAGGCTGTTATTAAGCAAAAGGGATACACTATTGACTATTAACATCAGAGGGCTAATAATTTTGACCAGTAGACTTTTTTTAAAATTCTTGGTTATACATTTATTTCTATTTGTATTACAAACCCTAAAAGCTTCCTGAATAAAGTATTATGTTTAAAAATGCAGTATTGATAAAATTGTCTTTCTGTTAAAAAAACACTTGGGAGTTATTTGAAAAAGAATTAAATATTTTATAATACAAACATTGAAAAGCAATATGACTCCATACTATTCCAAGGTCATACAAGATATTATTTGCTTGTTTGTTTATTTTAGCCTTTTTATGTTTTGCAGCAATATATTACTAGAATTTATATTATTATATTATCCACTCAGATGTTTCAACAAAAATATTTGATTCTCTTGGATTCTGAGCTTTTTTTCTGAGAAACTGAACCTGTAGTCTTTTACATTTATTAATGCATTTCTCTGAAAGTGATTCAGCAGGCATTATGCAAAACCTCTATACGGTACCTTGACCTAGAATGTTCTTTAATACCCATCCATCCACAGAAAACCGCTGCTTTAATTATTTGCTTTTTTTTTCCTTATACAGAATGGTGCACCGGATATCTTCTAAGACATAAAATGTGTTGTTTCACTCAACAGATCGACATCAGCAACCTTAGTTCTTCCAGTTAGCGTGAGAGGACAACTGATTAAGTGGGTCGCTGCAAGAAATGGGAACAGACTCTCTGTCTTCTTGACCCTGGTCCCACACTAACTAACCTTGTTCAGTACCTGCTTTGTTTACCTAGAAATAAATGTATCAAATAAAACTCTTCATAGGAGATGTTTTGCACCAGTGGTATTGAGATTTGTCTTCAGACGACAAACATGTGGGGAGTGATTCAGGGATGAATGTTGATATCATGTGGTTCTGTAATAGATGTGTCTACAGTATTGTGTCACAAGGGTGAAAAGTGGAAAAATAGATCATTAAAGGAATATTCTCAGAAAAAATAACTTTTTGTTTCTCAGAATAAACTAAAGCACATAGGTTTAAGGTCACAGACCTGCAAAAAGTTTTCATTTTCAGATGAATGATTTATTTCAAATCCCTTATATAAAACTTTCTATCTGTTTATTTGCTTTGCTTTAATCACAAAATGATTATGATTTAAGAACCCAGCATGAAACATTTTGTTCTAAATTTAGCCTGCAAAATGTCTAAGTAAAAGCATATTGAACGTTTCTCACAAATGAGCAGTAACTTTCCAGTAAACGAAGATAATTAAAGCACTGTAGGCCCGCACAAAACTCTTTGTTTATGTTGCTATATTTCAGCATATGGCAGTTTTAATTTGTCCATTTATCTTACTACTCTAATTATTATTTATGCTCATTTGAGATAAGGCTAATCTTCTAAAAAGGCGGGATTTATCTTCTTCAGACTTTCCACCACTCCCTGTATGAACACAGGCAACTGTAAATGAATTTATGCATCTGACAAAGAGCATTAAAACTGATTTATAGCTTCAGACGAGTGAACAAGTTACAGAGAAATAGCCATTATCTGTACTAAATTAAGGCACAGTTGCAAAGTATTATACTGGTAATTCAATCTTCATCCTTGCAGGTCTCTGGCAGAAAAGAAACCTACAAGTACACTTTAAAAGTCAGCATGAAATTAAAATTAACACTCTTTACTTAACACATGTCCCTGTGCTTATTGTGCACAAATACTACTGCTCCTACTAAAACAATGCATGCTGATAGGATGTGAAAATTAATGGTGCTATATCTTCCGGTGCAATTCACACAATTATTCCAGTGCAATGTTGTACATATATAATTTTAAAATAGATTTTTTTGTTTTACTAGGGAATTCGGGAGCATTTCACGGATGCCTTTGAGCATACACCGCTAACGTTCCTTCAGAAGTGCAGACAGGTTTTATGATTTTTTAATTTACCCTGAGTGACAAGTTTAAAATGACACATGTAAGCTGTGGGCAGCCCTAGGGGAGGAAAGGGGATTCCATATGTATCGCTGCGCTGTTTTTCACATTGACCTCCTTTCCAAAATTGACGCACTGACGATGAGCACGAACGAGCTTTCACACCCACCTGGACATACGGATCCTCTTCATTTATGAACATGAACAAAACAGTAAAAAAAAAAAAAAAAAAAAAAAAAACAAGGGAAAAGCTACACAGGAGCGTTAAAAACAGAAATAAACTGTCTGAATCAACTATTGTATGAGAAGGAGAGAAAAATAAACGATGCCACTGTACTTCGACTCCACTAGGCTGTTAACTCTTGCAACTGGATCATTGAGTCAGTGAACTAATCTGAAGAATCTTAGAGAATTCATTTAGATCTGATTCAGAAACTGGTTCACTGAGAAGATCAAACCATTCAAAAGATAAAAAAGGAAAGGCACATTTTAATATTTTCATAATAAAAATAATAAATAATAATAATTAATAAAAAAAATAAAAAATAAAAAAATAAAACGGACATAAAAAATGGACATAATAAAAAACACATAGCTTGCATTTAGTAATTTTATATAAAGCATAACTTTATATAAAGGCAATATTACACCAGCAAGTATGAGTTTCAATAACTAACTCAAAAAGTCGGAATCTGTTGAGTGAATGATTCAATGACTCATTCATGAAGAAACCAACGAATGAATCAGAGTTGAAAAAAGAATCGTTTGAGTCAACAAATCACTCAAAAGAGTCTTTTGTCGCTACCTACTGGTGTAACTATGTGCACTAACTGCAGAAACAATCAATTCTTTATATAATATTCAAGAAGTGTTGTTTACTAGTTATATTTAGAAAGGTTATATTTAAATATAAAAATCATACAGGTTTTAGAGTGATATGGTGATGAATAAATAATGACATAATTTTCTCTTTATTTTTGGCTGAACTATTATTCTAGTCAAGGAAGGAGAAACGAGAGATGAAACTAATACTCGTAAATATATTTCAGGATGTCTGCTATCAGCTGAAATAAGACACAACTTGTGTCAAGTGACAGAACTGTAGCATTTCAAGCTGTAAGTTCATTTCTTTGGGGAATGTGTCCTTTATTGGGCTGAACAAACCAAGACATTATTATTCCACATCCCATCCATCAAAGGTGAAGTGACATATGAAACCATTCTCCTTCTTTCCAGTTCCCAAACTTGGTGAGACTGATGTAGCTTCAATAACTTTGTGAATAAAAATGTATATATTTGCAAAAATCCACTTTAGTAACTATCATATATGATTATTTTGCAGTTTCCAGACTATTATATTGTGGTAGGTTATATTGGTGGTACAGAAATGTATAAACGTATTTTTATATTTTCTATATAGTCAGATATATGTATACAGTGATGGGAATTTTTCAGGGGCGCAGAATTAACTACCTAAGAAGTTAATTAGGCTACGTTAGAAAACTGCGCGCATTTAATACATGGGCAAAATGTAGTCATGCACCAGAGGAGAAGCAGCGCCGCGTTTAACTCACAGGTATTTCAACCAATTTAAGACAGCAAAAAAAAAAAACAGTTCACATAAAAGTAGCTTTAATTTGTTAATAACAAGAGCAAACGGAAAGAGAACGCGCAATCTATGGCTATTATTAGCTCCCTATATAAAGCATTTTGACAGAAAATGGTTGAACGGAAAGATACACAATCTTCCAGCATTTGTTAAAGTCATTAACATTAACAACAATGTACAAATCAAGCTGAAATAAGAGCGTGCAGTTTATCTGTAAATCAGATGTGCGTGAAAGCTGTGTTTGTTACTACAGCAACAGCGAGTACTCTTTCAGAATCATCCTGGATCCAAATCCATTACTATTAATATAAAGTTGATTAATATACAACAATACTTAATATATACGTTACTATAATTTATTATAAATTCATTATAATTTAATTGTTCACTTCATCTGGATGGATGCGCAGCGTAACTATTTGACGAACTGCCGGTTTTCCGGTTGTAGGCGAACCAATGCGCATGGTGCAGATTAGTGTACAATATTTTATAATAATAATAATGTATTCTTTTTAGTGTCCATTTCATTAATTTAATATATTTAATATTGGGGACATCCATGTAATTTTACATAATTGAATTTGTATTTATTTATTTTTTTATAACTTTATAACTAATCACTTTTTTTTTTTTTTTTAAGTAACATGCCCAACACTGTAGGTATATAGATATAAACGCCTCAGTCAGCTGTATATGATGTGCTGTTTGTAAAAATATGGTGATGTGACCTCGAGTAATGTTTACATTGCTGAACCACTTATCTTGCTCAATTCTCTCTCTATACTGTATATCCTCTATATAAATTCTGCTTTCATCCCTTGTTTCTGAATCATTCTCAACCCTTAGGGCAGGCAACAAAAGCTGAGACGCTCTGTCACTGCGTTTCGTCACTCTTAGGCCATGACTTCCTCATCTGATGTTATTCACTGTATTTTATGATACAGAAATACTTGACCCTTCGTCTGCTAGATAAATCATGTCGCCGTAGGCAAGGTCTCTCCTGCAGATTTAAAAAGTGTATGTCCTAAAAAAAAGACAAAAAAGTAGAAAACAATAACAAGGATTTGCTTACTTAAGGGAAACAGCAAAGGTTCCTTTTGAATCAGGATTACAGATTTCTCATCTAATGCACAGAAAGCCCTTTCTGTCTCCGTCACTGTTTGTCTACACACGCACACCCTTAGACGGTAAATAAATCCCAGAGTCTCAATGGCATTAAATGCATAATTTTTGACATCTAATTTTCCACCCCTATGTCTTTAAAGCAAACTCCGCCCTATGCAGTGACACAATAATCCCATGCGGCCATTCTTTAATCTTTTAATGCCCCCATGCTGTGAATTCTGATATGACATGCAGTGGAAACATCCCCCCTCCACCCCCTCCATTCACACAGGGTTTGATGTGAGCAAGCGTGCACACACATATGAACGCAATCTGACGACATCAGTGTTAGGAATGAGGAGTGTTAGGTTGACTGATTAATTACTGTGTTTGTTAGATATTGTATATTATTCAGTTGGCGGACACTCTGTCTAAATTAAACCTGTCATTTATTATGCATGAGAGACAGTGCCACTGATACTTTGATGTGTTTACCAGGTGTTTCGCTGGAATGCTAATGTTGGAATCATGTTGCTTGTCATATAGAATGGTTGTCAGATCATCTCAGAATAATATATATATATATATATATATATATATATATTAAAGAAACATATTGTATTTATTATACTTCATCATCATCATTAGATGAGGAATTCTTTTAAAGTTTTTTAATTATATTATGTTTAAATCTGTAATATTTCTGTGTTCATTATATATATATATATATATATATTTTTTTTTTTTTTTTTTTTTTTTTTTTTTTGAGCTGATTGTCATAACTAGATGAGAAATGACCTTTTTTCTGTGTTATTTAGTTGTTTTATTAAGTTTATATATTAGGGCTGGTAAGCGATTAGAAATTTTTATCCAATTAATTACATGATGTGGCAAAAACATCAAACAGACATTACAAAAAGTAGCTTCAGCAAGAAATATTTTGTTTGCTAAAACTTATTACATATACTCTTTTGTACCATGAGGGTTAATTATGCCACAATTGTCATTTTTGGGTGGGTGAACTATACATTTAATAATTTATTAATTAAATTATTATACAATTATTAATTTCATTAATATTACAATGGAAATATGAAATTATTTCTTTAATGAAATTATAAAAAATGAAAAATAAACTGCCAGTAGGAGGTGGTAAATTAATTTGATTCGTTCAAATGGCTGATTCATTCAGGAGTGAAGTATTTGGTTCTGTATGAATGATTCATTGAATCATTCGGCTTGTTCGACTTGAAGCGGATCATCGCCATCAGACCGATCGGTGTGTGACATCGAAGTACTGCAAGAGCTATAGAGAGCAGACGGCTGCTTATGCTTTTGAATCGCTCTCGTGGTTCTTTGGTGTCATATACCGAAGGGTCTGTGCAGCGCAACTTCAAATCCAACATCCCTATGGCCAGTGGTTCAACGCACCAAATGGTTCACCCAATTCGTGTATTAGAAAATGAAATGCCGCTGTTTGTTGCTTGGAGACGAACAGTTCTGCTTTGTCTTTATATTTTCGTTGGCAAAATTGAGCAAAACAGACAACGGTGTGTTTAAAATAACACAACATTAACTTCTTACTTACGTAACTGATGCATAAGATTGGTATCACATTTGAACTCGTGTGTTAGCTATTGCACTTAGCCTATTGCTCATGTGATATTGCTTAACTATATGATGTAAATATAAGACAAAAACTCAGGGACCGGGACATTTTTGCCCCATATCTTGAATTTTAGTAACATTCTAACTACTTTCTCTAGGTTATATCACTCAGTGAGTCATATTTGCCTTTTTACATAGCATAACAGTGTCCCGCAAAATCACATCTATGTCTCGCAACTGATCTATTGCCAGGTGGTCACCATATCTATGGGGGTCTCTTGAATGCTCAAATTTAATGATAATGGGACTTTACTCCCCCTTGAGTCAATGTTATGAAGAGCGCGAGAAAAATACACACAATGCCGTGTTTTGTGTTTTAAACAGATCGAACTGTGGACACTGTGGCTGAGTTTGTGTTTCCTTTGGCATCAGAGTGTCTCACTCTCTTACATTTACATTCCCTTGGTACCTTGCATCAATACAAAAGGTTGCTGTAATTCAGAGGACACACACATTGTGGTTTTAAAGCCATATTTGTGGCATCTCTTAATAGTCTTCGAAATGTAGATGTTTAAATATTTAAACCACAAAGTTTAAACTGAGTTGCTCTGCAGCATATTTTGCAGTCGTATTTGTGTTGCTTATAATTTATTCATTTACCCCCTTTTTTATTTGAGCCATAAATAACAATTCTTCATTGGCAAGCAATCATTCTTCTAACATTAGTTTTCTTCTCAGTACAAGCTGGCATACACATCCAGGTATCTGTGACACTCTCTTCAGCAATTAAAGACAGAGGACAGATGCAATTATTGCTTAGACAGGACATTTGCTTTAATTTTTTTAGTATGCCTTGTTGCCTAAAAAATACCTCTCCTCCCTAAAAAAACAAACCTCTTTGTCACTACAAACATGTAAGTGCAAACAAAGATGTTTTGGTTGCTTCAGTTCCTCTAGTTGCTCTATGAAAATGACATTTTGAATATTTTAGAATAAAATAAAATAGAATAAAAGCATTTTATTTTATTTTATAAAAAGTGTTATTACTGTGATTTTATTTTGTTTTCTGTACACAAATCTGCATCTGGAACAACAATTAAAAAAATATAAAATCTATACATAAAAGTAATTTGAAAAGCAGCAAAAATAAAATTACAATAAAGTATTATTTTAAAAATTATATATATGCACACAGACATGCAATTTTAATATGACAACACAAGCACACACACACACACAACAACAACAACAACAACAATAATAATAATAATAATGATATTATATTTTGATTTTTTTTTTTTTTTTTTTTTCTAAAAATAAATTAAATAAAATCTAAATAAATAAACAAATATATACATAAAATAAAGAATGAGGAGAGATTAAAAAAGGTCCAAGAGAGTTTAATTGTGGTCTTCATACAGGTCATAGTTAAATATCTAAACATTTATTTATTTACTTTTTTATTTAATCTTGAAATATTCTATGTTGGAAACTGAACGCTCATTATTTCTGACTCATTACAGTCAGTATTTGTACTACATGTGCCATTAGGAAGCTGCTGGGACTCGAGCATAACTCTCAATAATGTTTTACTGTATAATTTCTAACACAAATGACCTAGGGCCCGCAGGTATCATCATGAAACATACTCTCCCAGTATGTGTTTTATCACTGCTGTTAATTTTATGAGGGCAGTTAAGCAAAGTGGAGAAACGCCTGCCAGCTAGCATACTGCTACTCATAGCGCTTTAGCTAAAGACAAAACCAGAAGGGAAAGACAAAGATTTAGATTCAGAAGGAATTAGGTTTGTGCTGCTGTTATGAGACCCTGGGAGACTGATGATGCCAGGTTTCAAGTGCAACAGGGTTTCTTCTCATGCATTATAATGTTCTCTCTGTCTGTCTGTCTCTCTCTCTCTCACTCGCTCACAGAGAAGCCAGTGTTTGGTTTTGTGTGAGATGCATGTTTAAGTCCCCTGATGAGAGATGTTAACCCCTATAAGCTGCTTGTGTCCACAATACATGGTCTTGGAAACTGGTGGAATAGTTTGGTTTTACAATTGTTGAAAAGCTACTTTGAAACTGTAGCCTGTCAAGCTACAAACTACTTAAAACTACTTCAAATCTAAAGCTCAACCACAGACAAACTGCCTCTTAGAAAGTGGTTAAAAAACAAGTGAATCTACAATTTGGAAGCCATTTACAGGGAAAACTCTTTTAAATATATTTAAGATAGTTAGCCTATTATTATTTTTAAAACTCATTTATTTATTTATTTATTTATTGTGTGCATTGTACATTTGAAATTTTTATTGGGAATAAAATAAAAAAAGGAATATGTTTTTTTTTTTTTTTTTTTTTCTTGTCGTAGGACAATACAGTTGAGGTCAAATGTTTACACCCCCTTTCAGGACCTGCAAAATGATAATTATTTTACCTAAATAAGAGGGATCATATAAAATGCATGTTATTGTTTATTTACTGACCGAAGATATCTAACATAAAATATGTTTACATATAGTCCACAAGAGAAAATAATAGTTGAATTTATTAAACAACTGTGACAACTGAGGGACTCATATGCAACTATTGCAGAGGGTTAAAATACTCACTAATGCTCCAGAAGGAAAAACGATGCATTAAGAAAAGGGGGTGAAAACTTTTGAACATAATGGAGATGTGTACATTTTATTACTTTTATTTTATTAATATAATATTCTTTTCATTTAGTACTGCCCTTCAGAGGCTACAGAAGATGTTTCCCAGCAGACAAAATAAGTTAAATTTACCCTGATCTTCAAATTCCGAAAGTTTTCACCCTCTAGTTCTTAATGCATCGTTTTTCTTTCTGGAGCATCAGTGAGCAGTTAAACCTTCTGTAATAGTTGCATATGAGTCCCTCAGTTGTCCTCAGTGTGAAAAGATGGATCTCAAAATCATACAGTCATTGTTGGAAAGGGTTGAAATACACAAAAATGCTGGGAAACCAAAGAATTTGTGGAACCTGAAGGATTTTTCTGAAGAACAGCAGGCAGTTTAACTGTTCAAGACAAACAGGGGACTCATAAACAACTATCACTAAACAAAACAAAACAAAAAAAAACAGCTGTGGATCATTCAGGTAACAACACAGTATTAAGAATCAAGTGTATGTAAACTTTTGAACTTTTTCAGTTTTATGAACTCGGCTATTATTTTCGCTTGTGGACTATATGTAAACATATTTTTATGGGAAATATCTTATTCAGGTCAGTACTAAATAAACAATAACATGCATTTTGTATATGATCCCTCTTATTTTGGTAAAATAATTAACAATTAGCAGATTCTGAAAGGGGGATGTAAACTTTTGACATCAACGGTATGAGACAAAAAAAGAAGAAAGAAAAAAATTATAACAGTAATATTGTAAAATATTATTACAATTTATAATAGCTGTTTTTTTTTTTATTTGATTATAATGTAAAATGTAATTTATTCCTGTGATTGAAAGCTGAATTTTTTAGCAGTCCAGTCAAATCTATATCCTATCTGTTAAACAAGAAACTTCATCATTTGAACAGATACTTACAGATAATGTAAACTAATTGATCCTTACAGATAGACCCTAACTGTTTTAAAACAATGGCAACATTTCTGATTTTCCCTTTTTGCACAAATATGTTTTGCCAACGCAGCAATAAAACAAATTTAATCTGATTTATAAAACTTCTTGTTGACCATACATGATTTTACAGGAATTCTAGAATGTAGCAATTCTTTACTAAATAAGCCCATTTGTGACAACCTCATATCTGGAAAAAATACATGCAACCTCAGACAGAAAGCACAGAGCAGCAGCTGACCTCAAGCAATGCACTTTGACCTTAACTAACCTTCGGTTTACTCAAGTGTCTCTCCACCAGTGGGAGCGCAGCAATTTCATGCACATAAACCGGCTCATGGAATGCATCTCAATTTGTCCACATCGCTTCATTTCAAGCACTTCCATGTCGTATTTCAGCCAGTGACCCATGAAAATAGTGGTCAGAACACTGGATTATCCATTCAAATACACTAAATATGTAAAAGCAGTGCTCTGAATACTAATTATTTTGAAAATTGTTTGGTTCAGATTCAAGTGCATCATCAGGAAAGAAACAATTAGTCGCAACTCACGTGGACACAATGTTCAAACCCTTAACACATCACTACATGTTTATTCCTGTAACTGTGCAGCGCAGATATGACAATACATAATTAGTATTCTCAATTTATCTTGTGAAAGTATAAAAAAATACGTTTTTGCTTAATGAACGGAGGTCTAACTAGCTAAAACACAAACAAAACAAAACAACACTTATGTTGAACATGGAGAAAGTCGTTTTCACCCTCATAATGAATTCAAATGTGCACATTCTTTAAAAATATATATTATCATTAACAGCCATTATTTTTAAACCGAAACCATATTGTATCTGATTAGCAACTTCTCTTTAATTAAAGTTTTGAATGTTACCATGTTATTACTGCATTTAAACCTTTTTTAATTAATCAACTCTTTGAAATATCAAATTACATATATACATACATATAGCATTTGCAAAGTTTCAACCCCTTATGATGCAATACGCAAGAAAAATATGCAATTATATATATATATATATATATATAAATAATGGAAAACACATCATGAGAGTTAATAAAATATTAATATAAATAATAATATACCATTTCAGATTCATGGATTTCCATAATACTGGTTGTCTGCGCACATTTTTGTTTGTGTGCTTCATAAAACGGAGGTCTTTATACTGAGTAAATTGTATTGAGTGCATGCACTATATTTATGTTTCAAGGAGTCACATAATGATGGTCCAAACAAAACTTGAGTATAAGAGATCACACAACAAACAATCTTTTTGTGAGTGACAGGAAAACATCAATTTAGACATGGTGGGACACTGTGGCGAGTGTTTATTGTCTATTGACCTGCCCAGTGTCAAGGAAGGGTGTGCGACATCAACGCTGTGCATAGATTACTTGATGACAGATACATCACTGTAAGAAAAGGGGCTAGGCGAACCAATTTCTTCCTTGTAACAATCCTTGACACCACGACACCAAGTCAATTGGCATTTGTGATGGTGACGGTATCTCAGCTTGCATTCCAATGCAAGGCATTTGTAGCCTTCCGAAACCAATCGAACAGAGGTGATGGAGATAAATAAATAAATAATAAAAAGTTTGATCTGTATTTTGTTCTGTAAGTCTGAGTTGGTCGAAATGAATGATTAATGCATGCTTTGCAGCATACAGCAGATTGATTCAGTCTTTCTCATATGAAAAACAAACACTCTACTTTTGTTTTTAATCACATAAAGTCAATCAGAATGAAGTGAAGTTGCACATCATTTGTTAGGATAGATACAAACACTTCCAGGCTGTGGATTGCCAGCAATCAGATGCATATCAGAAACGTATCGCTGTGACAGACCAGTCGATGACAAATAAAGATGTCTGAGATGAAGAAAATGAAAAATATTTTTAAAGACTAGATGAAAATGGATTTGTCAAGTCTTAGGAATTAAATTTTTGTATTAATCGTTGTTTCATGGTTTTTAAAAACTTTTTATCGTTTTATCGTCGTCAAAATAAATTTACAAAAGTGATTTAATGTCTATAGAAAGCACATTAAATGCAGTAAAGTGTATACGTTTATGGTTTCAAATACATTTTTGGGGAATAAAATGTCAAAATTTGGTTGAAATAATGTTACAGATTCAGTGTAACAATATTTACAGTATGTAAAAATTCAAACAACATGCTTATTCTGACTTGTACATATTAAAATATATAAAAGAACAAGGGAGCATATATATTTTATTGTGTTTTAAATGAGTAAAAAAATATTGCTGACAGAATGGGCAAAACCTAGAATAGTGGCATTTTTTATGTATTTATTTGTTTTATTTATTTATTTTTTTTTTTATGTAGAATTACTAATGTAGAACTAATTAGTTTTTGGGGTGAAAGTAATTAGTCTTTTAATGTGTCATAAATTGATTTTTGTTGTAAATATGCCTGACAAGATTGTTACACTGAATGACATGGACACAAAAAAATAAAAGGTATGTCATTGACCCAGATGTATTGATGAAGACTGCGTTGGCCTTTTTTATCATGCCATATCATCTACTATTTCACAGGAAAATGTAGCTAGTTCTTGTTCCACTTAGACAGCTAATGGGTTCAGAGAATAGAGGAAAAAAGAAGATACCGTGAACAACAAATCTCTGCTTTGTGTACTTGTCATGTCATGCTCTCTGATCTTCAGGCATATATATATATACATATACATATACATATACATATATATATATATGCTACTGCTACATTTATACCAAAAAAAAAAAATGCATATGACAGTTTGGTAAAATGGTCATTATATTCATGTATATGGTATCACAAGGTAATTTAATGTTTACTAATTTATTTATTTATGTATTAGATGTCTTTAAAGTACCTTGAAATACTAAGTAAATATTACACTAACCTTCTTATCAGGCTGTTTTTGTCCTTGGAGGATAATGGATGAGCTAATACGGAACATTTAACAAAAAATGTTTTTGCTAATGTTCCTGTCAAGTTATGAAAACTAATGTTCTCTGAATGTTCAAAACATCAAGTTTTTAAAATGTTTTAAAAACCTTGGTTGTGTGAACCTTAAGGAAACATTCCATTTTTATAATTTTGCAAACATTATTGGAATGTTACTTTTGAATGTTCTATGTAACATTTTTTAAATATTAGATGGACATCCAACTAAATGTTTTGAGAACATAAAGACCAGACCACTGAACGAACATTCTATTAATGTTACTGGAAGAACGTTTCTTCAACTTTGAAAGAACATTCTGAGAACATTCCCTGTTTGCTGCGTATTAGTCTAAATCAAGAGACTGTACATCTTTTAATCTAACAGTTGAATTGTTTTCAGTTTGTCTGTTCCTGCAGGCCGTACATTGGTGAGCTCAGCAGTACCAGATGACCGCGGTAGGTTGTGAACGATTCCCCAGTGGGTCGTCTGTGTTGTTCATTTTATGTTTGGCTGTCAAAGCTTCACATTGACCCTGAATCAGTTTCACTGCTATAGTTTCATAAAGCTGCTTGGCCTTGATGAGAGATCACATCATGGATACATTAAGCAGAGGCAACATCCTGCGCTCACAATTTCATCCTAGACCATTACTTCAAGTAAAACACAGGTGACTGTTAGACGTATTATAATAATTATTGTCGTTAACATCCAGGGCTAGTAGAGTTTCCTTACCTTTAATGAACAATATAATGGCCAATGGCTCTTAAAGTCGAACAGGAAGAGAAGACGGTGTTAGATACTGTAGTAATTTTCCAAATAACACCAGTGCCCCCTAGTGTTTACAGGGTACTAAACCCTAGCCATAAAGACATTAATGCACTTTTCTTTTTTTTTTTTCAATATGACCAAACACCTAACCTTATGATCTATTATTTTATATATGAATGAGGTTTATATTTAAATATCATGTAAATGCAATGAGCAGAAATCAAAAAAAAAAAAAAAAAAAAAAAAAAGAGGAATTAAATGTATTAGGCTACTGTGGGTGTGTGCATTTCATTGGTGCTCAGTTATTAATAATAGTTCATGATATTATCAATGTTTAAATACAGTTTTTGCATTTTAATATATATTTATATTGTTTTTTTTTTCCCTGGAAACCATCATACATTTACATCATACATCATTCAGTATTTTGATGAATAGCGAGTTCAAAAGAAGCATTTATTTGAAAGTGAAATATTTTGTAACATTATAAATGACTTTGATTTCATATTTAAACAGCTTGAATATTTGATGCACGTTTTATTAAAAAAAAATAATATATACATCACAGAAATATATTACACTATAAAATAATTAACATACAAATCAGTTATTTTAAATTGCAATACTATTTCACAATATTACCATTTTACTGTACACTGTTAAAAATTTATTGTAATTTTACAGGAAATTCCTGGCAACTAATTGCCGTGAATTTACCGCAAAAAATATACAGGTAATATACTGTATTTTAATTACAATAAAGTGCTGTATTTATACAGCAGTGCTGCTGTGATTATAGTAGAATTATTACAATAAAATGCTGTAATTTCTTATAATTTAATGTATATTTACTGCAACTCAGTTGCCAGGAATTTCCTGTAATTTTACAGGAGAGAATTACAATTTGATTTTGTAATTTAATATACTTTACATATGCTGTTATTTGTAAATGTTACAATAAAAACTCTAATTTTCCACCTTCCTCAAATAAAACCAAAACAACGGCAACTATTCTCTATTTTTTTATTAAAATACTATGCAACAGCACATATTACAAAATTAAAACTTTTTTCCAAACAAAGTATCCATATTTCTTTTTCATATAAACTATAAATTGCAGTTTCACTGAAGAATCTAGCTCACTTCCAAATGTCCATCACTGGGAACATGGTGGTATACAACAAATGCACCTGCCAGACAAAGGAAGTTGTGGGGGGCAGGAGGCATTAACATTAGCCCATCAAGTCAAAGTCCAGGAGTTTTCTTAAGAGGGTGCAGACAGCTGTGTTGAGCTTGTGTCTCTTCTCTGCTTTGCTGCCCGTCTGGGAGTTGATTCCACAAAAAGCTCTGAAAACAGTGAAAAAAGTTTTCATATCTGTTAATGACGGATACTAAAAATACAATAAATAAATAAAAAGTAACCTATTCCTACTTGCTCATAGAAAAATAAAATACCTTGATGTATTTATTTTACATAAAAAAAACAAGTTAACATTTAGAATTACATTTGCTTTCACATTGTTTTTCTTATATATAATGTCATTGTATGTACAGTTTAAGTCAAAAGTTTACATAAACCTTGCAGAATCTGCAAAATGTTAATTATTTATTTTACCAAAATAAGAGAAAATGAATCATACAAAATGAATGTTAATTTTTATTAAGTACTAATTTTAATCAGATATTTCACATAAAATACATTTACATGTGCATAAATAATATCATAGTTTAATTTATAAAAAAAATGACACTGTTCAAAAGTTTACATTCACTTGATTCTAATTACTGTGTTTTTAACTGAATGTTCCACAGCTATATATTTTTTTGTTTTGTTAAGTTTTTGTTCATGGGTCCATTGTTTGTCCTGAACAGTTAGTGTTCTTTAGAAAAATCCTTCAGCTCCCACAAATCCTGTGGTTTTTCAGCATTTTTGTGTATTTGAACCCTTTCAAACAGTGACTGTATGATTTTGAGATCCATCTTTTCACACTGAGGCAATACTCATATGCAAATATTACTGAAGGTTCAAACGCTCACTGATGCTCCAGAAGAAGAAACACTATGCATTAAAAGCTGAGAGGTAAAAATTTTGAACAGAATGAAGATGTGACAATTTTTCTTGTTTTGCCTAAATATATTTTTTTCATTTAGTACTGCCCTTCATAAGCTACAGTAGATACTGCTTCTGAAAAGACAAAATAAGTGTAATTTACAATGATCTTTAAATGCAAAAAGTTTTCAACCCCCTGGCTCTTAATGCATTGCGTTTCCTTCTAAAGCATCAGTGAATGTTTCAACCTTCTGTAATAATTGTGTACTATGAGTCCCTCAGTTGTCCTCAGTATAAAAAAAGATGCATGTCAAAATCATAGTCTGAAAGGGTTCAAATAAACAAATGCTGGAAAACCACAGAATTTGTGGGAGCTAGAGAATTTTTCTGAAGAACAGCAGGCAGTTTAACTGTTCAGGACAAACAATGGACTCATGAACAACTATCACTAAACAAAAAAAAAAAACAGCTGTGGATAATTCAGGTAAGAGCACATTAATTAGAATCAACTTATTCAAACTTTTGAACAGAGTCGATTTTATAAATTCAACTATAATTTTCTCTTGTGGACTATATGTAAATGTCTTTTATGTGAAATGTCTTACTCAGGTCAGTACTAAATAAAAATAACCTGCATTTTGTATGTTCTCTTATTTTGTTAAAATAAAATTTTGCAGATTCTGCAAGATGTTATGCAAACTTTTGACTTCAATTGCATGTACTATATATTGTAGGTCACTTTGAACAAAAGTGTTTGAAAATACCTTAACCATACTTCAAAAAAAAAAAAAAAAAAAAAAAATGACAATGCTGGATCTATTTTCTTTATTAGTGTGTGAACAGTTTAAACATACCTCTGGACAAATTCAAGAGTGCTGGAGGCTTCTTTAGGATACTGCAAGTTGAACACACAGTAAGAAGTGAAGGTCACTGCCACTCCATTCAAAAGATTGTTGTGGGGCCCCCATCACAATCGTTCCTTCAGTGGACATCATGCACTTGTCTCTCCTGAAATGCATTAACAATTTGATAATTAAAAAAGCACTACAAAACTGCACTACATAAACATGATATTGTTTTTGCTAATTTAGAGTACGCTTTTTATGAATGCAATAGGTTTATACTGAATTACAGTCATTCCTTTGACTGTATCTTTTACACATATATCCATGTAACAACATTTAACAGGGCTTAAAGCAAATCAATTGTATGTGCTTGTAATATGTTCAGGGTACAATAACAAAAAGTTCAGTGCACCTATAAAATCAAAACAATGTACCACTTTTAAATTTGGCTGCTATCCCCTTCAAAATAATCTCACTGTGCAATGATATACAGTTCTCTGTGCTTCACTTGGTTGGAACACTCCCTGGAAGCCTCGCTATTTAAGCCTATCCAATACATCTATGATGTGTTTTGGATCTCCTCTGCTGTCAAAATGGTGACCCAGTGTTCATTTTTGAAAATTTGCGCGTTTTCCACACACTGTGAGCATTTTCATATTGGAGTACGCTGGATATGCTTAGATCCTCTTAAATAACACATGCTCCAGAGATCGTTTCAACTGAAGCAGAAGCACTGGGAGCTGTGTATCACTAGACAAAAAGACTACTTCAAAGGGGACAGTGGCCAAAATTAAATCAGGTATACTTTAGCTTTTTATAGTCATAGTCTCAATATTTTGATTTTACAATTATTTTTTGAATCTACAACAGCCAGAATTCCAGCATAGTGCAAAAAACCTTAAGCCCTGTAATAAACGTTAACAAAATAAGGGAGAATATACCTTGGACAATTAACATTAAGCAAGGTGTGCTGGGTAGGGTCTCTTTCTGGATATCAGCAGTTGTGGGGTTACAGGAGGGCTAGGGAATACAAAAAAAACGTATGAACATGACAAAATGTAATACAAATTACACAACAAATACCAGTTACAAATCTATTATTATTTTAATAGTCCATACAGTCTAGCTTTGAGACAAAGAAAATGGAATCCACTTAATACCGAATAAAAATATTTGTAACACTGTACACTGTTAGCCAGTCAACGGCTTAACAACTACCAATAGAGGAATTTTAGAATAATTTGGAATAGCTAGATAGTCTGTGGAGACTACGTTATATTACCAACACAATGGTATTGCATAAGCAATTTACTAAACAATATTTCGTTCTCTTTTAGAGAACGAGCCAGAGTAAGGTTAAGTGTCTCTCTCTCTGTGTGTGTGTGTGTGTGTGTGTGTGTGTGTGTGTGTGTGTGTGTGTATACAGTATGTGCAAGTTATACTCACATCAGAGGCCAAAAGCCAATAGTGTGCAAACCACAATGACTTCAAGACCCCCGATTAAAAGACCGCAAAACATAAGTCATAATAACGTTATATTAGCCTGTCTGGTAGCACATAATGCAATAACCTGAGCTAAGGAAGCTAACCGGGCTAATGTTTATTTTTACAGTCTATGTGCTAACGTTAATAAATGCTAATGTTATCTGAACTGCTATCGTTGTGGTGGTTTTGCATGTGGTAACGTAACTTACCTTTTTTTCCGTGTCACCACCGTCGAGGTTCCAAGCGAGTCGAGGCGAGCCGAGGACATTGCGTTTCGATATAATCAACAGCAATCAGTAACTAAATAATCCAACTAGCCGGTGTGCAGCTGCCGCCGCTCAGTTGTCTTTTCCTTTGGCGTTGACCGTTCAGGACCGTAGCGAAGTTAGTTTTAAATTGGATAGAGTAAGAAGACGCCATTTGAAACTAACTTCACAGCGGAGAGAAATCTGAAAATATACCAAACGAAATAATCGACACTCACTCAGATCACCCGTATATATAATATATCCATAGATTTTACGTTACAAACCTGAGACGTGTTCCTCCTTCCAAAAATGTTTAAATACTTCTAGTAACGTTTGCCGCGTAATTTCAAAATTCAGAAAAAAAAACAGCAGCGATCCCACAATGCTATGCGGTTGCTGTAAAATAATGCTTTTACAGTCCATTTACAATAATATTACAGGACTGTCCGTAAATTTCCCATCATGCATTTGCGTTTACAGCAAAAACATGAATACAACTGGTTGTTGTAAAATTTATTGTAAAAATTACATCAATTGCTAACAGTGTATTTTTCAAATACACGCAGCTTTGGTACAGACTTTTGTCAGGACATGTTTAACAAATCTTAATTGTTCCAAACTTTTGAGTGGTACTATATAAATATACGGTGTCAAATGAGATATATGTGTCAAATCCGCTGAGATATATAAAGCAATACAACAAAACTATGTGGTCATTCATCACAGAGGCTGTTATTTGTCCATCGGGCCGCGTGCGCTTCTGCTTCCACCTACATGCGCGCTGCTGTCTGACTGTTTGTCACACAACCTTCCCGTGGGTATTGGCTTATAATTATTTCTCTACATTTCTTGCCCAAAGCACCCCGAAGAGTCAAGCAATACCCGTGATACTCAAGGTAACAGGGAAAGTCAGTACAAGAGGACGAGTTTGACAAGCTTCCATTAAGCAATTTGAGTTAATTAGCAACTTATTCCATTATTCATGCGAGCTCGGTGTTTGTTCTCTGTCATAAATTAATGCAAAGTTTAACAAAGTCGCCAAGTGTGACTACGTAATTATGTTTCTTCAATGTGTCTATTTATTTTCCCCACAAAGCTGACGAGGGCGATGTTTGTCCTTTGTAATGAGGGGCAAGACATCTGTTTTTATTTATTATTTATTTATTTTTTTTAATTTTCCATGCTTCGGTATCATGAACATGACCCAGGGTCCATTAAGTGAGTTATCAAACATATTTTACATAATGATTTTCTTGTGTTATTTGATAATTAGATGACAAATCTCAGCCTTTAACGGAGCGCAAGCAAATAACTCTCGTTACTAATTCCGCTCATTACTCTAATGAGATGATTTCATTATCTTTGGAGGACTTTGTCACCCAACAAGGGCAGATTCAAGTTCTACAAGGTGTATATGGTGTTTTGTCTTGACAAAAGTCTAGTTACGCATTATTGAGTGCTCAGGCCAGGGGTCAAGGTTTGGTTTTATTATATATTTCAATAAATAGCTACTCACTGACTCACTTTCAAATAAATAAATAAATATTACTTATTTTGGTCTGTCACTGAACCGATGATGTGATTAACACCATCAGATACCAATATAATTTCTGCTGTCGTGTCAAATATGTGACCCTGGACCACAAAACCATTCATAAATAGCATGGGTATATTTGTAGCAATAGCCAAATAGACATTGTATGGGTCAAAATTATGAATTTTTCTTTTATGCCAAAAATCATTAGGATATTAAGTAAAGATCATGTTCCATGAAGATGTTTTGTAAATTTACAACCATAAATATATCAAACCTTATTTTTTGATTAGTAATATGCATTGAAAAGAACTTAATTTGGACAAGTTTAAAGGCAATTTTCTCAATATTTAGATTTTTTGGGCATCCTCAGATTCCAGATTTTCAAATAGTGGAAAGTGTATTTATTTAGCTTTCAGATTATGTATAAATCACAGTTTCCAAAAATTGACCCTTATGACTGGTTTTATGTTACAGGGTCACATATTTATTATGAATTTTAATCATTCTAGCACTTTCAAGCTCCATCTGTTAAAGACAATTATTTACCAAATTATCATATTTTGCATGTATTCAATTCAGAAGTCATTTTGTTTTCCTGTTGCCAGATTATAAAATAGAACCTGCTTTAAAGTGAATCATCACTAAGTAAAGTTCTGTGTCATATAACTATGACACAGAAAGCACGAGCACATTACAAGACTATATAACTACAATGTATTTTATTTTATTTTATAATACTCACCAGTGTATTTGATGTTGCTGAGCTTTACACAGAGGACCTTACAATTAAAGATGCACTTTATTTTCTATTTTTATTTTCTCAAATATACAGCTTTCTTCTGTCGTTACAGAATACTTATTTGTGAACCCTTTACAATTTTCTATATTTCTGCATAAATATGAGCCAAAACATCATCAGATTTTCATTTAAGTCATGAAAATAGACAAAGAGAACTCAATCAAACAAGTGAGAGAAAAAAAAGTTTCTTTGTCATTTATTTATTGAGAAAAATTATCCAGTGTTCCATACCTGTGTGTTGCATAATATGTGGATCTTTTGGATTAGCAGTTAATTTAAAGGTGAAATTAGAGTCCATCCGTGCAGATGTGTTTTCAGTCAGTGCAATGACTATCAAAAGTCAGTATGTCACCCGTTGTATTCAAAGAACAGGGATCTATCAAAGTCTGATCATGTTTGTGGAAGTGAATCATGTCACGAACAAAAGGACCTCGGAAAAAGAGTTGATGTTGCTCATCAGGCTAGATAATGTTACACAACTCTCTAAAGAGTTTGGACTCCACAAATCCACGGTCAGACAGATTGTGTACAAATGGATAAAATTCAAGACCACTGTTACCTTCCTGAGAAGTGGTCGATCAACAAAGATCACTCCAAAGCAGAGCGTGTAATAGTCTGCAAAAGCTCCCAGGGTAACTTTTAAGTAACTTCTCAGCAACTAAAGATCGTTCTCAGATTGGCTAATGTTAATGTTCATGAGTCCACCATCAGGAGAACACTGAGCAACCAATGGTGCGCATGGCAGAGTTACAAGAAGAAAGCCACTGTTCTTTAAAAAAAAAAAAAAAATGCTTGCTAAAGATCATATGGACAAGCCAGAGGACTATTGGAGAAAGGTTTAATGGATGGATGAAACCAAAATTGAACGTATTGGTTTAAATGAGAAGCTGTTATTTTCAGAGAAAATAACACACTGCATTCCAACTTAAAGGAATAGTTCACTTTCAGAACAAAATTGTCAGATAATGTACTCACCTATGTCATCCAAGATATTCATGTCTTTCTTTCTTCAGTTGTAGAAAAAATGATGTTTTTTGAGGAAAACATTTCAGGATTTCTCTCCATATAATGGACTTCTATGGTGTCCCCAAATTTGAACTTCCAAAAATGCAGTTTAAATGCATTTTCAAAGGGCTCTAAATGATCCCAGCCAATGAAAAAGGGTCTTATCTTTCAAGTTATCTGAAAATATCTGTCAGTTATTTTCAAAACAATTTGACAATTTATATACTTTTAACCTCAAACCTTGTCTTGTCACAACTTTGCGATGCGCATGCGTAGTCTGTGTGATCCGGGTCAATTGTTTCGCTAGATAAGATCCTTCTTACTCGGCTGAGCCCTTTTAAACTGCATTATCGAAGTTCAAACTTGGGGGCACCATATATACCCATTATATGGAGAGAAATCCTGAAATATATTCCTCAAAAAAACTATTTCTTTACGACTGAAGAAAGAAAGTTGTGAATGCCTTGGATGACAAGGGGGTGAATACATTATCTGTAAATGTTTGTTCTGAAAGTGAACTAATCCTTTAAGAGTCCTATCCAATCTGTAAAACATGGTGGTGGTAGTACCATGGCTTGGGCCTGTTTAGCTGCATCTTGGCTAGGACAGCCTGCCATCATTGATGGAACAATGAATTCTGAATTATACCAGCAAATTCTAAAGGAAATCGTCAGGATACCTGTTTCAGAACAGAGTCTCAAGAGAACGTGGGTCATGCAGCAAGACAACAACCCCAAGCACACAAGCCATTCTACCAAAGAATGTTTAAAGAAGAACAGAGTTAATGTTTTGGAATAGTTGAGTTGAAGTCCAGACCTTAATGCAATTAAAATGTTGTGGAAGAACCTAAGCAAGCAGTTCATAGGAGGAAACCCACCGACATCACAGAGTTTAAGTGATTCTGCACTAAGGAATGGGCTAAAACTCCTACATGTTATTGTGCAGGACTAATCAGCATTTACAAGAAACTTTACCTTCAGTTACTGCAGCAAAAGGGGGGCACACCAGATACTGAAAGCATCAGAAATGTAACTGGATCATTTTTGTCAATAAATAAATAAATGACAAAGCAAATATTTTTCTCTCAATTGTTTAATTGGGTTCTCTATGTCTACTTTCAGGACTTATATGAAAATCTGATGATGTTTTGGGTCATATTTATGCAGAAATATAGAAAATAGTAAAGGGTTCACAAACTTTCAAGCGACACTGTATTTTAAAATAAATTAATACTTTTGTTCCACAAAGGATGGTTTAAATTGATCAAAAGTGACAATAAATACATTTATGATGTTACAAAAGACTTCTATTTTGAATCAATGCTTATTTTCTTCTTTTTAACAAGGAATGCTTTAAAAAAATAAATAAAAAAACAACTTAAGCAGTAAATCAGCATATTAGAATGATTTCTAAAGAATCACTGTGACAAAAATAAATAAATAAATAAATAAATCAGTTTCAAAAAATGCTCGGTATTTTTGATCAAATAAATGCAGCCTTTTATATTTAATTTCAGAATGTAAATACTGCTATTTCAAACGAATGACTGGTAATCTTGTGAAACATGTCTCAAGAGTCTGTGCAAATTCAGTTTTCTCACAGAGGAAAACAAACCTGTGTAACCTTAGAAAACCATCTTTGTCAAACCTCCCGTCTTATGGCGGCAAACACTCTCCAGGTGGCGGCTTTCTGCTGGAGATCAAAACATTAAATGATTACCTTCCCCTCGCACTGAAGTCTGCCTCGAGTCAACATTGTCTCTGACCTCCATTTTCAACAAAACTCAAACTAAACTGAAGATAAAATGCTGTAATTGTTTCATTGGAAGTCCCACCTGAGACCGTTTAGGCTGGGGGATAAACGCCGCGCCTGATGCTCGTGTTCCAGTAGCTTGGTCACGTATTGGGGGATTTGGAGTGAAAGGGGAAGCTCTGGCCCGTGCCCAGGGGCCACAACATTAGCATTCTGTGCACTGGTAAGGCTATCCAGGGAAAGGCTCCCGAAGTCACAGAGCAAGGGATAAAGGTAATTGCTAATGGATGTGTGCACCTGCTACAGTGGGCCTTGAGTCTGCCATGAATGGAGAGACGAGCGAAAGAGAGGCCAAGGAAGAAAAGAGACGGGGAGGGGAAGGAGACGAGGAGGGGAATTAGCAGAGCTTTGAAAGAGAAAGAGAGAGAGAGACGTGTTTTTGGCCCATTGTCAATTTACAGCTTCGGCACCAGATTCTCTGCTATTCAATGGAAAAACACACACACATACAGCACTCATTCCAGAAGAAAACTGTATTGCTTAGGTGGTGCTCTTCCTCCCAAAATTCCTTTTGAGAAGTAAAAAAAAAAAAAATAATAATAATAAATAAATATATATATATATATATATACATATTGTAGTCTGTTGCTGATTATAGATTACATCAGTGTTCGAATTGTGTCAAAGCTCTTGGGGGGTCCCCCTAACGAGACCCCGTCCACCCTTTCAAAAAGTAAATAAATAAAACCTTATATAAATATGATTCATATTTTTCCTTGTCCTTGCTATCACTGAGAAAACCTAAATGTAAGATAAAAGCTTATTTTACTAAGATCAGTGAATTAGGTGTACCAAACAATCACAAAGCAAAATATTAAATATCTAGCCAAGCAAATTAATATTTTCTAACAAGTTTATAGTGATTCTTACCCTTTATGGGCATTTTTTTTTACCTTTATAGCCTTTAAGCCTTTTTTTCTGAACATGTGCATTATTGTTTGTGTAAAATTCTTATTCTTATTTATACATTTCTTTAATCTGAAGAAAAATAAATAAATAAATAAAACATAAAAAATAATAAGACATAAGACATTTTAGACTGTTACCACACAAATAAAATAAAATCATCTTTGCAGAACATTAATGCATTTAACCTGCAGAAATGCATAAATAATGTTTTGATATTTTAATCCTAAATGTTGAATGCTGATAATTTAAAATATTAAAAAAGGTACTTTAAATGTGAAATTAAAGCCACCAGTAGGTGGCAGCAAGTCACTGTTAATAAGTGAGTCATTGCGATTGAACTGAATCATTTAAACAGTTGATTAATTCAGGAACGAAACGTTGTCATGTTGTTTAGAGGTGTAAAACAGTACTGTGGCTGTGTTTTGAAGCATTTTTGTTGGCAAAATCGAGCAAAAATAGGCAATCTGGTGTCTAAAATGTAAGTCTCTTAATATTAAATTCTAGTTTATTGAACTGTTGTATAAAATCAATCTCACATTTGTGATTTCAGCGAAAAAAGGCACTCTTCATGTGATATTGATTAACTCTATGAAATTATTTAAATATACATTTTTTGCCCCCATATCCTGAATTTTGAAAAAAAATGCATTTTATGACACTGAATCACGACGTGGAAGAACACACTCTAAATAAGCACAGTCAGTCTAGCTAGTGTTTATGCACTCATAACTCCCCTTATAATCAATCCATACACTGTATGATAAATGAATCTCTTACATAGTTTGTACATCTGCACTGTTGCTTATGATGAAGTTTGCGAGTTTCAGTTTGATCAAAACTCCGGATTTTAGCAATGACTATTTTAGTTTGTTGTTTGTTTGTTTGTTTGTTTTTCTCTAGCAGGAAACAGTTGACTGTGTTAGTTTTTGTTTGTGTCTGAGCAACAGTGTTTCCGTCGTGAAACTTTCCAAAAGCGAGGCAGAGGAAGTGCACTGCATACATCTTTAATGATGAAGTAGCAGCGATCCAATGTTTTGTTGCCCTTGTGGGTCCAGAGACATGCTGGTGGTTTTATAAGAGACTTCTCAGCCGAAATCTCAGCCAAATGATAAGCTCAGCAAACAGTTAATAGTTTCTCACATTCTCTTGGCAATAAATACATGTTCCATGCTGGTCTACAAAGTAGTATGTGACAGATATATGTGTGAACACTTTTGTGAATTCCAACTCTAAATGTTAGATGAGTCATTGATGGTTGCTGAACATCAAATCCTATTACGTTTTCCACATAAGGCCTGTATTTAATAGATATTTAATCAACATACACAATGTTTGATTATTATAGAGAAAAACTGACTTTCAATTAAGAATGGGGGTAAACATATATAAGTTTCCCAAAGGTTGATTATAAAATACATGTTTATAGGCTACCCCTAAGGTATTATTTGACACTAAGTTATAGATTGATAGCTGAATTACAGAGTAAATTGTGGTTAATTATGGTAATTGTTCTATTGAAAATAAAAATAGCTTGCGATATTATATATCTTGTGGCAAAATGTTTTGGGGTTCAAAAATCAGTACAGCGTTATCTAATAATATTTTATAATGCAATTATATATATATATATATAGAGAGAGAGAGAGAGAGAGAGAGAGAGAGAGAGAGAGAGAGAGAGAAAATTGACTTAACTAAATAAATAAAATTAATTTACTTCTTTTTAAATCATTCTAAAGTGTTGATAATCTTAAATAAAATAAATGTTTTCAAAATAATTTTGAAATAAAGCTGAACATAAATATTTAAAATATAAAAAAAATAGTAAATAATAAATATTAATAAATATTAAAAATAATTTAAAATATTTAAATAATATTAAAACATATTTAAATATGTAAAATATAAATATTACATATATATATATATATATATATATATTTATTTATATTTATATACACTACTGTATATATATATATATATACCGTACCATATATATATATATACACTACCGTTCAAAAGTTTGGGGTCAGTAAACGTTTATTCATTATTTATTTATTTATTTTTTTGGAAAGAAATTAACACATTGTTACATTAATAATAAGTGACATAATAGATTTACATTGCTAGAAAAGATTTATAGTTTGAATAAATTATATATATAATTATAAATTATTGTCAGGAATAAATTATATTTTATTTTTATTTTAGACATGAAAATAAAAACCATTATATATATATATATATATATATATATATATTTTTTTTTTTTTAGAGCACCAAATAAGCTACATATAGCCAGATGCTAATTGTAAAGAAAAAGGTCAGATGTACTTAGAGGCTTTTGCATGAAGAGTTCAGATAATAAATTAATACTTTTGTTCCACAAGGATGCATTCAATTGATTAAAAGTGACAATAAATAAATCTATGATGTTACAAAAGACCTGAAAAAAAGTGTTTCCACAAAAATATAACAACATGACTTGAGCAGCAAATCAGCATATTAGAATGATTTTTGAAGAATTGAAAGACAGAGTAATGATGCTAAAAATTATAAAACAGTTATTATAAATTGTAAATATATTTCACAATTGTACTGATGTATCTGTATTTTTGATCAAATAAAAGCAGCCTTGGTGAGCATAAAACTAGCATGTTTCACTTTAGAATTTAAATGCAGCTTTAAAAAAATAAATAAATAAATAAAAAAAATTACTGCTACCAAAAAAAGGCTATAATGACCTGTTTTAACACATGCAATACTGGCAACGTTTCTAAATTTCTGACACTGAGCTAAAGAGTCACATCTGATCTGAAATATATCAGATTTTCATCAGTCGATCCCACTGACTGACACAGATTTAAAGGTATTCAGACATTCACATTTTACTCCTGAAAAGTCAGATAAAGGCAGTCTGCACTTCCTGTCTGTTATCTGCACTCACTCCGAGCTGCAGATAATCTCAGTAACACATGTCACTCTCCTCTCTAACCGAGCCTGTCAGGAACAGCGCAGACACCTGTCCTTGGCCTCCACCGCTGGGAAACATCAGCATTTCACTCAGGTGTCCTGCTCATGGAAGCGGCCTGATGATGTCCACTGTTCTAAACCGGTGGGGTCTGTTCCAGACTCTGATTTCCCCCGAGACTCCTTGAATTGGTGCGGAACAGACTCCATAAACTAGATCAAGCCGTGTCCGGTCAGTTAAATCTGATGTGTTGCAGGAAACAGAAGAAATGTGAGAAAGCTTGCTTTTGTTCTATGCAGTTGTTACCAAATCATTCAAACAATTAGCAATGTGGAAGGGAGGTTTTTCATCCAAAGCCTGACTTAATTTAATATGATATATACAGTAAAATACAATAATATACAAGATAATTTCACACTTACCACACAAAATGGTGTCATATATAACTATTTAACTTCCAGATACTATTTTCAGAACTATTTCAGATAGACGGATAAATAGACAGAATGCTTCAGAATCAGTGTTTTAGTATCATTTATATACTATTTGTGACCCTGGACCACAAAACCATTTTTTTTTTTTTTTTTTGAGATTTATACATCATCTGAAAGCTGAATAAATAAGCTTTAAAAAATATAAGAGATATAATTATTGAAAATCTATTACTGAGGGTGCAAAACAATTCAAAAAGGGTGCAAAAAGAAAATCACCTTTAAAATTGTCAAAATTAAGTTCTTAGCTATGCATTTTACTATTAAGAATGAAGTTTTGATATATTTACGGTAGGAAATTCTACAAAATATCTTCATGGAACATTATCTTTAATTAATATCCTAATGATTTTTGACATAAAAAAAAAAAAAAGATAATTTTAACCCATACAATGTTTTTTTGTTTGTTTGTTTGTTTGTTTGTTTGTTTGTTTGTTTGTTTTACTATTGCTACAAATATACCTGTGCTGCTGAAGACTGGTTTTGTGTTTCAGGATCACATTTTTAGTATTAATTGCAATTTTGAATTAGCTTTGCAGTTTTAATTTTAGCTGTTATGTGATTTAATCATTTAAGAGTTTTATTATTTTATTTTATTTTATTTTATTTTATTTTATTTTATTTTATTTTATTTTATTTTGTGTTAAATGTTAGTACTATTAGTATTTTAACTTAAACTGTTAGATACATTTGTAAGATGAATTTCTAAAGTTTCTACATTGTATATTTGGACTTAAATTGTTGATTATGAACAAATAATTGTTAAAGAAAAAACCTGAAGCAATAACATAAAAACTTCAGTTCCCAAAAACTCCATAATTACATTTAAGGGAAATAAAAAATCCTTTCAGTGTGTTGTTTAAGAGCTATTACAAAGATATTATGACACTGACGTTTCAGTCTGTGGAAAATTAATTGAAAATAACTGCTATTTTTAGGATAGGATAGGTTTAATAAAAATTAACGCAGCCTTGGTGAGCATTCAACATTAAAATAATTATTCCAAACCTTTGACAATTTTTTTTCCTCAGATAAAGCACTTTTTCCTTAAATCAGAGGTTTTAAAACCATTAAGTTCTCCACAACTGCTGATGAGTTAATTTAGCTTAAATGATACAAAATGTCCAGTGCTGGTGAGGCTCCAGGAACAGCGTGAAAACCCCTGCTTTAAATCATTCCAAACTCATTTCCACTATATTATACATTGCATTAGCATTGCTGTGTTTGCTCGCCAGAAGAGGGCGTTGTGAGACAGACTACCACGTCCCTGTTGAGTAGAATGTGTCAGCTCTGAAACATCCTGATATATTCTTCATTATGTCTGGAGGCTAGAAACACTTCCACCCCGTATAATTTGGTGGGAAAAGCACATTACACGGGCTTCTGTTTTTTGGGGGGTTCAGCTATTTACTGAGAGTTAAGCCTCAGAGAGCTGCGCACAACAGCTCCGAGACATGCATTAAAGTCAACTGATACAGTCAGCAAATATGTACTCGCCACAAGGCCGAGCTGAGTGGGGGGTATTTAAAAAAGTACGAAAATTAGCAATTCAACAAACAATGAAGATAATAAATATTTTAATTAATGCATTATGGGGATTATAAAGCAAAACGATGCAAGTGAACCATTGTGTTCTTATATAAATAGATAAGTAGGTGTTGAATTTTATAAACGAGAGCAACATTTTTTATTCCATATATCATTTTCTTATGCACATTAATTTGAATTCTTTATATTTCATTCAATTTATTATCTTTTGAAATTTAAGTATACCAAAATGGACCCATCTAGAGAAAACCTGCTCTTGTAAGTAACAAGAGACATTTAATTGCTGTTTAACTGAGTGATAGTGAATGTGTGATGAACAGTAATACACTTTTCCCTCAAAAAATACACAGAAACAAGCCTGTCAGACGTGATATTAAAGCAATGATCCAGGTTCAATAAGTTAAGCTGTATCGACGGCGTGTGTGACATGATGTCAATTACCACAGAAAATAATGTTGACTCGTCACTCAGCTTGTGAAAACAAGCAATAATCACAAATAATGCACTAGGTGGCTCTAGAATTTGTTAAATTACAACCAAATGACAAGTGACACCATTGCATATGCTCACTAACACTCATTTGTATGACATTTACCAAATTTGCTCAATTTCTTAGTCAATTGAATGCTAACAAAGCAGAGCGTATGCACGAATGAAGGTCGCTGTCAGTGAATATGATTCATTATTAGTGAATTCTACACTTATTAAAGTCTCTTTCAAGCATATACAAGTCATTTCATCAAATCCGTCCAGAGGACATTATATGCATAAATATGCATAAAGATTAACACTAAAATACATTATTATTAAGCAAAGTGTCAATCATATCAATCTAAGTGCAAACAAAATATAACTTTTAAAACACACACACACACACACACACACACACGTTGTGTTTCCATGTTTTATGGGAACATTCCATAGGCGTAACGGTTTTTATACTGTACAAACCGTATTTTCTGTCGCCCTACACCTACCCTACACCTAAACCTAGCCCTCACAGGAGACAGTGCATACTTTTACTTTCTCAAAAAAACTCATTCTGTATGATTTATAAGCCTGTTTCCTCATGGGGACTTCACAAATGTCGCCACATGGTCAAAATTTACTAGTTTTACTATCCTTGTGGAGACATTTGGTCCCCATAACGTGATAAATACCAGGTGCACACACACACACACACACACACACACACAAAATCTATAGTACACTGAAAAAAATTGCATTTTTTTACCTATTCCTGATCTCTAACAACACAGTTTACCATGAAAAATTCATATTCATTTATTAATTTGCTTGCTTACTTGCTTGCATTGTTGTGTGATTCTTTAAATGAATGAATAAATAAATAAATAAGAAGTTGAAACTATTTTAGATGAAACACATTTTACTCATGGCCGAAGGTTTTCATCTGGCTCTTTTGAAGGCCGTGTGAAGATAAATGCAAGCTCTCTTTGTAGTTTTTAAATATTTGATGATATTGTAACTATAAGGTAAATATAACCATGTTTTTTTTTTTTTTTTTGCAAGTTTAATTTTCAAAAATAGAATTTGCTCAGTTTTTGCCCTATATATTATACTATGGCACTAGCGATGGTTGCACGAAACACTGCTTCAAAGCTCTGAAACCTTTATCTTTTCTTTTGTTTTGAATCAGTGCTTTGTTGCACTTATCAAGCTGACCAAGTTATGTGATTTCAGCAAACAAGGCTTTGCATAACAGTTTCAAATCATTGCAAAACATCAGTGGTTTGATCCTAGAAAGGGTTGATCTCGAGTATACCTGTGAACCAGTGTAGTTCAGTTTGATAATTTAAAGTTGAGCAATTTTTATTTTAACAATGACCTTGATATTTTAGAATATATTTCAGAATCTTTATATATATATATATATATATATATATATATATATATACACACATACACACACACATGTGTGTATATGTGTGTATATGAAACACACACTTGCTAAACTCCATTGCTGCCCCGGGAAAAATGAACCGTATCCACTGTTCACGTAACGGTGGGTTCTTCAGGAAGCTGAGCAAAGTTATCTTTGCCTTACAACCATAACCACACTTCTTTAGAGACATTCTTCCCGAAAACATCCCTTGCAGAGTGCATCCGAAAGAAGCACGTTGATGGCGCACTCTTTCTCACGGTCTGGCCGACGTGATCGCGGGCGCGCTTTTCTGGGAGAAATGCTCATATAAGGAGTTCCACCACCGATTGCTTCATTAATGCCATGATAAAAAAAAAAATTGCCGAAACTTGTACCAACCCGGAAGTAAGATTTTCGGCAAAGAAATTCTCTGTCATTTGTCCAAATTATTTTTTTAAACTTTGGCCATGTTTAGCATGAAAATCCAACTTTTAACACTGTAAACAACTCTGAATATACGAAACACCATTGTACCCTCCCTTTAAGTTCAGTCAACTCAAATAAATTTATTCAAGTTGAAATGTTAAGTTTAAGTTAACTTAGATATTCGAGTTGACTTTGTTAAACTTAACAGCTGTGTTTGTTATTCTGCTGCTTTAAAATTTTTAAGTTGAATCAACTCAAATATCTAAGTTGTCACTTAGTAATACATAACTTTTTAAGTTGACTAAACTTTTTTCAAGTTGACTGAACTTAAAATTTGAAGGCAGCCAAAACACATTATTTTAGGTTGATTTAGCAAATAGTTGCCTCAATGTACAATACATATGTTTTTTCATGAGCTGACAACATATTCTGTAAAATCCTAACTATTTTACACTTTGCTGAATTGGTGACTAACAATCATATTTGTACATTTTCATACAATCTACTTAGGTTTAGAGGTCGTTCTTTGTTTTTTTGTTTTTAATCTTTTTTTTTTTTTTTTTTTTTTTTTTTTTTTTGTAGTATGGAATTGCCACCTCATAAAATACTTACATTTTCATGGGTTGTTTCTGTCATAAATGATGACACAATCTCATGATAACTCACAATGTTGTAAGTTTTGCTGATTTTGTGGTTAATTTTTATGATCTTAATTATTTTTGTATAATCTGCTCACAAGTTTAGGGCTTCATGTTTACTTTTGCTTACTAAAACTGCAGTTTTATTATTATTATTATGATTATTATTAGTATTATGATTATCATTATTAATTATTATTATTTTCTAATGCACCACATTGTAGGAATCACCACCTTATAAAATACTTACGTTTTCTCACGAGATCAATTGTTTTTGTCATACTGACATGCTTCATGCTTCCTTTTTTATAAAAATTGTACGAAAATTGTATGACATTATAAAACTGTACGAAATGTACACCTCATAAAATACTTTTCTCATGAAATTGGGTTATTTCTGTCGTAACTGACAACACAATCTCAAAATTTCAAACTATTTTACCCTTTGTTGAATTTGTTTCTAATTCCGTCAAACGTATTTATATGTTTTCACTCGATTCACTGACCTTTTATAGGGTTGTTTAGGGTTGGACCTAGTTACAAAAATAGTACATTTTTGTACAAATCACATTATTTAAATTTATATTAAATCACCATCTCGTAGAATACTTAATTGAGTCATATGACAACAGGTCAAAAAAGCTGTTGATCAGGGAATGTACCTTATGAACTTTTCTTTGGAAAGCATCCGTCATCCGTTTAAACTAGATCAGGTGACTCAATCTTGGTCCTTGATTGACCAGGTCTTTGCTCAATTGCATCTCCAGGGCAAGCTGTCCGCTTTTGTCCATCCACCGTGTGTCCACCTGGGTCAGGACAGGTGAGCACATCCCATCCCCTATGGGCGTTGAATGGACATGGCATGTGGGTGAACAAAAGCTTGCGAGACAATACGTCCAAGTTTTCCACAAACTCGGCACAAAGCCGCTGAGCTTTAGATAAACATGACACATTCATTTTTAATTTGTTGAAACACAGCCAGACAATCGACAGGATATGACTCCTGTGTAAAGGAAGGTCGTAAAGCTTTGTTCTGCAGTGCCATGAGAAGAGATATGAGCTCTCAAAAGGTGACAACCTTATGTTGTCTGTGATCTGGCCCAGGGGAGGTATCAAATGATCTGCCCTGCAGACAGAATGACAGTGAGAATGCTCACCTACCTTGAGGATAAAGTTTAATACAATAGATGTTTTAATATGGCCAGACACATACTGTTCTGTGCCCGTTTGATCAAAACATATCATGTGAATCATGTGGTGGCACTGGCCTGATTATCAAGCGCACCATCATTAACAGCAGAAACAAGGCTTTGTTTAAGTCATATTGGTAAAGCTCAGTTTTGGGTGCTCATGAAAAGGCTTTAAATAGAAACCTTTGACTTCTGGGTGTAGCTGAACTTTTTCGTTTGACAAGGAACCTTAGAGAGACTTTCTTGCTTTTTTTTTTTTTTCCTTCTGTTGTGACTGCAGGTGCTCTGGAGCAGACATTTACTGAATGAATAATAAGTGGTGTTTGCTAATGCATATTACTATAGCTCATTCTTGACTTTTGAATTGACATGGTATAAGTAACCACTTAAAGTATTCTAGCAACCACCTAGCAACCATATAGCAACCAAACAAAGACAGACCCTCCATTTTTTTTTTGCGATTCCGCAATCGCGGAATCCAACGCAAAAACAGCAACATGATGCATTTTTTTTTTTTTTTTGTGATCCTGAATAATTTGTGCATAATTTGCCATTTCAACGCAAAATAATCGCTAAATAAATATCTCAAAAAAAAAAAAAAAAAAACACTAAATTATAATTATCAACGGAAATATTGTACCACATATTTTCCCGTCTATTTTAAATGGATCGCAGTGAGTGTTGCCAAGTCTGCTGTTTTCCTGTGGAATTGGGCTACTTTCATACTGTTGCCGCGGGTTGTAGCGACCCCAATAATGTAATATTTAGTCACTGGAATGGTAATTTTACCAGAGGAACCCCACCACAAAACGTGTATTTTACCGGGGGACCCCTTTTGGGCTAGTTTTGAGTAGCAATTGGGCGGGTTTTGTTGTGAAAACCTGGCAACCCTGATCGCAGTTGATCCATGATATGGAGCAGGTCAAGAACCCACCATTCGGCATGTAATTTGCAGAAGAATGCCATTTTAGATATCTGAAATTATTCTCCTAATTATTGAAGAGAAATACATTTTCAGATATCAGAAATAAGAAATGTAACATGGTAAAATACATTTACAGATGGGAGTCTGTGGTGACATTTAACTAGTGAAAATACAATTCTTGATATCAAGAATTATAATTTTAACTAGTGAAAACTGAATTGTTGCTATCAAGAATTCATATCCTGCGAATGAATAAAAGTCAAAACGGCTTGCCATAAATGACTCCTCTTTAGCCTATCCATGTGTTTAAGATACATAGACGGGGGGTTTGCGGTTATGTCACAATATTGGAAGTATTTCTGTTTTAAACCATGCCAATTGATATCAAACTTTGCGCAATAGTTATGCCGGTGAATGCCTTAACTTCAGTCAATTTACTATATAGAAAGTGAAAGTAAAAAACTGATGGAGTCTTCTAACACTGCATTCACGGCGCATATTCTCACAGAGAGAAATCTAATTCAACATGTGCTAATAACGGTAAACAACTGTCTAATAATTTTAATTTCAGGCCTATAATGCCTATAATTGTTTTTATCTTATATTGTACTTATTTGTTTTGTTGTCATTTGTTTCTTAGCAAAACAAACAAACTTCATACATTTAGTTTGTTCTTTGTGTCATGTGTAAATTTGGAAATTACTACCACTTATACTACGGGGCCATTGAATGCTTGAATCTGATTGGCTGACGAACGTTCTGAAGGTGTGCATTATTTTTAGGGAAATGCACGGCAAACGTAGTTCCAGGCAGATCCTGACCGCATTACATGTCTATATCTTTATCTCACTTTGCCACACTATTTCAGTTATTTCAAGGGTCCTTACAGCCTAAAACAGCAAAATAAACAAAACCCACATGACACTGGCCAAACAAATACAGTAAACAACAGGATAAAAATGACAGATTTCCATGTTTTTGACGCAAAATTACGTTTTATTATGTACGAAAAGCACACACTCTTTTTCTCCCACACTCTCTCTCTTACAGACGCACACACATAACAGTCAGCACACGTTAACATACGTGCTAATGTTGTTAGAGGTGCTGTGACGATTAACAACTTAAAAACGACATGACATTTCTCACAAGTGATGTAGCAACGAAGCTGTTCCTGAAGAAAATGAACTTAAAGTTTCACTATCACGTTTGAGAGAAGCACAGACTCACAGTAATTCACAAGCTTATTCTCTTTCTGGCCCGTCGTCAATTATTCCTTATATAATCAGACATTTGGATCGCAAAATTCATGAAGAAAAAAAAAAAAAAAAGCAAAATCCTGAAGGGACTGCAAAGACTTTTGCAAATGTAAATCTTAATATAATGAATGAATGAATGAATAATATTGTAAGACTTATTAATATATTAAACATAACTGGAAAAGGGAAAAAATTCTCTGTATGTTTTTCAAAATAATTAATTCCAGTAAGTAAAAGCTGGGCACCATCACCGAATGTGTGCACAGAAATTAAATTAGACATATTTTGGAGCTCATTACCTTTTCATAAACTATTACCCAGCCAGCACTGCATAGTTTTATTTATTTTATAAATATGTCTAATAGATAGTCAGGAGATTTTATCACAAACCTAAACGGTATGATTGAAGGCGTCATGCTCATGAGCACATTGGAAAGAATGCTTCCACTGTATGCAAAGTATTTACATTTCTAAAAATGCATGAGAGATCAGTATCAGAACTGTTATGAGCATTATGCCTCATTTTCAGAAACTAAATTTTACGCCCTGCAACAAAATGTCACACATTTTCTGTGTAGGCGTTGCAAGCTTGATGCTGCAAATTTGAAGATTTATTTATGCATGTATGTATGTACTTATTTTATTTTATTTTTATTTATTTAATTGTATTATTTATTTTATTTAACTGTATTTATTTTATTTTATATGTAATTTTATTTCATTTTATTTTCCTCCAATAATTACCAAAGATTTGTTGAATGTACATCTCAAATCCAATTATTTATTAAAGTATTTCTCTCTATTTACAGTTAGTGCAACGTGAAAGCATTTGGATTTGATGTAATACTGATTCCAATAGAATAGATGAAATGCTGATATATTCAAAGTTAAAGCAAGGTATTTCCATATAAAATTTATATTTCTAAAAAAATAATACATAATTCAAGCACGCCGCAAATGATTTAAATACATTATTAAGTATTTGGCTTGATGTTGACAAACAGGGAAGAAGTTTCTTCAGAAATCGGAAAGCGTGACAAAGTTCTACACATCTCCACCCAATGCATGTTTGCTTATTAAATATTTCAGGTACTTTAATACTACTTTCAGCTGCTTATACACACAGCTTCACAGTTGGCACAGTTATTTAAAAAAAAAAAAAAAAAACACTTGTTGCGTGCAATCTTTAACCACACACTCTTTGTTGTTCACCTTTGCAATGTGTGACGTCTTGAAAATAACAGACAGAAAACAACAAAACAACAGGCTTGATGCCATTGACCAAACTGCTGTCTCATGCCAGAGAATTCCTGCTTGATCATTTTGATAAGCAGCATGTGATTATCCATTCCAGAAGCTGTTTAAACATGTTCTGTGGCATTTGTTGACAGCTCAGGTAATGTTTGCATTGCATGCGTGCCTCTGGTGACAACCTGTCCTCTAATCTCCCTCACAAGTGCAACACAGTCCGGTCCCAAACAAAACAGACTATATATATGCACCATTTCCTCAGTATGACATGGATATGGTTGTTATTTATTGTAAACTTCCTTTTCGTTTAAGGATTTGGGTAACATTTCCTTTCCCGTTCAGCATTGGGTTTTCTGACTTTGCATATTGATGCAAACACAAACCCTTTCTTCAGTACTGTCCTGCTCTTATGTAATCAAAACTTATGCAAAACAAATCTAAAGTAATGCTTACTTTGGATTTTGGGACTTTGGGACTGTTTAGGGCTAGTGTTAGATAAGATGCACAAGGAAGTAATAATGTCTTATATATCATAATCAATGTTTTTACTGTACTTGAGGCATAGCATATGATAACTTTCTGTGCATGAGTACCTTGTTTGTCCTGAACAGTTAAACTGCCCACTGTTCTTTAGAAAATTCTTTCAGGTCCCACAAATTATTTGTTTTTTGAGCATTTCTGTGTTTTTGAACCCTTCCAACAATGACTGTATGATTTTGAGATCCATCTTTTCACACTGAGGACAACTGAGGGACTCATATGCAACTATTACAGAAGGTTCAAATGCTCACTGATGCTCCAGAAGGAAACACGATGCATTAAGAGCTGGGGGTAAAAAAAATAAAAATAAAAAAATAAAGACCAGTTAAAGATTGATTTATTTTGTCATCTGTAGCTTCTAAAGGGCAGTATTAAATAAGAGAAAAAAAAATATATATATATATAGTGAATAATAGTGAATATGTAAACATCTTTTTGTGAAATATCGTATTCAGGTCTGTACTAAATAAAAAAAATAAAAAATAAAAAAAACATGCATTTTGTATGATCCCTTGTATTTGGTAACATAATTAACATTTTGAAGATTCTGCAAGGTGTATGTAAACTTTTGACTTCAACTGTATATATACTTATAATATAATTTAAATTATATAAAATTATTATGTTGTGTTCAAATATTGTTCATGCATTCATAATTGTGACTACTTTCCACATTATATATATATATATATATATATATATATATATATATTTAAATAAATAAATAAAAAAAAAAGAGAAGAAAACTCAAACTTGATAAAATTTCACACAGAACTCATAAATGGACTGGACAAAATTATTGGTACCTTGTCAAAATTGTAAGAAATTATTGTTTTTCAAGCATATACTGCTCCTGTAATTTGTATTTAGACACACCTGTGGCAAGTAAGAGGTGTGGGCAATATAGTAATCATACTTGCAACCAGTTAAAATGGAGAAAAGTTGACTCACCCTTTGTGCTATGTGTCACACTGAGCATGGAGAAAAGAAAAAGTGTAAAGAGTTGTCTGTGGATTTGAGAGAAAAAAGGGTGGAAAAACATGAACAATCTAAAAGTCTAAAAGCCAGAGATCCTAATGTCACTGTGTCCACTGTGCACAGTATCATCAAGAGGTTTGCAGCCCATAACACTGCAGCTAACCTCCCTGGATGTGGACGGAAGAGCAACATTAATTAAAAAAAAAAAAAAGTTACAACAAAGGATTGTTCGAATTGTGGGTAAAGAACCCAGATTAACATCCAAAAAAATTCAAGCTGATCTGCAGGCACAGAGTACAACAGTGTCAGCACACACCATCCGTCATCATCTGAATGAAAAGGGACGCTATGGTAGGACACCACTGTTGACACAAAGGCATAAAAAAGCAAGACTGGAGTTTGAGAATCTTCTGGGAGAATCTACTGTGGACAGATGAGACAAAAGTAGAGCTTTTTGGTAAAGGACATCATGGCACTGTTTACAGAAAAATAAATGAGGCCTTGAAATAAAAGAACACAGTCCCTAAAGTCAAGATGTTTTGGGGTTTCTTTGCTGCTTCTGGCACTGGATGCCTTGACTGTGTGAACGGTATCATGAAATCTGATGATTACCAAAGAATTTTGGAGTGCAACGTAGTGGCCAGTGTCAGAAAGCTGCATCTCCACCAGAGGTCATGGGTCTTCCAGCAGGACAATATCCTGAAACACACTTCAAAAAGCACTCAGAAATGATTACAAACAAAGCACTGGAGAGTTCTGAAATGGCCAGCAATGAGTCCAGGTCTGGATCCCATAGAACACCTGTGGAGAGTTCTCAAAACAGCAGTTGGGAGAGGGCACCCTTCAAATCTGACTGACCTGGAGCAGTTTGCAAAAGATGAGTGGTCCAAAAGTCCAGTAGAGAGGTGTAAGAAACTCATTCATGATTACAGGAAGCAACTGATTTTTTATTTTTTTCCAAAGGGGGTGCTACCAAATATTAAGTTAAGAGCGCCAATAATTTTGTCCAGTATATTTTTGGGTTCTGTGTGGAATTGTATCAGATTTGACTTTTCATTTCGGTTTTTGTTTGTTGTTGTTTTTTCAATGCAAATTAAAATAAATAAACATGTGAGTACCAAAACATTTGCAACTGCAAAATTATTCAAACAAGGTTTGCATTTTCTGACAGAATTTCAAGGGTGCCAGTATTTTTGGCCATGACTGTATATATGTATATATATATATATATATAAACAAAATAAAATAATAATAATTACACAACTTAAAGCATAGGAATAGCATACTACAAGGCATAAACTACAAGGACACTATTCCTCTTTTGCTCTGTGGAGAGATATTTGCATGAGCAGCAGCAGGTGCTATATTAGTTTTCGTATGCATTCTTCTCATTGTTCACCTCAGGCAAATAACCAAACCATCATGGCTCGCTCTTTTGTTCTGAATGTTTAATCAAACACATGTTCAAATAATTCAACACGTTTATCAAACACATAGGGTTAGTTATGAAAGCCCTCATACAAGAGCTCTGTGTTTGTCCTCCCGTAATCCTGTGTACACGCAAACAACCGTTTCTTTGTTTGTCTGTGCGGTGAGCTATTGCTTTAATTTCCGATCATGCATTTGTTTGTTCGTTTAAGCTTTCTGTCCCTTTTCTGTGTATATTCCTCCTCTTGTGTTATTATTTCATGCTTCAGGCGTGCCTGCGTGAGGAAGAACATTTCAACCTGCACGCAGTGCTTAAACATTACGTGAGCAGGTAGGGGTGCTAATCAGAGATGGTACACTACAAGCCCCAGGTTAGAAACAAACCCTGTGAGTATTTAACATTTATGGCTTCAGTTTGTTCTCCACTTCAAAGACATAGAAAAATTGTGGATTTATTTGAGAGGTCGCCTTGCATTGGCACAAACAAATGTCCAAAGAGGTTATTTTGGTTTTCTATGGAATGGAAACTAAAAATACCCTTTCTACTGTCTACATAGACAGCAGCCTTTTAAGGAGCATCCTTAATGAAAGCAGTTTGGATGATATGGAACAATCTACAAGATGAAACGTCATACATAGGCCTATAGCACTTGAGGACTCAACCGATTTCAGGATAGTTTGATACAATAATCTAAAATGCACAGAAATACATAGCACACAAAAGAGATTAAAATAAAATATGTGTGTTAATCTGCTTTTACTTTTATTTTTATTTATACTTTTATTCAGCAAAAGTGACTGTAAGGGCATTTATAATGTTACAAAAGATTTTTTTGTGTTGTTTTGTTTTACCATTCTTACCAGCTAACAGAGAATGTTCTAAGAACTAACATGGTGGCAAGGTTTTCTCAAAGCTATAAACCTTCAAAATTATCTGGTTATTAATAACATTTTCAAAACATTAGCAAAAAAAAAAACAAACAAAAAAAAACATGATTTTTTAATAAATGTTACTACTTTCTAATACTAACAGTAATGTGACACCATTATTTCCAAAAATGAAAAAGAGGAATGTTTCTTTTAGATACATAGACATTTAAAAGTAACTTTCCCATAATGTTTGCAAAAAAAAAAAAAAAAAAAAAACATTCCCTTAATGTTTTCTCTAACATTCACATAAATTGATAATAATAATAATAATAATAATAATAATAATACATATTTAAAATAAATACAACAATAATGTTTTTAAACAAATAAAACAATGAAGTTTTAAACATTAAGAGAACATTAAGAAATAATTGCATTATAATTTGGAAATGTTAGCAAAACATTCTTAGAACATATTTTTGGTTAGCTGTGTATTAATCAAAGAACCCTGACATATAAATAAATAAATAAATAAATACATACATACATAAAAATAAGCAGCACAACTGTTTTTAACATTGATAATAATAAAAACAAATGTTTCTTGAGCATCCAAACAGCAAACTTGAAAGATTTCTGAAGGATCATGTGACACTGAAGACAGTAAAATTCAGCCTTGCATCACAGTTTCTTCTTAATGCCATTCCAGCATCTATGGCTATATTCATGCCAAGAACACTGTAAAAAGTTTTCACCAGTTTCAACTTAAAAGCTTAAGTTTAACAGCTGTCTTAATATTTTAAGTTAGATCAACTTCAAAGTACAAGTAATTTTAATTCATTTTATTGCAGTGAATTGTAATGACTTGCAGTTTTAAGATTATTTAACTTTGACATTTTAAGGCAGTTGCCGAACTTAAGTTTTTAAGTTAAAATGGTGAAAACTTATTTACAGTGAACCGGTTAATCCATACACAAGTCAATCCATACACCAACCTTTCTTCAATTAGAATCTCCAATTCACCTAACCTACATGTCTTTGGCCTGTGAGAAGAAACTGGATTACCCGGAGTAAACCCACGCCAAAACAGAGTGAATATGCAAACTTCACACAGAAAGGCCTCCCGTCTCTGTCAGGGCTTGAACCGGCCTTGCAGCCTGGTAAGCATAAAAAAAAATAATTATAAAACAAACAAACAAAACAAAAAAAACCTAACCAAACCCCAAACTGGGGGTAGGCTCACTTCCTCAGTTTTGGAATCCAATCTGTGAATAATAGTGTGATACTGTACGTTTGATCAAGGTTTCAATGTTTGTGATTAATTATACAGTATAAGATTTATCTTTTATCAGACTTATCTGTGACACGCAAGAGTAACAATCATAAGACTTCTCCCTGCTCTAGAAATGTCTTCTGTGGAAAAGTTAAAATCGAGCGCATTTACCCGAGCGCCGTGATTCCATCGAGCTGAGCATGTCTTAACTCAGCATTCATTAGCAGCTGCTGACTCTGAACTTCGGAATGCTGCTTCCAAGAGAATCTCAGAGTAATTCAGCCCAAACAGATGGCAAATGCAGGCGCCCTATTCGGCAAATCAATTATATACATTGATAACACGACTCTATCGGCCTGGATTCATTTGCACTGCATGACTGGAAAAAACAAAACAAACAAAAAACATTTTACTACTCTAAAACACACGGTTGCACTGAAGTATTTGAATGCTTCAATCAGGTGAAAAAATGTCAAAATGCCATTATATATTTTAGTTTTAGAAAGAAACAACAAACACACTTTTCAAGCAAAATATTTCTCAGGTTCAAGAATCAGCCAGTTATTAACCCTGGATGACCATACGGCGCTTTCATTCATTTCATCCACAGTTTCTTCAACTATGGGCACGTTTGGCCTTGTGAACTTTTAGAAAATAACTCTTAAAACATGCATTCACACATAAGTTTTAAAAGCATCACAGTTTATTTTATTTTTCTGAAAGTCACTTTCCACCACAATGCCACTTACACTTCATCTGAAATTCTATGTTTTATGGTAGTTGAAATTACATTGTTTTATATAATTATATGTTATATTATATTTCAAGTACAACAAAACATAAAATTTAAGAACATTAAACATTTTTGTAATAATCCACTTCTATGTCTAATTTGTTCGTTTTTTTTAACCCTCTGGGGTCTGAGGGTGTTTTTGGGCCCTGAAGGAGTTTTGACATGCCTTGACATTTGTGCATTTTTCAGCATCTTAAAAACATATTCATGGCTAAAGTCAGATGATATTGTAATCAGCACAAACTGGGCTACAATAATATGCAAGCAACATGAATGTACATATTTGTGTTTTTGAGAAAACAACGTTTATGCGTGGTTAGTAAAAAACTAACCTTCGACCCCTGGGGGTTAACTGAGATTTATACATCATCTGAAAGCTAAGAATAAATAATCTTTATTTTGATGTGTAGTTTGTTAGGATAGGACAATATTTGGCTGAGATACAACTATTTGAAAATCTGGAATTTGTGGGTGCAAAAAATAAAATAAAATAAAATAAAATAAAATAAAATAAAATAAAATAAAATAAAATAAAATAAAATAAAATAAATAAATAAATAAATAAATAAAAAATAAAATATTGAGAGAATCACCTTTAAAGTTGTCCAAATGAAGTTCTTAGCAATGCATATTACTAATAAAAAAAATTTAATCGTACCGTAGGATATTTACAAAATATCTTCATGGAACATGATCTTTACTTAATATCCTAATGATTTTTGGCATAAAAGACAAATTGATAATTATATTTTTAGTTTTTCTATTTTTGGTTATTGCTACAAATATACTGTGCTACTTTAGACTGGTTTTGTGGACCAGGGTCACGTTTACCTTGATTTTTCCACACATATTTAATCTTAAACGTTAAATGTTTTTGACATGTACACCAACTTTTGATAACTTGATCTGGGAAAATGATTGGATCTGATGGAAATGACCCCACAAAAATAATCATTTTACTTTGTTTATCTAATTAGATTAGATCAGAGTTCAAATACATAATTGTTTCGTTTTTCACAAAATATAAAATGTCTGGGTAAAGGGTTAAAACAATGAAGTCTATACATAAAAGGCATTTGAATAGTAGCAAAGGTAAATGATGAATGCATGTACAGTGCATATCTCTTCTCATGTTCTCAAATGTTTTTGTATTCATCAAAAGCATGTCAGAATGCTCTATTGATTTATGTCAGAAGCTGAAGAACATGTGAAAGTTGACTCTTTGCCTCTCACGTGGGTGTTCTCACCTTACGTAATGTGGATAGAAAAGGCGTGGGCTGCTTGGGGTGTTTGCGCAACGCTACCTGGAAACACATCAATACAGGAGAGTAAAAAAAAAAAAAATCTGTGTGATTTCTTTGCTTTTCCACTCAGGTATAGGAGTGCAATACACCTTATATTAAGGATTAAACAGATTACACCAATAATTAAATGCAGTGTGATCTTTTATGGTTGGTTTCAGTTACATATAACAGTTTCACAACAGGAACGTGCATATTATGACTCATGATGAGCTTTACATGATCTTGTCATTCTCGCTGATGCGTTAGTCATGATGCGAAAAATGAGACTGAAAAAAGTGTGTGGCTGGGTGGATTGACTTCATATTTTACAAACAAAGAAGTAAGCTGGAATGGACAAAACCTCTTTTTTAGGAAAATATTGTTTTCAATCTCTTTAAGCTTTTAGTTTTACCTTGATATCAGTTAGTGTGTGCATTCATATTAAGATTAAAAACATACAAAAAGGCTAAAACATACTTTAAATCAACTACTAAAATTAAATATATATAATAATAATTGTATTAATCACAATGTTTTACTTTATTTGACAGGGGTAAGCAGCATGAAGACAGTATCCATCTATCTATCTATAAAATACATTTAGCACACACATATTTAATGTTGTCAACAGAAACTTTAATTTTGAATGCGATTAATCGCGAATAATCGATTTGACAGCACCAATTTAGTAACCTATTTTTAATTATTTTACTTTATTTTATTTAATAATATAATTCATTGTGACCGTATACCCCACTACTCACAACGTGCCTCAATTGTTTGAATTATTGGAGAAAATCGACATTTCGGACTAGACAGGGTTTCAAACCAATGAAAACTCATGTATGAAACAACATGCCCCACTATAGCGCAATGTGTGTTCAGTAAACGGTATGTTTTTCCTAAGCAAAACTTTAAGCTATGCTTCAGAAATAAACGTTTAAATAAACCTCAGCCATATGCACTACAGTAAAGAGTGTGACAACTTCCCTCAGGTTTTTTTTTTTTTCTCTGAGGGTAAGATAACTAATGGCTGAGGTTACTCAAACCGCAGAAGTCCTCCGCAAGGATGCGTTCAGGTCTCGTCTCTCTCTCTCCTCTCTCCATATGGAGTCACGATAGCCCCTTTGACTGTACGGAGGGAGGAGCTCTAGTGAAGTGAAGCTCCAGCACAAGCTCATTCACTGGGCAGACCGAGAGGCTGGAGAATCTGTGCCTCATCCATACCTTAAGTAAGAAACCGCGGGGGTCAGGCGCTCTCCGAAGCGACGCGGACAGTTGAATGTTAATTGCGGACTTTTATTCTCGACCACTGGACTAGCTGAACACTATACGCGGAGCCTGAGAAATGCGGGCGCAAAATATCTGAAAATCGCGACTGGACACGTAAATAAATAATAAAACAACCCATTGCGCGATGGAGAGCTGAGGGCAAGTTGGATCTGGACTTGTTCCATGCGTCTTTTTGCGCGGTGGGCTCTTCCGTGCCAAGGAAGCCTTTTGAGAAGTCCAGGCGTCCGGTTTGTGCTGCAAAACTGGGTGGTTTTGTTTGATCCACAAAGCACAGATAACTTGGCCAAGTGGAGCTACAAAGACTCCTGCGCTGCGTAATTTGGGTAAGAGTGGCTTACTAATAGCACATCCAAAGTCAAAGCAATGCGTGTTTGTTTTAGTGTCGAGTGAAAGTGTTTAGGATGCATGCTAGGTGGTATTACAGCAGATGCGGTGGATTTTCTATCTTTAAACATTTGTTTTAGGACATACGGGCTGGCACGATGCCTAGACTGCAAAATGCACATCACTTGTTTCTCCTCCGAACAGTTAGTTTCTAAAGCATCTCCTGTTACAGTGTATTTTCTTTAATCTGAACGGCAAAAGTACAATAGTCAGTGCTAATGTAACACTGTCTCCCGTGATCTCAAGGACACCATATAAGCTTTATTTTACTTATTCATTCCCTGCAAATTCAATCCCTGTAAATGAAACTCAGGTGACTTCATTGTGATGTAGCCGTCTGCAGCACAGATGCTCGCCTTCAAAGTCACATTTACACAAAGGCACAGACACACACACACACACACACACTCACACTCAGCCAGACATACCTACACACACAGAAGTCTTAATTTAATGTCTCGAGAGACAGAGTTTGCAGCACCCTCTCTTCATGCCCACAAGAGATTGATACGCAGTCCATGTTAAATCTATCATGATGTTTAGAGAGGTTTCAAACAGTCTTAATGGATTTGTGACTATTATGTGAGGTTATTCTTCAAGATGAGCATTGTTTATTGCACATCTAAACTTTGTTTTGTTTTAGTTAATGCAACATGTCATACGAATACAAATACAGATACTGTAGACATCAGGATTGCTATGAACGATTAATATGTGTCTGAAATTTTTAATATATGTATATATTAAAAAAATAATAACATTGAGGTATGTTTAGTAGGTTAACTGGGTGAGTGTGACGCTAGCGACATCAAGGTCATGGGTTTGATTCCCAGGGAACATACAGTACAAACCTATTAAATGTAAATTAAAAGTGCATACATGTAGACACCAGCTGATATTGAATGCATTTTCCCTTAAAAGAACTGATTATGAACAAAATTTCAGCTTGTTGGCATACTTCAAATGTATTTCTATTTGATCTCTTGGGAACCACAGGTCTTGAACATGAAGCAAATGCAACGGGTTTTCAAATGCTAACATGTTCTGTTCTGGCACACCTGAAGCAAATTTGTGATCTTAGACTTAAAAATGAATGTTCCAAATTAATTTGAAGAACCATTTTATGTTAAAAAGCATTTTCTGTCTTAGTAGGAAGACTATTTCAATAACCCATTATAAATAACCTTTTGTGCAACAGAAATGCATGGATGTTAAAGGTTCTTCATGCCAGTAAGGAACCTTTATTTTTAAGATTGTGGATAACCGTTGCATCAGCACAATTAAAGCATCAAAAATATCAGTCTAATTGTTATTGACAAGGTTAGAAGTACACAAAAATATATACTGAGAGAAAGAATTTACATGTGCAAAAGGGTATTTATTTTTACTTTTATTTATAGTGAAGGCTAAACCCACTATGACACTCCATATCGAGTGGGCGAGTTTATTAGCTTCATGGGACTGTGGGCCTTTTCTTTCGCCTCCGTTCATATATGTGGGTGTTGTGGCGTCTCCCTGGGGCGAGCACATCATTTCCTCTATAGTGCCACAGACACAATGAAGGGGCCATCTGCGCTAGCCCACTGATTTGCACAGGGTAAAATGGAGCGTCACTGATTCGCTCATCCCTTTGCCCCAAGCCTAGTATACACTCTTTCTCTCCATCTCTCCATCCCTCATTCCCCTGCGCTGGATGTTAAGGTTCCCCCAGTGGCATGCTGCGGATGCAACCTGCAACAATCTGTTGTAGGTTACTTTCCTTTATTGAGAGCTGTGCGCTTACATGCTCAACACGGACGCAAACAACACTGGTGTGTCAAAACAAGCCGAGAAGCCTGTATTGGATCTCAATACCTGGCTAGATCTTATTCAAAGGGCTCTATGTTTGCATTTTAGTGAAGTTATCTTTGTATAGCGCTTTATACAATACGGATTTCAAATAAGCTTCACAGTAATAAACAGGAGAATAGTGATCAGCGATGTAAACTTAATCAAATATAAGAAAAATTCTGCTATAAAGCATCTCTACAGAATATCAATTCAGATCAGTGTTGTTTGAGTTGATTCAGGTGAACTGAATTGAGCTGAATAATGACACTGAATCCACACTGTCTGAAGTTCATCAATTTTGAAACATTCGATTCATTTATAAAGCATCTCTACAGAAGACAATAGCGTCAGCTCAATTCAATGAACACTGAACTGAATTGAGCTGAATAATGACATTGAACTGAATCAATGTAAAATGTATAAATTACAAAACAAGTTCAGCTCAGCTATATGCTGCTCTGAAGTGGATAGTAGTGTCACATTTCAGCTTGTGTCAGTTCTATATTGATTCATTTCAGTTCAATAAAGGTTGTTGATGAAAAATTCATCAGTTAAGAAACATTAGATTCCTTATAAAGCATCTCGACAATTCAGTTCAGTGATGATTCAGTTCATTTAGTTGTTTCAGTTGAACTGAACTGAATTGAGCTGAATAATGACACTGAACTGAATCCACACTGTGTGAAGTACATCAATTCTGAAACATTTGATTTATTTATAAAGCATCTCTACAGAAGACAACAGTGTCAGCTCTGTTTTCAATTCAGTTCAGTGTTGATTCAGTTGAACTGAACTAAATGAACACTGAACTGAATTGTGCTGAATAATGACACTGAACTGAATCAACAATATAAAGTTTATCAATTACAAAACAAGTTCAACTCCGCTATATACAGCTCTGAATTTGATAGTAGTGTTGCATTTCAGCTTGAGTCAGTTCTATATTGATTCAGTTCAGTTCAATAAAGGTTGTTGATGAAAAATTCATCAGTTAAGAAACATTAGATTCCTTATAAAACATCTCAGAAGACAATACTGTCAGCTCAATTCAATTCAGTGTTAATTCAGTTCATGTAATTGATTCAGTTGAACTGAACTGAATGAACACTGAATTGAATTGAGCTGCATAATGACACTTAACTGAATCAAGGTTCATCAATTATGAAATAAGTTCATCTCAGCTATTGGCAGCTCTGAAGAAGGCAACAGTGTAATTATTAAGATCAATTCAATCAGTTCAATATTGATTCAGTTCAGTTCAATAAAAGTTACTGATGAAAAATATATCAATTATGATGTCTTATAAAGCATCTCTACAGAAGGCAATAGTGTCAGCTGGATTCAGTTCAGTGTTGATTCAGTAAACTAACACTGAACTGAGCTGAATAATCACACTGAGCTGAATCAATACTGTGTAAAGTTAATCAACTACGAAACAAGTTCAACTCCACTGTATGCACTTCTGAAGAAAGCAATAGTGTCATAATTCATCTTTAGTCCAGTTCAATAAATGTTGACAATCAACATTAATCAGTTATGAAACATGATTCCTTATAAAGCATCCTGACAGAAGACAATATTGTCATCTCAATTCAGTTCAATGTTGATTCAGTTAATTTAGTTGATGAACTGAACTGAATTGACCTGAATAATGACACTGAACTGAATAAACACTGTGTAAAGTTCATCAGTTAAGAAACTTAGCTCTAAGACAGTAGAGTAAGTTCAGTGTTAAATCAATACATTTCGATAACTCTGTACAGTTCACTCATTATGAAACAAGTTCAATTCAACTATTAAGCAGCTCTAGAGAATCAATAGTCATTATTCAGCTCAAATCAGTTTAATAATAATGCAGTTCAATATCAGTGTCAATGCTGCAAAGTTCTTCAGTTCTGAAACAATTATGATTCTGCTACAAAGCAGATCTAAAGGACAACAGCACATTATTCAGCTCATCAGTTCAGTCTTGATTCATTTCAGTTCAATAACTCTAAAGTTCATCAATTCCAAAACAGGTTCACAGAAGCTCTAAATTAAGTGTTGATTCAATTCAGTTTGATAATAGTGTCAATGTTCCAAAATTAGTAAATTCCGAAATATACATATTCGATTCAACTATAAAGCAACTCTACTAAAGACATAGTGTCATTATTCAGCTCAGTTCAGTTCAAGTTTTGTTCAGTGCAGTCAAATTGATAATATTACTGAATATTAAGTCTCTAATTAAGCCAAAGGCAACAGCTGCAAGGAACGCAAACTCTGTCAGGCGTTAGAAATAGAGAGAAAAAAACAAATATTACAAAGCATTCACAGTTGATTAAAATTATACTTGGTTAAATTGTTCCAGGTAATTTTATTGTAACAAGAACTACATTTCTGTTCAAATGCTTCATAGTTTTGAGGGTGGTTGCAGGGACATTGCTTTGGTCACTAAGAAGTTCAGAGTGGTTTTTACTGCATTGCTGTTTGGTTGCTAGGGTGTTCTAAATGGTTGCTAGGTGGCTGCTTTCTAACCCAAGTTTAAAGAGCCCTCCTCCATGTCTCTTGAAATGGCTCAGGTCCTTCCTTCAGTGTCAGCCTAGGATTTTTTTTTTTTGCCCGTTTTATCGACCACCTGGTGAAAAGCATAAGTCTAATTGCTTCGAAAAAGTAACAACATCCAACTTGACTCCGTGTCTGTAATGGTGCTGGATGAGTTATATGCCATTTTTTAAAACTTAAAGTTTAAACAAACCCCTAACCCACGTATGAGCAATAGTAATAATAATGATTTCTATGCTACTAACAACTATTTTTAACTTTGTTGGGAAGAAAAGCATCTGTAGTATCAGTGGCTCTTTGCCTTTTTAAGACAGTGTCTGTTGATGAAAACGACACAGAGAAAATTAAATCATCGATCTTCCTTCCCTGCATTGAGATAATGGTTGCCCTTGTAAATACATGTAATTCTCTGGAGGATTCACATTGTGCAGTTCAGATTTATTTGAGCCTGGCTAGCATTAAAATCCTTTTTTTTTTTTTTTTTTTTTTTTTTATGGGCCAAATTGAGAGAAAAAAAAACAAAAAACAAAAAAACGGAGGAAGGAGCATCGGCAGATATCCAGACTCATCAACTTTGATAATGACATGAAAACAGATGCTTCTATCTGTGCAAGCTCTGTTTCATACAGTGTTGCATTTAGAAATATGTCAAATCATAATTCATTATTCAACATATTGTTAGTATTGCCACTAGGGGTGCTGTAGTGATCAGCATTTTTGGTAATGCTTTACAATAAGGTTTCATTTATTGACATTGGTTAACTGTGTATGCATTTACTAATACATTTTTAAAATAACAGTTGTATTTGGTAACATTAATATTAATAGTAACATAAATGTTTTTCAAAGTTGCAAATAAGACAAGAAAATACTGTATAAATCTTTCTACTTTAAAATAAAAAATTCTTAGTGAAAATGAAAATTTGTATTTTTATTAACCAACACTGACAAAGATGTATTATTATTATTATTATTATAAATATTGCTCACTGTTAGTTCATGTTAGTTAAAACATAAATGTTTCCTTATTGTAAAGTGTTACTGCATTTTCTCTTTAGAAATGCTCCGTTTCGCTTTCTAAACAATTAATGTCATAGCAGATCAAAAGTTTGAAGAGAGCCCTGCTAAGCAAGTTAGTTAAAGTCAACATGTTTATAGCTTCCAGAATAACTTCCTGAATAATATCACGTTTAATGGCACACAATGTGCAAAATAATCTTCTGACCTAAGAATAAATCTAGCTTTAAATGCAATAAAAGAAAAACAGTTGAAAAGCTGTTAAAAGTGGTGATTATTTTATTAAATGATTACATCTCTGTAATATCTTCTGCGTTTATCTCATTAGCCGCAGTCTTTTTCATAAGCTCTGGGCAAAACTGAATCCACAGAGCTGAACGACGCAAACACTCACACGATTCATCTAGAAATGCAGTGCTATATAATTTTAAGATGTCAACTCTGTGTCAGACCCACTGCTGTCATTCTTCCACTTCATTTGCTTTAGTTACCGAAGAAATTATAGAAAGCTTTGAACAAGCCACACATTATTTCTTTCTTGAATACATGTAATCTAACACCATTTTAGACAGACTGAGACTTTTGTTTCTTGAGAAAATAAAAATGATGCTTGTGAAAATGTACCAAATCGTTAGGGTTGTTAACTTAAGTCTCTTATGATATTCTGGTTCTGTTAAAGTTGTTCAGACAAAATTATTCCATCATTTACAGTGCATATTCTACTACAATTTGAGGTACGATTTATGTCTGTTGCACAAATGGCATGAGTTTTGCACCACATTTGAATACTTCAGGTCAAGGGTTTGTTGAAATCACTAACCTAATGAGCAGCAGAGATGCTTGACTTATTGTAGCATGTACCAATAAAATGTGACCACAGAAGCGTAGTCTATTAGAATAAACAGCAGTGAAGGGGAAAATCAAATGTAGAGCAGAAAAAAGTGAGAACAACTTCCTGTTGTGATGTTGATTTGCAGGGAGAGGTGCATCTGTTACATGCAGATGTTTGATTCTGTGAGCATATCTCATTTCATCCGGTAGATCTAACTGCTAATTCCTGTGAAATAATTATAGCACATTTGTTTAGCAACACATTTGAAAGAAAGTGCACTGCACTTCTGCTCCTAGCTGTGATAAAGTCATTCATATTCTATTGGCTACAAAACTTACAAAGGCATCATTTGTACACTCAAAACACTAAGGCTATATAAAAGTGTTGGCTATAACATTAAGCTGCCCTCTAAAATAATCCTTTTTACACAAAAAAGACAACATTGCATTCATTCAAAATTGCACTGCACCCAACTTATTAAAAATCAAATTATAGCGCATTTCTCAGAAAACTGAGACTGTTCCTAAATGTAGGTTACAACATTATGCTACTTTCTAAGTTAACTTGTTTTACTAAAATTTGAAGGAAAAATTGCATGCATTGCAGAGAAAATGACCCAAGTATTCTTTGCAACCAACTTAAGGCTATAGCCTAAGTTACCTTATGTTAGTGTTATCTGTTAACAACCCACATTATATACCCGTCTTTTTAGGCAAGTACCAGATAATGAGTGTCACATTATGAAATGTTTTTATTACGATGGAAACTGTTTAACGTTATCACAATTTAATAAAAAAACATTGTAAGTTAGGCCTGTTAATTGTAATGATTTCATTTCAAACAACAAATCAATTAGAGAAAGCGAGCAAAGAACACAGTTTCAACTGAGCTTTTTGAAACTCAGAATCAGTAAATCTCTGTGTCGCAAAATGATTCACTGTTTCGAAGCGCTCCATTCGGAATGATTCAGAACAGGACTTCAAAGCGTATATCGTGAATCATTTTATTAAAAACGGGACATTAAAGCACGGATCGCAAATCATTTGATTCACAGCAGGACATTAAGGCGTGTATCACAAATCATTGGATTCAAAACAGGACTTCAAAGCGCGTATGGCGAATCATTGGTTTCAGAACTGGGCTTTAATGTGTGTATCACGAATCATTTGATTTAGAACGGGACTTCACAGCACGTATCATGAATCATTTGATTTAGAATGGGACATTAAAGCATGTATTGTGAATCATTTGATTCAAAATGGGGCTTCAATGCACGTATCATGAATCATTTGATTTAGAATGGTACATTAAAGCACGTATTGTGATTCATTTGATTCAAAATGGGGCTTCAATGCACGTATCGCAAATCATTTGATTCAAAAAGGGACATTAAAGCGCATATCGCTAATCATTTGATTCAAAACAGGACTTAATTCAGAACGGGACATTAACGCACGTATCGCAAATAATTTGATTAAAAATGGTGCTTCAATGTACCTATTGCGAATCATTTGATTCAAAACGGGACTTCATTCAGAATGGGATATTAAAGAGCGTATCGCAAATCATTTGATTCAGAACGGGACTTCAAAGCACGAATGGCAAATCGTTTGATTCAGAACGGGACTTTAAAGCCATATGGCGAGTCTTATGTTTTAGATTGGGATTTAGGAGCTGGCTCGCGTGAAGTTTTTATCCCCACTGGGGAATAATTTAGCAGATGTATGGATATGTACATATATATATATATTACAAAACATTCTTAAATAATAATTTGTTTTCTGAAAAATAACCAGTTTTAAGCAAAAACTCAATTTTAAAATGTTATTTTCAGACAGCAAGGCTCAGTATGTGTCATTTTGCTTCTGTAGTAAATCTACGATATATGTAAACTTTGACCCCAAGGTCAACTCTATCTTATGTGTATTTAGAAATGCTACGTTCACCCTTTAAAAACAATGAAAAGCCAAAATTAGTCCTTGTGTCGTTGTCTTGGGTGTGGATATTAAATGGTCTGGCGCCTGAGTGTCCTGATTTTTAACATGCTTGTATAATGGAAGCTCACTAGGCCTAAATTATTCTACCTGGAATGAGGTTGCAACCCTAACCCACATTGTCTTGTAAAAAATGTCACGTCTGTCATGTTCAAAGCCGGAGGCCTGAATTGGTTTGACACCAGCTTCACAGAAGACATGAAAGATAAGACAATAGTTGCAAGAGTCTAGGAAAATTAAAGTTGTACCTGTCCTTTAAATAGGATATGCTAAGCAGATTATGCAAATGGCATTGTGGTTGGTTTAAGCAGTTGATTTGCTCCTGTGTGACAGGACCACAGCCATTGATTGCCATGCTTCATTGGCAAACCTTGTTCTGGTGGTGTTTCATTACTGATCAGATAAATAATGAATGACCAACCCTTAGAATTGTGTCCGAGACAGCAGCCATTCTCTCAACCTGCTCAAGCAAGACAATGCCCGCTGTCGACAAACAATACTTCTCTGAGGACTGGATCAAATGTAATTTCCCTTTTAAAAAGGTTAGCATCATGAGATTCTACTAAGATGCAAATATTAAAAAAAAAAAAAAAAAAAGACCCAAAGACTTTTACTTTGCAATTTGTAGTTAGTTTTCCTCTTTGGCAGCTGTTTATAGCGATGCTTGCGTTGCTGTAGGCTTGCAAGCAATTGAAATTCAACATCGCAGGGTAAACGGCACATATGGGGCCATACAAAAAATGTATTGCCTCAAAACAGAAGACACTGAATTGTGATGGCAAGATAAGATAGTGGAAGCGAGAAGCGCACACTATATTTCCTCTGTTATGGATATATGAAGCTCTCAGCCACAAACAAGTTCACTAGACTCATACAAAATAGCCTTGAGGGTTATTTTTCTTTGCTTTAATTTATTTGAACGTTTCACGGGACATAACATCAAACAATGCCATCAAACAGTCACCAATGTGCTGCTGTGATGGATTCTGCTTTCTGGTCTAATGTTCAGCAGAACTGGCAACTTTGCATATATATACACATGCATATGTGTGCATGATGTGGAGTGGATACAGTATACATCTTTGGATGTCTTCCATTTTCGCTGGCATGAGTCACTTCAGTTGGAACAAATGAGTTACTGGGATTGTACACCATGAAATAAGATTTTTCGAAGCTGTAAATAAAACAAAGAGTACATTTTACAAGAAAATATATGTTAAATTCCATGTGTTAATTGCCATTTCTTTGTAATTAAAGGGACAATTTCCTAGCGATCTGAGGTGAAAATACATTTCGATACCAATTCATTGTTTTGTAGTTGTCAGCTATGAAATCGAAAGTTTGTCACCTGTTTCAGAACATAAAAGAACAAGAAAAATCACAGATAAAATCTAGATATCATGGATGACTGAAACATAAGATATGTCCTGTAATTATTCCAACAAGAAATCAGAAACCACAGAATTTAATTGAGTTAAATAAAAGGGGCAAGAATTAATGTGGCCATAAGAGACAAAAAATCCCAAAAGAGACCTATCTAATATAATTGTTTCTCCTAGACAGCAATGAGATTAAATGGAAAGCAAATTGAGATGTTTGCTGAGGATATTTATGGATTTTTGTACTTTGTAAAAGAACCATGGTAATCTCAGGCTAGTGTCCAGGTCTTGGATTGCAATAAAAAAGATTTTTCATCAAATGATTAAAGAGACCAGAAACAGACCAAATTATGTAGACAATTCAATCCCAATTTTGTCTTCCATTTTCACTGGCGTGAGTCACTTTAGTTGGAACAAATGAGTTCCTGGGATTGTACACCATGAAATATGATTTTTCGAAGCTGTAAATAAAACAGAGTATGTTTTACAAGAAAATATACGCCAAAATTCCATGTGTTAATTGCCATTTCTTTGTAATTAAAGGGAAAATTTCCTAGCGATCTGAGGTGAAAATACATTTTGACACCAATTTATAGATTTTATGTAGTTGTCAGTCAGCTATGAAATGTTGTCACCTGTTTTAGAACATAAAAGAAAAATCACAGATAAAATCTAGATATCATGGATGAGTGTAACATAAGATCTTTTCTGTAATCATCCTGTTATTCCAACAAGAAATCAGAAACCACTGACTTTAATTGAGTTAAACAAAAGGGCAAGAATTAATGTGGCCATAAGGGGAAAAAATCCCAAAAGAGACCTCTCTAATATAATTGTTTCTCCTAGACAGCAATGAGATTAAATGGAAAGCAAATGGAGATATTTGCTGAGGATTTTTATGGATTTTTGTACTTTGAAATATAACCATGGTAATCTCAGGCTAGTGTCCAGGTCTTGGATTGTAATACACATTTAAGATTTTTCATCAAATTATTAAAGAGGCCAGGAACAGACCAAATTATGTAGACAATTCAACCCCAATTTACTCAGAAATTGCTATAAAAAAGACTAAAATTGTATTTCCTTGTAAAACATACTCTAGTAACTTTTGCTTTATTAGCAACGTAAAACAATCATTTAAAATGCATCTACAACTCTATATTCCTTCTGTAGTCAACAATTCTCTCAGTTGTTCTCATTTACTGTATGAAAGAGCAATTAAATTTCAGACTGTGCTTTCTTGAGCAATCAGAGCATGGCATTATTGAGATTTCTTCTGCCACTAGTGAATCTGAGATTATAAAGTCTTTTCTCAGTACAGAAAAAAGTCTTAAACAAACATCTCCATTTGTTCTATTCATTTTATTCAAGCTCATCTTCACTGTCTAGCAGGAGAGACAATTGGGAGATCAGAAAGATCTCATTCGTGACTATTCCTTCTTATGGGATGGCCTACGCTTTGGGTAACCGTGCGAGAGAAAGGCAGGAAAATTTGCTGTATCAGGACAGATGTTCTCATTCCCCTCCAAGGATGTGTGGAGCGGGTTAGACAGGCAGGGTGGGCGTAAACCTGAGGCATGAGGACTCACGGGTCGAGATCTATGTGCGTATGTGTGTATATAGATAGATAGTTAAGTAGATGGATATTAGACCCTGCTTAAATGCATGAGAGCGCAATATGTAGGCTTCACTGGCTTCTAATGGACCACAAATTCTCTCCTCACTGTCAGCCTCACACTGCTTGCTAAAAATAGGAATGGGACCGCAATTTTTTTCCCTTCTTTGTCCTGTCATCTAGCATGACATGCAAGCATTTATATTCCCCGCAGTTTTTGTAATCTTTAATCTAATTTTATTTATGCCCCCGCCCCCTTCCACTGCCATTCTACCTGCATCCTCAAGAGAGACTACGAAAACCATCTTTGTTGTTTTCACACACCGTGTTTGCTCACAGCTGTCAGCGCACACAGCCTGTCGGTGTCATGTGGCATGCCGGACCGCTCGATGTTTGATTTCTTGTCAATACAATTGGGAAGTCTTTCATTCCTCGCAGATTCTCAGAGACTCTGGGGTGTTACGCTTCAGTTAATTTGCATGGAACTGTGTTACGTCGCTTTAAATGACATTTTAACGAAGAGTAACGTGTGGTTATTTTTCTTCGGTGGAATTGTATGAGGAAGAAGTTGCTCCGGGGATTTATGTTTCATTTAAATATCAACTTTGTCCTAGATGTGTTTCACAAAGTTCCTTTGAATATAACAATATATAAATGAAACTGTTGACATATACTAATGTAGAATATAGAGCTATAAAATGAATGTGAATAGCAGATCGGGGCCTGTTTCAATAAGGGGGTTCAACCAACTCTAAGTTTAGACTTGAACTCTGAGTTGAGTTACCATGAGATGGGAGTTTTCGGTTTTAGAACAGCTGAATTGAAATAGTTCAATCCAGTCTTTAGTGGATTGTGCACCACAAATATAAAAAGCCATGATCAATGGAGCTCTGAAATTATGATTCGCAATTGCAACAGTTCCCGCAAAAAATACCTCTGCATACTTCGAGTCAATGCTTAACTTTAATACTTAATCAATGTTATAATATCAAAGGTAAAAGCTGGCAGAATGGTAAATTATTAAAGTAATATTTGTTTTCATGATGAAAATCAAAACAGGTATGAAGTATAAAAACACCATTCATTCAGGTAAAGCTTTAACCATAAAAGGTTCATGGGTTTAGGCTACATGACTTTAAAAACACGTGACATTTTAAATAGATATCATTCAGTGTCTATTTCAGTGTGCAGCAGCTTTTTCCACGTAGTCTAATGCTCTTTTCACATACTTAAATACTCCCTAATCCAAACAGTTGCATTTTTTTAATTAGAGTAATGAAATTAACACTTCGATTTTGCAAGATGGCTTGCAAAATAATGAAGAACAGAAAAGGAGATGGCCACAATACTAAGTATTGGAAGAATATTAAAATCCAACATGAAAAAGAATAAATGTTGCTTTTGTGTTTGTAGGAAATAAAGATGAGCAAGTAAATTTAACAGCTGTGGTGGTGGTGGTGGTTACGGCATATATCTCAGTAATCAACTTTATTTTCTGTGGGGTTTTGCTCAGGAAACAACACAACAATTCTCAGAAAGAGCATGAGAGCATACATGCATACAGCGGCCATACTAATGTGTGCTCTACATCCCTGATATTATATAGAAAACTACCATTTAAAAATGCTACCACTCAAATAAATACATGCAGTATGCATGTGGTTATGGGAAAAAAATCGAAATAATCCTGTAATAATAAAATTATCCCATGTATCAAAGGACACGCTGTTTTGTCACTTTCACAGTGTCTGCATTATGGAAATATGTGTAATGAATGAATGCACCTGCACTGCAAATATGCTTTTCTTACTTCTAAGTATTATTGTTGTCTTGTTTCCAATCAAAATATCTAAAGGTTCTTAAATCTAGATGCATTTTCTACATAAGAAAAAGGATGTAAGGTATTTAGTTGTTTATGTATACTTTTCTTTTTTTGCAAATTATCTGCCATCTATGGGGTAAGAAATATAATCTTGTTTCCATTTGCATTAAAATTATTATTGTTTTTAGTAAAATGCACTAAATTTACTTTCCAAAATACTAAGAAAAACATTTTTGCAGTGTAAATGACTGAATGAGGCAATAAAACACAGCTTACGAATTAAAAGGGGAAAGCCTGCTCCTGACCAGGTTTGGTTCAAAAGGAAACTGATTCTGAGTATAAGTTATCTCTCTTTCAGAAACGGGCTTGGCTTACCCTGCTTTCTCAGGTTTGACAAACCTCCCATTATGAAATGGAAAACCCAGAGTTACCCTTATGAAAGTCATTTGTCATTTGAATCATATAAATTTAACAAATTTAATACAGATTTTAAATTAGCAATTGTGGTTCCTAACAGTTTTAAATTAAATATTCTTTTTGAACTTTTGAGGAAAAAATATTTTGTCAAATCACAATTTGTTGCAAAGGGTGTGTTTAAAAATTTATTTTTCAATGTTTTTTAGAAGAGGCATAAAAGCAATTCAATAATTCCATTCATTTTTTATAAGATGCAACTGTCAAAATGTATAGTAAATATTTACACACTGTCATGTGAACAGCAAGTCAGTCAACAGTCACTGATTTAAGTCTCATCAGTACACTGTAAAAAAACCTCGTAATTTTACAGAAAATAACTCTAATTTTTTTACAGTAGTTTTCTTTTATTTCAGATTATATTCAAAACTCTGTAAAATTACAAACAATATCTGTAAATTAACAAATGGAACATTATTTCACGCATTATATCAATAAAAACAAATTAGAGTATTTTTTGTTTTTAATACAGGCAAATTACTGTATTATTTATACAGTATTTTCTTGTAATTTTAAATTACGTTCAAAATTTTGCAAAATTACAAACAATGTCTGTAAATTAACAACTTGACCATTATTTTAGGAATTATATCAGTAAAGACAAATTACAATTTTTTTTGTTTTTTTATACAAGGAAATAACTGTATTATTTATACGGTACTTTTCTTGTAATTTTAAATTACATTCAAAATTTTGCAAAATTACAAACAATATCTGTAAATTAACAACTTGACCTTTATTTTAGGAATTATATCAGTAAAGACAAATTACAATTTTTTTTTGTTTTTTTATACAAGGAAATAACTGTATTATTTATACGGTACTTTTCTTGTAATTTTAAATTACATTCAAAATTTTGCAAAATTACAACAATGTATGTAAATTAACAACTTGACCTTTATTTTAGGAATTATATCAGTAAAGACAAATTACAATTTTTTTTTGTTTTTTTATACAAGGAAATAACTGTATTATTTATACGGTACTTTTCTTGTAATTTTAAATTACATTCCAAATTTTGCAAAATTACAAACAATGTCTGTAAATTAACAACTTGACCTTTATTTTAGGAATTATATCAGTAAAGACAAATTACAATTTTTTTTTGTTTTTTTATACAAGGAAATAACTGTATTATTTATACGGTACTTTTCTTGTAATTTTAAATTACATTCAAAATTTTGCAAAATTACAAACAATGTCTGTAAATTAACAACTTGACCTTTATTTTAGGAATTATATCAGTAAAGACAAATTACAATTTTTTTTGTTTTTTTTATACAGGTAAATAACTGTATTATTTATACGGTACTTTTCTTTTAATTTTAAATTACGTTCAAAATTTTGCAAAATTACAAACAATATCTGTAAATTAACAACTTGACCGTTATTTTAGGAATTATATCAATAAAGACAAATTAATTTTTTTTTTTTTTTTTTTTTATACAGGTAAATTACTATATCATTTATACAGTCCATTTCTTGTCATTTTAAATTACACTCAAAATTTAGAAAAATTACAAACAATATCTGTAAATTAACAACATGACATTTATTTTAGGAATTACAAATTAAGGAAATTTAGGGGGAATAAAATTACATTTTTTTTGTCTTTTATACAGGAAAATTTCTGTTTTATACAGCACATTTCCTGTTATTTTAAATTTTTCAAATTTAGGTAAAATTATACTAATAACTTGCAATTACTTGTGTACCTAATCAATATAAGGTTTATGACTATACCAACAACTTAACAGTTTTCTGATCATTTTAAACTAAGCCTTGTTTTAAATGTGTTTTTACAATTAAACTATGTAAGTCTGGATAACAAATTTGGATAGGTACCAATTAAAAATTTCTCCATGTTTGGCTCAGGAAACTTACATGACTAATATATTAACAATTTTAATAAAATGAGAGAGCTCATTAAAATTGCATGTTGTTTTTATTTAGTAATGTCCTGAATAAGCCATTTCACAGTAAAAGATACTCCACAAAACAAAATAATAAACCTGAATTTATAAAAAATTACCCCATACAAAAGTTTTCATACCATTGAATCCTAATATTTTTAATACATTTTCTGGATGATCCACAACAGTTTTCCTGTTTTGAGGTTGTTGTTTGTGAGTCCTATGGTCCTGAGTGCACATCCAGATTTTTTGTGAGTTTGATGTGTTCCTGGGTCAGCATATTTTGTTGACCTGGAACAACACTTTAATCTAAAAATGTAGTCTTGACCACATCCTTACACCTAAACCTAACCTTACCTATCAGTAATCCCTACATTAAGAGGAAATGTTAGATGAATGACACTGATGTACAAGCACCAAACACTGATTATAAGCCTAAACAAAAGAAGTTGATCCAGGAACATATTGCATTTGGTAAAAGCAGTTTGCAGTAGGTTCAAGGGTGAATGTGATTTCACCAAGTAAATCATTTTACTTGGACATGAACATGGAACAACATTCCATTCAAACAATCAGAATCAAGGCATAGCATTTCAGGAAATGTTAGTTTTAGGCTTACGAACAGGATCAGATGATTTTACACACTTAATCAGTTATCATTTCCCTCAGGAAAATCAGAAAATTTAGGTTTAGGGGTAGGGATTAAGTCAAGTCTATATTTTTTTCAAAATAATGCTGATCCAGGAACCAATTTGAAACTTGTGCAATAGTTTCATGAGTCTCTCAGCTATCCTCCGTGCAAAATGATGGATCACAAAATCATATAGTGACTTTTGATAAAGGTAGAAGATGCTAGAAAACCAAATAATGTGCAGGAGTTCTTTTTCTGAATAACAGAAGGCAGTTGAACTGGGATCAGCGCAACACTTATAGCTTATACAGTGTGTGTGTGTGTGTGTGTGTGTGTGTGTGTAAATAAAATAAATTTTTTTTTTTGTTTTATTGTTGTTGTATTTCCCTATTATTTGAATGCTATCACACTACTGGCTGCGTCTCAGTGCATCATTGAGCATGATAGGTTATTCCGACCGTCATCATGGATCTGGCCAATGACAGCTTTGCGCGCCTTCGGGTAAAGTTTGAATATATGTCCGTTGGCCTCCTTGGCATTTGCAGACTGCAGTAGTGCTTTGATACGGTTAGGTGTTTCATACATGGACAAGAATCACAACAGTCAGCGAACATGTTGCAAACTACAGAAGGTAAGAACTTTTCAAATGTTTCCGCTATGTCAGTATTTAACAGTGTGTAAAATGAGAATCTTATCGAATTAGCACAATAGCGATATTAGTATTTCAGTTTACTGCCAGCTAATGTTACGAAGTGCTGCTAGCATGTGTCTGCTAAGTTAGTTTTACGAATAATATAACTGGAACTTTGAATGAATAAACTGAGAACTACTTTGTCACTGGTTAAGCAGAGCAAGTCAAACCGAATTCATTGGACACCTTAACGTGGGACTAATTTACCGGACCGGTTATAATGAGAGTATTTTATGTGGAGCTGGTGAGTAAAACTTTATAAACTCTTTTTCTAATGTCTCTGTAAAGTAATATAAAGTAAGTAACTAATATGAATTATGTCGTGTGTGTTTGTTTCCCTCATGATCCAGAAATTTGGGTAATGAAAAATATCCAGCCACACCATCAGGCGGTGAGTATTGCCATGGTAACATTAAGACAGTTAATGTATGCACACTAGCAGCCATATTACTGGACGTTTGTCTGCATGTTAATTAAATTTGTTTTCAATAGGAATGACCTTTATGTGCAAAAAGATAAATACAAGAGAGATAACATGCAAACAATTACTTTAGATCAAACAGACTATTTTACATTTTTTCTTAAGTTTACATATAGGCTATAGCTCACCACAAAATTAATGTTGTCTTCTCAAAATTAATGTATTTTCAAACCTCTAACGTTATGGCTGTATGGCCATAGATGCTGCTGGCGAATTAAACAAAGATTAAAGGTTACACAAAAGAAAGAAAGAAAGCCATACAGGTTTGGAACAACATTACAGTGGGTAAATGATAAGAGAATTCTCATTTTTGAGTATGCTTTTAAGGACCTGTTCCCAGAGTCCAATGTTAAATTAACCATGGCTTTATAGTACATGTTTAGTAACTGTTTTATGCACATTAAATGGATTAATTATAATGGACCTCATAAAATACTGTTAACTTAAAGACAGAGCTATTGTCATGTCCAGCAATGTGAATTCGAGAAGAAAAAAAAAAAAAATATATATATATATATATATATATATATATATATATTATACTTGTCTTCATAGATAAAAACTGTTAATGATGAACTCTTCACCTTTTTTCTATATAGATCTACCATTGGAACCATAAACTTGTTTTGGAGGCAGAACAAGCAGCAACAAAGAAACAAGCCCATCACTAGTAAGTGTCATCTGCAATCTATAACAAAACTTGCTTTTTGTCCGTTTTAATGGCATGCATCCAAAACAAATACAATATATTCTCTCCTTCATACTATAGATGTATTAAACTTTATTTCAGCTTTATACAACATGATTTACTCACCCTTAGGCATGGGCCGGTATGAGATTTTGACAGTATGATAACCTTAGATAAAAATTTCATGCTATCACAGTGTTTAGATTACAACTCTAAAATGTGTTATTTTTAAATTTCTGGGTAAAAAAACAACAACATTTCTTCTATTAAACACAGTTTATCTTATTTTTAAGAAACATATAGAACATTTTGGAGCAGTAAACATTTCAGGCGAAATAATTCAAATTAATAATTTAATTATTCCTAATTAAATTAAGTGCAGCCACTGCTAAACTTAAAGGGTTAGTTCACCCAAAAATGAAAATTATGTCATTAATGACTCACCCTGATGTTGTTCCAAACCCATTTTTGGGTGAACTAACCCTTTAAACCTCCGGCTCATCAAAACATAACATCTGTGTTGTTAAACCTGCAGCTCAACAAGGTGTTTGGAGACATGCTCATATTCTACACATTTATCTTTTAGTCCAAGTTTGCAGGAATGTTCAGGGATGCAGTACGAAGATATACAGAACGTGGTTCTCTTCTTCATTTAACACTCAACGTAGTGTCAAGTGAGAGCCAGCAGTTTGTTTGTGTTTTAAATGTCGGGATTTTGAACAGATGTAAACAGTGGCAGGAGTCCTAAAACTAGACAGGATACCAGATAGCACTAAATTGCAGATACCCTTCAGGGGTCGTTCACATGTCTGTGTGCTCAAAATGAAATAGATGTGCTCGTTTTTTCTAGGAATAAATTCATTATTTTGGGGTACAAATAATAATAATAATAATAATATTGTTGTTGTTGTTGTTGTTGTTGTTTTTAACAGTGCGCAGTGATCTTGAAAAGAGTGTCCATTACTATTAGTCTATGTTTCTCTTTTGGTGATGTTTGCATTTTCCCATTAGAACATGTTTAAAGGAAAAGTTAAGAAATTAAAAATTGAAAAATTTTCTGAATATTGTTGTTTTTTTCTTCACAGATACACCAAGGATCAAGATGATTACTGTCTGTTTGGAGGATTCTTCTTAATGTGCTGTATATCTGTCTGGTAGGAATAATGGACCTATTAATGTATGCTTTGATTTTATTTATATTTATTCACTTGTATATTTAGAATGTTCAATTAAAAGACAAGTGAAATGTTTATTATCATGACATGGAGTACGCAGAGGTCAGGAACATGTGGAAACTGTGAAAATCCTGTAATTGTTTCAGTTTTCTGATTGTTTTTTGGTTTGGAATGGGTTACTGTATCCTAATAAGAATTTCATGAAACTGTTCTTCTTTTAATTACTGTAAATCTATCCTATTTCTAGTTCTATTTCATTTAAGATTTGTAACTGAATCACTCCATTTAACTTATACTTCAACATGTTTTAAATACTATACAAATGCTGTCTATTAAAGTTGCAAGATGATTTTATTGTTCAGAATTTTATCTTACAAAATAAAACTGTTAAATTACAAACTTGTGTATGTATTAATTTTATTGAAGGTATTAGATCGTAATGATTTAGGGGAAATCTGTTAAATAACATTGTTTTCTTTGTAGAAATATTGGTGTGTATTACTTAATTGAATGTATTTGATCATAATAACCTATGGAAAATCTGTAAAATAAAGGTTTAACCATGTAAAAAAGGTCCTGTAAAAAAACGGTCAAATGACTAGCAGCTATGGCTGCCAAACAAAAACCGTAATATTAAAGTAAAAGAATGTAATTGAAACAAGGAAAATCTGCAAAATAAGGGTTTTACACTATAAAAAAGTCTTGTAAAAAAACGGTCAAATGACTGGCAGCTATGGCTGCCAAACAAAAAACGTAAAATTAAAGTAAAAGAATAGAAATGAAACAAGGAAAATCTGTAAAATAAGGGTTTTACACTGTAAAAAAAGTTTTGTAAAAAAAAAAAAAAAGGTCAAATGACTGGCAGCTATGGCTGCCAAACAAAAACCGTAAAATTAAAGTAAAAGAATGTAAATGAAACAAGGAAAATCTGCAAAATAAGGGTTTTACACTGTAAAAAAGTCTTGTAAAAAAACGGTCACATGACTGGCAGCTATGGCTGCCAAACAAAAACCGTAAAATTAAAGTAAAAGAATGTAAATGAAACAAGGAAAAAACTGTAAAATAAGGGTTTTACACTGTAAAAATTGTCCTGTTAAAAAACAGTCAAATGACTGGCAGCTATGGCTGCCAAACAAAAACCGTAAAATTAAAGTAAAAGAATGTAATTGAAACAAGAGGGGAAATTGTAAAATAATTTTTTTCCCCTGTAAAACCTTTAATGAACATTTCTGTAAAATGATAGTTTTTGCACTTTATTTTAATTAGGATGTTTTGCTGTAATTTTATGGTTTTTGTTTGGCAGCCGTAGCTGCCAGTCATTTGACCATTATTTTACGATTTTTTTTTTTACAGTGTACAATATGACACAGCTGGAAGCCATATGTGTTTCCTGAAGAGTTTTTCTTTAAAAAGTACTAACTCAAGAATCATTAATTCTCAAACACTAACACGTATTTACTTGTAAGACTCATAAGAGTCATGAATTTGCAAATGGAACAGTGCTGATCAAGTGGTATTTTTTTTTATTGCTCAGAAGTCATATTCTGTAGTGGTTTTTCAGTGCCGCTCAATAGTGATTAATGAAAGACGCAATGAGAATACTTTGCTTTGTGAGTCAGCGCAGGAATGCATGTACAAGTAACGTTAACGGTAATTCTGTTCCAGTTAATAAAAAAAAAAAAAAACAGGTTCTTGGCTCTAACTCTACAAATAAGACAAAGGCAATTGTTGGAGTATAGATCTATAATATTAATGGGGAACAACCTGTTCTTGTGAGAATGTTCATACTGAGATCACTAATTTGTGCATTGTTTACGGACAACTTCTGTTTAATTCAAATTAATGCAGAGGTATAATTGTTGGCATAGTGAGAGAATTATAGGACACATCTTAAAGCACACTTATCCAGATGTTTGAGGTAACAAGGTCAGGAAAACCAGTCTAATTATGCAGGGAAAAATCTCACAGGGTGTCTGCTGCTGAAGACTGTGAAGTAAATTGTGCATCATTCAGTATGTCGTGGTAAAATGTAGGCTATGCATGCATATAAATTCTTTGCCTTTACTGCGAGTTCAGTTTGTTCGCTTACTTGTTCTAAAAATTCTGTGACACAAGCACAAGTCTGTTTCTTGATTAGAATGTAATTATCCCAGCAATTTGAGATACTTAATTATTTCCCTAAGTATGTAATACGATATAATCATCACTATTATCATCATCATCAATGACGCAAGCAAATTATTCATTTAGGACTATTACAGCATTAGTTATAGAGTGTTCTAGTGTTCCACTCACTGCGTGTATGCAATAATAAAATGCAATATGCTAGCAACACATTTTTAATAGCTTTTAATAATTTTGTAAACTTGTGAATATCTTCATTTGGGCACAGATTTCGTTTTAGCCTGTTTATTTCATTAGATTCAGCAGTGTGAACTTGCAATAATTCTTATAATTCAGTGCTGTTTTATGAGTTTGCCAACTGCACTCAGTAATTACCTTTCCTTCTCTCTCCCTTTTTAGATACAAGCAAGGACAAGAAAAATGCTGGCCAGGATTGTTTTAATTTGCTCCTTCTTTGCTGGTGTTAGTTTTGGAGATACTGAGCCCAAGTATGGAGGAGCTTGCAAATCTTTGTGCACCTGTGAAGAGAAAGATGGACACTTGTACATAAACTGTGAAGACCGAAACATAAGCAAAATCTCAGATGTGAAAGTACCGTCAGATATACCTTTCCATTTAAATCTGTACAAGAATGACCTAGTGGAGTTACTTGCAGAGGATGTGGATGCTTTCAAGAATGCCGTCACCCTACATCTTGGTGCCAACAGCATACAGGAGCTTGAACCTGGCGTGTTCAGTGCGCTGGGATCCCTGAAAAAGCTGCACATAAACAGCAACTTCCTGGTCATGCTGAAGGAGGACACATTTCACGGATTGGTAAATTTGGAATACCTTCAGGCGGACACCAACTTCATCCGGGTCGTGGAGCCTGGGGCCTTCAGCAAGCTTGTCCGTCTTAAAGTTCTGATCCTCAATGACAACTCTATCGAGTTCCTTCCAAGCAACATTTTCCGCTTTGTGCCTCTGACACATTTGGATCTGCGTGGGAACAAGCTGCAGACACTGCCGTACGTGGGTTTCCTGGAGCACATTGGTCGTATCATGGAGCTTTTGTTGGAGGACAATGACTGGGTGTGCAATTGCGAAATCTTGCATTTGAAGGTCTGGATTGAGAACATGCGAGCGCAGTCGTCCATCGGCGAGGTGGTTTGCAACAGGCCTGAAGATCTTAGGGGCCTTTCTTTGGCCAGGGTCAAAAGGGATTTACTTTGCCCCTCCCATGTTGACATCAATCTCGAAGAGCCATCGAAGTCTCTAGACATGGTTGTCACCCCATCCACCAAGGTTGTTCAGATACCGAATGTCAACGATGGCACAAAAATACCCACACCTGCAAACGGCCTAGGGACATTTTGCGTGCCGATGTGCTCTTGTCCTCCCCAAAGCATGGGTTTTTTAATGCACTGTGAGGACCGAGGCATCCAAAGGATATCTGATATAGGCATTCTTGAACAAAGCCCGACCAAGCTGTTTTTGACTGGAAATATGATACAGCGGCTATTCAAATATGACTTTGTGACATACGACAGTTTGGAATTGCTCAATTTGGCAAACAACCAAATCGACTACATTGAAAACGAAACCTTTCTGAGTTTGAGCAATTTGAAAAAGCTTTACCTGAATGGAAACAGGATAGAGAAAATCTCTGCAACAATGTTTCTTGGCCTTCACAACTTGGAATACTTGTACTTGGAGCATAATGTCATCAAAGACATCGAGGCTGGGTCGTTCAACCCTCTGACAAATCTAAAGCTCCTGTTCCTAAACAACAATCTACTCAACACTCTCCCTGCACAAATATTTCGTAATGTACCCTTGGTGAAACTGAGCCTGAGGAAAAATGTCTTTACGCACTTACCGGTGAGTAATGTGTTGGACCAGCTGAATTATTTGGAGCAAATTTATCTTGAGGACAATCCTTGGGACTGCACTTGTGATTTGGTCAGCCTCAAACAGTGGGTGGAAAAGCTAAGCAAGGACACCGTGGTGGGTAGCATCTTATGCCACACTCCTCAAAAACTGTCTACTGCTGAGGTTAGAAACCTGAAGCATGATGTTCTCTGTCCTGGCTTGGTCACCAATAAGTCCCCTCCAGGAGACACCAAGGGTGATAGCTTAGTCACGCCTGTGCCAGGAATCGGCGACAGCGGCTTCTTCCGGTCTCTGACAGAAGCAGTGCCACTATCGGTGCTCATCCTCTGCCTTCTCATCCTCTTTCTGACCCTCATTTTCTGCTCCGCAGGGATTATTGTGTTTGTGCTGCACCGTCGGCGAAGACAGGCCAAGAAGAAACAAGCCGAGGAACAACCTCGTGAGAGCAGTCCCATCCACCTGCACTACAGCATGTACGGCCAGAAGACCACCCACCACGTAACCGAAAGGCAAGGACCCGGCATGTACGACGAACCTTCCCGTAGCCCCATCGTTCAGGTCTGCAGGAACCCTAGTTACTGCTCTCAGCACAAGGAATACGAGTTAGATGAGTACAACAGTGAGAAACCCAAGCATATCTGCCATAGCATCCTTGACAAGGAGAGCGACTCCCTTCTTACGGGACCCAGCATGAAGTTCAGGGCCGTGACCGACTACCCCGCTGAGTTTGTGAGTTTAGGAGATGCAAGCTCCTTGTACAAGAACATCTTAGAAAGGGAACGAGAGCTCCAACAGCTCAGCCTCACCGAATATCTCAGGAAAAACATATCACAGCTACAACCAGCTGTGGACATGCAAGTTCCCAACCATCACAAAGAGCTTAAACTAATGGAGACTCTTGTTTATACGAGGCCACGGAAGGTCATGGTGGAACAGACTAAAAACGAGTACTTTGAACTCAAAGCCAACTTACATGCCGAACCAGACTATTTAGAAGTCTTAGAGCATCAAACGACTTTCAACTGAGATAAGTACACTGTATACTTTGATTTGACAAATGATACTCCAAGTGCCTTGACAGTTCATTCTGAGTTCTGATTTAGCCCGCGAGAGATATAATAAAACAACGTCAGAGTAGAGGCAATTCTCACCATACAATCATTTGACGTGGACACAGTGTCTAATTTCAGGTGGACCTTTAGCGTTAGCATGCTATTGGACATTGCAGATGATGGATTATGCATTCTAACAAAATTCCAGTCACACAGAGACGTTGTTTTTGGACAAGATTGGCTTTGATACCAGAACATTTGTTGTGCATTGTGGTTAATGCATTCTCTTTATGTTTGGTAGGGAAGACTAGCATAGAGTCATTTCACATTTCTATCTGTGTGTCTCTTATTATGTACGTGGCATATCTTCAAGCACCGTTTATCCGTAGCAATGGAAGAAAACATGTTTTTCTTCCTTTTTTTTTTGTCAGACAGAACATTAACACGGTTAGTTAAATCATTCCCCGATTTGCTAAGTTTTGAATTAAACATTCCCAACACAGTTTCTGTTCATTAAATATTTAAAAAAAATGGTTGTATTTGGATCTCAAGATGCCTGAAAATTACATTTATTAATAAATAAGGCGTCATCAAGAGCGAGTAGCTTGCCAAATGGCTATTGTTTTGACCCTGAGGCCAGACTTTATGAGTGGGCTCATTTATCGTGCCTGAAATTGGCCTCTCACCTGGAATTCTCAACACGCCTGGAGAGTTTGTTCAGAAATCATGCCATACAGACCCACTTGCTCATTACCTCCACTGCTTTTGATATGGACAAAAACTATGCTGGGCATCCTTTGAGAAAATGAAAAGAAAAGAATTGCACTACTTAAAATACCATTTAAAGGTGGTTGATGACAATCACGTTGTGGGGCCGCACAGTCTATGCCATTTTTCCCATAGGAAAACTAAGTAGTGTAGCTTCTGGTTTGTATAATAATGTTGTTTAAAGTTCCTTTTGAAAACACAAATCATATTCGACTATTTTCTTTCAGCATGACAATTATGCAGGGTGTTTTATCTTCATTATCTGGCTGGAGAAGAAAAGAAAATATATATCTATATATATGTATATGTATAGAGAAAATATGCACACAGATTTTTGTGTTAAGCCTTGAAATGTTTTGCTGTATGGAAGAGCACCATAGCTTTATTTTGTACAAGTGTGGATGAGAGTTATTTATTCTGTATATTTGTACATAATTTAACATTTATATATGTTTGTGTGCCTTTAATGTGGTACCAATTAAGCTGTAAATAAAACATAAAACAAAATAAATAGAGTGTATTGCAATATTATGACCAGTAGCACGAATAGCACATGGTACAAGTAAATAAGTAAATGAAATTAGGGTATTTTTGGTCTGTCACTTGATAGAAGCTAGTCAAATGAGACAAATTACAACATGGAGAGACTCCTTGACATGTCCTCATTCTCAAACCAAGAGCAAATGTGTGCAAAGTAAAAGAAAATATGATCGAGACCACATTAAAAAAGCGAAACCAGCCAATAACCGCTAAACTATGATTTATTCTTTCCTTGTCTGTGAACAGTAATAACGTCAGCTTCTGTGAAAATAAACATTTCAGATATGTTTTAAAACATGTACAGAAAATTTCAAAGACAGCATTAAGATGATTTAATCTCTAATAACACTGAAGCAGTAAATCACACCCAAACATCCAACAAAAGTTGCTCATGTCAGCTTATGAACTTGACAGCTTGCCATTGCCAAACACAATTCTGTCAGACCCTCGTTTCTCCAAAAGAGCCTTTTTGAGCACGCAAGCAGTGTGCAACATTCAATTGCACCTCACAATGCTGAAGGCTTCTTTTCATCCACTCCACACTTTCATCTTCGCTTTCTCCTCGCCTAAGTGGCTTTCCTATATTGTTCCATTAACCATCAGGTAGAATCATTCACATCAACCTGAGTAATTTCCGCCCTCCCTTGAGAAAAGGAAGTCACCTGGGAAGGAACGGCTTGAGAGCATTAAAACAAAATGGATGGTTGCAAAAGGGTGGCCAATGACTTTTGACAAGTAGCTTGTTGCAACTTCCACTAAAGTGCAAAACAGTGTTCACTTTCAGGAATGGTTTTCTTTATTTTCAAGAATGCAAATTATCATGGTGTGAATATTTCAGCAAGGAAACAAACAAAGCCAGAGACTCTCTCACATTGCTGGAAATGAGTGTTGTATACTGGCACTTACACTTGATAGATTTGACTGCAGGTTGTTGTTTTTTTCTTTGCAAGGTGCTGAGAGTGTGGTATCTACCATCTATTCTTTATTATGCCCTCTAAATACCAGTTTTAGGCCGAGTCCTCTGCGCTTCAGTGCACATACCTATTTTTTTTTTTATCCTGAACTCCTCTACAAAATCCTCTGCAGAGGATGTGCAAAAATGGATGTAACGAACCGACACAGGTCATTTATGTTGATGATATTCTAAGGGACAATGTTGCTCTACTGAAACACAGAGGTTTTCACAATTTTGCCTGTGAAATCTTGAGGGCTTTAAAATGTCTTTTCTTACCTACAAGTTATCCTAGCAGAACCATTCAAACATGGTGTATATAAGACGTTCACATTATGTCAAATCGTCTGAGACTCCGTGACTTAACGGTTCTCTGTATAAGAGCAGGAGGGAATGTAAATATCTGAGAAAACTAAATAGCCTCCATTAGAGTGAGATGCTACTAGTGGGCTTTCTATGTAATTCGCTACATAGGCATAGCAATCGCTCCTTCTCTGGGGAGATCTTGAGTAATGAACTCGGCATGTCTGCCCTCACGATCTATAGATGAATCGCTCCTGTTGTATGTTGCCAACAAATCCATGTAACCTCTAATGCACATCAATACATCTTTGATAAAACAGATCTGAACTGAAACATGCTTGAAATTATTGGCAGTGGCAGGTCTGGTTCAGCACAAAATGTACTTTCAGACCTGCAGTTTAAACATACCAATGTCTAGACCATCGAGTGCTGCAATAAACGTACCTACAGTGTCTATATCCATTCTATCCATTCTGTGCAAATACACAAATAATAGCTATAAAATTAAGCATATTATTTCAGGTATACCTGAACAGAAGTCCTTATGTTTGACCATTCAATGACTGAATACATATTTATAAACTGTATAGTTCAGTCCACAAACAAAATAGCCCTTAAAAGCTTGGATTTCACACTTTTTTTAAAATATACTCTTAAAAATAAAGGTGCTTTAAAAGGTTCTTCACAGTGATGCCATAGAAGAACGCTTTTTGGTTCCACAAAGAACCATTCAGTCAAAGGTTCTTAAAGGTCAAACAATTTCTTTCTTACCTTTTTATAATCTAAAAAACCTTCTTTCACCACAAATAACCTTTTAAGGTCAAATAATCTCTTTCTTACCTTTTTATAATCTGAAGAACCTTCTTTTGCCATGAAGAACCTTTTGTAAAACAAAAAAGGTTCTTCTGCACTGTAAAAAACACAATTTGTTGAGTCAATTAAAATAATTTGTTGCCCTGCTGCCTTAAAATTTTAAGCTTAGGCAACTCAAATAAGTTGAAATGTTAAGTTGTACTAAGTAACAACAGATATTCGAGTTGACTAAACAAAAAAACAAAAAAACAAAATAGTTTGTTAAACTTAAGAGCTGTGTTTGTTGCTCGGTTGCCTTAAAATTTATATCATTTATATCAAACTCATATATCTAAGTTGTCACTTAGTAAAACATAACATTTCAAGTTGACTAAACTTTTTTCGAGTTGACTGAATCTAAAATTTTAAGGCAGCCAAGTAACAAATTATTTTAAGATGACTAAACATTTTATTTTATTTATTTATTATTTTTTTTTTTTTGCAGTGTATGGCATTGTGAAGCACTTCTATTTTTTAAAAGTGTATATATTAAAATATCAAAGTGCAGATTATATAACATGAATGCTGTGCATTTCACATTTTTAAATGTAATATTATTATTTATTATTAACAGTAGTTATTTTTAACAGTAATTATATATATATATATATATATATATATATTATATATATTATAATATATAATATAATATAATATAATGTTTTTAAAAATATAGTTTTAAATAAAAATACATTAAAATAGTCATAATAAAATAAAATGTTCTTTAAGGGTACTGCAAACTGAATGAAGCACCAAAAGAAAATGGAATTAAATAAATAGAAACTATTAATAATAATAATAATAATAATAATGCCTTGCTGTGTGCATCTTCAAACTAATATAACTATTTACATTTTAAATGTATTTTTTAATGTTGATATTAAACTTATTGTAATAACATAATATTTTTAAAGGCACTGTCAAATTAATGAAGTCCAAAACGAACAGAGTAAAAATAATGCAAATTAAAAACACATCAAAATTAATATGATTTAATATTGCTCTAGCATGAATTAAGCATTGATAAAACATTAATTATTTGTAACTGTCTGTTTGTAAGAGTCCAAATTATTCTAGTTATAATTTCAGCTCAGTTAATACAACATGAAACAGCATACCAGTGTTTCTCATGCAGTCTGACTGAATTAACAATCCCACAGAAGGCTACTTTGCTTGTGGCCTTATAGAGTGTATGACCCATCTAACTGTAACCCACATTTGACTCCCTCACAATGATAACACTTGTCAGTCAAATGTCTGTCTGAAGATGCTTGGTGGATCAAGTCATCAGAAATTGTAATTTATTGCCAACATATCACTTCTGCTCTTCCTCTCAATAACTGCATTCAGAGGTTGAGTCACGCAATGCCATGTTGCGACTGGTTCTGTGCATACTTTGAGATTACATGAGAATCAAGGCATCTTTTGGCAGGAACTGTTGTACGCGACTGTGCGGTGGTGTAAAAAACAAGCCTTGAAGTCTGTTTTCTGTCCCATTGGTGATAAATTGGCGTCCAATGAGTTCATCTCCTGAGGCGAATCTACAAAAAAACTAACAGAAAGAAGAGGGGGAAAAAAGAACACAACTGTTTCTTGCAACATGCTGGATCTTCTGTCAGATGTCTGTAGGACTTTGTTGTTTAGAAATACACTACTTATTACTCATGGCTAATTTGCTGGCTGTTTTTAGTCACTGACAAAGTGACAAACTAGTCTGACGGCGTAAGGGGCAAGTCATCACAAATGCCTGCTCTCATATTCCTTCCTGTCAGTCGCAACAGAGTCGCTTTGGGCAACCCCTCAAGTGCCTGACAGATTTCTCACCAGATCTTCTCCTCGATTTGCCTGAGCCAAATGAGAGACTCTTTGCTCCCAAAAGCCATAGTCCTTACCACTGACCTCTCCAGACAGGAGTTTGTCAAGTGACATCTGCTAATGGGCAGCTACTGAAAACCTGAACACGTCGAGCAACCTTTCCATCAAAATGACTGTCCTTAAATGTTGTCCTGCTTTTGTCATGCTAATAAACAGTGCTGGGTAGAGTACACATTACAAAATGTCTGTGGTGGACGAAGTACACAAATCAAGTACTTGAGTAAAATTAAAGTTACATATAAAAAAAAATAAAAATAAAAATAATAATAATTACTCCAGTAAAAGTAAAAGTACTTTTATATAGGCTATTTAATTAAATTTTATATTAGCACATATTTTTTACTAATCCTAAATACTTAAAATAGCTGTGATTTTCACAAAATAACCACTATATGGAGTCAAGATATATTTTTGTTGTTGATATGGACTACATTGATGAGAGTGATGCTCACTGTGAAGCTTACACTGCAATTTACCTGAGAAAACCATCTAATTTTCACCAGTAAGAAAAAAAAAAAAAAAAAAAAAAAAAAAAAAAAAAAAAAAATATATATATATATATATATATATATATATATATATATATATATATATATATATATATTTTTTTTTTTTTTTTTTTTTAAGGTAGTTGTTCTGCAAAACTTCACAGTTAGTAAGGTAATCTATTAGATTACATATTTTGGGTAATCTAATCTGATTACTTTTAGATCACCTTTTGACCTAACTCGTATATCACACTGATTTAAATAGGATTATTTTGTACCATATTGATATAAAAACACATAGAGAAAGTAAATATCTTAATAAATTATTGTATTGTATCATTTATAATTATTTTAAATACTGTGTGAACAATGTCTATGTCATTAATTAAAAAAAAAAAAAAAAAAAAAAAGTTTTTTTGCATTCTGATTTTGAGCATTTTAAAATGTATTATAATGTAATTAAAATTAACTTTATTTTTCAAATCTGATTTTTTTATTTTTTTACTACTAACTGAAATAAGTTTAGGTTGAAGTGCTAAAATTATGAAAACTTGAACTGAAATAAAATTTACATCTATATGTGTCCCTGGACTAAAACCAGTCATAAGGTTTTTTTTTTATATTTTTTTTATTATTATTATTATTATTATTGAAATGTATACATGATATGAAACTGGATAAATAAGCTTTTTATTGATGTATGGTTTGCTAGGCTATGCCAATATTTGTCTGAGATGCAACTATTTGAAAATCTGGAATCTGATGGTGTAAAAAATCAATGTATTTAGAAAATCATCTTTAAAGTTGTCCAAATGAAGTTCTTAGCAATGCATATTACTAATCAAAAATTAAGTTTTGATATATTTACGGTAGGAAATTGACAAAATATCTTTATGAAACAAGTCTTTACTTAATATCTAATGATTTTTGGCATAAAAGAAAAATCAATAATTTTGACCCATACAATGTATTGTTGGCTATCGCTACAAATATACCTGTTATGACTGGTTTTGTGGTCCAGGGTCACATATAAAGAAATAGAAAAATGACAAAAGCACACTGCAACACTACAAAAGCTAAAATTGAATTACATATGCATAAATATATTAACATGCATGCAATATTCCATAGTGTCTAGTATTATTTGTTTGTATTATATATTATATGGTTGCTAAGGATTTTTAGAATGTTTGGTATGTGCAACATGCTAAAATCTATGTTGCTATGTGATTGATATAGTATTCGGTGTTGTTTGATGATGGTTTTCTAAGGTTTTCAACAAGTTGTTATGCAAATGCTATATTTTGTGATTGCTAAGATGTTTCTGAGGCATTGTGGGTGTTACCATATTTTTTAGAATGTCTCTATGTGGTATTTTATGTGGTTGCTAAAGTATTCTGGTGGTTATTAGGATGATTCTTGTGGTTTCTAGGGTGTTGCTAGATGCTTCCTGTATTGTGGGTGTTTGAATGTTTTTTTTTTTTTTTTTTTTTCGAATGTTGCTATGTGATTAATGTATTCCGTGTGGTTTCTAAATGGCTGCTAGGATGTAAACCAGACAAAAAACTCTTAGTCTGAACGAAAAGCCACTAGTCACATGCACATTTAGTGTCGTCTGAATCCTGACTTATAACTACATCTTCTTCTCGCTCACACTGTTAGATACATTAGTATTCAAGGTCATCTGTAACTAACAGATTGTATCTCATTCCCCCTGAGACAGTTGATGAGTTCCCGCTCTAGATGTGCCGTCTTATGAATGTAATTGATGCAGTCCTCTTTCAGGGAGCATGTGTTAACATTAGCTTGACATGTTACCTGTCCTGCACACTTCTTGTTTGCAGTGAGGAGACAAAGGTATATGTCTTGTCAGCAGCCAGTTCATTTAGGAATTCAGAGCCCACCTCGACCCATGAACCTCTGCTGCCCTGTGCCTTTTAATACATAGTATGTTGACAGATGATGAGAACTGTCCTTGCCTATGAATCACAAATGCGAATAGTGCTTTCCTATGCAAAACTTGTTGCCATGATGTTGGGCCTGTTGCCAGGTTGTTGCTATGTGGTTGCAAGAGTGGCCTGGGTGGTTGCTAGAGTGATCTGAGATTTAGATTTAGATTAAATGATTCCACTCAGTGGGTCTTTATTGGTTAAAATTAATGGAATTATGAAAAACATTAAACATATATAACATATGTGACCCTGGACCACAAAACCAGCCTTAAGTAGCCCAGGTATATTTGTAGCAATAGCTAAAAATACATTATATAGGTCAAAATGATAAATTTTCATTAGGATAATCATAAGGATATTAAGTAAATATCATGTTCCATGAAGATATGTTGTAAATGTCCTACTGTAAATATATCAAAACTTAATTTTTGGTTAGTAATATGCATGGCTAAGAACTTCATTTGGGCAACTTTAAAGGCAATTTTCTCAATATTTAGATTTTTGGCACCCTCAGATTACAGATTTTCAAATAGTTGTATCTCGGACAAATATTGTCATATCCTAACAAACCATACATCAATGTACAGTTTATGTATTCAGCTCTCAGATTATGTATACATCTCAGTTTCCAAAAATTGACCCTTGTGACTGGTTTTGTGGTCCAGGGTCACATATTAATAATGTAAATAATAATGTTTTTTTTTTTTTTTTAGATAATATGTAAAAATAAACAGATTTTGCGAAACATAAACTCACAATTGCAAGAAATAAAGTCAGAACTGCAAGATATAAACTTGTGGCTTATAAAGTCAAAATTCTGAGATATAAACTCAACTGTGAGAAAAGTCAGAAAAAAATCTAAAAAAAAAAAAAACTTTTCTCACAATTCTAACTCTTTCAAAATTGCAAGTTTATCCCCCAGTTTCATAGGCAAGGCTTAAGCCTAGTCCTAGACTAAAATGTAAGCCTGAGCCTTTCTAGGGGAAATTTATACAAATTACTTAAATGTCCTAATTGAACTATGGCCTAAACCTGGCTTAGGCTAAGCCCTGTCTATGCAACCGACCCTATATCTCATAATTCTGACATTATAAGTCACAATTGCAAGTTCATATGACTCTAGACCACAAAACCAGATATAAGTAGCTTGGGTATATTTGTAGCAATAGTAAAAAAAAAAAAAAAAAAAAAAAAACATTGTATGGGTCAAAATGATTGATTTTTCTTTTAGGCCAAAAATCATTCAGATATTAAGTGAAGATCATGTTCCATAAATATATTTTGTAAATTTCCTACCATAAATATATCAAAACTTAATTTTTGCTTATTGCAAATAACTTCATTTAGATGCATTAAAATGTGATTTTTACCCAATATAATTTCCCAAATTATTCAGCTTTCAGACAATGTATAAATCTTAGTATAAAAAAAAAATAAAAAGACCCTTATGACTGATTCTGTGGTCCAGGGTCACATATCTTGCAATTCCAAAACTGAAAATTTATATCTAGACTTATTTTCTCAGAAATGCAAGTTATAAAGTCCACTTCTGATGAGACTATTTTCTTATAACTGCAAGTTTCTATCTTGCATCTATTTTCATCAGTTTTTTTTTTTTTTTTTTTGTTTTTTTTTTTTTGATTGTGTTATAAGTCAGAATTGTAAGATATTGCAAGATGCATTGATTTATTGTTTTAATCTTGACATTTTTAGAAAAAAAAATGGGTAGATGTACACTTGCAAAAGTCAGAATTATGAGATAAAAAGTTGCAATTACCTTTTTTATTTTTATTTAGTTGTGCATGTAAATATTTATATACATAATTTAATTTAATATATACATATTTTAAATAGTAAAATATTTCATAAATATAGTAGAACAAGAACCACTGAGAACCTTCTTACTTTTAATATTGTCCTGATGCAATAAATTTACCAAATGGTTCGCATGAGGAGTTAAGATTAATGAGAGCATAACCATAACCTACATAAATGTGTTAAGATGAGATTTAGTGACATCTTCGGTCAGGACGAAAAGGAAAAGGAGAGGGTGACATCTTACCCCGGGGGCCTTAGGGAGAACAAAAAAAAAAAAAAAAAAACTGCATAAAATAAAGTAGCTCACTCAGTCAGGTTTGACAGAATAACGAGGACACTCGGAAAATCAAAGGGTTTTGAAGCCCGGCAACCTTTAACCTCCATCCTACTGCAGAATTCCCCAGATTTAAAGGGCAAGTGGGCAGAAGCTTAAGCGACCTCTCATGAACTCTGTGCTGTCACCCAGTTCGTCTGGAGTTTTTGTGCAAGACTGGTCTGTCAGTCTCAGTTTGAGATCAGCACTGGACACCAATGTCAGTCTCAAATCCTCGCTTTACTTCCATCTGAGGCTGGCCTTCTCCCAGTGCCTGTCTGACCAACCCCGAGGCTATTTTTAGCTGCTTCACTGCACCTCCAAAATGAGCACCAGCCTTTGCTTTCTAGATTAGATGGCCTAATGCAGTCTCCTCTTTTCAAAGTTTAGGGAAAGGGGGGCGATCAATTCCTCTTGCATATTACGCAATCATCCAATGCACTTGAACTAACTTTGTGGTCTCACGACTTTGCTTCTCACGTCACATATAATTTCCGCAAACCCTATCTTGATTCATTGCCTTGGCTTTGGTTCTTTTTATACTTGTTTTCCCCTCTGCCTCACTGGACCTTTTTTTGTTCCCCTCAGCAGTAATTCCAGAATCTTCCATTTCTCCGGGTACCTGGCGGGGATAATCTCAGGATTACGGCTTAAGTGTCAGTGATCTCAACTGTCAAAATTCTCCTGTAGTTACAAGTGTAAACATATGATTACCTTTGGTCTGACTTACCAATGTAAACACACAGGAATTATAAAAGCCAGATGGAGGTGGGACCGCATGACAAGACGAATGTGATTTTTCTTGCCGGGTGTGCCCTTTGTCGCGTTCTCGCTACAGGTCGAATGCATCATTCTGTTGTTTATCTGAGAAGTTTGGCGGCTTGCATCTGGACACTGTCCAAAAGTAGGCGCATCCTTGAAGAGTGTTCTTGAAAGATTAATGCATATTGTGATTTAAATAAATGAAACAGGAAGATCAGGTGCATTCAACCTGTCACCCAGAGCTAGAACAAATCAACATGTTGATGCAGGTAACATCAGTTTAAATTTAGCTCGTTACATTCCTGTTACATTCAAAACATGAAGCAGCACATAATAACACGACACATTACAACATATTTAATAAGAAGAAGAAATGTTTGTTGAGCTGCAAATCAGCATATTAAAATGATTTCTGAAGGGTCATGTGACACTGAAGACTGGAATAATGATGCTGAATAAGTAACAATTTAGTATATATATACAAATATTTATACTACGGGGCTGTTGAATGCTTAAATCTGATTGGCTGACAAACGTTCTAAGCTGAAGGATAATGAAAAAACAGCATATGCTGGTTAGGTAGGTTTTGATGCTGGTTTTAACGGGTTTAAGATGGTTCTAAGATGGTTTATGCTGGTCCTATGATACATCCATCCTCCCATGGATGTATCATTTCTCCACACGATAACCAAAATCCACAATGACACAGGCCAAACAGATAAATACAGTAAACAATGGGATAAAAATGGCATACTATTTCCATCTTTTTTTGCCACAAAATTACGTTTTATTGTGTACGGAAAGCACGTTACTCTATTTCTCCCACTCTCTCCCTTACAGACGCACACTCATTAACATACGCGCTAATGTTGTTAGCGCTGCTCTGACGATTAACAACTTTAAATTTACATTACATTTTTCACAACCGAGGTAACAATGGCGTGGTACTGAAGAAAATTAGCTTAAAGTTTCATTATTAGTCGAGACGCTGCTGCCAATCACGTTTGAGAGACACACAGAATTCGCAAGCTTAATCTCTCTCTCTGTCTGTATTTTATAAGGTGGCTAATTCGTACGACCTCACTCAGTCCTACTCACAATAGTGTTTTAAGGACAAAAGCTAGCGGTGTAACGATTCACTCGTTTTCTCGAGGCATCGATTACAAAACCTGACGATGCATAAGCATCAATCTAGAAACATGGATTTTTGAATCGTGAATCATTGATTTCAGCTATTAATCGATTTAAAACACTAAGAATCGAATGAAACTCGATTTCTATAGCGATTCAATGCTTTAATAATATATAAATTACTACAAGCACGAATTAACGGAGACCTTGAACAGCGTTGTTCATTTCCTCACATCTCTCCTTCATGCGCTTCATTCACTGCCTGCCACTGGATGGCGCGCGCGCTCTCACCGACATGTTTTTTGACGCTTGAGCAGCCAAAGTGTGATCTCTCCTTAGTGGCCAGAACTGCTAGAAGTAGTTTTACTTTTCTGTAGTTTTTCAGTGGCTCTCAGTCATACCATTAACATTATCTGGGCAGTTGAAATGGAGCAAAACAATGTAAACGTAAATTACATTTTAACGTAATGTCGTTAAAACGAAAGTATGAAAGAAATGGTTCAAATAACCACAGCATTAACAGCAACCTTACAATAAGAGCGCAAGGTTTAACATTATCTGTCACATGCATGAAAGTTGTGTTTGTTACTACATCATTAAATCATCATTCGCCGATAGAGAGTAATATATAGTATTTTATTTTATGGAAATAAGATAAAGAAGCTCACATCATGCACAGGTGTGACATAAAATGCATACTTTAAACCTTTTTTTTATCTTGGCTTATATAGGCTAATAAAAAATAAAGAGAAATAAATATACTAAAATGTATTTGAAATACCTTTATTTCATGCTAAGTATAAATTTACATATTTATGTTCTTAATAAAAAAATACCTTGCAATTGTACTTTTAGTAGCCTATACTAATCTGGCATAAAGTGTGCTAAATTGTAAGTATAGTGCTGAGGTCCATCTAAAGATGAACTGAAGTATATTTGATTGTGCTAAAGTGGAACTATTGCAAGTATATTTCAGGTAAACTTTAAATATCTTGCATTTAAAGACATTTTTATTCAAAGAGAATACAGTCCTCTAGTAACAGTGACATTAAAACACATTTTAGGCTTAATATTAAGAAATTCAAATAAAGTTTAATTATAATTTTGTATCAGTAATTTTGGATGTATTAGTAAATATGTTAATAGATTTGAACTATACTTAGTTTGAAATAAATGTATTTTAAATATATTACTTTTCACTAGGGTAAATGTCTACATATGCTATGTCATGCCATAGCATTAGTAAACTAACATCTAGCAGTGGACAAAAGTGATTGACTGGTTTATTTATTTATATTATTATTTTTATTTTTTTTGTTTGTTTGTTTTGTTTTGTTTTTACTCTCTGACACCATAAAGGCAGAAGTGTAATTTGTCCCCTGACTAAGCAAATAAAGAATTTAGGGAAAACATTTAAATAATCATGTGAATACACAAAGTATACAGAATCAAATTGTTATTAATCTAATCGCATCGAATTTTATTCGACCGTCTCAAATCGAATCGTTCTGAATTTGCAAAAATCGTTCTTGAATCGAATCAAAACCCTATGAATCGTGAATCGAATCGAATCGTTGTTTACCCAAAGATTCACAGCCCTAACAAAAACCGGACAAATGTCTTGAAATATATCATCTGATGTCTTGAGGTGTGGTAACTGTAGTATAAGTGGAATAACTTACTTTGGTTCTTTGAATTCTTACAAAATAATGCACACCCGAGGTGGTGATGTGGCCACGATGCAAAGCGGCCCATCGTCAATTATTCCTTACATATTAAAGAAAATGTGTAATATATGACCTGGACATGTTTCTATGAGTTTTAGCCATTTTCTAAACTAACACTAGTTATCTTTTGCCCACAAACCAATATACAGAGCATATTTTAAAGCATGGAGGCAGGCCGTCTATCAGTTTATGACCCATACAGGGCGTTATGTTACGCAGGTGTGTCACCAGAAGGGCTGCTGTCAGCTGTCTCTCAGCACGCAACAAAAGGCACGAGCCCTCAGGGCTTCCAAACACCAAACCAGAGAAAACCAAAATGCTAGATGAGATCCGTACGGCATTCCAGATGTCACATGACACTGACAGGCCGCATAGGACTGAACATCAAACAAAACAACACATTCCGGCCTGAAAAGGTAAAAGCTTTGATAAGTACTGATAATGGGATGAAAATGATCAGCGTACATGTGTGTGCATGCCGTGTCAAATTCAGGTCACTGAATACTCTGATGTGAAAGAACAAAGTGAAGCACACTTAACTGTATATTAGTGCAACACCCTTTTTTTCTCAATAGGCTGTGGGTCGGCACAAATTATTTATTTATTTTTTTAATCGTTATAAATGGCATTGTGTGATTCAGTCGAGGAAGCTTTTACGGGAAAATGGGAGTGCCATAGAACTGTCACTGACATACTTAGAGAAGGAATTTAAATACAAATTTCCTCAATGAATTCACTCTGCACATGCTTTTGAACAGCTTAATGCTTTTATACACTGGCAAACAATGCATAGAAGCATTAAAAATGCATTGTTGTGGGGTGTTGCAGCTTGCCAGCTATTGTCTTTCTACTTAAAAAACTGTGTAGGTGTAGAAGTCAGGGATGGGTAAAATTGAATTTAAATAAGTTGTTCAACCAAAAATTACAATCCGAGATGTAGATGAGTTTTCTTCATCAGATTTGTAGAAATGTAGCATTACATCATTTGCTCACCAATGGATCCTCTGGGTGCCATCAGAATGATAGTCCAAACAGCTGATAAAAGCGTCACAAGTAATCCACCCACTCCAGCCCATAGATTAACATCTTGTGAAGCTACAAGTTGCATTTCTGTAAGAAACAAATCCATCATTAAAATGTTTTATACTCCAACCCGCTGTTTCAGCTTAAATACACCATCATTTGGAATTGAATCGCAGCAAGAGGAATTTACTGCAATGCATGTCTAGTTGACTTATTTGCTGTTTATTGTCCGCCATGCTTAGAAACGTAACTGCACATCTCTTCTCAAGAAGATCCTCAATATAAGGTATTCATGTTTGTAGCACAAAGCATGGTCACACACCAAAGTTTAATGTCTCTGCGAAACCTCAAACCCTATGTGGGCGCGACAGTAATCGCGATGCTTGCCTCAGCAAACACCATTAATGGCATTATCCTTCAAGAACTAAGGACTGCTGACCACATATAAGGATTTTCAGGAAAAAAAAAAAAAACTTGCGTCCAACACTCGTAGCATGTAGCATGTATTTGTGATTTTAAAAGGACACAGTAAAATTGCTGCTGACTGATTTTTGCCATTATTATTGAATCAGCTGCCAGCTCTTCACTACAGAGCTTCAACTGAGCGTTAATAAAGAGAATTTCCCATTGACTTTTCATAATTACTTCATCCATTACGTTCCCCAGAATGTGATGAACAGAGAAATAATCCGAAAAGACTGAGAGAAATGTTCTAACAAGCAATGTGGAAATTACAAGGTTTTAGCACTCGTGTGTCGGAGCGAACGGCTGACTATTAGAGCGATCAGTCATGTGGAAAAGTCAAATTTGTGGCGTGGCTGCACTGGAATACAGTGGAAAAAGACGACGCTCCGTGGGTTTATGGTTTGATATGTATGTATATTTGAGTGTGTGCTCCAGTCGTAAGGTCCCTCATGCGAATCTAACTATATCCCGTCTAAAAACCGAGTGGACAGTCAATGTCACAATTCATGTCTCTCTTGCAGATTCATTTGGCTGCTGTGTCAAGTCCTCGGCTCCCTTAAAGTTGCCTACGCACTGCTTTATTTGCTGGCCACTGACGGCGAATGGGAATGATGAAGCAAGTAGCTGTAAATTTAGACGTCTACGGTTGGAAATGAGCATCAGCTGCCTTAGATAAGCCACAGATATAAGCAGGATATGAGTTTCCCATCCAAAAGGTCATTCTTACAGTTTTACGAATCGGCGCTCTGGTGAACCGTGTCGTGATCTGCCAAAAGCCATCATCTTATCCTGATGACAGGTCAAAATATCACCGGCCCGTCAAATATGGAGCAATTACTTGTTTATTTGAGGTTTGTAATGACTGCGACCAATACAATGGCAAAATTTCCTCTTAGGTCTCAACTATTTCATCATATTTTGAGGTTAAAGGGAAGGCTTCCTGGATTATTATTCTGACTTTAGTTTTCACATTCTCATTACCACAGTTTTTAGATGCTGTTTAGCATGATGCAAAGCAAAGCAAAGCAATTTACCATGGTAACAGCCTCTGTACTGCACTGCCTCTAGATGCTTCATTGGTTTTTCAAACAGCAGAAACAGCAAATATAATAATAATTAAAAAAAAAAAGACAACAACTTTAGGGTTAGGGTTGAATAATAATAATCGCAACAAGCAATTATTTTGGCAATTAATATATTTAATGACAATGATACTATAGACTTGGCTCACTGATATAGAATTCATTTGACGTTCAGTCCCAGGCCCTGCAGTCGTGCATATTTTGCCTGCTTCAAATGTGAGTCATCTAGTCATTACACAGTCAGAACTATCTTGGTAATTCTCACAAAACTTGTCAAGAAATATACAGGAAAAAAAAAAAAAAAAAAAATACAGAAAGAAAATGTAATCACTAAGCAATGTGACATTAATTTCAAGACAACTAAGAACCATTTACTGTTATATTAAAAAAAAAATAAATAAAAAAAATTATATATATATATATATATATATATATATATATATATATATATATATATATATATATATATATGCCACACTAAATTAATTAATTAATTAATAAATAGTGTCCTTTCTTTCATCTCTCTCTCTCTCTCTCTCTCTCTATATATATATATATATATATATATATACTTGTTTTTTTTGTTTTTTTTATTTTGGGGTAAAATGTCAGAGATTAAACAATCAAAATTTACAAAGAGATCTATTTTTAAATCAGACCACAATACGTGACAAATTTAGATAATAAAAGTACATTTATACGCCCCAAACAACGTCTGTTAGCTTCATCAAATGCAATGTGCCTTGACAAGGCATATTTTAATGTACATTAGAACAAATGAGATTCGAGAGCGACGCCGGAGGGGAAGATTACCAGAGAATAATGTAAATTTCAGTCTGAGTTACTTCTATAAAGCTTTCTTGCCATCTTTTTAGAGCTCGACAGCCCTAGAAACCATCAGCTTTCATTATATGGAAAAGAGCAGGCATGAGATTCCTGCAAAATTTCTCCATTTGCTATTACTTTTAGAGAAGAGGGAAAGCCACACAGGAATGAAAAGGTGAGTAAAATGCTCCAGTCTAAACTTTATTAAGGTTTATCAAATGAAGCATCATCGGTTAATTTGGAAAGTTTACCGCAGGTAGTGCCACCTCTCAAGAGCCTCATTTAACTCTCTCTCTCTCCATTGCAGTTCTTCTTTCTCTCTCTCTTACCATCAAACTCTGTCTTTAAAAAAAAATACAAAAAATACAAGGGCATATCTCAGTATGTCAGAGCTACGGTTGTGATGGCCACCTAACTTACACCCAGTTATCATTAGCCAGTGCCTGCTAATGACTTCAAGTGTTAGAGGCCTGTCACTGCCTATATTTTTAATGGCCTTCAGCAGGATCCTCTCTACCTGTCACACGGGCTCCGTGACAGTGGTCTTCCTTCACTTCGTGACAGAAACACTCGCCCGGATAGCACTCGGCGTTCCTCCTCATCACCAAGCTCATTGCCTTTCAATATAAACGCTGTCACTATTTTAACAAACAACATCGCAAGTCTGACATTCACGTCAAGTGCTCAAGTTAGCGTCGGCTGTCACGGAAATCGTCCTCAGCTTCTAAAACAAGATAAAAAAGGTCATTTCCGACTCACGACAGGCATAAAAGCGTGTTACACACCTCACTGAAAAAGGTAAGTTTCCTATTTGAGTGACAGAATTTCCCAAGGCAGAGTTTTAACATAAAAAGCTCAACTTTAGGAATGAAACTGTGATTTATTAAAGGAACAGATTCACAGAATGTACTCTACTCTTTTGGTTTTTTGATTGCAAGCGAGAGGTAAAATGATGAACTATGCCAAAAAATGTGGGCGGTTGAGCTCTACGTCTGGTTCGCAGGCAGAGAGACTAAATGAAATCACAATACAATACAAATCCACAGTTGTGTCGGTTGGTTATTACAGCAGAAGTGTTTAGTGGAAAAATGCCATTTATTATAGGGGAGACTGGGGCTAGTTGTCACACTTCATACTCCAGAAAATAATTTTCAGAGTGGGTTTATTTCTTTATAGAGAAAAACCTTAAAGTCTTGGCTCCAAAAAAGAAAACTTGAAGATTTCCACTATTATTACCCAGGAAAAAAAAAAAAAAATGATATATTATATATATATAAATAGTTTATTTAAGACTTTGTTCTTTTGGGACAACGTGCCCCAATAGCATGCCATCACTGTTAAATTGTCACCATGGGAACCTGGATTCAGTAAGCTATTCATTAGATTTTCAGTAGCATTTATACTGTAAAATGATTATGAAACAAAATGATTCAGCAATGATTAAAAAAAAAGTGTAAATGTAAATAATAAAACAAATTAAACACTATTCTAATTTACAACATTTTAACTATTGAGACCAATACACAAAACCACTGAGACAGCACCACTGTGCTGTACAACTAGGGGTCGACTGATTGTCAATCTAGCTAATTATCGGTGCTGATATTAAGGGCTTTTCAAAACTGATTTGCAGATTAAAAACATTTAAAGAAAGTTATTTTTAGACTAATGTGACATTAATTTTATTTTTTACTCCAGACATATACACAAAACCAGTCATAAGCAGCACAGAGATATTTGTAGCAATAGTCAAAAATGCATTGTATAGGTCAAAATTATTGATTTTTCTTTTATGGCAAAAATCATTAGGACATTAAGCAAATATCATGTTCCATGTAGATATTTTGTGAAGTTTCTACTGTAAATATATCAAAACTTAATTTTTGATTAGTAATATGCATTGCTAAATTTGGATAACTTTCAAGGCAGTTTGCTCAATATTTTTTTTTTTTTTTTTCACCCTCGAATTCCAGATTTTAAAATAGTTGTATCTCGACCAAATATTGTCCTATCCTAACAAAGGAAAAATCAATGGAAATCTTATTTATCCAGCTTCAATATTATGTATAAAAAAAAAAAAAAACTTATGACTGGTTTTGTGGTTCAGGTTCACATATCGATTTAAAATAAAGGTTATTGGTCAACTTAAGCTGTAATAATCGGTAATGGCACTGGAAAAACACTGAAAAACACCTATTTAAAAAAAAATAATAATAAATAAATAAAATAGAAGAAGAAGAAGAAGAAGAAGAAGAAGAAGAAGAAGAAGAAGAAGAAGATAAATTAGAAACAGAACAATAAAAAAAATGCAGGGCAAAATAAATAATAAATTCAAAACTGACTAAAACTCAAGCTCTATGTACATTTGTTACTTTTTTGCTTGTTTATCTAAATATTATTTTACTAAAGTAATGACAAACTATTTCATGAATAATTTAACCTTAAATTGTCATGAATTGAGTGGATCATTTACACTTGAAGACATTATGGATTTTTCTCATGGATCTCAAGAGACTACAAAACTATTTGGTAACAACTAATTTAGAAACTTACTTCCAATTTTCTTTCAGAAAGATATTTTTTCTTGAGTAAATAAATTCCCTCACAACAGGGAGAAAAATAGTTAGCAAGTTACTAGCATGTTGCTAACATAATTAGCAAGTTACTAGCATGTTGCTAGCATGAATAGCATGTTACAAGCATGTTTCTAGCACGATTAAGAAGTTGCTAGCATGTTTCTAACATGGTTAGCATGTTGCTAGAATGTTTGTTGCATGATTTTACATAATTAACTTGTTACTAGCATGATTAGCCAGTTGCTAGCAAATTTCTAGCATGTTTCTAACATGATTAGCATGTTAATAGCATGATTAGCCGGTTGTTAGCATAATGATAATAATAAATACATTTAATAATGAATTATTATATTATAATCATTGTTATCAGTCTATTAAAGATATACTCAGAACAGATTTTTGTTTTGAGTAGACTTTGTTACTATATGCTCAGAAAGTTGATGTCTACTTAACATTTCATTTCTAGTTATAACTGATGCTTTCACACAAAAGCTTCTTGGTAAATGTTTCCTTTTTTTTCCCAATAAAAAAAAAGTCATAAAAGCCATATTTCTGCAACCATAATTAGTCAAATATTATAACAAACACTTTAGTGCAGGGAAAAGGAGGGGGTCCAAATGTGGCCTGCAGATGTACAAAACCGAGATTAGATTTCAATTAAACATCTGGACTTTGTGCCTTCCAGAAAGATCTAAAAGGGGATTTGCAACCCTATATGCTATCTTGCAATTCATGCAAATTTGCACACACGCATACAAATACATAACACAGTTTATAAGAAAAGGTCTCTGAATCACCCTTAAGGGGTTCATTTTGTGACTGTACAATATCCAGCTTATTATGTGGCTAATTGTCAAATAAATACATTGAAGGGAAATATTAATTAGAATTTAAATTATTTCATAATGAGAAGAAAAAGAAAGGAGTCATACAAAAGAGATACTGCGACAGCTAAACAAACAAACAAACAAAAAAAAACTAACATGAACATGTATAAAATATCCTAAAGCTGGAGTCCTTATTGTAAACCAAAAATTGCAGAATCACCCAAAATGCTGAAAGTCCTTTGTTGGTGTAAAATAAGACAGGACCAGTTCAGCCATTTGGAAACGAACAAGAGTTCAGTGGAAGATGGATGTAAACAAATGGCAGATGTTTTTTCTCATGGTTACCCTCAAGCTGTACACAGAGTCCAGCCCCATTAATGCCTCATGACAAAAGCAGAGAAGAACACTATCATACAATATTAACACTAGCTCAGCTGCATGGCTTGATGAGAAAAGACATGCCATTGTTGCCTTCCTGAAAAAGAATAAGGACGTCAAGGATTTGCTTTTGGAAAAAAAAAAAAAAAAAAGTTAGGACAAATTCACCTACACGCTCATATTTGTGTCTATCGTCAAGCTGTCATCATTATAAATGAGGTTGTTTGAACAGATTGGTCGCTGAATCTGGTGCCAAATGATTACTAATGAAATCTCAGTCAGTGTAAGCTAATTAAAGTTCACCCAGAATCTGAAATTCTGTCATTTTTACTCGTCCTTGTGTCGTTTCAAACCCATATGCTGCATGTTTGTCATGAAACACTGAAGGACAATTTCTGAGAAATCCTATTTGACAAAATGCATATGATTTTCAGTGAAAATCTACTTAAATTTCACTTTGTTCCTCACTCAAGCTATGGTATGACTTCAAAAGACTTGAAGTATGCAGTATATGTATTATGCACTACTTTTATTACACTTTTAATGCTATTTTTGTCTATTATGGAGCTGCACAGCCATGGTTATGAATATTAACATTTTCTGAATTATATAACAGCATACACTGTGAAATATATATATATATATATATATATATATATATATATACACATATACATATATACACACATATATATATATATATATATATATACACATACATATACATATACATATACACACTACCGTTCAAAAGTTTGGGATCAGTAAGACGTAATGTTTTGTCAAGATGTCTCTCATCAAGACTGCATTTATTTGATCAAAAATACAGAGAAAAAAAAAAAAAAAACAATACTGCAAAATGCTATTACTATATAAAATAATGTTTTCTATTTTAATATACATTAAAATATATATTTTTTCAAATGATTTTTACGCATTCATTTTAAACCAAAATGCTGTTTTTATTGAATTGAATTGAATTGAATTGAATTGAATTTAATATCTGAATTATATAACAGCCTATATTTCAAATGATTTTTACTTACGCATTCAGCTTTTTTTGTTTGTTTGTTTTTATGGTTCACTAAAAGACAATTTCTGTTTTTTGAGGCTTGACAGCCATGCTCATGATTCTTTAAATTTTCTCTCCCTCTCCCTCTCTCTCTCTCTCTCTCTCTCTCTCTCTCTCTATATCCTACTTCAAAATTGCATGTTTAATTTAATTTTGTTTAATTGGTATTTGCAATTATTAATTAATTATTTGCAAAATTTGACTTTTTTTTTTTGTATTTTTTTTTTTTGTATCTGTTTTACATCTTTTCAAATATGCAAAGTTTACTAGCAATGAAAATTGATTCAACGCAAATCCTACACCTATTTAGGCATGTATGTATGTATGTATGCACGCATGTTTAATTTAATTTAATTTGTAATTTTTTTTTTTGTGTCTGTGTACAGGTTTGCCAAAATGTGAGAGTGAGTAAAGAAATGGGCAATCCATTTGACTGTATAAAATAATTATTCTATTAACTAATTAAAATAACACAGCTGACATAAAAAAAAAAAAAAAAAGTGAATTATGCATGAAATGCATTTTGGCCCCCGCAGTGCTATTCTTATATCCATAAGCGTGACCCTATACTGTATGCGCTTTAGGATATTTAAGAGCTTTATAACTCTCCAATCACATTCGATCCATAAACAGTGTGATGGAGCGCACCATTAGGCCCAGAGAAACAATTATATTTAATTATGTAAATAGCTGAATCACCCAATAAAATCCGAAGAGGAATGGAAAAGGCAGCCAGGTCAGCAGATATTTCGAGAGGCGCTGGAATAGCTCACTCTTGCGAGATGCGGCATCACAGCTTGATTTTCACAGTCACAATCTCCAGAGTTAATTGAAGTCAATAACATTCAGCCCCCGGGGTGGAATTTAAATGGTTTGTTGCAGGTGAGTACTTTAAACCCTACAATACTTTGATTTATACTCTCTCGCTCTTGTGGAAGAAAAAAAAAAAAAAAAAACATTCTATGGCACAAAGCAAATCGCACAAAGGACGGAGGTAATTGTGATCACAGCATTCTTGTACAACATTTCTATAGACACAGGGAAAAATCAATAACAATTTGACAGAGTTCAAGGAAAGACGAGTCGCCTTGCACCGTGCGCACAATGCCACAAACAACTTCAATATCACTCATTCATTCAGAAAAGTGGACCGTATGAGGAACAAAACAGCCAATAATTAGTCGCTAACATGAATAAACCTTAATGAAAATACCTGGATGAATTTCCAGACTGGTTTGCTGCTGCAATAAGCAGGACAATCGAGTGATAAAGGACAAAAAGAAAGCTTTGATATCAGACTCGAATTGAAGTGTCAAACTATGAAAATAAACACAACCTTTGAGCAACACTCGTTTATGCAGTAGTTCTCAAAAGGAGGATAAATAACTACACTGTTGCAGTAGGAAACACTTTTACAATAGACTTACAACAGCTGTGACGGCTAATTCTACTACTCAAATGGAACTATGGAGGTAATAGAAGACAAAAGAAGATAAGGCAATGGAAAATAAGTATACAGCATAATCATGGCATCAAAGGCTTTAAAGAACAAATTTGGTTCTCTGAATGAAAGGTTTGGTTCTCTTCATTCAGTGAAAAACCTTTTCACTGAATGAAAGGTTCTTAAAAGTAGAAAAAGGTTATTCAGATTATTGAAATGTTCTTCACACTAAGAAAAATATTCTTTTAGGAACTGTTCTGTGTTCCTATACCCTACGTAAAGAGTACGAAAAGCTGTGCGTTTTGGAGTACAGTGCATTTAAGAGAAAATAAATGTCAAGCAATGGTTGAATGGTTGAATGCTTCCATCTCACGTGCATTTCTTAGAAATCCTAAATAATATATAACATTGAGGAACCCAAAATCAATAAATCAATACATTTTGGAGTCTTTACTTTTTAACAATGTAGTGAAAGGGTTCTCACAGAAATCCCTCTATTTTCTTGTCATGGTAGGATTTCAGTAGGCAAAACTAAATAATACATTTGATAATGGAAATAATTTTAGGTCAAGTGCAGGTTTAATTATAATGCACCAGTTATTGTCTTTTAACCAAGATGAATCTGAACATGTCCTCATTTTGAAGGACCAATGTAATTAATTTTAAACAGTAAATTACTTTCCTAATAGGCCAAAATGCAAACCTCTCTCTGAAGAAAACATCTTAGAATTATTGCTAAGTAACTGTACTTTTAATAAGCAGTTGGGTTCCCGCCTTTAGCATTTTAAAAATATGGAAGGGAAAAAAAATGACTAATGACTAACTCAAAGGCAAATCAGACTAAGTAATTGTAATGCTGAGTTGCTTCATTGAAAGCTTGTTGTATTACTGTATTAAAAGCTTACTGTATTATGTAGAGAATTATGAGAGAGACATGGACTGAGCAAGGTTGATTACCTACATACATCTGATACACAACATTCATTCTTCAGCTCAGTCTCATACTCACAATAAAACATTTGTTTAAATATCCGCAGAGAAAAGCGTTATCTTTGTCGTACTATTCTTTCATTTGTTAAGGGTGATTTCCGATGACAGTGATATTTTCTTGTCACGGTAGTATTTCAGTAGACCAAACTAAATAATACATTTGATAATGGAAATAACATTTGGTCAAGTGTGATTAATTATAATGCACCGGTTATGTCTTTTAATCAAGATGAATCTGAACAACATGCCCTCTTTTTGAAGGATCAATGTAATGACATTAAAAATAAATTTTCAACAGTAAATTACTTTGCAAAAATGCAAAACTCTCTCTGAAGAAAACATCTTAGAATTATTACTAAGTAATTGTTTGTAGTTTTAATAAACAGTTGTGCTTATAATTTTACCTTTAGCATTTAAAAAATATGGAAGGAAAAAACAAATAAAACAACTAATGACTAACTCAAAGGCAAACCAGACTAAGTAATTGTAACGTTGAGTTGCTTCACTGAAAGCGTGTGTTTATTGATTTATATATATATATATATATATATATATATATGAGACTTTGTCCTGAACAGAAATATTTGCTCTGGAACAAACAATATATTAATAACACTAAAAACTGTCTGTTAGATTTGCCCAAAACTAATTATATCTCATATTTAACCACTATAAAGACATCAGAGCCACTGATGCCCTAGAGTTCACCTCCCAAAACATTGCTGAAAATTTTCAAACAGACATGATCTTTATTAATGAACTGCGTATCTGAAGAACTACTTTCATGCCTAAAAAAACTTATGAAACTGCATTCCGTGACACAAAAGCACTATTGTTTATAAAACAAATGATAGTGTATTTAGGCATCTGCCATGACACATAATGTGAGAAATACCGCAAGCAGAAGTGCTAAAAACGGTGAAACGGTTGAAGTTCTGTTATCACTCACTCAGGAAAAGGCTCTTAGCCGTTCAGATTTGAGGACCAGGAAAAAAAAAAAAAAAAACTGTTGTACAAATGTATATAACAAACAAACCCCATAGGGGTTTGCATACTCGCATATTATACCCAAAACAAGTTTGTTTCCTCTTTTTGTGTTTTTGCGTGACACAAGAGTTTCCAAGTTTGTTTTGGAGCAGATGGTTTCAGATGGTAGCAACTCATTCCATCTCATGCTGCTTCACTTCTGAACGGATAAACACAAGTCAAAGCGTTTGTGTCGTGAGTGAGTTCTACACTGATAAATGAGTGAGGAACCCAGTCCCCTGCAGACGAGACTGCTATAAACGCACCACTGACACCAGCCCACTTATCCCACAAGCTTCCATGGATATGGGACAAGGTCTTCTGTTTATTTTTAGACTTACAAGATCTTTCCAAACCTGAAGCTAGCTGTCACAGATTACGCTCCCTAGTTCCTTACAAACACACAGGCATTCTTAAAGAATCGTGTGTGATGAATACATAGATGAGCTTGGACTGATGGGTTGAAAATAGCCTGGTTTTATTCTCATGCTATTGCATCACTTCTGTGTTCCTCAAAATAACAAGTTTAGGCCGATGATGAAGACAATAGGGAATCATTAGACAACTCGACGACTGCTGAATTTCGTGTGGTCTGTCCAACTGTTGGGAAGTAATTTTGGTAGATCTGGTGACATAAATAACAAGGAAGTCAGGATGTTATTGTCCCAGAAGAAAAAAATAGCCAAATGATTTATCATTTAAACAGAGCTCAAAGGTTTGTAGGACAGTAACTGCATGATTTCCAGACTGACAATAAAGATCCATTGCAATTATTTTAAGTCATACTGTGGCTAGGGTCTTTGCTTTTAATGCAACTTTATAAATAATATAATTAGAAACATGTGTCTGCAATTACAGGGTCAAAACAGACAAAACCAGAAAGGTTTGTTGATAACATGAGGCCAACCACCAGCATTATTTTCATGTCATGGGATACTGTTTTTTTTTTTGTTTGTTTGTTTTTTTTTTGTTACATTTTTTAACCATTTTTATTATTTTTTAAATATTTTTTATTAAGTTATATTTAGTTGAAATAAGTTTATGTTTATATATTTTATCTTATTTCAGTTCATGTTTATTTTTTCATTAAATATTAATGAATATTATGTGTGACTGATTTGGTAAAATAAAAATAAAATTAATTAATTAATTAAATAATAGTAAATAAATAAATACTAATAATATAAAAAAAAAATTACTAGTGCTATAAATATATATATATATATATATATATTATATATATATATTTTTTTTTAATTCAGTTGCAGAAAAATGTTGATTGGTCCAAGTTGAATAAAAAAATAAGACTGATTATCCTTTGGTTAACTGATAGTTGGTCAAACCAGTACTTAAGACACTGTCTTACTGGTGGCCAATCTATTTTCTGACAATTGGAAACCAAGTGTGAGTTTACCGATTATACCATTAAAATCCAAATAAAATGTTGAAGTCTCATGACCAAGAGTTATGAGCACATAAATGTGATATTTATCAGGTGGCATTACAGAGTTTAAGATCTGTTCCCCAACAGTGGATACAAATCGTCCTACCGTTTTATTGACCACCAGAAATATAATAATAAAATCAACAGACACAATAGGAGCCTCACACCTTCAGTGGCCCCAAATATAACTAGTTTTACTGGTATTGCAACTGAAACAACATCAAACAGCATAAACCCTCCAGCTGAGTGTATTATTCAGTTTAATGAGGCGCTGTTTTGACCGGAACCTGTTACCTTTGGAGTAATACATACATGCTTTGTGTTCATCACGTTTTGTGAATGTTTCCCAGCCATGCATGCAGCACAGTACACAATCCGGCTCTGAAATTAGTATCAGATGCTCACACTCGCCTAAAAAGCTCATTGCATCTGGATGACTTCCAGACCCTTTCTCCTTTACGGTGCTTACCGATCGTATATATATTCTGAGTGTGCACCGTAACTCAGGGCTCACGTCTGAAACTAAAAACAGAACAGACTTGGCAGCTACGGAGTGCTGATGGTCTACAGACCCTCACTAAGCCTTAAACAATCAGAAAACAAGAGTTCACCCCTGGAGCAGGGAGAATGCACACAAACCAGGCTGCTGGGCTGTTCTAGACCCTTCTCCCGTAAGGTTTCAACCAATCTGAAATCAGGCCTGCAGCTTGTTTTATGACAGTGTTTAGGTCTCAGGCAGGATGTGGTGATACCAAAGCAGTGAAAAACACTGGCTCCCATCCAGAGCTCCAGAGAAAACTCCACAGCGTTATTTGAACTGCATGGGATGTGTTTGTATAATCACACTGTAACGCAATACGATCATTTGGGCTAATGGGGAGATGCACATTAAGTGATGTTTAATAAGTGGGGCTTGCTATGGCACGCGTCACTATTACACTTGCTCATAATTCAGGTTAGGGACTTGTAATTTGCCCTGAACTATTTGTGGTACAGACGTGTGCTATTACTTTGTTTACACTTTTGGCTTGGTGGACAAATAAACCGGCCAAAAATCCCTTAGACTTGCATTAAAGTAGGGATTTGAGCTTTGTCTGAGACCGGAATATATCAGAGGCTTGAGCGGGATCTTTTAACCACTCAGAAAATCCAACAGCACCTAAATAGAAAACCCTAGCAACATGCGGAAAAACCCAAACACAACAACATCATGGTGGCCCATTCAGAAAATGTTTAAATCTACCCTATAAAAAATAATATTAAACTAAAAAATATTTGAAATATATTATTTTCAGTATACTGCAAATACATTTACATAATTAGGTACTTAATAAAAATGCCCCGCAATTGCACTTTTAGCACACTAAAGTCTGCTAAATTGGAACAGCTAATTTAGTGCTTAATGTACTTTAATTGTGTGGAAGTCAAGTGCTGAAGTCAAACTAAAGAGATACTGAAGTACAGTTGAGGTCAAAAGTTTGCATACACCTTTGCAAAATCTGCAAAATGTTAGTTGTTTTACCAAAATAAGAGGGATCATACAAAATGTATGTTATGTTTTATTTAGTACAGACCTGAATAAGATATTTCACATAAAATATGTTTACATATAGTCCACAAGAGAAAATAATAGTTGAATTTATAAAATGTATAAATAATTTTCAGAAAGAATTTATAAAAATTATTCTTAATACTGTGCTGTTACCTGAATGATCCACAGCTGTTTTTTTTTTTTTTTTTTTTTTTTAGTTTCAGTTTCAGTTTCAGTTTCCACAAATGATTCGGTTTTTCAGCATTTTTGTGTATTTGAACCCTTTCCAGTAATGACTGTATGTTTTTGAGATTCATCTTTTCACACTGAGGACAACTGAGGGACTCATATGCAACTATTACAGAAGGTTGATCCTGGAGGATTTCTCGGAAGAACAGCAGACAGTAACTGCTCAGGACAAAAAAGTGACTCACAAAACAAAACAAACAAACAAACAAACACAGCAGTGGATCATTCAGGTAACAACAGAGTATTAAGAATCAAGTGTATGTAAACTTTTGAATGGTGTCATTTTATAAACTCAACTATTATTTTCTCTTGTGGACTTTAACATGTATTTTCCATGATCCCTCTTATTTTGGTAAAATAATTAATATTCTGCAGATTGTGTGTAAACTTTTGACCTTACGTATATTTTAGGTACACTTTTAATCTGTTGCATTTAAAGACTAATATTATTAAAAGATCATACAATCGATATAAATAGTGACATTAAAACACATTTTAGGCTTAATATTAACAAATGTGAATTTTGCACAAGTAGTGTTCCAAATAAAGTTGAATTATATGCTGAACGAACAAGATTTCTATTGATGTATGGTTAGGATAGAACAGTATTTGTTTGAGATACAAGTATTTGAAAATGTGGAATCTGAGGGTGCTAAAAATCTAAATATTAAGAAAAATCGCCTTTAAAGTTGTCCCATTTTGTCACATTTTGACCCATAAAATGTATTTTTGGCTATTGCTACAAACTGGTTTTGTGGTCCTGGGTCACATATATATCAGTACATCTCAAGCAAATAAATGTAAGTATATATGTTATATTTAGTATGATCTAAATGTATTTTATATATATATATATATATATATATATTTATTTATTTTGTTTTTTTTACTAGGGAAGTTTGTTATAAGTATCTATTTTTATGCTAACTGGAGCTATTTCAATGCACAGCTGAGGTTTACAATCAAACTTTGCTTTATCTTTTTAATATTACAGCTACGCAATTAAGCCAAAATATTAATGAGAACATTTTCAAAACTTCCATAGTTTTAAATATTAGGATACTGAAGACTGGAGTAATGATGATGAAAATTCAGCTTTGCATCACAGGAAAAAAAATAAATAAAAAAAATACATTTTGAAATACATAAAAGAAAAGAAAGTTATTTTAAATTGTTATAATATTTCACAATGTTGCTGTTTTTACTGTATTAAAAATGCATGGTAGTATGACCTAATTAATCAAAAATGTTTTTCTAAACAGATGATTTCATCAGATCAAAGCAGGTGATTTTGAATTAAAGTTTTGTGCGCCTCAAAATCAAAGGACAGAACTGTTTTTCGCAGGACATTTTTATCTCATTACTCACATCCTATTTTCATCCTTCAACTGATGTGGTGACCAGTCCAATTGGAAAACGACTGTAAACACTGTCAGCGTCATGTCACATTTTTGGTAACCACGTCTAAGATCTTTTTGGTGCCATACTGGCATTTCCTGTGAACAGAGCACGCTATTCATGAGATATTCACTTTGAAAAATTCAAAAGGCTCGTCTTGATGTCAGCTGGGTGATGTAAGTGGATCAGTCTTATCAGATCATTGCTTCACCCAGACAATGAACATGCCCTGTAATTCAAAATCAATGAGTCATTGAGGCTTGAAAATCTGATGCTGGCCCGAGACAGTCGGATGAGCGCTGCCTAATAGGCCGAGCGGCAAATGATTGCTAGATGTGTATTAGTGCGGTATTTGGAAAGAAACTTGAATTATTCATGTCATTCAGGCTTTAGGTGACCTTTTTCAAAACGTCCAGGTGCGTTGGGAGACAAAAAAGTGTTGCATGACACGCGAAAAGCCACGCTGCGACGACCTGAACTCTCTGACAGGGGTCAGTTTCAGACGCTGGTGCTTCTACACGGGGGATAAACATGGACGAGACCAGACAGTGGTAGCTAGATCTTTCTGTGTGTGTGTGTGTGTGTAATGCTTTGTTGACCTCTGTTGACACAAAGATCCTTGTATGATGTACCACTTCAAGGGCACTTTGATGCCAAACTTTGACAAGTGCACATTTCTGCAACTTTTTGCATTAATTCCCCAGCCAGGATCCGAGTGACCACGGCTCGTCGTGAATATCAATGTCAAGCCTGTCAGGCGAAGCAAAGACGAGCCAGTGAGATGATGGCTGATGTAACCTGGTGCCAATATAATTCACCATCTAATTGATACCACAACTTCTGCTCCACAAGCTGGGGGATATATGTACGCATTAATTTCCCTGCTTAACGTGGGAATATATAAAAGCAATACAGCCAAGAGAGGCTGTACGTTACAGTAATTTTAACATGGTTGAGGGGTGTACTATGCCAAATGGAAAATTCAAACGCAACCTCAAGAGGCTTATTGCTTTTAGGAAATGATGGCAACAGCAATTCAACAATGTGCTGATGTAAATAATCACAATAAATAATTCATCAGTCCTAAACAAGTACATGAATGCAGTTCACGACTTTGCAACACAATGGCCTTGTTTTATGGTCAGTTCTGTCTCTTTAAAGTCAATTTCTGTCATGGTGAAACCAATTTGAAAAGAATCTTGCTGAGCAAGACTTTTGAAGTTAGTTAAACTGTATATATGTTTATTACTACCTGATAACATGAAGGAAATATGTTACCCTTTTGAATTGATGATGTATCAAATATCATTTTATAAACAAATTAGTAAGTATAGATTAACAGGTTAACAGATAATAAACACCAACAATTTTACAGACTTTTAAATGGTAGCATATAATTAGACTGTAATTAAAACGGTTTTCAAACAAGGGTCATCCAATTAAATCTATCTATCAATTTAAATTTGTGACTTTTTATCTTACAATTCTGACTTTTCTCAATTGTAACTTATTTTAATTTAATTTAATTTTTGATGGGGGATAGAACTGCAAGATGTAAACTCATAATTCAAATATATGTATATATATATATATATATATATTAAAAATGGAGATGAAACTAAGAATTGTGTAAATTCAGATGTAAAACATAAATATTTAGAAGGAAGAAAAAGACAGAATGCTGAGTTTATACCTCACAATTCTAAAAACAAAAAGTCAGAATTGTGAGAGATTAAAAAAAAAAAAAACTCAGAATTATGGAATGATGGTTGCAATTACGTCTTTATTTATTTATTTATTTGATTTTATTTTATTTATTTCAGTGGTGGGGGAACAAAGCAGAATTGCAAGATGTAAACTCATAATTCTATAATAATAATAATAATAATAATAATAATAATTCTAAAAAAATAATAATAATAATAAAAAATCAGAAATATATGATTTATATATATTGTGTGATTTCAGATCTAAAAGATGTACATTTACAATTGCAAGGAAAAAGGTTAGAATAATGAGTTTATATCATGCAATTCTAAAAACAAAACAAAACAAAACAAAAAAAACTTGCAATAAAATAAATTTAGAAATATGAGTTTAAAAAAAAGCATGTATTTTTCCATACTCCATACTTGCAACATGCTGCTAAATGCATTTCATGCAACTATTCTGACATATAGCTGTCAAGACACAAGACAGACTTCCACGTGTCACTTGCCTGTTCTACTTCATAATGTATAAATCTACTGGCCGTACTCTACATTTTTCACATCTACTAAAAGTAAGTCTTGGCCGTTGGGTTACAATTACGGCTGCAAGCTTTATCTACCCTTATGCCACCATTACATTCAACCATAACAGCAGAAAAGCAATTAGTTTAAGTGAAAACTACTCAGCAGGTACAATTATTTCACGTATTAAAAGCAAAAAGTAAAAGGAGCCATTTCTCCTCCATCTCCATTGTAAAAGGAAAGGCGTCTTGAGGCTACACATGTGGCCATAATTGATTTGCAGCACCTGACAGCTTTGGTCATGCTATCAACTCCACTTTAGAGACTTCCTCGGGGAAAAGCGCATTAGTGCAAGTTGTGACGCTTTAATTGATGCAGTTTCTTTCATTTCCAGATCTGTTTGCGTCTGTCTGTCCGACCTGCCGTATTAGTAAGCACATGCTAGGTATTCGGTATATTTATATTCAAAGACGTCTACTCTATTATCCTGTGATTGATCTCGGTACTAATTAGCTGTGCATGAACAGAGTGAGTTACTGTGTATCTGCACCAAAGTGTGACAGCTATTATTAATGTAGGAAATGTTAAATCAAAGCCAATTACCTGCAGAATGAGGGCAGACTTATTAAAGCAGAAGTTTACCTCATGCATACAAAAGATCTAGAGATTTACACAGCCACAAAAGGTAAAACGAGTATGCAGAAGCTTTCCCTGAAAAATTATCCCTGTTCAAGACTGCATTAGCAGTTGTTGGCTCTGGACAACTCTATGAAGCAAATTAATTTGTTTTAAGTTTAATTTTTTGAAAAAAAAAAAAAAAAAATGACTAATGGAAAACCCTTTCAAACTCTACTCTAAACCCTGAGATTAAAGAAATAATGTACTAAAACCTGAAAAGTCTGTCAAAATGTACTATTAAATACTATTATATATATATATATATATATATATATATATTTATTTATTTATTTTTTTTTTTTTTTCAACCAAAATCCACTTGAAATAAAATTAAATTAAATAGATTTCAAAGTTGGTGATGATTTGATGATCAACCACTGGCCATTTTATCCAACCTGAAAAGCCTATCTTTTTTACTACTCAACCTAAATCCACTTGTTGTAAAAAAAAAAAAATAAAATAAAATCAAATAAAATAAAATAACCTTTAAGTTCTTTTAAACTTTCCTATTTTTTTTTCCTACTTACTTTCCTAACTTTTCCAGTCTGCATAAAAGTAAATGTCACAATGATGGGTCATACAACATATTTAATATTACAGTAAAATTAAAGCAAATTGAATAAATACCACATTTTTTTTATGTTTCCCACACAAAGCTACCATACTTCAAAGACTTGAACTACAATGTATATGTCATATACACTAAAATGGTAGTGCTTCTGTGGTTTTCTGGTCATCTTTGAGATCAATTTCAGTTCAATTCACGTTTATTTGTCGTTGCATAATGATCCTTCAAAATCTTTCCTTTCATGATCCACAGGAAAAAAATACTAACATAATCCAGGGTAAGTAAACAATGACAGAATAAAATTTTCAGATAAACTATTCCTGCAAGTCCACACAGACCCACAGTGTACAATTTTCTGCATTAAGCTGTTTTTGTTTTGAGATAAGCGGTATTGATATGCGGTCACAAACTGTTTATAATCGTGTTTGCGCAAAAACAAACCGTGATAGCGTTTAGTCATGCAACACTAGTTCTTACTGCATGCTAAACTCCAGTTTGCCAAGACAAAGCACGATAGAGTTCAAAAGTCGGTGTTTGATATGAGATTTTGAGGCTGTTTTGTTGGTGTCAGGACTATGGAACGGTGGTGGAGGGGGTGACTCATATTTTTGTGATGGATCCCACCGCTTCACAGTAGTAGAAGGGCTTGGCTTGCAAATACAAGCGACAGTGTGCTGAGTGAAAGAGACATGTTTATTGATGTTGAGCATCCTGAGAGGTAAGTGACAAAAAGATCTCAAGGGAGAGAATTGCTGAGTGTGTGTGCGGTGGTTTACCGCACTTGCCCTAAATAATCGAGATTTCACAGAAGGTAAGCAACCGCCTTCAGTGGATAGTTATTGCTTTGCCCAGACTATAATACACTAATGTCAAAAAAATAAAAAAAGAGAAAACATTTTCTGTTGACTAAAAGGGACGTTATGATACTGTGAAGGCTTTACGGATACTTTGTTTATCACAGAATTCAACCCATCCTCGGGTAGTGCATCATTCAACGCATAGCTCCACAGAGGTTTAGTGTAATCTAAACCTGGTCAATACTAATAACATCAAAGCTTTCAGTTTCATGGGAGTCCAAGTTTTGCCCTGTATTTATCTTGTTTTCCAGGTACAACTGTAAAAAAGCAAATTAAACTTTGCTGTACGCTAAAAGCAGGGGTGTACATTAACTTTTCTTGCACATAGCACTGGTGCTACAGAGGTTGAAAGTTTTGTAGCAGGCCAAGCAGTTAGATTTTATCATGATTCTTTGTCATTTTTTACTCTTCACTACTAATTTCCCAATTGTAAAAAAAAAAAAAAAAAGCCTTTCAAGATAACAAAATATCAAATAAAGAACAATGGCAGACATTTATGCCAAAGTGGGTAAAGATAAAAATCTTTGTCATTATTTTATACTTGTTATTAGAAAATAAGAACAAATAAAAATACACATAATATACAAATAAAACAAATTTATTTTTCAGGCACAGTATTTAGCCAAACATTCAAGAAATTGAATGAACAGATATTAAAATAAAACACTATATACATCAATTATATTTTTAAAGCAACTGTATTAAAGTTTTGTTGTTTTATTAACATTAAAAGAAACACCACCCAAAACGCCATCATTTGCTCACACTCAAGTTGTTTTAAACCTGAAAGAGCTTCTTTCTTCTGCTATTAAATGTTATGCTGAAGAATGTGGGTAACCAAACAGCTGCTGTTGACTTCCATAGTATTTTCCCCTCTACTATCAAATGGGGGCTGTTTGTTTACCCACATTATTTGAAATATCTTATTTTGTGTTCAGCACAAAAAATAAATTAATACAATGGGACATGTGAGTGAGTAAACAATGACGGAAATTTTGGGTGATGCCTTTAAAAATTGGGTGATGCCTTTAATGACAATTTTTAAAATAAAATAAAATAAAGATTTCAAAATTGGTGATGATTTGATGTTATCAATCATTGCCCATTTTATCCAACCATAAAAATCAATGTTTTTTTTTTTTTGTTCTACTCAACCTAAATCCACTTGTAGGACAATAAAATCAAATCAAATCAAATCAAATCAAATCAAATCAAATAAAATAAAATAAAATAAAATAAAATAAAATAAAATAAAATAAAATAATAAAATCAAATCAAATCAAATCAAATCAAATCAAATAAAATAAAATAAAATAAAATAAAATAAAATAAAATAAAATAAAATAAAATTCTGTTGAACATAAATGTTATGTTGAAGAATGTGGGCAACCAAACAGTTGCTGTTGGCTTCCATAGTATTTTCCCTTCTACTATCAAATGGGGACCAGCTACTGTTTGGTTAGCCACATTATTTGAAATATCTTCTTTTGTGTTCAGCACAAGAAATAAATTAATACAGGTTTGGGACAACATGTGAGTGAGTAAACAATGACGGAAATTTTATTTTTGGGTGATGCCTTTAATGACAAGCGGCACCATGTTTAGTTTTGTTGCTTTAAGAGCTGCACGCATCCGTTTCTCTCTTATATGTTTCTCTTTGCTTTCATTTTTAAACATGATCAACTGTGTTTATATGTAAACCTTATGTGTTTTTGACAGTAACCTATTAGATGCTAAATCAGTGAGATGCGGAAGACAACTTAGCCTAGTAATCAGGCGCTGTTTGACGTGTGCATGCACTTCAGGTAGCCGCTCAGATAAAGCGCAAGTCAGAAGTGCTGAGTTAACCTTTGATGATGACGATCATATTTGTCGCACTGTACAGCCCTGGCTAAAAGGAACTACTGTGACTACTTTAGAGAGAGCATTCGTTTCTTTAAAAGTCTCTTAAATCATGCATTTATTGATCATACTATCACCGTGAAGTTTTACAGTATTCTTTGAAGACCAGTTTGTTCTTCTCTATTCTCAAAAGCACACAAAGAAACTGAAATCGTATCTTTGACTGATTTTCTTTTGCTCTAGTTGCTCAGAAATTATTTTTCATGAGTAAGATGGATCAGGATTTAAAAAAAAAAAAAAAAAAAAAAAATCAATCAAGATATAGCAATTTAAGAAGAAAACAATCTGGTTTTATATGCTTTATATGCACAATTAACCAACAAGCTTATACGGTTACTGTTTCACAATCTTGCAGTCCTGCATAGATTGTGCAAGTATTCTCTAGCTTATATACACTACTGTTTACACCATCTGTACACTGACATGCTACAATGCACCGTACCTCTGCGTTTGATAACACATTTTGTGAATCGAATGCTGTTCTCTGCTGTCTCTGCATGATATGGCACAAAAAAAAAAGCCCCAGTATGTGAAACAATGTTTTAAAACATTAAAACAAATATGTCTGTTTTATTTGAAGAAATAAATGTATTTTATGCACAAAAAATAAGGTCTATGCTGCATTTTTACCATGAAATACAGAAGACACCCACTAAAATGTTAAGTAATTTGTATACCAAAAATCTTGCCAGGCATATTTAGAGCAAGAATCATTAGATGCCATTAAAACACTCCTGTATGAAAATCAAATCAAATCAAATCAAATCAAATAAAATGAAATAAAATCAAATCTATTTCAAAATTGGTGATGATTTGACGTTATCAATCATTGGCCATTTTATCCAACCAGAAATATGTATATATTTTGTAAATAAATATCATTATTATTATTATTATTATTATTATTATTATTGTTGTTGTTATTTATTTTATTTTATTTTCCTACAAGTGGGTTTAGGTTGAGTAGAAAAAAAAAATAATATATATATATATATATATATATATATATATATATATATACACACACACACACACACACACACACAACCTACTCAAAGAAAAAAAGAAAAAAATAAAATAAAATAAACAACAACAACAACAACAACAACAACAACAACAACAACAACAACAACAATAATAATAATAATAATAATAATAATAATAATAATAAAATAAATAAACCACATTTAAATAATTTAAACTAATTTTAAATTATGTTTAAGGGTAACAGCACAGCCTCCAAAATACTAAATAACTGTAATTTTATCCTTCATAAATATCCTTCAAACTGCTAGGTCAGCGAGATGTTTTCAATAATTTAAAATAAAATCTTTATACTATTAAATAAAAGCAATACCCCCAAAGTTACATTTGGAGCAACCAGATATATTTGCATACTGAGGAATTAGTCTCCCTCATATATATTTATATACAAAAGCATACAACACCATTTATAGCTGCCTGTATAGCAGTCTTGCAGCCAAGAGAAAACAAAACAATTTCACACAGCTTTTTATTTACAAAACTCAAAGCCTGAAACCTAAACCCTCCTAAATCTTCAGCACTATTCGTTTGTTGCCTTGCAAGCACAGCCATTTCCTTCAGGAAATGCAAATGTACTTGGCCATATCTTCTTGTTTTCTTAACAAATGTGGACCTTTGTTTTTTTTTTTTTTTTTCTTATGGTATACCACCCACGGTATCTGCACTGCTTGTGTTGTTGAGGTTTCAGGAAAGATGATTCACTGTGGTTATTAAAAAAAAACTAAAAATGTAGTATACCATAACTGTCCCTGAAGACTAAAGATAATGGTCATTCATAATAAAGCTGGCGTGAAATGTTAATATCCTTTCAGGCGCTGCTGTGTCATTTGCTGGAGCCTGTTTCGATTAACTCGAGGTATATATTTCAAGCTAATAATTGTCATTTTTATCTGCATTTTAGAAGGATATATCAAGCATTATATCTGATGTAACAACAGTAACAGCCATCTGCCTGGCGTGTATGGCTTAAGAACTGCAGTTTAATTGGGAATGCCCAGGGAATGCAAATCCTGCTAGAGGCAATTCCTCTCACGACGGCTGCTTCTCCCTTAAGCAAGTCACTTAATTCATGTCCGCTCCAGGAATGCTCCTGGCCCCTGTGCACTGACCGCCCTCCTTCTGCATAAAAAAAAAGGGAGGGAGGGAAAAAAAAAAAATCAGCTTCTGCCAAATGCGGAACTAATGTTGACATCCGCTAAACCTGGAATATGTAAAAATGTGGAATACTTTTCCTTCTGCTTCCGCACAAGTCTTCCGTATCATCAGCCAATTCATTTAAAGTTTGGCTCGTTCGTCTTACAGCTGCGGGGGAAATGCAGGTTCTGTTATCAAAGACTCATAATATGCAAATGAATTCCCTGAATATCAGTGTCATTCCGTTCTTTCGCCCCTGTGAAGTCATTCCAATCACACTGACAGGCGAACGGCGCAGACCTCGCATTGTACTCGCTTAACAATGCGGGGATCAAATCCCTCAAGGCGTGTTCTTTAACCGACTCCATACAACGCTGAAATGCCATGCATCGGTGGCTGTATACCACTGACGTTACGCACACGACGTGCGACAACATGTTAGGGTATTTTGCCGAATGCTATAACAACTTGAAGGCAACGCTGGGAAAATAAACAACTTTGATGCTCGGGATGCGTTCTTGCATGACTGCATTCCTCTGTCACTGTGTTTCAAATCATATATAATGTAGGCCTAAACTTTTCAATTATATACAGCTTATCACATTTTATGAGGGTGTTGTCAAAATGTGGAGAAGAATATGAATGCTACAGTTAATAAACTGGGAATTCATTCAAATATAAATGAAGGATAAGGCTGGTTTCGCACATGCTGATTTTATGGCACATACTTTTCTCAGGGGTCACACGATTCACGCTGCCCACGTGAGCAGCATGAAGCTGCAGAAAGCACATTATAAAACATGCTATATAACTATTTTGACTTTTATGAAGTCATGACAAAATACATATGTTAGGCTTGATTTGGACAACATCAAGACATCAGTCAAACATCAATCAAAAACTTGTTGGCTTTAGTTCTGTGTAGATTAAGTAGCATTTAAATTGATGTAAATCCCTCATGTAAATTTGTTTTCATTACGATAAAGTCTGTAATAACTGTCAGTGGTCCACTCCTGATAACCACTGTATTAATAATGGCCACTATTAAGGGAAATACTCAATATATAGTGGCACAGACTCACCACTCACAATCCACAGACAAATTGTTGAACGAGTCAAATGCACTGCATGTAGTATAATTTCTTCTGAGGGTTCATGGCGCCTTTTAATCTTTCAGTGTATTTTGTGTTTGTAAAACTTTTACTTTTGATTCCTCCACCCTTCTGGAAGTTTCATATATATTTTAGTTGCTTCTGCAGCCAAGTTTCTGCCAGATGGCAAAAACTATCGCTTAACGGACTTCATCTTAGAACACAGTATCTCTAGGACATGTTTGTTTTTCTTATTTATCTTTTTTAAACCGACCATCTGAAGTAGATATGAGATGTGCATAAATTTTTCAACGTATCAGTTTCTCTTCTGATATCATTGATGCTTGCCACTGACATTTAGCAACACCAGTGTGAAGTGTTTCATCTTTATCGATCATTTTTCTACATTCTGCATTCTTTTAGATATTCTCCTTTAATTTTGTAACATTTATTCATTCGTATTTGATGAATTCATCCCAGTGTGGTGGGATATAATTAGTGGTTCTTAAATATGGTGTTAGAGATTTTTATCTTTTTGTGCTCAAAATGTGCAGCGTCTTGAGAAGTTTACTATCTCTTTTATAAGTGATCTAATGAACACCCTAGCTCAGAATGCCATAGCAACCATTCAGAACACCCTAGCAATGAAGCACTGAAGCAATACCCTAGCAACAACACAGGACACCACAAAAAACATAAAGCAAACCTCTTGCAACCACCCAGAACACCCTAGTAACCACCTAGCAATGGCCTGTAAACTATTTAAAACACCCTAACAACCACACAGAACACCAAAGCAACTGTCTAGTAATCAGCTAGAACACTATACCTACCAATAAATGCCATAGTAACTATACAGAACACAACTCACTGTAACAATAGGAACCCCGAACATCTTAAAAATCATTTAGCAATGCTTTTACAGCCACAAGGAACACCATAGTAACCACAGCTACTTAAGTAAGCATCTAGTAATGTCCTAGCAACCACCCAGAACACCCCAGTAAACAACTACCGTAGCAATGCTCTAGCAACTACACAAAACACCATAGAAACCACCTCGCAACACTCTAGCAACCACTTGAACACCTTAGTAATCATTAAGCAACACTCTTAAAACCACAAGAAACACCCTAGTAACCACAACTACCCAAGTAAGCATCTAACAATATCCTAGGAACCACACAGAACACCCCAGTAAACATCTACAGTAGCAATGCCCTAGCAAAAACAGAACACCCTAGCAACCACCCAGAACACCTTAGCAACCACAACCACCCTAGTAAACATCTAGCAATGTTCTAGCAAACCCCAGAACACCCTAGCAACCACCTACTGTAACAATTCCCTAGCAACCACAAATAACACCTTAGCAACCAACTACTGTAGCAATGCCCTAGCAAACACCCAGAACACATTAGCAACCAACTACTGTAACAATGCCCTAGCAACCCCTCAAAACATGTCAAGCAACCACACAGAAAACCCTAGCAACCACCTAGAACACCCTAGTAAATAACTACTGAAGCAGTGCTCTAGCAACAACACAGAACATCATAGAAACTACCTAGCAAACACCCAGAACAACCCAGTACACATCTACTGGACCAATTTACTAGCAACCACACAGAACGCCCTAGCAACCACCCATAACACTCCAGCAAACAACTTATGCAGCAATGCTCTAGCAACCACACAGAGCACCATAGAAACCACCTAGCAACACTCTAGCAACCACCCAAACATCTTAATAATAATTTACAAATGTTCTTACAAACATTTGTAATCACAAAGAACACCCTAGCAACCAGAACTAATCTAAGCATCTAGCAATGTTCTAGCAACCACCTACTGTCCAATGCCCAAACACTCAGAACACCTTAACAACCAACTACTGTAGCTATGCCTTAGCAACCACTCAGAATACCTCAGCAACCACCTACCGCAGCAATGCTCTAGCAACCACGCAGAACATCATAGAAACTACCTAGCAACCACCCAGAACACCCTTGTAAACATCTACTGTACCAATGCTCTAGCAACCACACAAAACACAATAGAAACCACCTAGCAACACCCTAGCGACCACCCAAACACCTTAAAAATATTTTACCAACATTCTTACAACCACAAAGAAAACCCTAGTAACCACAACTACCTTAAACATCTAGCAATGTCCTAGCAACCACACAGAACACCTCAGCAACCACCTACTGTAACAATTCCCTAGCAACCACTCAGAACACCTTAGCAACCAACTACTGTAGCAATGCCCAGCAACCATCCAGAATACCTTAACAACCAATTACTGTAGCAATGCCCTAGCAACCACCTACTGTATCAATTCTCTAGCAACCACTTAGAACACCGTAGTAACCAACTACTGTAGCAATGCCCTAGCAACCACCCAGAATACCTTAGCAACCAACTACTGTAGCAATGCCCTAGCATCTACCAGAACACCTCAGTAACCAACTACTGCAACAGTGTTCTAGCAACCACACAGAACACCATAGACAACCACACCTCATCAACCACCAACTGTAGCAATTACCTAGCAACCACCAATAACACTTTAGCAAACAACTGCTGTAGCAATGCTCCAGCAACCACGCAGAACAGCATATAAACCACCTAGCAACACTCTAGCAACCACCTAAACACCTTAAAATTAATTTACACTGTTTTTATTACCACAAATAACACCCTAACAACCACAACCACCCTAGTAAACATCTAGAAATGTTCTAGCAACCACCCAGAATACCTCAGATACCACCTACTGTAGCAATGCCCTAGCAGCCACCTATTGTAACAATTCCTTAGCAATCAGACAGAACACCTTAGCAACCAACTTCTGTAGGCAATGCCCTAGCAACCCCCCAGAACATCATAGCAACACCTAGCAATGCCCTAGCAACCATCCAGAACTCCCTAGCAACAAATACTGGAATAGTTATCAGGCCAACTTCTCATATCTAGAAGCAACTGAGATACTAAATAAATCTTTGTGATGTTTCTCTCCTGCAGTTAAACCGATAGGCTTTGCTCTTCAACTTAAGAGCTGTCTTTTTTCTTTTTCTAAACCAAATCATGACAAACAAACTGCCATTATAGATGTAGTGTATTTTGCCCTGTGTTTTCCCACTTGTTTGCCACCATAATTTATATCTTTTGAATTCAGCTTGCCATCTCGCCATTGGCATTTATTAAAATCTTCCTGTCATATTTTACCCATCACTGACAAGCTGCCGTCTAACTGTGACAGCACATCATCCTGGACATCATCGCTCAAACGCACACAATCTGTCCTGAGGATACTGACCACAGTCCAGCGCTAGCGCACTGACCACCGGTGGCAAAATACATTGCTTTATCTCTCCTCAGTTGCAGACGGATGACTGAGATCGATAAGAAAAAAAAAAAAAAAAAAAGTCTTAATTACAATCTTTGAAACGGACAGGAGCGTGAATATTGCAGTCATTTTGAAGCAGGGAGACAGTGTAATGACATATAATGGAAAAATTAATTGAAAACATTCTTAGGCCTGGCAAACCACAGCCAATTGCAACGCCGTGGACAGATACTGTATCTGACAGGGAAAGACAATCCACTAAAATTCTTTCTTCAGGCATCATTATGACTCATAACTCCACTGCTGAGTTAGTTAACAGTCCACTTGAGCTTGAACATCTTGTTACTTACATGCCATTTATCAGACACTTTTCATCCAAAGCGATGCACGGCACACTAATTGCAAGGACAGTTCATCTAGATTTAAGTGTCTTGATAAAATCTGCAGTGTTAATAGAGCAGGACTTTCTATCAGTGCGCATTCAGTATCTGAACAATTACTGCTAAATGAAGAAATGTAACATGTATTTTATATGCTCTTGTTAATGAGCTAAAATGTTTAGTTAGTATTTGAACCGTAACTTTTACAATTTAAGAACAGTTTATACATTTAGCATAATTACTGCTTTCCACATATACAGCACACTTTCATGTGACATTTTTAAAGCATTGCAGGCACAATCCATTTTTTTTTTTTTTTTTGTCATGTAAGATAGTTTTAACACATTAAATGTGGTAAATGTGTCTTTATTATTATTATTATTATTGTTATTATTATTATTATTATTAAAGAAATGGATACTTTTAATTAGCAAGGACACATTAACATGTTTAAAAGTGTCACTGGAGCAATGAACATTTAGCTTTGCATCACAGGAATAAATTACAATTTAAAATATATTTTATATATATATATATATATATATATATATATACATATATAATGTATGTATACAAATTTTACTAAATCAAACTAGTGTATTCATTTCAACTTAGGCTAAATCTGCAACAATGTTATTCTTTCTGTAAAAATTAAACTGCAATTATATATGTTAGAAATTTTGCTAACAGGGTTACAAACCTTCCAAACCTCATATAAAATGAATAAGAAATTAAACGGCTAAATTAATATTTAATTTGACCTCTTGAGGCTGACAGTCAACACTTTCTGAAGGTCTCTTTTCACTGACCAATAGCTTGGGTAAAAAACAAAACAAAATGTTCTTCTTCTGTTGTACCCTATTTGTAAAAAGTGTGCATATTAAACAGGATAAGCTGCTCGAAGTCTAAATTTAACTCTGATGTCTACACTTGGCAGCTACAGCACATTTTACTTTACGTGAGCATCTACTTGAACTATTGTTTGCAAGAGTACACTGAATTGGACTTTAAAGAAAGCATGCTTTATTATAAGAAAATGTGAGAACAGTGAAGATAAAATAATAAAAAAAAAAAAAAAAACCTTCCACAACCCTGCACTTGCCAAAAACAAACTGCGAGCCTGTTTAATGAATTTTGGCTCGGTGTGTGATTCATCTGTTTGAATGGGTGCCTGGCAAGATCATTTGGCTGAGTAGCAATATCGTCTTGGATGTGTAAAATAATAATAGTAGCACAAAACAAGTCCATAGGTCTGAACTGACATCTGTAGTGCTTCTGTGTGCTGAACAAAGCAGTCTGGTGTCGCGTAACCTGCTCACGCTTAGCCACTCGTTTGACTATTGGCATAAGTTGTGGCCCACATTTGCGTTTTCAGGCCAATAACTGCTGACTTACACAGTAAGAGGTACAAAGAGTGTTTGCTCATATTTCTTGCTTATTAGATCATTAAAGCCTTGTCCAAAATGACATATATCTATATATTAAAAGTTTTAATGTGATGATGTAGACGTAGAAGTGGGTCTGAAGTGCTCAACAAAAATATATGTTCACGTGCTACTTAGTCAATATGGAGGACGAGAAATTACTTAAATAAATAAATAAATGAATGAATAAATAAATACATAAATGCAGAAATAAATAAATGAAAAAATGCATAAATGAATAAACAAATAAATTAATATATACATAAATAATTAAATGCTGAAATAAATGGATAAATGTAGAAATAAATAAATTATGTAGAAATAGTTAAATAAATGAATAAATAAATATTTAAATGCTGAAATAAATAAATGCTGAAATGAATGAATAAATAAATAATTTTGTCAAAAGTGTAATTTTGCTATTTTTGTGCCATTTGTTGGCACATGTTGTGCCATCATTAATTTATACATATCTGCATTTATTTATTTATTTATTTCAGCATTTGTTAATTTTTCATGCATTTATTTATTTATACATACTTCGTCCTCCATAAGTCAACAGTGTGAACATTTTTCTTTTTGATTAGTAAAACATGGCATTTTTTATATAATATTTTCAGTAAGTTTTAACTTGATTTGAAATGACTTGTTTTAATAAAGTTGATTGCACTGTATTTATAAATTTAAGTGCAGTTGCTTCCTTAAGTTAAGTTTAAATCAAAAATATGAGTCTAGCTGGAATGTGTAAACACTATTAAAACAAGTAGTGGAGCTCACCAATCAATTTGAGCTCTTGCTAGTTTGTATTCAGTGCACATCTACAGCCCACAGTTTAAAACTGGGCAACTCAAAAACCAAGACTGATTAAATATCATGATCTGCCATGTTTTAGTATGATATTCTATAGATAGATGGCAGTGGTTTATCCGTAATGCACATTAAGCATAAACATTTATTTACTGTGCATAGGTTTCCTACCAAATGCACACAATGCAACTTCCCTTTACAACCTTGAAGGTTATTTAATGACAACCATATGCGATGAGGCGTGAAAACGACATCAAGCACTCTGCAAACATAAATCATGCCATTACGGCTGGTCTTCTTACAAACTATGCAAGTTCCGAAGGACGGCAGGTGGCACAAAACAAAAGACAGTGGGATCAAGGAGTGCTTTGAAGGACAAAAAATGCTTCCAGGGCTGAGATTTATTTGAAATTCATACCACTGACATAAGATTCAGAGAATATCCCTGAAGCTTATGACCTCCCACGCTGAGATATCCACAATTAGAGTATAATAAACCTGATCCAGCTGTCATATGTGACGTGAAGTCTTCAAATGATCTGCAAGACGATCTGACCTTCAGAAATCCGATGGGTGCTCATGGTAATGTCAAAATAACAGAAGAACTAAGAACTTATGGATAATTTATAGCACCTTCTGCTCAATACAGGAGTCCACAACCTTTTTCTTGATGTTATTAATATTTAACACCTTCAAAGCATGTTAACCTTGGAACATTGCTTTGATGATAATTTCATCATTTAGTTTCAATTACTGAAAAGAATGGATTAGGACATATCTCAAATGTTTTCCCTAGACAACGAGAATAAATAAAGAACAAATTGACATTTTGGATTAATTGTTCCTGTGAGATTCAAAAATAATCTCACACGTGACTCTTGTGTTTTAGAACTGATGTCAATGAAGTCTCAAGTCTCAAACAGTGTTTAAATAAGTCTCAAACAGTTGCCTTCAAGAATATATATATATATAGATATTTATTACATTACAACATATATTTTTAATAGTTTATATATATATATATATATATATATATATTGACAGTTTAACAGCTGAACCCAAGCCTTCGTTACTAATTCAAAAACATCACTTTAGAACTAGTAACGAATGAATACTGAGTTATTAGGCTTATTGTATAAGCTTATTGTATTTTGTAGAGTATTGTAAAATAGAGATAGACTGAGCGAGTGTGATTACCTGAATCTGATACAGCGTTCATCCTTCAGCTCAATCTCATATTTTCACAATAAAACAGTTTGAATTTCTGCTGAGGAAAGCGATATCTTTGTCGTATTATCCTAGGGTGATTTCCGATGATAGCGCTGCTCAGTGCAAGTTGGCTGGGACTTGTGTTACAAGTAAAAATATTGTTGGTGTTTACAACCTTGTTTTAGTCTCTTTCAATATAAAAGTATTTTCTTCTGACTGACTTGTCTTCATCTAATCATCATCACAAACACACACAGTGTTTTCCAATACTAAATACTATTATTAAATTCTGCTATTATTTATATAAAGTATTATATATTGAACAATACTACTTAATAAACAGTAACAACCATCATAAAAGTTACTAGGCAATTTAGTCAAAAGTAAAAAAGTCAGTGCTATGACATATAGCATTAATATACAATATTTGCCCTGGAACAAATAATACATTAATGAGACAAAACACTGCCTGTTAGATTCACCCAAAACTAATTATATCTCATGTTTAAACACTACAGAGACATCAGAGCTAGCGGCAAATTCCAGAAGACCAGGCCGAGGTAAGGCTGCTCATGGCAGGCTCATGAGCACTGAACGCCCGCTGATGCCCTAGAGTTCGCAACTCCGAAAACACTGAAGCAAATTTTTAAATAGACGTTATATAAACTATAAATGACAAATAATTGTATTTAATATACAAGATTACTGTGTTAAATATGTATTCTTTTAGTGAAGCATCTCAAAAGTTGATACTCTATTAAATATAATTGAGAACTCCATTATATCTCCTGAGCAATGAAAGAGCAGCCCTTCAGCACTGAAGTTTTCTTCTTGAGTCTTGAGCTTCTATGCTGTCATAACACTGACTTTGTCCTCATTTCAAAAGTTACTGTTCTTAAATGTGTTAAGTCAGCATAAACATGGTCCAGTGCGCTACTTCAAGAAACCTATAGATTAAATGCTTAAAACAACACTGTCTGCAGCTTGATGCTTTGTGTATTAAACTCTGTAGAAAATACATTGACCACAACAGTTCAGACCTGGCTGCACATGATAAATGTCTCGCCAGTGATTATATTTTGCTGACAATGCAATCATTTCAGCCAAGCTTTGTTATGACCTGATCAAGTGGCCGCGTCTCTGAATCACAGAGCTACACGCAGAACAAAACACCTTGGGTTCTTTTGCATACTAGAAATTGCCGTAAAGGAGTCACTCATTTACTGTGAAAATCGTATTTCTTAACATTTTCACTTGTCCTGAATCCAAGGCTTCATTTACGGTGATGTTCAGCATTATGAATACTGAAAATGGGGAATACAAATTGGGTCAATAAAGCAGTCTGACTCACAGTCAGAGATAGAGAAAACAATGTGCCAAAAACAAACAAAAAAAAAAGCTCCAAAATGAGAGTAACAAATTGCTCAAATCGCATGTGACTTGATTGTGTTGTCCCTTAAACAACGGGGCACCTTCATTAGTGCTGGAAATTTGTGATAATAGCATTATGAAATGCTTTTTAAAGTGATGCTTCACACAAAAATGAAAATTGTGTCATTATTTATTCACCCTCTTGTTGTTTCCAACCAGTGTGACCTTCTCTCGTGAAACACAAACCAAAAAAAAATAATGAAAGGAGCGCTGCACATTTCCATAATGCATTGTTCCTCCAAAAAGGATGAAAAAAAGTACAAAACAAGCCGTATAAATCCACACTGGGAAAAACTCCATTGGTTCTGCAATGACTAGGAAGTTTATTACTGATTGAAGATTCACCAATATCAGAATTGTTTTGTGTTTGAAAAAAAGTTTCTTATGATCACCAAGGCTACATTTATTTGATCAAAATGCTAATAAAATGAATCAAATTTCCTATTTGATTATACATTTTAAAATGTAATTTATTCTTGTGATGCAAATCTGAATTTTCAGCATCATTCTTCCAGTCATCAATGTCACATGAACCTTCCTAAAAAATTCTAATATGCCGATTTTCTGATTAATATTAATGTTCGAAAACAGTTGTGATGCTTAATCATTTAATGGAAATCGTTTAACTTTTTCCTCTAAGATTCTTTCATTAAAAGTAAGTTCAAAGGAACATAATTTATTTAAAATGGGACTCTAAATGGCATCATAAATGTCTTTACTGTCATTTTTGATTAGTTCTTGCTGAATATAAAAATATGAATTTCTTTGGAAGGGGGAAAAAAACGTAGTGTAGAGCATTCAATAATATGGCTTTACATAATATAAATTACGGTACAGTATTAAATAAAGTCACATGGGCTACTTTTATGATACATTTACTGCCATATTGTTGTTTTTTTGCTGCATTGAAATTTTCCACGAAAAAAATCATACTGATTTTGAACGACATGAGCCAAAACTCATTTTTGGGTCAGTTATACCTACTTGAACAGGTAAAACATCTCTGGGCAGTTTTCCAGAGAATTACTTACACTGACGTTTTTCTGTGCTAAGGACAATAAGTTGGTCAGAGGGTTTTTTTTTTTGCAAGCCTTGCACAAAAGTCCTCAGGTTTGCCTCTTTTTTTCCCCTCCTCAACAGAGTGTGACATTACCCAAGGCCTCTGCTCATATTCCCAATGTAAACTCAAGTTGAAACTTTGCCTAATAACCCCAGGGATCACTGAGTGGCCTGATCTTCTTCAAAGCAGTAATGTATCATGTCACTGCTGTGTTTCAGCCTCTCCAGCCACTTTTACCTTCGCTTTCTACACAGTCTGACTAGCAAGCACACCATACACCACTTCATATTGTTTTACTGTATACTCACATGCACACAGTTTTAAATGCAAGGATGAATCTCATGGAAACGGTCAACATTCTCAGGATGAGTTTATCTAAACAAAATAATAAAATGTAATTATCTAAAGCAGAAATTATAAATTATACATTGCTTATACAAAGCACATTTCTGGTACTATCAGTACTTAGTGTTTTTAGTGACCTTCATATGTTGTGTGAGATTCACCAGCATCAGAAAGCAATAAATAATTCACTCAACTCAATTCTTCAGTGTCTAACTACGTGATTCTGTATATTCGCTCAGGTCAGATCTATGTACAATATGCCTTAAGTTACATGTAGATGGTAAAAGAACAGACATGCAGCATCTGTCATCATCAACAACAAGCAGGAAAAATAGCTACTTCAGTGAATAATGCTTCTTTGATTGAATGATAAAGTCTATCACATGTCTCTGGACATATTCTGCTCAGCTAAATGTCATTTATAATAAGAAACTGCAGCATACGGTTTATGTACTGTAGGTATGGGGCGTCCCAGAACAACCAGCTGTTCTGTGTCTATATGATGTTGCTACAGTGAAAAAACCCATGTTTATCAATATATATTGATGTGCTGCAATATGTTTTTAGATGATATATATATATATATATATATATATATATAGAGCACACTTTCAGTTTAACACATACTATGATTTCATAGATTGCAGGTGTATAGGACTTAAAGTCCCAGCCGTGCAAGTGAAGTGGAAGTGGACATAACTAGGTCAAACTACAATGTACACATTTGCTAGAAAACCACATATGTCTAAAACGTTTGAAGTGCAACCTAGAATAGTCATTAAATGATACTTGTTGTATAATTACAATGTGAGAATGCATAAAATACATAAAATGTGAAATAAAAAGATAAAAATAAATAAAATAAATAAATAAAATGCAATAGGTATACGGTCACAATGTCAAATGTTGAAAAAAAAAAAAGAAAGAAAGAAAGAAAAAGAAAGATTAGAGAGAGAGATTTATTTTACCAAAAATTAATTTTAAATAAATGTTCCTCTGTTGAGCTTTTTATTCACCAAAGAATCCTGACCAACAAATATTAAGCAGCTGTTACACGTACACTTACATTACACTGTAAAAAAAAAAAAAAAAAAAAAAAACGGTAAAATGATGGTAAAAAACCTGCAGCTGTGGTTGCCGAAATTTTACCATAAAAACAATACGGCAGCAATGTTTTAAGTTTTGCGGTTTTCACTTAAATTTACAGGTAAATACGGTAATTAATTAACTGATATAATGGTAATTTACCAACCTACGGAAGTACTGAAACCTGTTTTGTACCTTCATAATACTCTGATAACCACCAAAAGCAGTTGGTGATGAGAAAGTCACATGATAAACCAAAGCCCATCACAAGCAGCTTTTAAATATTACCATACAATATTACCATATAATAGTGTCATTCACACAAACACTAAGCACCATCATATAAACACACATGAAACTGTAATAATGCAATAAACATTCAACAACATTAGACGTTACACACAACCCTAATGTACAAAAAGAAAGTTATTTTAACAAAAAAAAAAAATGTAACAGCAAATTCTGGGAATGACAATTTAGGGTTATTCAATTATACGGTCTTTTACCAGGTTTTTACTGTCATTTTTTTACTGTGTACAATAGAAAACAGTTATTTAACATTCAAAAAATCTTTCACAGTATTACAGTTTTAATCATATTCATAATCAAACAAACGCAGCCTGGGAGAGCGTAAAAGACTTATTTCAAAATAAATAACATAATATATAACACATAATTTATATACAGTATAGTGAGATCTTGAATAACAAAGAGAAAGATGATCAATGAAATAACAGAACTGTACGCTTGTAGGTTTGATGAGTTTCACGTTTGAAAAAAAAAAAAAAATCTGATGGAAATGCCACTGCAGAATGACCCAAATACATATATGTTTACAGACAGCAAATTAGCTCAGCGTTTCTACATGAACTGCACCAAAGATCAAAGTCTACAACTCTGGGGGCATTTTATTAGGTGTGTATAACATTTTTTATGTGTTACAATATGTACCGCAGTACAGCAGAGGGTCTTTATTCATTATTGCACGTTTTATTTGTCCACACCATTGAACACAAACAGCCTCCCTCATAAAAAGCATAGATCTGGCCAGAGAGAAGGTGATGCAATGTACAGCTGGAATAGAAACTGAAGCAAGGCTATTCTGGTTCAAGCCCTGAGGCTTTGCCAGTAATGTAATACAGCTCAATTCTATAATTTTGAAATCAAAGACGAGGCTCCAAAATTGTTCTTATAATACCCCAAAGATAAAGGAAGGCACTTAAGTGCTTTGTATGTTCCATTTATTTGCCTTTTATTTCTTGATGATTTGTAATAATCCACTACGGCCAAACTAAACAAGTTGCATTTCTAAAGATGTTTCATTCACTCATTTATATTTAATAAGTTAACATTAATATTTAAATTCCTTTCATAAAAGGAAAAAAAAAAAGTGTTTTGTCTTTAAATAAAATAATAAAGTAGCCTGGCTTCTTCCTTATTTAATAATTCAAACAATTGATCTCCCATGAGCAAATGTGCCCAAAAGCACAGCTAGAACTGTCAAAATTGACACAAGAATAAGGGCTTTTTTGTACATCCAACTGATTTGAAGACCTCAAAGGTGGAAAAACTTTCAAAAGTGATTTATTTGTTATGTCTATTTGCTTCCTCCACACACACTTACTTGCAGTAAGCAAACTGAATACTTAATAATTTAACAGTATTCAGTAATCTCTTGGTTCCCCTTTTTCAGCACTGTGAAACTTTGAATACAATTAACATGAAAGAGCGACTCGAAGGGCTTAAGGTGCACAGAGTCTGTTATTTTGAAGATAGAAATCAAAGACATAACCCCCTGCCTGATAGCCCCAAAAAAAAGCATTTGAATAGTTGTTGTAAAATGCTTCATATTCTGCAGCTGAGCATGGCAGAAAAACAATGCAGGGTCGATATGCATATGATTACGCAGAAAAAGTGAAAGAAATCAATTAAATGCATAACCAAAAACATCAAGTATGTTAAGAGAACCACTGGGTGCACCATTAACAGCACAAACAACACAGCTGAGGGTGCTGTTGGGAATTGTGCCACAGAATACATTATAAAACATAGTGTAAAAGATGACTGCAATGCAAAATCCATTGTTATGATTCTACAGTGTTGTTATGTGGTTGCTAAGGTGTTCTTGAGGGTTTCTTACTGGCCCAAGTTAGATCAATAGATCATCACGAAAAGTACGGTTTTTACAAAAATATGACACAGCAAACATGAAGGATCATGTGACACTGATGCTGAAAATTACATTTTGCATCACAGGATTAAATTACATCTTAAAATATATTCTCACACATAATATTTCCAAATAAATGCAGCCTTGTTTAAAAACATAAAATCTTACCAACCCCAACATTTAGTTTGTTTTGTTGTTATTTTTTAATCCATTTTGTAGTGCGACAGCTAAAAAATTGCAAGTCTGCTCATATTTATAACCAACAGCACACCTCTTCTGAACAACCCACATGAGATGAGGCATAATTCATGTCCGTAGCACGAACTGTGAGACGAGCTACGTGCTATAACTTAATACTTAGGGTTAGGGGTTTTTCAAACACTTGCCGTGGCAAACACCCTAGTAAAACAGCAGACAATAAGAGAGTACAGCTCAACCTGCGCCCCCTCAGGAAGGGCACTAGGCATGAATACAATACGCTGTCAGGTTTGATTTATTCATCTAGTATAGAAAAATGACTCCAGAGTTATTGCTTCATTTTGGATCTCTGCGTTTTTTCAGTTAAATATTTTTGGAGGGCACTCAAAAATATATAGGAATATATACTCCTTACATTTTACTTAGAACCTATTAAACTCTTGGAATAAGACCAGCAGAACTGACCTCGTTTAGTAAACATGAAGGTCACTGGCATAGGCAAAATCAAAATTGGTTTGATGTCAAAATATGACTGAATTTCTATTTAACATGATCACAGTTTAATAAGAAAGTGTAAAAAAGAACATTTAGCCTACATTATTAAAGGACATTATAACTAACTTCAGTCTAGAGTGACTTAAAGCACTCTACTTACTTACATCTGCATTTTGTTGTTTATGACAAAAGAATTTGAGAAAGAAAGAATTCAGTCAGTGAGAAGTCTAGCGATTCTGATTAGACACTGCATCCCTTAGCTCAAAAGAGTTGTGCTATTGGTTATAATGTGGAACGCTGTAAAACAAGTAAAAATAAGTATATACAGTGCTGTGCAAAAGTTATAGGCCACTAGTATTTTCACCAACAAAAAATTATTTTAAGTCAGCTATTTCTATTTTTGCTGTAGTGTGTCAGTATGAAATATCAGTTTACATTTCCAATTATTCATTTTGCCATTAATTGTAATAATCCAGTGAGATTTTTGTTTGCACAAGGAGTCTGACACCAGTCAGTGCTCCACACAGAGATCTGATCATCATCAAATCATCAACATCATCAAATCAGCTGATCTCATCATCATCATCCAGTCTGTCTGGAATGACATGAAGTAACAGAACAAACTGAGACAAACTAAACTCAGAAAAACTCTGGCAATGTCTCAAAGATGCTTCAAGAAACCTACCTGCAAAGCTACAATACAAGGTTTTAGGCACTTGTGTAAAAACAAAGTAAAATGAGGATGCTTTCAAAAATAATGTCATAAGTAGATTTTATTTGTCAGTTAACTTCTATTAACTAAATGAAATCAACATTTGGTGTGACCATCTTTTTCAGTTTAAAGTAGCTTTTGCCCTAGGTGCAGTTACACATAGTTTTTCAGATGGCTTTGCAGGTAGGTTTCTTGAAGCATCGTGGAGACATTACCACAGTTCTTCTGGATTTAGTCTGTTTCAGTTTGTTCTGTTTCTTCATATCATTCCAGACAGGTGATGATATTGATGATGACGATGATGATGATGATGATGATGAGATCAGATCTATGTGTGGAGCACTGGCTGTTGTCAGACTCCTTGTACAAACAAAAATCTCACTGGATTATTACAATTAATGGCAAAATTAATGTTTGAAAATATAAGCTGATGTTTCCTACTGACACACTATAGCAAAAGATGGAAATAACTGACTTTAAACCATTTTTTTCTTGATGAAAATTCTAGTGGCCTAAAACTTTTGCACAATACTGTACAACATTTTACATTTAAAGCTGCAGGGTGTACGTTTTGCCTATTTCCACCACTGAATAAAAAATAAATAAATAAATGTTTATTTATGACTTAGAAGTGTGACTTTTCTCATAATTGTGAGATATAAATTCGCAATTGTGAGTTATAAAGTCAGAATTGCGAGATACAAACTCCTGGAATAAGACCAGCATTCAATGTGATCACAATTTAATAAACACATTGTTAGTTACTAATCACAACACTAGTTACTAATTTTCACTGATATTCAAACGGCAAAAAATATAGAAAGGAAAAAAAGAACATTTAGCCTGCATTATTAAAGGACATTATAACTTCAGTCTAGAGTGAGTTTAAGCACTCTCCAAAAAAAACATCTAATTTAAATTTAATTAAATTAATTAAAGCTGTGAAATAAATCTCTTACTTACATCTGCATTTTGTTGTTCATGATGAGAGAATTTGAGAAAGTTCACAATTCATTCAATAAGAACTCTAGTGATGACATCTCTGATTAGCCTCTGCATTCTTTAGCTCAACAGAGTCATGTGTGATTGGTTATAATGCGAAACGCTGTAAAATACATGAAAAGTAGTACGATGCAACACAGTAGATTTTACATTTAAAGCTGCAGTCTGTACCTATGGAAGCCTGTTTCCGCCACTGAACTCAGCTTGCGAGTTATAAAGCCAGAATTGCGATTACATATTTGCAATTCTGAGATATTATATTTTTTTTTTCTCTCGGAATTGTGAATGAATTGTGAGTTATAACGTCAAAATTGTGTGATATAAACTTGCAGTTGCGAGATATGAACTCACCATTCTGACTTTTTTCAATTTCAGAATTGTGCATTTCTGTATAATGTGAGATTATATCTTGTAATTTTGCCTTTTTTCTCGCAATTCTGACTTTTTCTCAGAATTGTGAGATATAAACTTGCAATTTCAAGTTATAAAGTCCAATTTCGAGGGAAAAAAAAGCCTGATATGTTCTGAGAATTGTGAGAATTGAGAGTCACAATTCTGATTTATTAACTCACAATTGTGTAATAAAGTGTTATGAAGCCGCAATTCTGAGAAAAAGTTATAATTGCAACTTTATTTCTCAAAATTTCTACTATTTCTCACAATTCTGAGGAAAAAAAGTCAGTATTGCAAGTTTGTATTGCATTTCTGAGAAAAAAAAGTCAGAATTGCGAGTTGTAAGCTTGCAAATATATACATACATATATATGTATGTATATATATATATATATGAAGAGTTCAGATGCAAAAGCCTCTAAATCCATCTGACATCTTTCTTTAAAAAATGCATTTTTATCAGGCTCTGATGTATAGATTTCTATGTAAGTACTGGCACTTCTGACTGGGCTGGGGGTGGGATTTTAGCGAATTTGAAGTAAAAGTATTTGATGGACGTATAATATGTGTCAAGAACATTCACTCAGTATCATTATCTCATTTTTGACATGTGCTGTCAACCTGATGCAGATGTTTCCTTAATTTGCTGGTGCTTTTGCTATTAGCATGTGTTTTTTTAAGCTGCAGTGCGTTGAGCTCTCTCAGCCACCATACTTCTCTGCAGTTGTGAAAATTGCAGTTATAATTGTTGAATTATCTTCTTCAAATGTGACAAACATTTCCACAGTGTGGATGAATCTAATGTTTTTGAGATGTATGTGTGGGCGGTCAGTCAACGCACCAGTGTGGATATTCACTATACCTCAGAATTCCAGATACTACGTCTTGGAAATAAGATGTGTCCAAAATAAGAAGTTTCACTGGAAAATGTCATCTGAACAAGTAACATGACTAACAGTTTTGTTCTGACCAACTAAACAACAGAACAATAAACCACGGAAATTACAATTAAATCTAACAATCACAAAGTTAGCTCAGATCATGTGAAACTGTGCAAGTTGTGAAACTGTGTGTATTTAGTGTGAATCTGTTTCAATTTCTCCACAGTCGAATCTAAATAAATTGTTCTTTTAACCTCAAAAAAAAAAAAAAAAAGCTTAAACTTTGTTCTCTTTGAAATACAAATCATTTGTAAGCACAGTGTAATCCCACCTGTAATCAGATGCACATTTAATACTGGAATATAATCTAATTTCAGTCACTTACATGTTTCATTACCACCATGCACGGTTTAAGACTCCATTCTCAAAACGAGAAGTTTAATTATTCCAGCTGCTGTAAGAAGAGCCTACAAATGATTAGCCAGCTGCAGCATCCACACATACGATCTATTAGCTGGGATTCCTTCTTTATGTAAACAGATGTGACGTAATGACCATTGTGAATTGGGCTAAGGTAAGGAGATCTGAACACTGACTGCTTATGTACTTGCTCAATAATTGATTTTGGATAATTTTACCCATAAAAAAAAAAAAAAAAAAAAAAAGTTGCAGCGTTTATTCCGTAATCAACATTTTTCATTTCATTTACTATATTCACAATAGCCATAATTGGTTTAGTTAAACTGTGCAAGTGCATTTGTCAAATTTAGTTAATTTCTGACCCCAGGCTTACTCACACTCTGCCTACGCCTGGCTCTCAGTTTTTGTATTTTCATTGTATTGATCATTTTACCACTTTCAGTAGATTTTCATGAGCTGGTTTAGTGCATCTTCATATTAAGAGGCTTTGTATTTCGTCATGTTTATTCTGTTATTGGGAAGAGTGCTGACCATGAGCACTCTTTAGATGTCTAAATGACTTGTTTTCCTCTCTTTTAAAAGCTTAGTGATAATCTGGGTGCAAATGCTTTGATGCCGGTCCGCTCCATATGGACAAAACCTTACCACCCACAGCACAACCCTGAGCGAAGCAGATTCATTGGACGGCTCAAGCACAATTCACTGCGAGGAGATTAGCTTGAATGCTTTCGCCAAAAATCAAACCTTTCCTCTTCGGATCATGAAAACCGTCTCGCATATTCTTCCAGAATGTTATTTTATGTGTGAATGTGGCTGTGAATCTGAAGACTTGAAGAGAAGCCTCAGGGTGTCAGCCCACATTGTGAGGGAAACTTTGACTGACATGAAGTCGTGGAAAAATATCCTGCTGACAGTTCCCTTCACAGTTTTGATGTACAGTAGAAATCAGTTACCTTTCACATCTAAAGATCATTACAGCTTGACGAATATCACATTATATAGGCATTCAATTGATTAAGACAGTGTATACGATATATTAATATAAAATATGATTACCTATTCATTTTTGAGGGGAAAAATAGTAGGCTAATGTGATATGCACTATGCACACTGGTCAGTACTTAAGTTGTATGTTCATTTTTTAAATTATTATTATTACTTATAGTCCTATTTTGATTTCTTTTCTGGGGGAATTACCTTATATTATCATGGCTAAATTAATAAATAATAACTAAATTAAAATAAATAAATAAATAGGTCAGTATGTTGTATCATATCATGTCATGTCATATATCATATTATATCATATATCACATCATATCGAAAATTATCGACTTCTCTTTTATGTCAAAAAGCATTAGGATATTAAGTAAAGATCATGTTGTATGAAGATATTTTGTACATTTCCTACTGTAAATATATCAAAAACCTAATTTTTGAATAGTTTATCCATTGCTAAGAAATTCACTTGGACAACTTTAAAGGTGATTATCTCAATATTATTATTTTTTTTAGATTCTAGATTTTCAAACAGTCCTATCCTAACAAACCATACATCAATGGAAAGTTTATTTATTCAGCTTTCAGATTATGTATACATCTCAGTTTCTTTAAAACATTGACCCTTATGACTGGTTTTGAGGTCCAGGGTGTCAGGCATTCACCACAGCCACCTCCCTCAGAAGCACCTCCCATCAGAGCCCAATCACCAGAGTACTGATCATCTGCACCTGTTCCCAATCACTCCTCCCCTTTATAAGACACTCTCCCTCAGTTCACACTTGTCGGTTCTACCGTTCACACCCCTGACGATAGCTCCCGACCTTTTCATGCTCTGCATTGTTGGAACTGTTGGACTCTGCTGGACATTTTCTTCGTTTGGACTATTCACGCCATTTCTCTCTACAAAATATCAGATAAGATTACCCTGCCATCTATTCATCTGTTTACGCTCTCTATTATCATCTGTATCAATAAATCAACCACTCCATTGTCACTCCATCTCCTGTGTTCGTGTTTTGTATGTGACAGAAGAACCGACCGCTTACAGTATGAACCCGGAAGACACCGCTTCACCCAGCCCAGTCACCGAATTGGTGAATGCCCTGACGGCGGCGTTAAGACCACCTCCGACGCCGCCATCTGCCTCAGGATGTCCCATGGCCATGCCTGCTTCCTTCGCAGGCGAGGCGGCTGAGTGTAGCGGGTTCCTCCTACAAGTCAAACTTTTCATTCAGATGCAGCCTCACCAGTTCACCTCGGAGAATGCTAAGGTAGCTTTCCTCATTTCCTTACTCACCGGCAAGGCGTTGCAATGGGCGAAGGCCATATGGACAAATAATAATCCCATCATTCACTCCTTCGATCAATTCGTCAGTCATTTCTCCGAGGTATTCTCTACCGCTACCGGCCCACTAACCATTTCCGATCAGTTGTTCCGTTTACAGCAGGGTTCTTCCTCGATCCAGGATTACACTCTCCATTTCCGCACGCTGGCGGCGGCTAGTGGCTGGGATGAGGTAGCGCTTCTGGGCGCGTACCGACATGGTCTAAACTCCAACATCAAAGCCGCCATGGCGTTCTATGACGATTCCATTGGTCTGGAGGCGTTTTTACAGCAAACCACCCGCATTACCCAGCGACTGGCCGCCTGCCAGCCTCAAAATCCCGCTCCTCAGCCGACCTCGGTGGCAGCTAGGCCTCCAGTACCAGAACCTATGCAAGTGGATTCTAATCGCCTCACACAAACGGAACGAACTCGACGCTTATCTTCTGGACTTTGTCTATACTGTGGAAACCCTGGTCATATCATCCGCAACTGCCCCGTTCGTCCCCCACGCCCCGTGGTGAGTACCATTCATACTGAAATTAATACAACTTCTCTGACTCTTCTACCTGTAACACTTCATACTGCTGAACTCTCGCTATCTGTCTCTGCTTTGGTTGACTCAGGCTCATCAGGAAACTTCATCTCATCGGACTGTTTGAAACAATTACGGCTCAGAAGTCAACGCCATTCAACTACATACTCCGTGTCAACCATTCAGGGAAAACCACTGGGGCGTGGGAAAATCCGTCATCGATCTCCATCCATCACTCTTCAAGTTGGTCTTTTTCATAAGGAGGACATCCAATTTCTGGTACTGGAGGGCTCGACGGTCAACATCATCCTGGGACGCCCCTGGCTACAGTTACATCACCCGGAACTCCGCTGGGATCCCTGTGACATCAGCCATTGGAGCGAACACTGCCAGCAACATTGTCTATCCAACCTGCCTCTTCCCTGTTGTGTCCCGATCTCCCTCGCCTCCACCCAGGTTGAGAGCCCAGAACCCACAGTCTCGGTAGAGATCCCAGCGGAGTACATGGCGTTCCAGGACGTCTTTAGTAAGAAAGCTGCCACCCAACTGCCACCCCACCGGCCATGGGACTGCGCCATCGATCTGCTGCCCGATGCTAAACTTCCTAAGGGACGGATATATCCCTTGTCCATCCCGGAGCGCCAGGCGATGGAGGAGTATATTGCGGAGGCGTTGAAGCAAGGTTACATTCGTCCATCTACCTCGCCGGCCGCTTCCAGCTTCTTCTTCGTGGGCAAGAAGGATGGAGGTCTTCGACCCTGCATCGACTACCGGCAGCTGAACTCTCAAGTAATCCAACAACCCTACCCGCTCCCCCTGGTCCCTGCCACCCTCGAAGAGCTTCGTGGATCCCAGGTCTTCACGAAGCTGGACCTGCGGAGTGCGTATAACCTCGTTCGTATTCGTGAGGGAGACGAATGGAAGACTGCCTTCATAACACCTGCAGGTCACTATGAGTACCTTGTCATGCCCTATGGGTTATCCATCAGTCCATCCGTCTTCCAAACGTTTATGAACGAGGTGTTCCGGGAGTTTCTCCACAAATTTGTCGTGGTTTACATAGACGACATTCTGATCTACTCCCGGAACCAGGCCGAACATCGCCAGCACATCCAGCAGGTCCTCCACAAGCTCCGCCTACACCAGCTGTTCCTCAAACTAGAGAAGTGCGAATTCCATCAAACATCTGTACAGTTTCTCGGATATCACATCACTGCCGAGGGTGTGCAGATGGATCAGGGGAAGGTCGATGCAGTGGTGAACTGGCCACAACCCACCAACATCAAGGAGATCCAGCGCTTCCTAGGTTTTGCTAATTTCTACCGCCGTTTCATCAAAGACTACAGTACCATCACAGCCCCGTTGACCTCCCTCCTGAGGGGCAAACCTAAACATCTGACCTGGAACCCCTCAGCCCACGAAGCATTCCACCTGCTAAAGAAGATCTTCAGCACTGCCCCTCTATTACACCATCCTGATCCCGAACTCCCGTTCTACGTGGAAGCGGACGCCTCCACCATCGGCGTAGGGGCAGTGCTGTCCCAAGCGGTCGGCGACTCCACGCTCCTCCATCCCTGTGCCTTCTTCTCCCGCAAGCTGTCTCCGGCGGAGCAGAACTACGATGTAGGTAATCGAGAACTACTGGCCATAAAATTGGCTCTGGAGGAGTGGCGTCATTGGCTAGAGGGAGCCGTTCATCCATTCACCATCATCACGGACCATAAGAACCTCCAGTACATCCGCGAAGCCAAACGTCTCAACCCCCGTCAAGCACGCTGGGCCCTCTTCCTCACTCGATTTAACTACAAGATTACCTACCGACCTGGTTCCAAGAACATTCCTGCTGATGCCCTCTCACGTCAATATGCCAAGGACCTCTCACTCGAACCAGAACCCATCATCCCCTCACACCTTATCATCAGCCCCATCATCTGGGATATGGACCAGCAGATCCGCGACGCCACCCTCCAGGAACCTGCTCCGCCGGAATGTCCAGAAGGGAGAACCTACGTGCCTCGCTCCCAACGTCTACCCCTTCTGGACACAGCTCATCGGTCTCCGGGCTCTGGACACCCGGGCAGCAGACGGACCCTCTCGCTCCTCCAATCTCGCTACTGGTGGCCCCGTATGGACCGTGATACCATCAGGTACGTCCAAAGCTGCTCAGTCTGTGCCAGGTCTAACTCTCCCCGCCAACTTCCCGCAGGCAAACTGGTTCCACTACCCATTCCCCAGAGGCCCTGGTCCCACCTGGGTGTGGATTTTGTCACGGACCTCCCCAATTCAGAAGGTAACACCTGTATTCTGGTCACTGTGGACAGGTTCTCTAAATCCTGTAAACTCGTGCCTCTAAGGGGCTTACCCACAGCCATGGAGACGGCGGAGGTCCTGTTCCACCAGGTATTTCGTCACTACGGCCTCCCAGAGGAGATTGTATCGGACCGGGGTCCTCAATTCATCTCACATGTATGGAAGGCTTTCTTCAAACTACTGGGCATTTCTGTTTCTCTCTCATCAGGATATCACCCGCAGACCAACGGCCAGACTGAGAGGAAGATCCAGGAGCTTGGACGTTACCTCCGGTCCTACTGCTCAGAAGATCAGCACAGCTGGAGCAGGTTCCTCCCGTGGGCCGAGTACGCACAGAATTCCCTTCGCCAGGAGACCACCGGACTAACACCTTTCCAGTGCGTACTCGGTTTTCAGCCTCCGCTGTTTCCCTGGACGGAGGAACCCTCGAATGTTCCAGCTGTAGACCACTGGTTCCGAGAGAGCGAGAGAGCATGGGACTCAGCTCATCACCACCTCCAGCGGGCAGTCCGTCGTCATAAGATCTTCGCCGACGCTCGACGTAGGACGACGCCCGTATACCACCCAGGGGATAGGGTATGGCTTTCCACCCGCGACGTACGCCTTCGACTGCCCTGCAGGAAGCTGAGTCCCCGCTATATTGGTCCCTTCAAGATCCTGAGGCAGATCAATGATGTCACCTACCAGCTTCAGCTCCCACCCAGGTACCGCATTCACCCCACGTTCCACGTATCCCTCCTAAAACCCTTCTTTCCCTCTGCCACAGATCCCACCAGAGCTGAAGCTGGACCCCCTCCTCCGGAAGTCCTGGATCAACCCGAGATTTACACCGTCCATGAGATCCTGGACTCCAGGCGTCGAGGGGGCCGCCTGGAATACCTGGTGGACTGGGAGGGGTACGGACCGGAAGAACGATCCTGGGTGCCACGTGAAGACGTCTTAGATCCTACTCTCCTGCTGGAATTCCACCACAGCCACCCAGATCGTCCGGCCCCTCGCAGTCGCGGTCGCCCTCGGCGCCGCAATAGGGCGTCGGGAGCCGCCCTTGGAGGAGGGGGTAATGTCAGGCATTCACCACAGCCACCTCCCTCAGAAGCACCTCCCATCAGAGCCCAATCACCAGAGTACTGATCATCTGCACCTGTTCCCAATCACTCCTCCCCTTTATAAGACACTCTCCCTCAGTTCACACTTGTCGGTTCTACCGTTCACACCCCTGACGATAGCTCCCGACCTTTTCATGCTCTGCATTGTTGGAACTGTTGGACTCTGCTGGACATTTTCTTCGTTTGGACTATTCACGCCATTTCTCTCTACAAAATATCAGATAAGATTACCCTGCCATCTATTCATCTGTTTACGCTCTCTATTATCATCTGTATCAATAAATCAACCACTCCATTGTCACTCCATCTCCTGTGTTCGTGTTTTGTATGTGACACAGGGTCACATATATAATCAAACAAACATTTATATAATATTAATATAAAAGTAATGGACTCTAAGAATAAAAATAATAACAATTAAGTTATCAATTTCTAATTTTGTAAGAAAAAAAAAGAAAAAAAAATTTAATTTTCTAAATATAATTGTTTAATGTCATATGTACACTGGTCAGCATGTCAGTGCATAGTTTTCATTGTTTTTAGTACATTTTAGTTTTTGTTTTCAGTGGGTTACATTATATCAGTATATTATATATCTTATATCATGCATTATATCATATCTGATAGAATTTTATTATTTTTGGGTGCTAAAATTCTTAGAAAATAAATAAACGCACATTGATACCTACTTGAAACATTACATAGCATAATTACATTGCATGCCACTAATCATTTTCTGTAATTCTAAAATGTAAACGGCAATATTGTGCTTTGGTTTCAGTGCATTTTTAGGTCACAGTGCAACCAACATTCTGTTTTGTGCTTCCTGGGAAGATGCTACCAATGCAGTTTAACTTATGGTTAAACAGTATACAATCATGCATTAGGAACAAAAACACAGCCTGCAGTTCTTCATAAACCTTTATTATGTTGTAGAACAACAAATTTATTCCTGGATCTGCATCAAAGCCTCTAACAACACAAATGCTCGCCTAGCATCTGGCCTATCTTAATGTGACGATGATAAAATCCGTAACCTGCTTAGATATAGCGATCCAAAAAACAGATCTTTGATCGCTGATTAGATGCTATGGAAAATGTTGGAACAAACACGCTTTAATTATTCATGTATTTAATCTACAATAAGCCATAGCCTGCTCTTTATCTGTAGAAATAAAGCTTCTTTGAGATGAAGCTAACAAGAGCCCGCACGTCAACATTGTGTTCCTGTAAGTAAACAATATTAATGTCACGTAAAACAGTCCCACTGCTTTAAAAGGTGCTTCGTGGACGTGCCGTAAGTGAAATATGGGCTGTGATCAGTAACAGACTTCAACACTTAATTAGTTACACACAGACCACCAGGCATGACCACCATGTTTATATCGCCTTTGCAATGTATTAAGTGCGTCTAAACAGTCTACACAGAACGACAAAGTCTTCCACAGAACCTCACAAGGCTAAACAGAGCTTGCAGAGATTTGTAAATACACACATAACATGTATAGAAAATACTGTCCACACACACACACACACACACACACACACACACACACAAGATGTGTGACAGTTTTGATTCCTAGTAAAATTCACCACAAAAGTAATAAAAAAATGACTTGACATTTGTTAAGCATACTGTCTGAGTTTAATTTGTAAATTAATTACCCATAAAGATGATCAGTCTTCATCACTGACTGATAAATGGTGTAAATGCATGAGAATGATACTTTGCAGCTCTGCTACTTTCCAATTACCTCTGAATGAGCTGATCAGTGTTTAAACATGACACAAAACATAATTAAACAGCCGGGTGAAATTGTGCATGTGTGTAAAACTGAATAAATGCATTTTTAAACATTTGTTTAAACTGTATTAATTACAAAAAAATAAGTCTTCAAATGCTATATTTGAAAGTACAAAACAATGGCTGCTAAAAATGCAGCTTTGCAATCTCAGAAATATGCACATTTTTAAATGATTAAAATAGAAAACAAATCTTTTAAAATGTAATATTTCACAATATTGTGTTTTTTAACCCTTTAACTGCACTTCCATTTTTAAAAATGCACTAATGCGCTAATAATCTAAACTTATTTTTATTTATAATTCATGAACAAAAATATTTTGTAATATGAATTTGATGTACATTTTTCATGGTAATGCAATGTCCAATTTTAAAATGTTTTCAACTGATATATAATTTCATATGATTTCTAAAGCGTTATAGGTGACCTGATCCAGCAAAACGAGTCACAGTGATCCAACTGAAATTGAGATTTTGATATCAATGGAAAGAGGAGATGGAGACCATAAGCTTTAAAATTATATCCTAGTCAAAGTTATACCTTGAATGGTTTTAAAGATATACCCATTTGAGTTATGGACGTCTGCCCTCTTTTTCCAGGTGAAAACCTTTTAAAGTTTTTTTTTTTTTTTTTGCCCATTTTTTGTTGATATCTTTCAAAATACATTGCATTTAAAGGGATAAAAATGTATTTTACAGCTTAATTTGACCAAAGTAAAAAAAGTAAATTATTTTTATTTGAATAAATATTTTAAACTTTTACAAAGATTTACTAAAATCAGAAAGATTGAACAGATGTGCTACATTTTTGTTTGAGAGAGAGGCTGTGTCAGTGTGTGTGTGTCTGCATCCTTGACTGTCACCTCACGCCAGGGGTGTGCGATATTGATATTTTCTGGGATTTTATTGATACCGATAATGTTCTTTTGTTCTTCATATGCTGTGTGGTCAGTTCACAGCAGTGATAAAAATGATTATTTTCCTAAAAGTTTAAATTGATTTTTACCTTTTATGAGCATTTTTACCTTTATAAAGCCTTTTTTTTTTTTTTTTAAAGTGTGCATCATCTTTTGAGTCTAATTCTTGCATTTAATCTGTCAATAATAATAATAATAATAATAATAATAATAATAATAATAATAATGCATTGAGGCTGTTACTAAACAAATAAAACAGTATCAACAAAATGTATATTTGCAGAAGTTGTATATAAAGTGGCATTTAGATGCATTTACATATGATAGTGCAGCTATATTTAAAATGATTTTAAAAGTGAAAAAATACAGTGAATGTAAAATTTAAATTACCAGTAGGTGTCAGTAAGTTGCTGTTAATAAGATAATTGTGCCATTGTGATTGATCCAAATCATTTAAACAGTTGATTCATTCAGAAATGAAACACCTTCATGTTGCTCAGAGATGCAAAACAGTACTGTGGCTGTGCTTGGAATGATTTTTGTTGGCCAAATTAAGCAAAAACAGGAAGTGTGCTGTCTAAAACGTAAGTCTTTTAATATCAACTTCTTGTTTATTGAACTGTTGTATAAAATCAATATCAGATTTGTAGTCATGCTGATATTTGAAGGAAAAAAAACTGCACTCTTTGTGCAATATTGTTTAACTAAATGATATGATATAAATGTATACATTTTCTGCCCCTATATCTTGAATTCTGTGATCATTCTAAATGCATTTTAATTGACTGAATCATGCAGTGAAAGAATGCATTCTAAATGCGTACTTACTAGATTTCATCACATAATGTAACGTTATGCGGGTACCCTTTATGTCACTGTTTGTGTACATTTCTAAGCTTTTTGATAGGTTTTATACAATATTTAACACCATATTTGGAGGGCAGAGATAGTGACGTTTCAGGAGATACCCAGAATTTAGGGAAATGCTCAGAAGTGAGGAGAGGAGTTGAGAAAAGCTGAGAACATTTTGAGAAATGTTCATTTCCAGCGAATTTAGTAAAACTTCGAGTCAATTTTATTTCAAAGAAATTTTAAAAGTCATTTAAAATACCTTTACTCAATTATCTGGGCTACGAAACTTTGGGAGATTATATGTTTTTTTTTGTTTTTTTTTTATTATTATTATTATTCGTTTTTGACATTAGCTAAAAAAAGGAAAAAATGTTTTGTTTTGTTTTTTTTATTGTTTTTCCACATTATCAACCTTTATCTCAAAATGGAACATGGTGACTTCCGACTCATTTCGCCAGATCGGGTAATGATAGATTTGTTTGTGGTCTTGTCATAAATTAATAATTATACAATTTGACCTATATATTACCTACACAATTTGTAACACAAAACAGTGGTAAGATATATATTTAGGAGTCCTTTCCAGCAATACATAACAATTTAGACCTTTCCAGCAATATATAGTTTGTCATGATTAGATTAGGATTTATTTGTAATATGGTGAAGTAAATTTAGGCTTAAACTTTCCCACTGAGGGGAAGCTGACAGTTAAAGGGTTAACTGTATTTTTTCACCAGATAAATACATTGTAAATAGTAAGCATATGACTTCTTGCAATTAACCAATAAATCATATGCATCCATGCATACAGAAACTGCACAAACATGAAGTCAAACATGACAAAAGGAAGTTGCATCAGCCTGCCAGGTTTCTTGGTCATTGGCAGAGCTTCACACATACTAAATGTGTGTCTCAGATTGCAGTCAGACATTTTGCTAAAAGAGATGCCGACCCACTTAGGGCTGTTGTTTGAGCGCAAATGGTTTGCAGAAAAACGATACCTCAAGGCTTTCAGAATTGTGTACAGATGCACCTAACCAATTGTTAGCTATAGTCAATCCAAACTAATTACGCACTTAAAAATGTTCCACGGTGACTGAGGTTGCCGGTCCGTTCATGTTTCTGGTTAGATTAGCCCACTTTGTTTTCCCCAATAACATGCTGTATGCAGGCATACGGTTGGGTTGTAAATGAAGTTGTTTACATAATGTCCTTGTTCCAAGCCATTTGTGTCCTTTAATGATTGCGACAGATGCAACAACTTTTAATTTTAAATGTGAGCACTTGGGTTTTGGGTTTAGGCAAAGAATCAATCAAAAAGTTAGTAAGGTTATTAAGGGTACAGTTCAGCCAAAAAGGAGGAATTGCAGAAAATGTGTTTTTATTATGATTGGGGTGGTGTGGATTACGTATGGATTACTGTTTACTGTTTACTATTACAGTTTGGACTCATTCTGACGGCACCCATTCACTGCAGAGGATCCATTAGTAAGCAAATAATGAGATGTTAAATTTCTCCAAATCTGTTCTGATGAAGAAACAAACTCATCTACATCTGGGATAGCCTGAGGGTGGGTAGATTTTCAGCAAGTTCTCATTTTTTGGTTAACTATTCATTTAATGACTATAAACAAATGCCTTGGATTTTAAAATCGGTAAAGCCGATTAGCCGTTCAAAATGCATCATATCATATTTTAATTGCTGACCTCTTTATGACATCTGGTTGGATGTTTATTTTCCGCCATTAAATATGGGAAGCTTTCCCATCCTAATTTTCATGACAGCTGTCACACTTGTAAAGCAATTCTGGTGTCGAGACAAGCACCAAACACAACTTTTCACATCCTCACATGCTGTTGAACCTGACACTCCATGCGAACCACAAGCACAATCTACTTCATTATTTCTCATGTTCTCTGGGCAGATATTTGAGGTTAAAATGAGGTAAATGTTCGCCCTCAGATTGAAGCGTGCAAGATGCCGAAAGGTCCGTAACAGATTCCCATTACGCTAAACTTCTCATAATAATTCCGTTTTACTGTTTTATGCCTCTCTCATCCAATCTGTAAAAGTATCATTCCCACCTGCATATAACAACCTGGCACACATTAGCTCAACGCTATTATCGCTCTCTGAATTGTGAGCTGTAATTTTGGCTAAGAGGAATGGAAATTCATCATTTCTATGCGCATCTCCCATGGTGATGAAAGACAATTTTTTCAATCATTCTGGTTTTCCTCAATTGAGATTAGATAAGAGCTATATTATCAACAAACAGGCCTTATACCCTAACTAATACTGAAATATTTGCCACAATGTTTTATTTCAAAGCTAAAAAGTCTTATGAAATTGACGTTGAAAAACTAGACTTGAGAGTCTTGAGAGTTGCAGCCAGAATGCTAAGGTGTTCAGAGTTGCTGCTATGTGGTTGCAAGGATATTATGGGCTGAAAGCATAGCCACCTGACTTGTGACTGGTCTTTATGTGATTTTCCACAAAACTGGAAGTAAATTTACTTAATTTTTTCTTGGCAAGTTTTTGCACGTACATTTTTTTAAGTAAAATTTAAGTACAAACATGAAGTAAAATCTACTTAACTAAGTTAAGTACAATTAGCGAAAGAAATAAGTAAATTTAACGTGTAGTCTGAATAATTTCTACTTAATTATTTTAAGTTTACCCTGCAGTCCTCAAGTACAATTCACTCAGCCACAGTTTGTAAACTTTACTCAAACATCATAGCACTGAAATAAAAAAAAAAAAAGAAAGAATTAAAGCATGTGGTTAACTTACAAACAAGTACGTAAGCAACACTGTATAAAAAAATGACTGTGAATTTAACAGTAACAAACTGTAAAAATGCTACAGTAAAAACCTGTTAAATGGTTAACGGTAAAAAAAAAATACAGTTAATAACCGTTTTTTTTTTTGTTTGTTTGTTGAAATAATTCTTTCTTAGTTTTTTTCTTAGCAGGTTTGTACATTAGAGTTGTATGCTACATCTAATATTGTTAAATTAATGTTTACTGCATTATTTCAGTTTCATGTGTGTTATCATAATGGTGTTTAGTGTTTGTGTGAATGACACTGTGCACTTTTATATATGTTAATGTTTAAAAGCTGCTTGGGATGGGCTTGGTTCATCATGTGACTTTCTCATCACCACCTGCTTTTAGTGGTTATCTGTGTATTACAAATGTATATAACATAGTTCAGTACTTCAGTAGGTTGGTAGATTACCATTATATTAGTTACTGAAATTACGGTATTTAGCTGTAAATTTAAGTGAAAACCACAAACTGTAAATCGTTGCTACTGTATTTTTTTATGGTAAAACTGCAGCAACCACAGCTGCCGGTTTTCTACAGTCAATTTTACGGATATATATATACATATATATATATATATATATATATACATACATATATATATATATATATATATATATTTTTTTTTTTTTTTTTTTTTTTTTTTTCAGTGAAGTAGATGGCTCCTTATTGTTTTTAAAGTTATATGTTGACTCAATGTAGTTACGAACCAAATTAACACAGGCACCTCAATACTTGGCACATGATACACAATGACGGTAACAATCAGCGAATAGTTTTTTTAATATGAATTGGTCATTTTGAGTAGAAAATGAACTCTAGATTTTACAAAACAGCAAGTTACTTAACCTAACAACAAAAGCAGCCATAAAACAGTGTAAATACATCTCGAAAACAGCAAAAAAAAGTAACCTTATTAATTATTCATGCCCAAGTGCATGATGGGAACAACGGGGTCATGACTTTGATATTTACTTAAACTTTGTAAAAAATAACAAACAATTCCAAGTAAAATATCCTTAAAAATCCTACTTTTAATTCTACAATCTTAAATTGAGTACTAATATTTATTTATTTTATTTTATTTTTTATTATTTTTTTTTTTTTCTCTAATCCAATCTGTAAAAGTATCATTCCCACCTGCACACATTAGCTCAATGCTATTATCGTTCTGAATTGTGAGCTGTAATTTTGGCTAAGAGGAATGGAAATTCATCACTTCTATGTGCATCATTTACCTTTTACTTATTTTGCAACCTTTGTAAAAAATAGCAAACAATTCCAAGTAAAATATACTTAAACTTTTAAATTCTACAAGTTTAAATTGAGTACTATTTACTTTACTTTTTTGTTGTTGTTGTTGTTGTTTGTTTTGTTTTTGCCTGAACTAAACTGTTTAATGTAAAAATTACATCTATTTTTCTGTATTATTTACTTTGCCACACAATCATTTTTAACATTGTATTTCAGAAAGGAAGATCTAAAAGATGAAAAAGAAGAATTAGGGAGAATCGATAAATTAGTAATAATCTATTTCTATTGTGTGAATAATGTGTAATCATGTAATCAGTAAGAAAGTAACTGTAGTCTGATTATAAGTATCTTAAAATGTAATGTAATCTAATTACAAGTACTTAATTTTCGGAATCTAATTATGTAATTCAGATTATATTCTGGTCTCTAGAATATTGTCTAAAAATTACACTTCAGTGTCATATCCTGTCTGATATCCAAGTTGAAGTTTGAAACTTAAAAGTCTTTAAAAGAGGTTTTCAAAACCCAGGTATGAGCAATAGTAATAGTGGAACGCTAAAAATAACTTCAGTGTACAGTGTTTACTCTCGCGGTGCTTTAAAAACACATGCCAACGATCCCTTTGTTTTAGAAGTTATGGATCAGCAGACAATTGATTCGCACATGATTAAAGAGCCTCAAAACTGTTTTTTTGCTTGTACCAATTTACTCCTATAAAAGTTCAGCACATCACAACTCTCAGAAGCAGAGCTACGCATTTGTTCACACAGCTTATTGCCTACTGATAATGAACCAGGCGTGACTGACTCGTTCGGCCATTTCCATATCTTTTTGTAGATCCTTGGAGTCAATTAATTTATGCTGCTATTGAAGATGTCTTTTAATTAAAAGGGCTAGGGCTCTATTAAAATTAGAATCAATTTCCTCTGTCATTCTTAAATTAAATTATTTATTTTAAATGAATATTTCAGAATATTCCATATTGTTCCAAACCTTTCTGCCTTTATTTATTTTTTCTTATTTTTCATAGAAGAGACAAGCAGGCACTTTAACATTTTTCTTTCCATAAAATGATTGTTCATAGTGACTCTGTCTGTCAAGCTCGAAAAAGGAAAGAAAAAAAACACCATGAAAGCAACATAAAAACTAGTCTATATACCTCACATGCTGTGAAGCTTCTTCCTCACAAGTTGTGAGCTTTTATGATAATTTTTGGTGTTTTCCTGGTTTTTTTCTTTTACTTTCCTTTTTTTTTTTTTTGGCCAGACATGGTCACTGTATGGAAAGAGTTGCACTTGAACAGAAAAACAAAACAAAAAAGGTATGTTTATTAGAAATATCCAAAATATAAACTACCATTCAAAAGTTTAGGATCGGTAAGATTGCTTTTTTTTTTTTTTTTTTTAATGCTCTCAATAATTTCATTTAGTTAGTTTCATTTAGTTAATTTCATTTGATTGACATTTGGGAACGGATGGACAGACGGATGGATAGATAGATAGATAGATAGATAGATAGATAGATAGATAGACAGACAGACAGACAGATTTGTGTGGTGCACAAATAAAATATTCACTTCCGAGCTCCCATATCAGTTCAGATGCTTCCTTTCAAAACTATGATCTATGTAGGCCATAGACAGCAAGGCCGCTAACTAAGCTTTTAAACAGCGCTTGTTTTTGAAACAGAACAAACTGCACAAATTGCATCTTCAACAGCTCCTCACAGCTCAGATTATTGGGAGGGTTTGAAAGGAGGCTGTATTAATATTTCACATGCTCTGTGAATTAGGTTAATCTCCCCCCTATTCCCGCATGCGGGACTCCAACTTTCTTTCATTTCTCTTCAATCCTGTCTCAGAATCACAATGGGAGGGCTGAGCTTCAGCTGCTCTGGGAAACCATGGCAGATGTGTTGGAGAGAGTGAGAGAGGAGAGAAACCAAGGTTGGGATTACAAAGCATGACATCTGGAGCTGATAACAAGATATACCCACGTCTACCTCAGCCGGCTCCACACATAGACTTACATATACATTCAAAGACACAAACTCCCACATACAGACACAAAGAACTGTTTTACGATTCACATTAATGAATGTGAGCAGTCACAGCAGTCCTGAGTGCTTTGTCAGGTCTAAATAAAACTCAGCTGGATTTATCTGTTATGAACAACATCTGAAACTGTTGAAAGGTTTTAGTGCAGAAGTGAAGAGGACAGAATAAGTATGAGATATGGTAAAGTGCATACAGGAGAGACCGGGGCTAGTTGTTACCATAGATCACTAAACATTTTATTTCTCTAGCAATGGTTTTGTAAATATATAAATTAAATCCACATCTAAATAGCTAAAACTTTTTATCCCTATCTTGAAAACTTTGCATGCATGAATGTTCTGTAACTAATTACGTTTTATGTAATTATGGGTTGGATGGGATGTATGGTTGCCTAGAAACTGGTTAAATTTGAGATATTAAAAATCAGTCAGCCCTGCTACCTCATTTGAAATGGAGAGTAAAGATTTCACATACACACACACACCATTTTGTAATGATGAACAAAATTGCCTTAAGTACTCATAAGTTCTATCATTAACATAGTTGCAGTATTTTAGGTAAAAACTTTATAAATGGTATTCTTACGAATTTATAATTGAGATTTAAGTGAATCTAAAAATCAGTGCAACTCAAGCAGAGGTGGGACCAAGTCATTGTTTTGCAAGTCACAAGTAAGTCTCATGTATTTGCATTCGAGTCTCGAGTCAAGTCCCGAGTCAAGACAGACAAGTCCAAGCCGAGTTGCAAGTCCTCAACTTTAAGCTTCAAGTCCTAAACAAGTCATTAGTGCCGTTTGCCCAATTAGTGTCTCTTTATTAATTACTACAGTAAATTTAGAGTCAATAATAGTTTATAGTAAGTATAATTGCAAAGATACAATAATTAGTGGTATTTTTTTTTGAGGAATTAATCATTGTTTGTGAACAAATATAGTCCTAATTGAATGAATAACTTATTTTAAGTACACCGTTTCATTTGTTTATGATTCAGTTATTTAAATGAGTCAGTTGAATCAGTTAGGGTCCTAGTTTTGGTATCAAAATATGTCATTTCCATACCAACTATAACTATATTTTTTACAGTCACCGCTATGCAGATTGATCATAAAAAAGCTAAAAAGCTTCCCGCCACAATGGCCATCCTTCACAAAACCAATATCTACCACACAGTTTTATCACAGGTAGAATGTAAAATGTTTTAATACAAGAATTTCAGTCAAATGGAATTTCTGCAATATGTTAAACTTTTAACCCATGGGAGAAAACCAACCCGTCGCAAATGTGGATTTGGCAACCCTACATCCAACATGAGCTGCGTCCAAAGCGATTTAAATACTGCGCACATTGATAGTGACTCTGTGAAAATTATATTCAATATGTTTGCGGGAGCAGGATAAGAAAACAGTCCCGTGCAAGGCTTTAATACAAAAACTGTGATTTAGGAATCCTGGCCAGATGCATTAGTCAAAAAAGAGGACGTATGGTCACCTTAATTTTGTGGATAAAAACAATACAAGCGAGTCCCTCTCTGGCTCAGTGCCAAAAGCTGCGCTAATCATACGCTTCAGTAACCAGCCTATATCGATCAGAACTCTGTTGTTTTTTTTTGTTTTTTTTTAGAAGATATAGCCATAAAGACTTGCCAAATCACAGGGTTCAAGTCCAAGTCAAGTCTTGAGACTCTGTCAAAGTCGAGTCTCAAGTCTTTGATTTTGTCGAGTCAAGTCACAAGTCATCAAATTTGTGACTCGAGTCCGAGTCAAGCCTCGAGTCCAAAACTCTGAACTCAAGACACTCAAATCAAATGGCTGTAGCAAACTTGGTTTGAAATGACTTTCCACACACACACAAAAAAGTACAACGCCTACACTTGCACGCTTCATTTGTGCAATTTTCAGAAAGCAATAAAGATGGCATTTGTCACTGCAGAGGTAAAACTATTGTGATTTGATACACATACATGCTAAATCTAGCAATATTTTTAGGCGCAGTAGGGTAAGTATTATATGAAGTGTCAAGTACCAAAGCTGAGCTCTAATATTCCAGATGAAAATCCATGTGACATTCACAAGCGATATCAGGCATAATTTTCCAGAGTTGAGTCCATTTTGACTTATACCCACTGGATTATGCTAATTACAGCCTAAAGTTGGCTGAAAAGCCATTAAATGGTCTAAAATATAGGTTCCCACTGTGACAACTTACCTCATGTAGAGTGACAACATGCCTTAATAGCAGACAATAGCCTGGGGAATTTTTTTGAAGACTTTAATATATGCCTATACAGAAGTTGACATTCAAAAATATGTGAAACATAAAAGTTATATGCACAATCGAAAACATTAAATGCCTGGCAAAAGACCAAACTGCTTTCAAATTGTAACAATGGGACTAAACACTTTAAATTGAACCCACCCTGTTTGTCATGTTTCTTAATTGCATATTCTTTTTCTGCGAAAAACGCCACACAATGGAACTGAGATAAAGTATCCAGACCTTCGTGAAATCCTCCCTCCCGACACATGAATTACCATAATAAAGCGAGCAGGTGTGCCACTAGTAACAAAACAAGCCTGGTTACAATCTTGTACACAGTGATGCAGTTGACATTGTTAAAGCTCTCCATTAAAAAGTTCAAGTCAGCACTAGCTGTGGAGGTAAACACGGAAGCTAATTACAGCAATTAAGCAGTTTTGCCGCACTGCGGAATGCACCAAAATATTTTCCCCAGGCAATTTCGTCCCGCAGCAAACAATTGGTTTTTAAAGGGGTCGCTGAGGGTGTGTGAAGGAAACGGACAATGCGGGTCCCTGGTGACTTGTGGTAACTCAGTCCAAAATGATCTTTGTCCTCAAGGCTGAAAAGAAACCAGGTTTTTACCAGTTACTACAAATCTAGTGTTCTGGGTCAGTGCTTGAATCATCAGCGATGCACTGACCACAGCTTTGGCCCATCCAGATAACATTCGATTTCACCTTTAGCTGGAGGAGGTTTCTGAAAAATATCCTCTTTGTTTGAAAAGAGCAGGGTGAAACTAAGCTAGCTGGATATAGGTTTACAAACCACTCTTTCTTTAAGGCATGAATCACTAATATGGTTGCTCATACTTCGGGTTAGAGGTGTAGCAGACTCCTGGCTCTAACAAACTAAATTTTATAGTATAACTTACAGTTTATGCCACAGACTTTAATTATACCTTAAAGGTATGCTAACTAAGTGATTGGAATTACTAATAGGCTCTTGAAAGGCTCTTTTGAACTTTAGATTCATTAATAAATCCTAAAACTAAAACAGTATCATGGTTTCCAGAAAAACATATGAAGCAACACTACTGGTTTTCACCATTGATCATAATATGAAATATTTATTGAGCAGCAAATCAGCATATTACAAATAATTTTGAAGGATCATGTGACAAAGACTGGAGTAATGATGCTGAAAATTCAGCTTTGATTGCATGAATTCATTCGATTTTAAAATTAGATGAGCAAAGTTTGATGACACACACAAGATGGCTTAAAAAAGTCTTCAAGATGGCTTGAAGTTTGAAGAAGTTTGAGTTATAAACGTAAAGTTTGGAAGGCAATAAAGTCTTGCAGAATAACAGGCAGATGTAACATGTTGTTAGCATGATTAGCATGTTACTAACACAAATTTAACATGTTTTAGCCTGATTAGCATGTTGTTTGCATGATTTAACACAATGCTAGCATGCCGTTAACATGCTACTTATCATATTTCTAGCTTCATTAACATGTTGTTAACATGTTCTGGCACGATTAACATCTTAACATGTTGCTAATCGTATTTGTAGCTTATTTACCATATTTCTAGTATGGTGTTAAGTTTCTAGCACGATTAACATGTTTTTAGCATGGTTAGCATGGTATTAACATGTTGATAACACATTTCTGACATGATTAACAATTTTTGAACAAGATTTGCATGCTGCTAACGATTTATAACATGGTTAACATGTTGCTAACATGTTTTAGCATGATTAGCATGTTGCTTGCATGATTTAACACAATGCTAGCATGTTGTTAACATGTTACTAATCATATGTCTAGCTTCATTAACATGTTATGTTTTGGCATGATTAACATCTTAGCATGTTGCTAATCATATTTGTAGCTTATTTGCCATGTTCTAGTATGGTGTTAACAAGTTTCTAGCATGATTAACATGTTGTTAGTATGTTTCAGCATGATTAGCATGTCGATAGCATGTTCTCAGCATGATTAGCATATTGCTAGACCGTTTTTAGCATGATGGTATTAACATGTTGATAACACGTTTCTGACATGATTAACAGTTTCTGAACAAGATTTGCGTGTTGCTAACATGTTTATAGCATGGTTAGCATGTTGCTAGCATGCTTTAGCGTGATTTGCATTTTTCACATGTTTGGAATGTTTTAACATGGTTAGCATCTTGCTAGCATGTTCTCAGCATGATTACCACTGGCTAGCATATTTCTAGCATGTTCTTAGCATGATTAGCCTGTAGCTAGCACATTTTCAACATTTTCAACAAGATGGCCGCAGCGTGAGTGAACACGTCTCAAACTCAAGCCTGCTTCGCTATTATAGTAGCTGTTTAAACTGACATCTTTGTTTTTTAACTAGTTATCAGTTATCTGTAACTAGTTATTTGCAAGTTTTATCGCTCTCTGTGACAATGGGTGATCAAATTACGTTGCAAACTTTGTGGGAAGCTATCCAACAGATTAAGACCGATATGCTGACTCACTTCGATGCAAAATCAGACTCTATTCATAGTAGTTTGAGCAGCATTTCGATCTCTTTAAGTACTTTGGGAGATCAAGTTAATCTTCTAGAGCAGCGTGTTTCTGCTAACGAGGACAACGTGCAAGCGTGTGTTACTCGGGTTCAAACACTGGATAAAGAGAACTCCTACCTGATTGACAAAGTCGACGAGTTGGAGAATCGAAGCCGGCACAATAATCTTCGCTTTGTTGGAGTAAAGGAGTCGTCGGAAGGGAACGACATTGCTGGTTTTATGTCCCGGCTAATACCGCTGATTTTGGGACAAGACAATTTTTCTACTCCACCGATCATTGAATGGGCTTATCGCTCTCCGACAGAGCGTCAAAGCGGTAGAGCTAGTTCGAGGCCTGTTATGGTCAAGCTTCTTAACTTTCAAGACAAGCTGAAGATTCTTCGCATCGCAAGGGAAAAGAAATTGGAGTACAATGGGACGCGTATATATATCTACCCGGATTTCAGCGCTGATTTGATGAAGAGACGTAGGAGTTTTGATCCTGTTAAACGTAAGCTTCGCGAACTTAATATGAAATACTTTCTTCGTTATCCATGCACATTATGTGTTCTTGTTGATGGGAAACAGCAACGTTTCAATTGTCATAAAGAAGCTGAAGCTGTTTTTATGCCATCCTAGATTTCCTCTGGATAATGACTGTTTGAACTGAGGTTGTTGCTTGATTTTTGTGGCAAATTAAATTTGACTATTTTGTTGTAACACAGTCACATATTAATATTATTATTGATTGTTGTTGGGGTGTAGAATTATTATTATCATTTTTTTTCTTCTTTTTTTTTTTTTTAGAAGTTACGCTTTATTATTATTAATAACAATGCTTGAGTTGAGTTTATTTGATGGTTCTGTAGTTGGTTTGCTTACTGGAATACTCTGGGTTATGGGGTCTGGAGTAGCTGGGTCGTTTTTGATTAATGTATTTGCTTGTTTAATTTGTTGTTTTTGTTTATTTTTGGCATTTTTGTCGTGTGTTTTTTTTGTTTTTTGTTTTTTTTTTTTCCTTTTTTGCACCCTTGCATTATTTATTTATGTATTTATTTTTTGGTTCAGTTATTTGATTTCATATCCGATCAGTGTCTTTTTTATTTATTTTTTTTTTATTATGTTATATGTTTGAGTTGGATGAGACTAAGGGGTTAAAAATTATTCATTTGAACATTAGAAGTCTTGTGAGTAAAATTGATTTACTTCGTGTGTGGGTTGATTTAAACAAACCTGATATTGTTACACTCTCTGAGACATGGCTAAATAGCAGTGTTTCAAATAGTGAAATAAATCTAACCAATTATGTTCTTTATAGATATGATAGGGGCTCCAGGGGTGGAGGTGTGGCTATCTATGTTTCTATTAGTCTTGTATCTGAGTTGGTTATTCCTTCAGTTGATCCTTTATATTGTGAATGTATCTTTGTTAAGGTTACTTTTCATTTAAATAAAAGTTTAATTATTGGAAGCATATACAGACCACCCTCGTCACCAGTGGAGTCATTCAATTGCTTGATATCCACCATTAATTCTATTTTTGGTAGAAATGAAATTATTTTACTTGGTGACTTTAATAAAAATTGGTTAGACAAATCTTGTGCTAAAGAAAAAAATCTATTTAATAGTTTAAATCTTACCCAATTAATTACTGAGCCCACCAGAGTTACTGCTCATACTCAGTCTCTTCTTGATTGGATACTTGTTTCGCATCCTAATAGATTTTTAAAGGTAGGTGTTATGTCTGACTGTTTTAGTGATCATTCTGTTATATTTTGCGTATGGAAAATTAAATTACCTAAATCACCTCCTAGATTAGTTAAAATTAGGCAATATAAAAAATTGAATTTAAATGCATTTATTAATGATTTGTGTTCTATTAATTGGGATAGATTTTATTTAATTCCTAATGTACAAGACGCTTGGGATTTTCTTTATACAGAATTTATTAATGTTGTGGACAAACATGCTCCCTGGAAAACTGTTAGGGTCAGGGGTTATCATCTCCCTTGGATTGACTCTGAACTTATTAGTCTTTTTAGACTACGAGATAATGCATGGTCAGTATTTCGACAGACAAGAAGCAATGCTGATTGGGAAATATATAGACATTTGAGAAATTTGAGTAAGACAAAAGTTCGAAATGCAAAATCTATTTATTATAAAGAATGTCTCTCCCAGAATTGTAAGAACCCTAAGTATTTTTGGAATAAAATTAAAAATATATTTGGTACTTCAGATAAATATTCAATTAATCAAATAAGAGTTAACAATATAATATTACACGACTCCTTATCCATTGCTCAATCATTTAATCAGTATTTCTCTTCAGTTTGTTCTACATTGGTATCTGGTTCTGATTTGAATACTGGTGGTATTAAGTTTGATAATTCTTTATATAGTAGTTCTTTTGAGTTTAGGAAAATTTCACCTATTGAGGTTCAGAATGCTATTAATGAATTAAGTGGTACCAGTGGTGCTGGATTGGATGGTATTGAAAATAAGTTTCTTAAATTATCTTCTCATATTCTTATGTATCCACTTACTGAGTTGTTTAATTTGTCTTTGTCTTCATGTGAGATACCAGTTATTTGGAAGAGTGCACGTATTACACCACTTTACAAGGGAGGTGATGTACTTGATTTAAATAATTATAGACCTATATCCATTATATGTTCTATAGCTAAGGTTTTTGAAAAATTAATATATAAACAACTTTCTGATTATCTAAGTATTAACAATATTTTATCACCATATCAATCCGGCTTTAGGGCCAATCATTCTACAACTACTGCTTTACTTAAGTTTACTAATGATGTGTTTGCAGCTGCTGATGATGGTAAACTCACAGGTGCTATTTTTCTTGATTTATCCAAAGCTTTTGATTTAGTTGATCGATATTTACTTTTAGATAAGCTTTATGCTATTGGTCTATCTAAAAATGCAATTATGTGGTTTAATTCATATTTGCATAATAGAAAACAATGTGTCGTATTAAATGGGAATACATCTGATTATTTGGTTCAGCAAAGAGGTGTGCCCCAAGGTTCAATACTTGGACCACTCCTTTTTTCTATTTATGTTAATAATTTACCATCAATTGTCAATAAGTGTAGTGTTCAGCTTTATGCAGATGATACCGTCATATATGTATTTGATTCTGATATTTCACAAATTCAGTTATCTCTTCAGCATGATTTTAATATTTTACAGGATTGGATTTTGGATAATAAATTAGTACTTAATAAATCTAAGTCTAATATTATGATTTTTGGTTCTAGATACAAACTTAAATCTAAAAATGTGTCCTGTACTATATTATGTAAAGATGGAACTTCTCTGCATAGGGTTGATACTATTAAATACCTTGGAGTATCGCTTGAATCTGAATTGTCTTTTAGATCACATATTAATCAGATTTTACATAAAATTAATTTTGGTATTAGTAATTTATATCGATCTAGAAATTGTTTTTCATACAGTGTTCGTAAGAAGCTTGCCTCTCAGCTTATTCTTCCAATCTTTGATTACTGTGATGTTGTTTATCAGACTGCATCAAAATTAGATCTTGCTCCTCTTACTATAGCATATAACAGACTTTGTAGATTTGTTTTGGGTTGCTCTTTTTATACTCATCATTGTTTAATGTATGAGGTACTCCAGTGGCCATCTTTGCACACTAGACGATATATTCACTGGCTTCAGTTATTATTTAAGTGTATTCACTTTGAATATCCTTGTTATTTGCAACAATATTTTGTACATTTTTCTTTAAATTATCAAGTTAGACATTCAGTTCAGACTTATTTTTTTGTTCCTCGTGTTAAAAAATCTATTGGTAAACGAGCTTTTATGTTTAAAGGTCCAATAGACTGGAATAATTTACCTGTTGATATTCGATCTATTACATCATTTAAGAGGTTTAAGCAAACTTTATTATCATATTTTACTTTGGAGTGTACATGTTATTGATTTTGATTCACTGATCGGCTTTTGTATTATGATTTGTTTTTGTATTATGATTTGTTTCTAATTTGTTAATAGTTCTTACTTTAATGCTGTGGTGCTTTTTTTTTTTTTTTTTTTTTTTTTTTTTAATGTTTTATTGTTGTTTAAGAATGTAATGTTAATTTGTTTTTGTTTGTTTTTTTTCTTTTTTCTTGTTGTTGTTGTTATGTTTGTCATTGTGATGCATTGTAGGACCCCCTCGAAAACGAGATGGTACATCTCAAGGGGTTTATCCTAATAATAAATAAATTTGAATAATAATTTAACATATTGCTAACAATAAAAAAAATGCTAAAAACCAGCTAAAACCAACTAAAACTGATTTAGTGAAAATTATCTATTTAAAAGCAAGTCATAATTTTCTCATAGGTATTCCATTAAATATGAACTGTTTTGGTAAGATATTACTAAGCAACCACGAATTAACATGCTTAAAAAGAAGAAGCAGACACACAATATCAGTATTTCAAAAATCTATTTTTTTTTTTTTATAATATATTTATCCTCATTTATGCACTCTCAAGGTCACTGGCATATGAGGAAATCTGAATATTGCAGGATGTGTGAATTGAATTAATTTTGGTATATCGATTGGCTAAAGCCTGAACCGTAAAATGAAGCTGCGTCTGCGAGAATATGAATATGAACTTCTGAATTCCAAGCACACTTTCAACAATAATACTTCACCCGCTTTGTGTTTCACTCCAGCTAATCAGATACGATATGCTTTTGCTAAAGTTAGGACACATAAAAAACAAAAAAATAAAAAATAAAGGAAACTGTTCAGAGAGGGGAAAACTCATAATGAGCAGAGAAACGTCCGTTTTCTCAACAGCAAAAAGCCATTTCTTTTGATGGCTGCTGTACATAGTGAGGAGAAAATAATTAGGGGGCTGTTGTCACAGTAAAACACTGGAACTCTATCGGGACGCATCAAAAACCTCCATTCATTAATTTAATTGGCCGGTGATGAGATAGACCCTGTGTTGTATGACTCTTATTATTAGGCATTCTTGTGGAGAACGGGAAAGAGATACGTAGGCCATTCACGGCTGAGGAAAGCCTAATCGTTCTCTGCGATCTTTTCCCGTCCTTACATGAATGTATAGAATTTTCGTCTGCTTCTGCGTGGGAGACGTGAGGGAGATGGTGAGAGGGATAGTTGACTCTCTGGCCCCCCGGTCTAGATGGACATATTCGCCTGTGAGTGTCAAGAGAGCAGGCGTTCGGGGAGAAGCCATTTCTTCCTCAAACGCTATACGGCAGACACAAAAGAGCTCAGTGTTTGTGTGTTTGAGGGGGGCTCGCGGCTCATTTTTCCAGCGTAAGAGCTATCTGCAGTCTGCGTCTCGCCGCCAAACAATGGCCGCATCTGATCAAAGTGCACAGAGACGTGACATTCACATTCAAGTTTACGAGCTGCAGAATGTATTATGCTACCGACAAAAGAGGAGCGGAGAAAAAAACACGCAAGCAAGACAAGGGGAAAAGGAAGTGATTGAGAGTGGGATCTCGAGAATGTGTAAACATTTTTGCAATTTTTCACTGACGGTTCCCAGAGGAAATTTTCTCCTTCTCGGTTTCTTTCATATAAGAGTTGACTTAAGAGCTTTCTCCTCAGGAGAAATAAAAATTAGGGTTGTTGTTTGCTTAGAAAATATGCTAATCAATTAATTGAATCAAATTGCATATATTAATATTTGCAGATTAAAAAGCAGGCCTATTGAATCAATGTCATTAAACTCTCTTTAGAAGTTTTTTTTTTTTTTTTTCAGTCCGTTGTTTTGTTTTGTTTTGTTTGTTTTATTTTATTTTCATATCATTGAACACACACACACATACACATACGCATACATACATATATGTGACCCTGGAACACAAAACCAGTCTTAAGTTGCACAGGTATATTTATAGCAATAGCCAAAAATACATATGGGTCAAAATTATCGATTTTAATTTTAGTTCAAAAATCATTCGGATATTCCATGAAAATATTTTATACATTTCCTACTGTAAATATAACAAAAACTATTTTTTTGATTAGTAATATGCATTGCTAAGAACTTCAATTTAAATGTGATTTTCTCAGTATTTAAAATTGTTGTGTTTTGTTTTGTTTTTGCACCCTCAGATTCCAGATTTTCAAAAAGTTGTATCTCGGCCAAACAATGGAAAGCTTATTTATTCAGCTTTTAAGGTGATGTATAAATTGTAAAAAATTGTAAAAAAAAAAAAAAAATATATCATATATAAAATCACACTAATGTGCTATATTGAGAGCAGGTTTGCCAGGTTTTCACAACTAAATCCGGCAGATTGCTACTCAAAACTAGCACAAAACTAGGCAAATCCTGTTTTTTTTTGTTTTGTTTTTTTCGGGGTTCCCGAAAAAAACAAAACAGGGGTTTTTTCGGGGTTCCTCTGGTACCATTCATATTCCAGGTGCCAAATATCACGTTTTTGGGGTCACTTCAAAACCATGGACCTGAAAAATGGACCTGAAAAACGACCAAATTCTGCGGAAAAACCAAGGACTTGGCGACACTGAGTGAGAGGCCTGATAAAAAACAGATTACAAATAAATCTGGATTATGTTTTTTTATTTATTTTTTTGTTTTGTTTTTTTGTTTTTCTTTGAACATAAGGGGTCATTACTGATTAATATATATATATATATATATATATATATATATATATATATATATATATATATATATATGATCAAAAAAATTAGGAGTAAGGAGAAATTAGGAGTAAGATGTTACTTTAGTTCTAGAATAAATGTAAACGTGTGTTAAAAAAAAAAAAAAAAAAAGGATTCAGTATTCCTTAAAATAAATAATAACAGTAAAATTCAACTCAGAATATGACGCAAACCTGCAATAATTAAATATGTAAAATAATACAAATGTCCTTTATGTATCTAATTCCATTTTATTAACCACTTTCTTTGCTGCCGACCTTTGATGATCCAGTTCGTCCATGCTAATAATAAAAAATTACTCATCTAACATTTGTTTTCCTTTTTTTTTTTTTTTTTATTGCTAAAGAGTTGACATTTTTTCTTCTGTGGTTTACTGTACAAATGTGAATTTGCTTATCTCTAAGCTTGAGGCTTTTGGTGTGAAAAGGCTTTTACATTTGGCAAAAATATAGCATTTTATATTAAAAACAAACAAGCAAGCCCTGCCCAGATTTAAAAGTAACACAAAAGTAACATAACACATTACTTTCCATAAAAAGTAACTAAGTAACGTAATTAGTTACTTTTTTATGGAGTAACTAAATATTGTAATGGATTACTTTTACAAGTAACTTTCCCCAAAACGAAAGTTACTGATATATATTATAAAATGTTAAATGGACAGCCCTAATAAAATCACAAATGCAACTGCATTTCTTTACTATGCGCTGTAACAAAAAATAAAAATAAAAATCTGTAGAAAAATGTAAAATTACTGGTAATTCTCTGACATTAAATGTTAACTTTAGAGCCATTTTCTTTAGCCCTAAAACAAAACACAATGAAATGCATAATTCAAAATACTGGTAAAACACCTGTGGAAAATCAGTGTGGAAAGTTCCTCAATATTACGAGTGTACACTTGTAAAATCAGAAAATTAACAAACTTCTATAAAGAAAAGTTTAAATTTTCAAGTATAAAAACTGAAATATTATTGTCATGCAAACCATGTAAAAAATCTTAATTTACAACTTTGAAAAATAATTTTTACATTGTGCATTGTGACCTATTTTCACAGACTTTTCTTGGAGCTGTTGGAGGGTTGTTGTCTGATGCGTACAATATATCCACCCTCCATGACCTCCCTCTCAATTATCCGACCATTCTTTCATTCCCCCTCTATTCTTGTCAGTAAGAGTCCCCCTTCTCCAATTTTAAAGGCCTGGCCCCCATTCCAGTATAAGGTATCCTGCACTCTCTCCATATTGTTGTCAGACCCTCCATTCACTCCCACAACAACAAAAGGGATCGAATGATCAACAAGGCGCCGCTTCAACCGGAAGCAATCACATGACCATCCAGCGCTGGAGTTACACACAAAAAGACAGACATTGTTAACCGCTGAAGAATGTTGCGGGTGAAAATCAATGCAGCTAGTTACACTATTTTGATGAAATCACATGAAAGTGGCTAGGATAACTGTATGAACGACCTGCATATATTTAATTACTTCTTCCTTGGAAAAATGCAATAAGGGATTATTTTTCTGTTAACTTAATTACAGATACTTCTGATGTAATTGCCTTATATACTGTACACTTCAACTCGAGAATCAAGAAGAATTTATGCAATTTTATATTATTTATTTGAAAGAATTAAAAGAGTATTTTCATGTGTATTCTGGTATTGTTCAACTTGTGAGGTTGATATGGTATTCATTAAGTAATTAATAATAATAATAATAATAATAATAATAATAATAATAATAATAAAAACCTGAAATAAATAAGTTTATGCCTAAGTATTACAATTACAAAAACTAAAGCTAAATACAAAAACAAAAAGCATAAAAAAATGCATAAAATTGAATAAAACATAAAAATATAAATAAATAAATAAATAAATAAATAAAGCCAATTCAAAATGTTAACAAAAAAATATTGTGTATAATTCAGTTTCTAGTATTTTTGTAAATCATATTCCTTATTTCCCCAGTGTACTATAATAATAAATAATAATAAAATAATACTGCCACAAAAAAAAAAAAAAAAAAAAAAAAAAAACACACACACTGTGCACAATTATGCATTTTATTTTATTTTAGTTATTTATTATTATTATTATTATTTTTTTGTATTACCATCATTTTTCATTGCAGTCTGCAAGCTTATAATCACAATAGGCTTGTGTGACCCATTTTTGATAACCACTGGTCTAGAGTATCTAGACCAAATATTTTCCTTTTACTGTCAGTCCTAGACTTCTGAAGAGAAAGGTTATTTTATAGGTAAGGGAAGAAAACCAGATGGTACTTATAGATAAAATGACATACAGGGCGTCCAATTTGGTGATGCGCTGCTCCATTTCTCCTCAGCACATGTTTCCTTTCATCTTCCTGTATATAAATGACCTTTCGTCAGCTTTATAGGGTGCCACAATTCACCTCAAGGCCCTCTAATACTTTCTTGTTGACCTTCCCAGTCATCTTAAACCCTTCGCATGTGGGAAGAAAGTGTTGGAGAGGCAGAGAAGATGCAAACGGTTCTTGGGAACATATGTGCGTGTCTCAGGCTGAGACTATGGATTTGTGTGCAGATGTTCAGCAGATCCTGGAGCTGCAGGATGCAGTGGCCGTGGCAGGACCACTGGGACGGGAAGAACAGTGCAAGAGGCAAAATATAGATCCCTCACACCTCCAACTTGCCCTTCACAGTCGATTCCAACAAGAAACACCCGCTTGGCATTCTGCTATTAACCAGGTTTCTCTTTAGCCGCCTCTACACACATCTTTCCATTTCTTTTCACTCCCACATTTCATCCTGTCCCTGTAGATGTGTTCTGTGCAGTCGTACCAGAGCAGATTGACATCTATAATGGGCGATCTTGGCACAGTGCTGGCTTTGAGAGAGCCGCGGAGGAAACGGATTAAATGTGGCGAAATGGTGAATAAAATCTGGGATGCTCACATGTTAATCAAGGGATATTTGCTGAGAATGAATTAAGTATGATGGACATATGGAATTTCATTCAATATTTTTGTTTGGTAATTGAAATAAAGCTAGAATTAAATGAAAGAAGTATGAAATAAATACTGAAGTAAGTATGAAAATGCAGAGTATACAAATCTGTATTTAAAAGTCTGATTTCTTATAGTTAATAAAATAATTGAAAAATAAATACATAAAAAACTGCTAAGGTCAATATTATTAGCCACCTTAAGAAATTATTAGTTTGATTAGCTATAGAATAAACCACTGTTGTCCAATGACTTGCCAAAATAACCTAATTTCCCTGATTAACCTAATTAACCTTGTTAAGCCTTTAAATTGCTCTTTAAGCTGAGGATTAGTATCTTGCGAAACATCTAGTAAAATAATATGCACTGTCATCATGGCAAAGACAAAAGAAATTGGTTTGGACTTGAGAGAAAGAATTGTTAATGCTCATAAAGATGGAGAAGGATACACACATTTATCAAAGCGTTTTCAAATATTAAGAACTGCAGTGAGATGCATTATCAAGAAGTTTAAAGAGACCAACACAGTGGAGAACAAGACGGGCAGAGGCAGGAAGCGAAATATTTCAAAAACTTTGGAAAGGAAACTAGTGAGAGAGGTTTCTAAAGACCCAAGAACAACTGCCAAGACACTAGTGAATGACCTAGCCAAGTCTGGAACTGATGTCTCAACGAAGACAGTCACTAGAGCCCTGCACAGGAATGAACTGAGAGGTTGCCGACCAAGAAAGACTCCACTTCTGAAGAAGAGACACCACCCAGCTAAAATGAAACTTGCTAAGGACAACCTGGGGGAATGTGATGCATACTGGAAAAGTGTCCTTTGGTCAGATGAGACAAAATACAGCTTTTCGGCCATAGAGATTTTGCCTATGTTTGGAGAAAGAAGGGAGACATGGTGGTGGGAGTATAATCCTGTGGGGATGTTTCAGTGCGTTTGGAACTGGGAATCTCATCAGGGTTGAAGGAAACATGAAAAAGGAAGACTATAAGAAGACTTTG